>CM062806.1:944710662-945910662 GCA_031772625.1 Pinus tabuliformis
ATTGCAATAATCTTACTTAATATGGGGCGCATTAGTATGATATATTTGAATACTAAACTATGGATGGAATGGGTTGCATCTATATCTCCCTCAACCTTTTTGTTGAGTCTTCCCTCATACTTCATTAGCTATGTTGGTCACCCTTGGAGACTCTCACTGGGACTGTTGCTACCAAAACTAAGCTTATTCATACAGGAAGTCAAATTTGGTAGTCCAAGTGACAAAAACAAATAGTCTAATTCTAATCTGTGACTGAATCCTAAGTGTTTTTTCTGGGGCCAGTTTGTACCCACAAAGGTAGTATGTTTCTCCATATTATGGTTAAAAAACCTCTCTAGAAATGTAGCCATACATGTTCTTAATATAGACACATGGTAGGAAAATTAATTTTAACGTGTTAGTGGAATTAAAAATTGATCAAAACTCTTGAATTATTCAAGTGTAATAATATTACAACATGAAAAAACACTTGCATGGACTACAAGTGTCTCTTGTCTCACTTTCCCTCCTCATTTTGTTGTCACTTTGTACAACTTAATCACAGTCTTTGGCTTTATGAACCAGGGTCAATGCCCCATAACTAGGGCTGATGTATTCAGACTAGAAATACCACATGTGATTGATGGCATCCCCTCTAATATTTTTCATCTAGAAAATATGGTAAGCATGCATAAGATTAATGGAAAGGACCTAGTTTCAAGCACCCTTTCAATTTTCTTTGTCTATGGCTATGATGGTGTGTTTTCCCCTTTATGCATCTATTATAGTATCTTTCATTTTTATGAATTAATTGCTATCTATAGATGTATTGTAGAAGGTATGTTTTAATTTCTTATTCGTAGCCTTGTATAGTGTCTAACTCTTGGATTTTGTATCAGTCTGAAATTTCAGTTTTCAATCATGAAGTATAGGCTCTAGACATCAACAATATCTTAAAACATTACAACACATTAAAATGGGCTTTAACACTGCACAACTATGTGAGTTGTAGGATTCTATAATACTTCTTAAAAATTGATTAGACATTTAAGGTTGAAGATAAGGTGCAGTGCAGTGTGTTGACCTTAACAATAGAAATTCCAATGAATTGCATAGTTTTTCCTGTTGGTTTATGGCCTTTAAAAGGCCCTTCCATGATGCTCTAGTGCCTGAACATGAAATTTACAAGCAAGGGCCATATATAAACTTGAACGACTTCCTAAGAAAAACCTCTATGAAACGTAGTTAGAAATATATCATGAGAGGACTCAAATGTTTCAATGGAAGTTATATAGTATTGAAGTTCCTCTAGTAAAGATATCTAAAGGAGTGCATTGTATCTTCCCATATTGAGGGTCTCTTTTCCTAATAACGTAGGCCTTCCTGCAAATTCACAATTAAGAGGAAAAGGCATTGGCCTCTATAATTACTTTGTCTCTTCCAACTACACACTTGGAAAAGTGAGTTTTATATAATAGTTACTTGACTTGATATACATGAAATATTACCATTAACTCTAATACAAAAGCTTCTAGGGTCAATTGATTTGAAGTCTTGTATGTTTGTCTTATGAGACAACTCCATCTCCTAAGTTTTCACAAACTTCTCAGTAGTTTATTTCAGGTATCCTTTTGGCCATACTTGAACATATGGATCTAATTTCTTAATTCATTTGTAAAATCTTATCAAACTCAGGAACTAAATGGTAGAAGACAACAAATTTAGATTGAAAATACAAAAACAAACCTTAGTTCGGCCTTCTTCAAACAACTTGTTGACCTGATCATAAGAGGGTGGAACTCCATGCCTCCATGTTGTATGCTTCTCAGTATTTCGATACATATGCAGAAGATAAGGATCCAATTCAACTTGTTTAACAACCTTTTAGGGAGAGGCATCCCAAAAACACTATAAAATATGTGAAGCACGCCCCATCTGAAATTAAACTCAAAATATCCATGTTCAAAACAATCACCCCTCACTATTGTTCAATGACACAATTCTTAAATCATGTTCTACTTCAAATTTAAAACATATAGAACATAGCATTATTGTTTAGAAGAAGATATCCACCATACATATCCTTCTCAGAAAAGGAAAGGTATCCACCAAATAAATCCTTCTATGCAAATAGGAATGTAGAAGGAAAATGAGTAATCTTCAAACCAACTAAGCCATTCAATAAAATTAGAGAATAATTTTCCAATTTGGAAGCGAAAGCTTCTAGAACAATCATTTACTTTTCCATAATATTTCTTTACTAAATGTCTGATTACCTTGTTCAGTATAATACTACAAAAAACATGCATGAGGTGCACTATCGATATATATGAAAAATCCTTCTAATATGTACATCCATGAAATGAAAACAACTGAAATTTCATTATATTGGATTGTAGATTTTTCAAATTGAAAATGAAAAATGCTTTTATGGAAAGAATTTTTTATGGCTATGGAGAAATTTCATGGTGAATGGACTAGATATGAAAGTAGCAATGTTGTATTCATAGTTGGAAACCATTAAGCCCCAAAAAAATCAATTTCTATATTGGGTCACAATTCATGATTTATTTAACAGGCTAGAGGCTTTGCATATTTTGCATAATAACATGAAGCACTGTTCATAATCATTTGTATATGTTTATCACTTGTAGGGTTGTGTCAATAATAAAGCCATGCCATAAGAAAAAATAGTGCATGCCCATATCATTGCAGGAAGCTCTCCACTCCCCTGTGAACATGCGACAAAATGCAAACCAACAAGATAGAGAGAATCAAGCACATAGAGAAGAGAACATAGATAGACTACCTGTGACAAGGTGGTGTCAAGCTATGAAGTGACCAACGATTATAAAGCCCATATGTAAGCCCAGATGTCACCAAATGTGATAATAATGGAAAGAATGGAAAATCCATGGAGTTAAACATTTATTGTGAGTGAAGTAATGTTGGCATTATTTCACCGGGAAAAAAACTAGATGATAAAGTTTGATAATGTATTGTATATACTACTTTTAAACTGAAATAATATAAGCTAATCTTGGTCAGTGCCTTGAAAAGAGGCCAAATAAAACCTCAAACCACACACTTTGGTTAAAATTATCATGATAATCTTAATGAATTATATGACTTATGAAACTTTGGATTAAGATTTCTTGAATAATTTTGATATGTGTGGAGACTAATACATCGTTGAAAATCAATTACTACAGTCCGTAGCCAAAAGGAGCAGGGAATAATAAAAAATAGAAAAAAATATGCAAGCTAATTTAATGATTCATATGATCATTATAGGGAAAAGTTGAAATAGTGATATCAATATCCTTTATTGATTCATTTTCTTTAGGAAATATTTTGATACATCGCCTAAAAATATTATATGGAATATTTAAAGGTTCTTGATGAGTTCAAATATTTAGTGATAAGGTCATATAAATAGGTAATTTCAATGTTCATGAATATTAAAGGTGTGCTAGAATTATATCACTTCTATCTAATGGCTAAGTAAGGTTAACTTTTCCATTAAATCGTTCATATGATTTATATTAATAAGTTATAGAAATTTTTGGTATAAATAGATTATATTGGGACAATTTTGATTATAATATTAAAAAAGATCATTCTACATGAGTATGATATTTTTCATTCTCTTATGGGCTTCTCTAATCTTGATAATAACTAACCATTATTAAATATTTATGTTCAAGCTTAGGCATGTTAAAAAATGCTTCTAATAAAAGCTATGATCATTAAATACAAGAAAATAATATAACTTAATTTGAAATATAATAATTGATCCAATCCATATCATAATAGGATGTGTAAAATAAGATGGATATTCTATAAATAAAATACTAAAATATTTACTATGAAGGTTAATTTCCTTTAGATTTGACATTCTTTAATTATTGTTTTATGCTTAATGTATAAAATAGAATAGATGTGGAAAATAGAGTAAAAGAATAATTAGAAAACACATTCGTGAATAAACACAACTTTTATCCTAAGAAATATGTAATGAAAACCTGGCGAGAAATTGAGGCCACTCTAGTTTCATCGCTTTAGAAAGAGATACCTTTTGTGGAGTTATCTGAGATTTTTTCTTGTAAGGCTACTACAAAATATTCTCATCCTATATCATACTCTCGAAATTTGATCCGAACTTAAACAGGAACGCAAAAAAATTCTGATATAACCAAAAATACAAAGATGCAACAGAAATAACACTTAATTTCATTAATATCAAAGACTGAAATATGCTTACAAACAAAATGTAAATAAAACTAGTTTGGATGATGGTAGCTTATCTATGAGAAGAGATGTGGTGGCTACATGCCTATGAACTATGTTATAATGAGGCTCAAAGGCCTATTTATTATTGAGAAACAATGGAAAACCCTAAGCATCCAAAAACCTAACGCTAGGAGATGAAGGGCCAAAACTATGGGCCCCGTTTGGGTAAATTGGTACATCAACTTCCTGAGGCTGTAACTTTTTTTATGATCTTTGTTTGGCTATCATAATACCTCACTTTCAATAACTTGAAGAGAAAGCCGAAAAAATCCGAGAAATTGGTTTGGGACTTTTTCAATCTCTACGTTTTCCCTAAAAATGTCTTTTAGTCCCTCAAAAGGGCTTTAGAAGTTTAGGACCCGAAAAACTGCCAAAAATAGTAAGTTGTGCTACAATTAAGGAAATTGAAAAGAAACAATAGTGGGGGTCCAAGTGGAATAGGAGGGTGGCCACCAATGTCCACCTATATCAAACTTCCCACATAATTGTCGAACAAATACAATAATATATAATAGAACTTCTTTTCCTCCTAATGTGTCAATATGTAACAATGTCCAATAACAACCTAGGGCTAAAGTTTTGAACTCTTCCACCTTCAACTAGAGTTATGGTTTTGGAACTTATGGAATCATATTGAACACATGCTTATTTCCATATGTATGAGTAATGGTGATGGTAGAGAATCCTCTCATAACTTGGTAGTCAACATGTAAAGTCAACTTGTAAAAATAAAAATTTTTGCATATGAGTTCCAATTGACATGATTATAGTACCATTGGAAAAGTATCTTAATGTAAATAAAAATCAAAATATCCTTAAACAAGTGAAGAAAATTTTTACCTTTAAAAATATCATTTAATCCCCTAAAATAACTCTAAAAAGTTTTAATGCTAATTTCCCCTACTAAAACCTACCATTAAACTTACTATATAAATTGATTCCTCTAATTTTTTTCTACTTCAAAATCATAAAATATCTATATATATATATATATATTACATAGTAATCTAATATAAATCAATCACGTAGATGATAAAGGTTCATTTCTCTTTAGAATTCAACGCACATTTCTGGTTATACAACGTTTCTTATTTTATTATGAAAAGTAAATATCCATATAACTAAAATAAAAAATCCACATGAATTATTCTAAATCTATGTTTTAAAATATAAAAACCAAACTAAAATAAAAAATGCACATGAATTATTCTAAATCTATGTTTTAAAATATAAAAACAAAAAAAAACTACATAGTAAAAACATATATACACTCCTCAATCTGAAAATTTATTAAAAGGCGTGATACTATTTCTTTTACTTTCCCAGTGATTTTGGCCTTCAATTTTCTTTATGATGCAAGAGCACATTATGAAAAGTAAATATCCATATAAATAAAATTAAAAATGCACATGCATTATTCTAAATCTACGTTTTAAAACATGAAAACAAAAAAGACTACATAGTAAAAACATATATACACCCCTCAATGTGAAAATTTATTAAAAGGTGTGATACTATTTCTTTTACTTACTTTCCGCGTCTCAGGGTGATTTTGGCCTTCACTTTTCTTTTTGATGCAAGAGCACATTTGCCAAAGCAAGGAGAAGCATTAAGCACACTAGTACAAATTGGCATTTTGTAGTAAGGACATTAATACAAGCTAACATTTTTCTATTAAAATACAAGTTAACATTTTGCAAATAGAAGCTCTAGCTTCTAAGTATATTTTATTTGAAATGCCATCTTAATATGGTCAAATAATATAAAATTACATTATTTTAAAAATATTTTGTTATTGTTTAGTTTCAAATGTCATTAAACTAAAGAGAAAATATTTTCCAAACCTAAATATCATCCAAATCTAAAAAAACAAAAAAAGAAATATTGTTTAGAAGAATCTAGAAAAGTAATTGGTAAAATTGGTAATTATAGAAAGTGATTTCATATTTCTTTGGCCACTTTAATTTATCACATTTTTTAGTAAAGAAGAGCCTAAATGTTGCATATAATTACAGATATTCAAAGTTAATGCTCTACTAAGTAAGTAGCAATGCGTATTAACTATTTCACTATTAGAACCTTTAATGAAATATTTTCTTAAGATTAAATGAAGATTCAAAATCGTTATATTTATAAATATTTATAGAGAGTTTAATATTCCATTAATTATTTTTTCAAAAAATGTTAGATTTCATAAAGTTCAACTTATTATTAAGAGTGTAATGGAGAGTAGTTGCTAGCTATATTTGAAAACTTCTCATATTGATGCAAGGTTCCTTAACCATTTTATGTATTTCTTTTGCTAAGTAGCATGGTATACGTGTATAAGTATATCCTAAAGACCATTTCTTCATATAGATTATTTATTTTTGTGAAAAGTGCTTTCATGGATCTTGGAAGACTCTATATTGAAGTTATAAATCAATCGTAATGAAACATCAAGATGTATGAAATAAATTAGTATTTCCAATAAATAATAAAGATAGTTATAAAATATATCATGTTAAATATAGAAATCGAAATCGAAATGCTCATCATAAAAACAATATAAAGTGTATTTTTTTTTGTTATTTATATTCTTAGTACCAGACTTCTTAGAATAATTCAAGAAATAGAAAAGATTTAGTTTATCTTTTATTAATTTTCAAAAATTTAAGAATGATAAATATAAATAATAATGTTTAAAGAGCCAGTGATGTTTACCGGTGTGTAGGTATTAGTAGCAGTGAGGAAGAAGCAACAAAAAATGAGTTGTAATGTGAATTGAAAAATTTCTAAAAAATCTCAGTGATGGAAGTAAACATGTTGAAAAAGGTGTTGCAATGAATTGACATCATCTTAGTGGTAACAATGAGCAATATCCAGTGTTCATGATATCAAGTAAGAAGAAGAAGAAAGAAGTTTGGAGCAACAAATTCAAGAAAAAATTGCATCATTATATTGTAGCAAAGAAAGTCAAAATGAAAAATTTGAGTCATTTTTGTAATTCTAGCTGAGACTTAGACCAATATGAAAGTTAACATGTAGGTCGTGATTTAGGGGAGGTGTCAGAATATTAATCACAATGGAACCAATCATTGTTCCCTAGTCGGCGGTAGATGATTCATAATTAATAGTCAACGGGGCAATTGGCGGAGATCACTACTGATTGCAGAACATGTTATGTTACATGGATAAATTCCAATGTTATATTAATTGTTATTGTTAGAGTTGAGAGCATGGTCACTATATAGGAATATAAGGGTAATTATTATGATGATTAAGCAGTTACATGGGTTGCAGGGGGCGAGAGTCCCTGATGAGAAAAGGACATTGATGGTTGGGCCTTCGTTCTCCCATTGTGTTTTCTACTCCCAAAACCCTTACATATGTTGGGTCTATATGTTGAAAAGGAAAGCTTATGTATTTAATGTTTTTAAACAATTTAAAGCAATGGTGGAAATGAAAACAGACACATTAATTAAATGTCTAGGAACTGACAATGGCAGTGAATTTACCTTTCTAGAATTTGAACAATATTGCAAGGATGAAGAAACTTTTAGACATAAAACTATTATTTATACTCTTCAGCAAAATGACATTGTTGACATATGAATCTTACTCTTATTGAAAGGTCTAGAAGCATTACCAATAATGCTAACCTGCAAAAGGAGTTGTGGGAAGAGGCAGTATCTACTGCTTGTTATTTAGTTAACAGATCACCTTCAGTAGTCATTAATTGTAAAAGTCCTGAAGAAGTTTGGTGAGGTCAGTCTTGTGATTATTCACATTTAAGTATTTTTGGCTGTGATGCCTATGCTCTTATTCCTAAAAATGAGCGCTCAAAATTAGATCCAAAATCAAAATGTTATGTCTTTGCTGGGTATGACTATGCGATAAAAGGATACAGGTTGTGGGATCCTTCTTCACAGAAGATAGTCATTAGTAGAGATGTAAGATTTGATGAATCTTCTCTTCTAAAATCGGATGTTGAAAAAATTCAATAGGAACATGTATCACCAAATCAAAAAATTCAGTTGGAGGCCAGACCTTTTTTAGAAAGGTGAAAGGAAGGAGAGACTTCTGAAGGAAAAGGTTAAGAAGATGCAAAGGAAATTATTGAAGTTTCAGAACCAGTCCAGCAACCAGTCACTCTAAGAAGGTCTACAAGAGAAAGAAAAACACCCAAAAGGTATGAATATTCCGCTTCATCTTTTGCATTGATTGATGAAGATAGGGAACCTTCTTGTTATCAGGAAGTAGTGGATGATGCAGATAGCGGAAAATGGAAAGAGGCTATGGAAGAAGAAATGGATTCCTTAGCCAAGAACAAAACTTGGGATCTTGTAGAACTTCCTTAAGGGAGAAGTGTTGTTGGATGCAAATGGATCTTCAAGTTGAAGTGAAATGCTAATGATAGTAGCGAGAGGTATAAGGTGAGGTTGGTTGCAAAAGGGTCTTCTTAGGTTGAAGGTATTGACTTTCATGAGATTTTTTCCCCAGTCGTAAAACATGTTTCTATTCATATTGTGTTGGCACTAACTGCATTACTTGACCTTGAGTTATAACAATTAGATGTTAAAACAACTTTTCTACATGGTGATTTGGATAAAGAGATATATATGGAACAACCAGAAAGTTTTGTACAAGGTCGCAACAAAAGATTAGTTTGCAAGCTCATGAAATCATTGTATGGCTTGAGGCAGTCTCCTAGGTAATGGTACAAGAAGTTTGACTCCTTCATGGTGAGCCAGAACTTTATTGGAAGTGAGTATGATCATTTTGTATACTTCAATATTTTTGTAGAGTCTCCAAAATGTATTCAAAATATCATCCACTTTCACCTTTACCTCCACCATTTCACTCACATGTTGCAGCGCCATGAACATATAACCTTTCATTAGCCTCCATTTTCATAATTATATGGGTTTCATTTGGGTTTTCCAAAAGTTAATGATTTTTAGTATTATAAGTGAATTAAATGGTTAAAACTTAGAAAAATGGCATATACTTGCTAATACTTAATAGTGACTTGAGTTTCATGACATGTGTAGGTCATTTGGAAGCTTTCAAGGCACCCTTATGTGGCCTCCAATGCTCAAATTCGAATTCTCTTCAAAGAAGATTTGGATAAAGGTCAAAGAGGATATGTGTCTCCTCATTACCTATTTAAGTTGTAACTCTATGAGATTTTCTAGGAATCTAGGGAGAGAATAATGGACCTCCATTAATGAGGTAGCTTCTTATGTTTTTGTATAGATAGGAGAGCCTCCTCCTTTCAAAGGCATGTGTAAAGTTGAGGAAATGCTCATGTTTTGAATATAGAATTTGGATTTGGCACCATGCTCATGAATGATGATCACTTCGATTTGGTTATGCTTGTATTTGGAGCCTCTCAAAATTCCATCCCTCATGCTTTTGGATTGGCCACCTATAATGTGCGAGATTTATTATTTTTCATAGATTAAGATTTATTGTTTTCATAGATTAAGATTTATTGCTTTCATGTAATTTCCCGTGTGAGAGTTTAAGAGTGATTGTTTTTATTTGCTTTCATATCTAGAGGTTAAGAATGATTGTTTTTGTTTTCATTTCATATCATGTGGTTTTGACTATTCATCTCATAGGATCTTGATTTGATAATGCACACATGATCCCTTAGAGTAGATTTCATTTCATGCAATTTCATTTCTGAAAGAGTGGTGTGCTTTTCAATTCCCGCAAGTGTGGTAGATCAAGATTTCAATTCATGCAAGTGTGATAGATTAAGATTTCAATTCCACACATTGTACTATAATTTCTTTTGAATTGATTGTTGTATTAGAATAGGTGAATTTGGTTTGTCATTATTTGGTTTCATAGTCAGATTGATCTAAATTGGCAGTTAATTTCTAGCATATATAGTGCATGTATGCTTCACAAGTTTTACGAAACCCTCGGGTTTGTAGAAATTTTGAATAATATGACACTTATTCACAGATATTATCCCAATTATACACTATTACGGAATACATGCATAATACATAACCTCCTCTATGTTGATCATCAATTTAGCAGCATGAAAAAACATGAAACATCAATCGCATGCACACATTAACACAATATGTAACCCGGGGAAAGATTACAGCTGAAAACCCCACACTATCTGTATATTAATGATTGAGAACATGTAACAATACATAGTACAATACTCCTCTCAAGTACTCAGTACTATCTCCACCTGTTACACACAAAACTAGCTCAGATCCGAACAAGTCACAGGTTCAAATCTCCTCTGCTGCTTTGCCTGCCTCTATTGCACAATGCTTGGTGAAAATCACGTGAGCACAGGCAATTTCACTGGGCATATACTACGCAATCCTCATGGGCATACTCAATCCATTGATTGTGCAAGATCTCATGCACAACCATAGTCACAACTGATAGCAATCTCAACCTCTAACACCTGTCTCCACTGAACTGTACATGCACTGACATGCAATTGAGTTAACTGATGTATTATTTAGTTGCTTTATGAGTTAATAATTAGTTAATTAGTTTAATAATTAATTCACACAACTCATCACTAGTCTATTTGCAGTTAGACTAATTACAACTAGTTTAACCAAGTCAAACTGAATACAATTCCATCAACTCCACATCCAACTCCACCAAACTCAACTGCTTGAGTTCTAACTGAAGTCCTACATGCAATAGCTCAAATTACCCACAAAGAAAGCGTATTTCCTTCTGACAGCTGCATGTGCCACATATGTAGCTCAAACTGAAGTGCTCCAAGAGGATAAGATAAAGTTTATAGTCCAAATATTATTATGAGACAATAATATTCGATTGTTCTATTTTTAGCTTGGCAGTCTAAAAAAAGAAACCTGCCCATATGTCTAAAAATAGAAGTCCATCTATTTTTACCAACATGACCAATCATCCACAAATAACATACTGCAACTCATAGGACATGATCCATATGTCTAAAAATAGACTTTGCACCAAAAATACCTTGCAGGCCCACTTAGTGAAGGTGACTTCTTTCCACTAAGCTCTATCATCTTGTTGCCTTCTCAACACTCCCTCCCAACAAGATATGGATTATCAACAACCCCTATCCTGCCTCGGTGGTATTCGAATTGATCCTGGTGAGTGCCTTCGTCAAGGTATCAGCATCATGATCCTCCATTGGAATGTATGAAAGTAACATGATTCTTCGCTGCACACAATCTCTGATATGATGGTACCTGATGTCAATGTGCTTAGATCTATCATGAAATACAAGATTAGCCGAGAGTTTAATGCAACTCTGGTTATCACAGTAAATCACAGTAGGATCCATGTATGAACCGAACAAACCGACCAAAATCTTCCTCATCCATATAGCCTCGCATGCAGCCAAACTTGATTCCATATACTCGGCCTCTCCTAAACTGAGTGCCATGGATCTCTGCTTCCTGCTGTACCAAGAAACTGTTATCGACCCGATACTGAAGACCCCTCCTAATGTTCTCTTTCTGTCCATTGGGCTCCCTGTTGAAAAGTGTGCAACAAGAAATGCTTGTTGAGAATACAACAAGATGATGGAGCTTAGTGAAAAGAGTCGCCTTCACTAAGTGGGCCCGCAGGCTATTTTTGGCGCAAGTCTATTTTTAGACTATGTCTATTTTTAGACATATGGATCATGTCTATGTTTATGGATGATTGATCAAGTTGGGAAAAATAGATGGACTTCTATTTTTGATGAAAGTGTGAGTGATCACAGTGTGAGTGATCAAAGTCTATTTTTAGACTGGCTGTAAAAAATAGAAAACTCAAATATTATTATCTCACAATAATATTTGGACTATAAACTTGATCTTATTCTCTTGGAGCACTTCAGTTTGAGCTACAGAGGTGGCACATGCAGCTGTCAGAAGGAAATATGCTTTTCTTATGAGTCAATTGAGTTGTTGCATGCATGACTTCAGTTAGAACTCAAAGTGAGTTGAGTTTAGTGGACTGGAGGTACAGTTGATGGAGTTGTGTTTAGTTTGACTTAGTTAAACTAGTTGTAGTTAGTCTAACTGCAGATAGACTAATGATGAGTTGTTAAACTAATTATTAACTCATAATACAACTAAAGAATACATCAGTTAACTCAGTTGCATGTCAGTGCATGTTCAATTCGACAGGGACAAGTGGTAGAGAATCAGATTGCTATCAGTTGTGACTATAGTTGTGCATCAGATCTTGCACAATCAAGGGATTGAGTATGCCAATGAGTTTGCTCACGTATTTGGCCCACATTTTAGCCTTTTCTCACGTCCACAAAGAGTGAGTGACTATTTTGCAGGTGAAAAACGAGTTTGGGAAGCTATTCTCATCAGTTCTTGAGCAGGTATTGAGCAGTGGAGGCAGGCAAGCAGTGGAAGAGATTTGGAGATCAGATCTGAGCTGTATTGTGTGTAACAGAGGTGGAGATACTTGTGAGAAGTATTATGCTGTGTAATGTTACATGACTCAATCATTAATATACAGATAGTTGGGGTTTTTAGCGAGATGCTTTCCCCGGGATACATACTGTGTTAATGTGTGAATGCTCTTGTTGTTTTATTGTTATTGATGCTACTATATTGATGATCAACGTAGAGGAGCTTATGTATTGTGTATGTTTTCCGCAATAGTACATGATCAGGATAATCTCTTTTGAATATGTGTTAAATTATTCAAAATTTCTACATGGTATGAGAGCTAGATAATTGTAGAAAAAGTTTCTACATGGTATCGGAGCTGCTTGAATTGTAGAAGAGATTTTTACAGGATATCAAGCGAGGATTGATCATCAGATCTACTATTCAAGAAGTGTTTACATTCTATTTTTTTAGGCAGAGTCTGTAATCGGGCCAGGTAGTCTCTGGATTCATCCTTCCTTTGGAAGGTGAGATATTCGGTGAATGCCCATACAGTCAATCTCTGTACGAGAAATATTGTGTTCTCACGAATTCTAGATCGGAAGCGGTTGAGTTTTGTGCTGGTGGAATTCGAATTTAATTCCAAAGCAAGAGATAAAACTCAGAAACATTAAGTGTGAGAATGGAGACAGTATGCCCCAATATCTCACGAAGTTCACCCAATGCCGGGATGAGCTGGGAAGTGTGGGGTGACTGTCGGATGAGGATGGTGAGTCTAGCACTCCTTGACCTTCCTAAGAGTTGGCATAGCTACCAGGACTCGGTGAATGGAAGGGAGAAACTGCCAAATTGGGAACGACTATGGTCAGATTTGATGCAGGAGGAGATTAGACGGCGCACCAGAGACAGTTCTTCATCCATGCAGGATGAGGAGAACTGTGCCTTAGCGAGTAAGGCGAAGAAGGGGAAGGAGAAGGTTTCTCTTTTCGAATCTTGTTCTTCCAATGATGGGAAGAAGGTTGACAAGGCGAAGGTGAGATGCTTTCGTTGTCATGAGTTGGGTCATTATGCTACTAATTTCCCAAAGAAGAAGTCCAAGAAGGGATCCGGGGAAGGATCTGAAGGTGAGGCAGCCTCACTTGCTTCACAGTTTGAGTTGGACTTCATAGTCTTTGCATGCATGGTTTCATCCATGATGGGAAGTGGTTGGTTTCTTGACAGTGGAGATTCTTTCCACATGGCCGGTGACAAAAGTTTGTTCAGTACTTTGGAGGAGAAAGATCTCCAGATACTCATAGGGATGGGTAATGATGAGAAGTATACTGTCTCAGGTGTAGGCGCGGTTATTTTTCAGAGGGAGCATGGAGCTCGCCTTACCTTGACCGATGTCAAGTATGTACCAGGACTGAAGAGAAACTTGGTGTCGATCGCAATGTTGGAAGACAGAGGATATGATGTGGTCTTTAGTAAGGGAAAGGTTTTCCTTAGACACATCATCACTAGACAGGTGAAGCAGATTGGTTCACGGGTCAAGAACATGTATGCTCTTGAGGTTCAAGATGCATGCAAAGCCTTGAGCAGCAAGGCAACTAATGGAGACTTGGTGGTTGAGAGGGAGCGTATATTACCTCTCAACATGCAGAGCCAGAAGAAGTCTCAGACGATTGTGGAGGAGCCACGATTGGTGCAGCAGCTTCAGGAGATTGTGGAGGAGCCACAACAGGGGAAGCTGAGAGGAGATCGAGTAGAGACATCTACTCATCCAGAGACCTCCAGTAGGGGGAAACTTCAAGCCAGGTGGGTTGAGGGATCGCATGCAGCCATACCTCTAGGTAGGAGGTGGGGTGATGTGGATTGATCATCCCAAGGAGGAGGGGCAAGATCCTTGAGGTACCCAACCTCTTGGATGAGACCTTGCTACGGGAGCCCCGATGTGTAGTAGTAGGAACTGACTGATTGGGTAGACACAGATGCGGATGGAGTGGCAGAGAGAGCGACAATGTAGGGAATCCCAGGACAACGCATAGCTATCAGGCTCTAGCAATGCGAGAGGCACAAGTGTTTTTCACAGTGCTAGGTGGCACAGAGAGGTGTGCAATGGTGCGAGATGCATGGAGATGTTGCAGTAGCATAGATTTCAGAGAGGGAGCACTTATCAGCAGCAGGTAGAGCTTTAGCATCAGAGGGTGTTTCTATCCCAACAGGGAGGTCAGTTTGGAGGTGCAGTGCGGATGCAATGCTGGGAGATAGAACCAGTAGTAGCACGGATGCAGTCAGAGATCAAAGTGACAGAGGCTAGAGTAGTCAGATACTGAAGAGCACAGAGATGCAGAGTTTCAGTCAACAGAGGCAATAGCAGTCAGAGACTTTGATGACAGAGCAAGTGGACCAGCCAGATGTGTTGCATGGAGAACATTCCAGAGTTACAGGATCGGGTTTGAGAGGAAGCCTTTCTTGTTGAGAGGGAGTGTTGAAAAGTGTGCAACAAGAAATGCTTATTGAGAATACAACAAGATGATGGAGCTTAGTGAAAAGAGTCGCCTTCACAAAGTGGGCCCATAGGCTATTTTTGGCGCAAGTCTATTTTTAGACTATGTCTATTTTTAGACATATGGATCATGTCTATGTTTATGGATGATTGATCAAGTTGGGAAAAATAGATGGACTTCTATTTTTGATGAAAGTGTGAGTGATCACAGTGTGAGTGATCAAAGTCTATTTTTAGACTGGCTGTCAAAAATAGAAAAGTCAAATATTATTATCTCACAATAATATTTGGACTATAAACTTGATCTTATTCTCTTGGAGCACTTCAGTTTGAGCTACAGAGGTGGCACATGCAGCTGTCAGAAGGAAATATGTTTTTCTTATGAGTCAGTTGAGTTGTTGCATGCATGACTTTAGTTAGAACTCAAAGTGAGTTGAGTTTAGTGGACTGGAGGTACAGTTGATGGAGTTGTGTTCAGTTTGACTTAGTTAAACTAGTTGTAGTTAGTCTAACTGCAGATAGACTAATGATGAGTTGTTAAACTAATTATTAACTCATAATACAACTAAAGAATACATCAGTTAACTCAGTTGCATGTGAGTGCATGTTCAGTTCAACAGGGACAAGTGGTAGAGAATCATATTGCTATCAGTTGTGACTATAGTTGTGCATCAGATCTTGCACAATTAACGGATTGAGTATGCCAATGAGTTTGCTCACGTATTTGGCCCACATTTTAGCCTTTTCTCACGTCCACAAAGAGTGAGTGACTATTTTGCAGGTGAAAAACGAGTTTGGGAAGCTATTCTCATCAGTTCTTGAGCAGGTATTGAGCAGTGGAGGCAGGCAAGCAGTGGAAGAGATTTGGAGATCAGATATGAGTTGTATTGTGTGTAACAGAGGTGGAGATACTTGTGAGAAGTATTATGCTGTGTAATGTTACATGACTCAATCATTAATATACAGATAGTTGGGGTTTTTAGCGAGATGCTTTCCCTGGGATACATACTGTGTTAATGTGTGAATGCTCTTGATGTTTTATTGTTATTGATGTTGCTATATTGATGATCAACGTAGAGGAGCTTATGTATTGTGTATGTTTTCCGCAATAGTACATGATCAGGATAATCTCTGTTGAATATGTGTTAAATTATTCAAAATTTCTACACTCCCTGCCCAATCTGCATCCGTGAAGCCACATAGCTTCACCTCATCCTCCTGTCTATACCACAATCCATATCCCGATGTGCCTCTCAAATAACGCAATACATGCTTTCCTGCCTTCCAGAAGAGCTTGGTTGGCTTAACCATAGCTTGTGAAAGCTGGTTAATAGCATAGCATATATCGGGTCATGTATTGACCAAATACATAAGCGACCCCACCAACTGTCGATAAACAGTGGCATCCTCCTTCCTCCAATCTCCAGGAAGAAGAGTATCAACAGGCTTGCAGCCATGCATGTTGAACTTCTCCAGTATCTCCTGAGCATACTTACCCTGAGAAACAAACAGTCCATCACTGCACTACCAAATTTCCAATCACAGGAAATAATAAAGGAGGTCCAAGTCCTTCATCTCAAGCTCCTTAGCAAGATCATCCTTGCATGAAAGTATCAACAGCTCATCACCCGTTAGAATCAAATCATCTACATAAAGTACAATGATAAGAAACTTACCCTCCACCATAATCTGGTATAGGTTAGGATCCGCCTCACTCTTGGAGAATCCAAGTCTGGTGAAATAGATGTCTATACGTGTGTACCAAGCACGTGGTGCTTGTTTCAACCCATACAGCGCTCTCTTGAGCCTGCACACATGCGACTCGTTGCTGAAGATCTCAAAACCTACGGGCTATTATATGTACACCTCCTCCTCAATGACTCCGTTGAGGAACGCAGCCTTCACATCCATCTGATGAATGTGCCACCCCATCTGCACTGAGAGAGCAAGAATCGTCCATATGGAAGAATAACTTACGACAGGTGCAAAGGTCTCCTCATAATCGATCCCCTCTATCTGTGAAAAGCCTCGGGCAACAAATCTTACCTTGTACTTCTCCACACTCCCGTCAGCTGCCTGCTTAACTTTGTAGATCCATCTTGAACCCACCACTGATTTCCCTTCGATCTAGGAACAACCTCCCATGCATTGTTTCTAATAATCGAATCATACTCTTCCACCATGGCATCTACCCATGTGGGATCCTCCACAGCTTCCTCGAAAGAGGATAGCTCAGTCACAACACATTTGTCACAAGAGCCATGTATCCAATGTACCGATCAGGTGACTGTCTCTGCCTGTGTTGGGTTGTAGGTGGTCCTACAACTTTCTCTGCATCTTGAGCCAGTCGCTCAGCTTCTGTCAAACACTTTCACCCTTTGATGGTTGGCGCTGCATGAGTGGTCTCTTCCACTCCATGAACTTCGTCCTATGGCTGATCCACGTCCTGAGGCTCATCTTTAGGAACTAATAGCTCCTTGTCTGCATGCAAGTGTGGCTCCCTCTCAAGCAAACACTTCATGGCTTTCTCCTCCTAAAATTTTATATCCCGTCGCACAACAGTCTTACCACTGTCTGGCAAATACACATGATAGTTCTGGGCGTATCAGAGTACCCCACAAATATCCCAACCTCTGCGGTCGGCTCCAACTTCTTCCTGGCATCCTTCGTCACATGCATGTAAACGTTAGCACCAAAAATCCTCAAATGAGAAAGATCAGGCTTCTTACCAGAATAAGCCTCCTCGAGTGTACTCATGCCAAGTATCCTATGAGGACAACGGTTCTGCACATAAACTGTTATATTGCATGCTTCCACCGACAAGTTAAGGGGTAGGCCCTGATCATGCAACATCGCCCGTGCAACACCCACGATCGTTTTGTTCTTCTACTCAGCAACCACGTTCTGCTGTGGGTTATGGGGAGCTATGAGCTCTCTTCGAATCCCTTCTGCACTGCAGAAATCCTTGAACTTGCCAGAGATGTATTCACCACCATTATCGCTCCTAAGAGCCTTCACCTTCTTCCTCGACTCCTTCTGGACCAGTGCTTTGAACTCACAGAACTTTAAGTATGTCTTGCTCTTCTTCTGCATGAAGAAGATCCAGCACTTACGAGAGAAATCATCAACAAAAATCACATAATACTTGTGCTTTGTTGTCGAAGCTACTGAAAAAGGTCCACATACGTCTGTGTGAATTCTCTCAAGGATCGTCGTGGCGTGACTATCCTTCTCGTGAAAGGTGGCTTTCACAAACTTTCCTAAAGTACACCCCTTGCACTGATTTGACTGTGCAAGAGTGCCTTTAGGAAGTCCTGCAGTGATATGTTGCAGTATCTTCAAGGCTCCATGGTGAAGGTGACCCAATCTCTTGTGCCACAACTCGCCATCATCTCGGCTCACCAATCCTTCTGCCTTGCATGCCATTGTTGCGCAACCATCTACATGCAACTGATAAAGGTTCCTCACTCGAACCCCTATCTTCCGGGTTTCTCCAGTTGTCTTGCTACGCAAGAAAGCCTTTCCCTCGCTGAAAACAACATCATATCCCTTGTCTTCTAACATCGCCACAGAGATAAGATTCTTCTTCAATCCTGGAACATGCATCACTTCCTTCAATACGAAGGGTTTACCAGACTCCCTCTCAAAGGAAATGGTACCGATATCGATTGCACTGTATCTACCATCATCGCCCATCTCGATGTGCACTCCAAGATCTTTCTTCTCCAGATCAGAAAACAAATCTCGATCTCCTGTCATGTGAAAAGACGCACCACTATCCAAGAACCACACCGATCCCATCACACTTGAAACCAAGCATGTGATCAATGAAAAATCAAGCTCAAATTGTGAGGCTAGAGCCTCTCCTGCTGCAGATCCAACAACTTGCTTGTTCTTCTTCTTCTGCGGACAATTATTGGCACAGTGTCCGTGCTGGTGACAGTGAAAGCACTTCACCTTAGACATGTCCTGCTTCTTGCCTTTCGCACCGGACTGAGAAGCCTTCTTTTTCTCCCCCTTCTTTGCTTTGGCAGCCAAAGCACAATTTTCTTCATCAGATCCCTTTGATGAAGATCCGTCCCTGGTATTCTGCCTGATCTCCTCCTGCACAAGATCTAACCAAAGTCTCTCCCATCCTGGCAATTTCTCCCGACCATTGACAGAGTCCTGATAGGAATGCCAACTTTTCGGAAGACCAAGGAGAGCCAAGCTCACCAAGTCCTCATCATCGACAGTCACCCCCACACTTCCCAGCTCATCCCGACATTGAGTGAGCTTCGTGAGATACTTGGGCATACTGTCTCCCTTCTCACATTTGACGTTTCTGAGTTTATCCTTGATCACCAGCTTCCTCTAATCGCTCTTTCTTTGGAATAGATCTGTCAACGCTTTCCACATCAAGTATGGAGAAGCCTTTCCATGCAAGCTGGACACAATGTGATCCTTCACGCCCTCCAACAGAATCCTTCGACACTTTGTTGTCTTCTTTTGCCAAGCATAAACCTGCGTAGTATCAGTGGGTTTTGGGACATCAGCCTCTATGAACTCCTTCAGCCCGTTATCATCAAACACTGCCTCCATCCTGTCCTTCCATGCAATATAGTTCGAGTTGCCCTCAGGAGCATACTCCAATCACAATTCGTTGAAAGACATTGCCACGTTGATACCAAGAAAACACTGCTGCAAATTCGAATTCCACCAGCTTCAAACTCAACCGCCTCTGATCTAGAATTCGTGAGAAAAAAGTATTTCTCGTACAGAGATTGACTGTATGGGATTTTACCAAATATCTCACCTTCCAAAGGAAGGATGAATCCAGAGGCTACCTGGACCGATTACGGACTCTGCCTGAAGAAATAAAATGTAAACACTTTCTGAATAATAGATATGATGATCAAAAGCTTTGATACCATGTAGAAATTTTGAATAATATGACACTTATTCACAAAGTTTATCCCGATTATACACTATTGCGGAATAAATGCATAATACATAACCTCCTCTACATTGATCATCAATTTAGCAGCATGAAAAACCGTGAAACATCAATCGCATGCACACATTAATACAGTATGTAACCCGGGGAAAGCTTACAGTTGAAAACCCCACACTATCTGTATATTAATGATTGAGAATATGTAACAATGCATAGTACAATACTCCTCTCAAGTACTCAGTACTATCTCCACCTGTTACACACAAAACTAGCTCAGATTCGAACAAGTCACAGGTTCAAATCTCCTCTGTTTCTTTGCCTGCCTCTATTACACAATGCTTGGTGAAAATCACGTGAGCACAGGCAATTTCACTAGGCATATACTGCACAATCCTCATGGGCATACTCAATCCATTGATTGTGCAAGATCTCATGCACAACTATAGTCACAACTGATAGCAATCTCAACCTCTAACACCTGTCTCCACTGAACTGTACATGCACTAACATGCAACTGAGTTAATTGATGTATTCTTTAGTTGTTTTATGAGTTAATAATTAGTGAATTAGTTTAACAATTAATTCACACAACTCATCACTAGTCTATTTACAGTTATAATAATTACAACTAGTTTAACCAAGTCAAACTGAATACAACTCCATCAACTCCACATCCAACTCCACCAAACTCAACTGCTTGAGTTCTAACAGTCGAGTATTATTGTCTGACAGCTGCATGTGCCACATCTGTAGCTCAAACTGAAGTGCTCCAAGAGGATAAGATAACGTTTATAGTCCAAATATTATTATGAGACAATAATACTCGACTGTTCTATTTTTAGCCTGGCAGTCTAAAAATAGAAACCTGCCCATATGTCTAAAAATAGAAGTCCATCTATTTTTACCAACATGACCAATCATCCACAAATAACATACTGCAACTCATAGACCATGATTCATATGTCTAAAAATAGACTTTGCACCAAAAATACCCTGCGGACCCCCTTTGTGAAGGCGACTTCTTTCCACTAAGCTCCATCATCTTGTTGCATTCTCAATAGGGTTGACAATTAAATGATAGGTAAATAACTTGTCTCAACAAGTTTCAATGGCATATTCATTATCTTGGTTTTATATGTTGATGATATGCTTATCGCAAAAAAAAGCATGGAAGAGATTAACAAGTTAAAGGCTCAACTCTCTAGGACGTTGGATATGAAGGATCTTGGAGTGTAAAAAATATATCTTGGGCATGGAGATACAAAGAGACAGAAAAAATGGAAAGCTTTGGTTATCACAGTAGAAGTATGTGGAAGGAGTACTTGAAAAGTTCGGTATGAACAGTAAGAAACATATTAATGTTCCATTAGTTTCCCATTTTAAACTTTCTTCAATTTTGAGTCCTAGAACTAATGAAGAGAAGATATGTCTCCTATACCATATGCAAATGTTGTACGAAACTTAATATATGTGATGGTATCTACATGACTCACGTTTCACATGCAGTTGGAGTTGTCAACAGGTTCATGGCAAATCCAGGTGAAGAACATGGGCGAGCAGCTAAATGGGTGCTTCGATATTTAAAAGGCACAAGTGACCATTACATCATATAATGGTAGTGAAAGATCAGTCTATGGATATGTGGATGTTGATTATGCAGGTGATTTGGACAAAAGAAGATATACTACAGGTCATGCCTTTACTCGTGGAGAAAGTAGTTGGATGTCAAAGCTTCAAGAAACAATTTCTTTGTCCATTACCAACATAGAGTATACAGCTGCTTCAGATGCCAGTAAAGAAGCAATGCGGCTAAAAGGTATACTTTATGAGATTGGAAGTATGCAGGAGAAAGTGAATGTATTTTGTGACAGTTAGAATGCTATTCATTTTGCTACAAATGCAACTTATCACAGCAAGACCAAACACATTGATGTAAGGTATCATTTTCTTAGACATGTGATTGATGGTGGAAAAGTGGCTCTCAAGAAGGTCCATACGCAAGAGAATTGTGCAGACATATTCACGAAGCTAGTTACAGTAGAGAAGCTGCAATGGTGTTTGGCTTCTCTTGGCTTGCAGAAGAGATGATGAATGGGCGTGGGAAAGGGATTAAGATTCATAACAAGAAGGAGAAGTGTAACGAAGTGGCCATATTGATTGGGATGGCTGAGAGGATTTTATCATGGAGAATAATCTTTGATTAATAGATTTCTAATCCCTTGCCCCGTGGAAGTTTCATTGACACATTGTCAAGGTTTTACCATGTAAATTCATTATGTTTACTTGTCTATGTTTATTTCAGTTTCTATTTATGCTTTTCTTGTTCAATTATTGAATGATTGTAGAATATGAAATGACTTATTTCCAGCCAAATGAGAAAACAGTACTATGAAGAAAAAAACATATAAAAGATAAAACAATTAAAAACACAGTGACTATGTGAGGTAACAAATGCTGCAAATCTCATATATTTAATTCAACTATAAACTACATTCTTAAATACTAAAACTATTACTAAAATATTTGTCAATCAACTCTGCAATCAATCTACAGCTAATTTCCAGCACTACTGCAGCTAACAATTTGCTGCCTTATTTTCCAGCACTACTGCAGCTAACAATTTGCTGCCTTATTTTTGCAGAGAACACTAAATAGAAATTTACATAACTAATTAAGCATTATTCCCAACACTCCCCCTTAATGATTAATGAGGATTTACTATCTTATCTCGTAATGCCAAAAACTGATCTTTTGCAACTGCTTTAGTGAATATATCTGCTAGTTGATGATGAGTATTTATATGCTTCAATTCAATCTCCTTCTTCTGCACCAAATCTCTAATGAAGTGATATTTGAGGTCAAAATGCTTTGTCCTGCTGTGATGAACTGGATTCTTTGCTAACTTGATGGCACTTACATTATCACAATAAATGACTGTAGGCTGAACTTGTTTTTCTCCAATTTCTTCCAAAATTTTTCTGAGCCAAAGAGCTTGTGTACCTGTTGAGGTAACTGCAACATATTCTGCTTCTGTGGATGAGAGGGCAACAATGCTTTGTTTTTTTGAGCTCCATGTAATCAAACCAGAACCAAAAGAGAAACAATTTCCAGATGTGGACTTACGGTCATCAAGACTACCTCCCCAATCTAAATCACTAAATCCAACAAGATTGAACTTTTCAGAAGAGTAGTAATGAATACCAAAATTTAAAGTGCCTTTCACATACCTTAAAATCCTCTTGGCTGCCTTCATATGTATTTCAGATGGATTTGTCATATACCTTGAAACAAGTGAAACTGAATATGTAATATCAGTTCTTGTGTGGATTAGAAAGATCAAGCTCCCCACAATACTTCTGTAAGTTTTCTCATCAACTAAATCAGCACCATCATCTCTACATAATACCTCTCCATGAGAACTTGGAGTAGGGGATGGATGACAATCAAGCATATCAAATTTATTTAGCATATCCTGTGCATACTTTGTCTGACAAATGAAAATCTCATCCCTACTTTGATAAACCTCCATTCCTAGAAAATATTTCATGATGCCTAGATCTTTCATCTCAAATTCATTCATCATAGCAGCTTTGAATTTATCACTCATCTTAGAACTACTACCCATATACAATAGATCATCAACATACAAACTTATGATTAAAATATCAATACCTTCTTGTTTGTAGTAAAGGGTAGGATCATTCTTACTTCTCTGGAAGCCATTTTCCTGAAAGTATCCATCAATCCTTGCATACCACGCTCTTGGTGCTTGCTTAAGGCCATACAAAGCCTTCTTCAACTTGTAGACATTATTATCCTTTCCTTCCACTTCAAAACCTTGTGGCTGCTCCACATATACTTCCTCTTCTAAGTACCCATTCAAGAAGGCACTTTTCACATCCATATGATGTATGCTCCACTTTTTATGAGCTGCTAATGAAATCAACATTCTAATGGTCTCTTGTCTTGCTACTGGTGCAAATGTCTCTTCATAATCAATTCCATACTTCTGTGTGAATCCTTTAGCAACTAATCTTGCTTTGTGTCTTTCAACACTCCCATCACTGTTAAATTTAGTCTTATAGACCCATTTGGTGCCAATCTTTTCCTTGTCATGTGGAAGCTCTGTCAACTTCCAAGTGTCATTCCTTTGAATGGAATCCATCTCTTCTTGCATGGCTTGCATCCAAACCTCATTAGTACATGCATCTTCAAAACATGATGGTTCAAATCCAGCCTTAGCTAATAAAGCAAAATTGACTATCTCACCTATTGGGCTTTCTTCATGTGCTTGATTTGCACTCCTCTCATAAATATCACTCAATCTTCTTACCTTCCTTGTAGAACTTGGAGAAGAAGTTGGACTTGAACTTGATGTTGAAGAAATTGATGAAGCGCTGCTTGGTGGAGTTAAGCCACTAATTACAGAAACATTAGTTGGCTGCTCATTATCATTATCAACAATTATATCATTCAAAACAGATTTTGTCTTCTCAACATGGCCTTTTTGATGACCATAAACTCCCCCTTCATCAAAAATTACATCTCTTGAGACAATAAGCTTGTTAGTTAGAGGATTATACAATTTATAAACCTTGCTTGTCTCACTATACCCAATAAAAATACATAACTCACTCTTTGCATCTAACTTTTTTCTATTCTGATCAGGTACATGCACATAAGCCAAACAACCAAAAACTTTGAAATGATTAACATTAGGCTTTTTTTCATACCAAGCTTCATAAGGAGTCATATTTTTCAATGCACTGGTGGGGCTACGGTTGAGGATGTATACTGCTGTAGCAACTGCATCTCCCCAATAAGTGTTGCTCAATCCCTTAGTTTGTAGCATGCATCTTGCCATTTCAACCACAGTACGATTTTTCCTTTCAGTTGTGCCATTATGCTGGGGTGTGTATGCTGTAGTATGCTGCCTCCTGATGCCATTCATATCATAATAACTCTGGAAAGCTTTTGAGCAGAATTCTCCTCCACGGTCAGTCCGCAAACATTTGATCTTGCACCCTCTCTCATTTTCTACAAGGGCTTTGAACTTCTTGAATGTATCCAGGGCTTCACTTTTGGCCTTCAAAAAATATACCCAACAATTTCGTGAGTAATCATCAATAAAAGTGATAAAATATGATGACTTACCCAAACTCTTAGTCTGCATAGGACCACATATGTCTGAATGAACAAGCTGAAGTGGGTAATGAGCCCTCCATGCACTTCCCTTTGGAAACCTTTCCCTTGCATGCTTTCCTTTAGCACATCCTTCACAAACCTCCTTATGCTCTTCTACCTTGGGCAAACCAGAAACTAATGCATGTGAGGTTAGAAACTTCAAACTGTGAAAATTTAAATGCCCATACCTCAGATGCCATAACCAACTTGAATCCTCATAAGCCATATTAGCAAGATTGCTGTTATGTTCATCAAACCTCAAGGGAAACATCATATTTCTTGTCATAGGCACAACAGTGATCACCCTATTTCCCTTATTCTTATCATAGATAGTACATGTCTTATTTTCAAAGACTACTTTATAATTTTTCTCACATAGCTGTCCAACACTCAACAAATTATGCTTCAATTGTGGAGTATAATAAATGTCATGAATACTCTTTATACCTTCTTTTGTTTGGACCTCCATAGCTCCTTTGGCAGCAACCTCCAATGATTTATCATCACCAAGCTGGATCTTGGATTTGAAACTTCCATCCTTTGCTGAAAACAACTTCTCATTCCCTGTCATATGGTTAGAGCATCCAGAATCTAGGTACCAAACATCTTTACTAGTATTTTCACCTTTGGCATAAGATAAAAATAAGTGATCTTGAGGATACTCACCACTTTCTTGAGAATAATAAGCATTTTTACCTTCTTTCAATCTGCATTCTCTTTCAAAGTGACCATACTTGTTACAATGGTAACATTGAACATTTCTCTTATCAAATATACCTCTACTTCTTCCTCTGAAACTACCTCTTCCACTTGAGCCACCTCTTCCTCTACCTCTTGAATAATTTTGGCTTTGCCATTTACCTTGACCTTGATGGCTTTTGGTACTGCTACGTGCATCTTCATTCTTTGTAATTTGTAATTTAGAGGAAAAAGCTTTCTCTACAGCTTCAAAAGTATCCTTCAATCTTTCTTCATGAGACATCAAAGATCCAACCAATTCATCAAACTGTAGTTTTGTTAAATCCTTACTTTCTTCCATGATTATTGCAACATGATTCCATATATGTGTTAAAGACCTTAATACTTTTTTAATTAAAACTTCATTACTTACAGCTTCTCCAAGTGTAGCCATTTTGTTGACCACATCATTGACTCTCACACAATAGTCACTAATACTTTCAGCTTCTTGCATCTTCGAATTCTCGAACTCTCGCCTCAATGTCTGAAGCTTGACCACCTTAACTTGATCACTACCTTGGTAAGCTTCTTGTAGAGTCTCCGAGGCAGCTTTGGCAGTTTTTGCTCCAAATATTCTTGGAAATAAGCTCTTATCAAGAGCTATCTGAATGTGAAACAAAGCTTGAGCATTCTTCTTCCTTGCTTCCTTTCTTGCTATTCTTTCATTGGCTGTCAGAGCATTCCAATCAGCTGGCTCTTCATATCCTGATTCAACAATCTCCCACAAATCTTTTCCAATCTAAAAGGTTAGCATCTTAATGCACCAATAATCATAATCGTTGCCATCAAATTCTGGAACTAGCATCTGGTTAGAATTCGACATGATTAACTTTGGCGAAATTCCAACAATACAGCTTTAACCCAAAATAATTTTACCTGCTCTGATACCACATGTAGAATATGAAATGACTTATTTCCAGCCAAATGAGAAAACAGTACTATGAAGAAAAAAACATATAAAAGATAAAACAATTAAAAACACAGTGACTATGTGAGGTAACAAATGCTGCAAATCTCATATATTTAATTCAACTATAAACTACATTCTTAAATACTAAAACTATTACTAAAAATATTTGTTAATCAACTCTGCAATCAATCTACAGCTAATTTCCAGCACTACTGCAGCTAACAATTTGCTGCCTTATTTTCCAGCACTACTGCAGCTAACAATTTGCTGCCTTATTTTTACAGAGAACACTAAATAGAAATTTACATAACTAATTAAGCATTATTCCCAACAATGATTAAATAACTTTGTAAACCCTACAACCTTGTTGATTTCCTTGAAGACTCCAACCGGGTGTAGGATATTTAATTTCTGCTCTAGGTCTGCCAAATTCTTTTGTTCTCCCAAATATAATTGGTCCAATCTTGTATGTTTGTAATCTACTATGTCTTTGTATGAATAATTTTTTTTACACACATGATTCGATCATTATGGAGCTAATTGGGTGCCATGATTTTTCAGTCCCTTGTTTAGTAAATTGATTCAAATTAATTTTCTTGATAAGGGCCTCTTAAATTCCCCTAGTCAACAAATGGTTTAGTTAAGCTTCATAGTGTCTACCCGTGAAATACACTGGCACATGAGAAGATTTAATATGAAATCTTTCTTTTCTTTTTAGGATGCCCAAGTGATCTGAGGAAAGGAATTTCACTTTTATTTTACGTAGTGACGAAAATACCAAGCTCTGGCAGCTCCAAACATGTTTTGGATGACCTTCAAGATATATTGAAGCGACTGTTTTCGAAAACCGAGCGAAAAAAAGGAGAAATTCTCATGTACAGTGTAGATTATACGCTTTCTTGATTACTCGATATGCATAAGTTTGGTTCTGTCTTTGTATGTATGATGGTTTAAGAATCCAATTACTTATTCCCAGTGAAAGAATGGAGTGGTTTCTCCATGGAAAATTTCTAACAGAAAAGCCTAAACCCCGAACGAGTACTTCTCAATTAATCAACACCAAACTGGAAGAACATCGAAGTCAACAATGTCATGGTTGCGATCACAAGATTGAATGCGAAAATGTATCATTATACAAATTTTCCCTGTTTAGTTTGCCGCCATACTTCATTAATTATGGAGGAACATCTGTGTTTGGTGCGTATTTCTGTTGTTGCTTGCGATCCTACAAGGTTTCCTAACTTCGTTATTAAGTTGAAAAATGCGATGTGCGCAAAGAAAACAGTAATTTGAGGCTGGCGGCGGAAACTCGAACTCTGTACTAAACAGGCATGACGACGCCCGAGGAGTAATGTGGAAATAGGTGGGCTGATAACACCCAAGGAGAGGAATAACGTGGAAACATGACTTGTGCAACAACATCTTTTCCATGTGTCAGATTTTCACGAGATAGAGGAGAACAAAATTGGAGCGAGGAAATTCGGCGTTAACAGTGTTTTCCTATGGAACGGCTTCGGTGTAATTATAAAATATTAAATAAAATAATTGTCTATAGGTTACCGATTTAGAATGATAAAATATTAAATAAAATTATTTGTGTATAGGTTAGGTTCACGTCAATAATGACGACAAACTAAATCATCAATGGACATGGAGAAAGCGATATTTTAATCATAAAATTAGCTACGACCAGCTTGTGTATATCCAGTAAGAGGAATCAATCATTGAGTGTAAGGTATTCAAAACCAGCAAAACCAGCAAGCAACGGGTGCGCTTTGGATGTCGGCATGCTGCTTGACCTCTTATGTTTGCCATGACTACGAACAACAGCAGGTATCAATGACTGCAGAGACGCTCCAAGGAAAACAAGAGTCGAACTCATGATTGCGATCAATGCTCAATCACTTAATTAATTTTCTTCGTCTCAGGATCAAGATCTTCTTATCTATCTCTTTGGAACTAGAGTCCTAGACTAGTAATTTCTTGCCTCTCAGAACATCCAAGGCGTGTATTAATACAACTCAATGTCACACATCCATCCAGATCAGGGAACACGAGAACACCTACAAACACATGGTGTGCAGAAAGAATAGTGGAGAGGAGCTGTGATATCGCTAGTCTAATCTAGGACCGGCATGTGTACTCTTGCCTACAGACCGTGTGTCTCATTGCCCGACAACATGCCAAGCCGACCCGAGCGGGCAATTTATATATGCGGTCAAGGCCTCATCAATCTATTGCTTCTGGCCACCTCAAGAATCAAATAAGATTAGAGTCATATTTAAGCAACTACATGTCTCCGCAGATGCACGATCCACATGGAGCGCACGACATGCAAGAGCAAGATAATTCACGTTCTTCCATTTATGATATTCTCGCTTTATAAT
Organism: Pinus tabuliformis; assembly: GCA_031772625.1. Lineage (NCBI taxonomy): Eukaryota > Viridiplantae > Streptophyta > Pinopsida > Pinales > Pinaceae > Pinus > Pinus tabuliformis. Next base: position 944,739,935 of record CM062806.1, read on the forward strand.
TTGTTGTCAACGTACATCAGCCAATCCAACTTTTTGTCCAGAAAACAAGGTAACGAAAAGGAAAGAAAGTAATTGGTTGGTCCCTCGGCAAGGAAACCAAATGGAGTAGGAAAAATAGTTTTCCACTCAAACATCTATTGCTATCCGTGTTACGCGTAAAGAATGGCTAGATTACCATCGGACAACATTACGCCAACCGTTTCACTCTATGAGATCCCGAGCATTGACGAAGACCATTTGTAAAAGGAAGCTGGAGAAATCCATGGGAACTTAAAGTATTGGGATGTTTATTTTATGACCATTGAGAGGGTATATATTGTGTTAAGAAAATTTTAGGAGATCACTGTAGATGTGTTTTGAACGATTTAGTGTATTTTATTATGAGTATCAGATGGCATGCCATTGTATTAAATAAAGGATTTGTTTTTAGTGCGATTTTTTGGATTTTTGGGTGGAATTTTGTGGAAAATTTTAAGGTGAAATTTTGATTTGTGTTATTTACTGGTTTTTTTTACTATATATGGATTCAACACCCTAAAACAGCCCACGGCACTTCGATTGAGTAGGGGTTACCCATCAAGCTTGTGATTTCAATAAAATCATGCTGAATTTTATAGAAATTAAACAGGAAAAGCCCACCAAAAAAGTTTCCAAAAAGTCTCACTAAACACAACTCTTTAAATAAGTAGGGCAATGTAGAGATAATTACTAATAATAGCTAGAATCTAACAACTAATTTTAACTAAGGAAAATTTATTTATGAATAAAAGATATTATATTAAATAAGAAAAAAAAAAAAACAAATAAATAAAATCAGCCTAGCTCTTACCATTCCTCGATGTACTTATTACAAAGAAAAAAGATGGTTCTTTCTCCCATCAAGTTTTTAAAAAAAAAAACTCATACAAAGCACTATTTTCATGCTAAATCCCATCATTTCCCTGCTCAAAAGTTGGGTGTTCTCATATCATGTCCTTCCATTATACAAAAATTTTTATTCTTTCAATCACCACTTTCAAACATTCACTTAATATGATGATAGTAACTTGCACCTATTGTGATTAGGGTGATAATAAAAAGAAGTTTAATGTCCTATTTATCATAACTATACTCTCATGATGTACCCATCCCTTATATACATCTACCCTACTCTTCTACCTGTGATATTTGGGCAATCTATATGAATTTCGACGTTTCATAGTTCAGTTAGGGTATCATTACTCACCCACCATGTGTATTATTTCTAGATTAATATCCCAAGCCTTTTTCGGCTTTAATGAAGTTTTGAAACTTTGGACATGCACCCATTTATTGGTTTAACTCTTAACTTATAATATACGTATGCCTACATTGTTGAAATTTATCACGTAACTGACAAATTATTGTTCTATAGCTTTATTCCTCCTATGGTGTGCTCCAACTGTCCCAACCTACCCTTAGCGATTGACGGGAAGATAGTATGCCTGGGGCATAGCATGCCCACTCTTCTCCTGCCACTCAGCCTTTATCGCAGGTCACATGGGAGGAGTGTGTATGTCAGTCTTTGATTTTTGTGGAAGGTTCAGATCGATCGAGGCGATCTAACGACTGCTAATTGTCCCGCTAACCCTAAACCCTTACCTCAATCTTTTCTACTCATTTGTGCAACGACTCTCTGTTTCGTTGTCCACGGTTCACTGAGAGTGTTCGACCCGTGTTCTTCTGAGAAGCGAACTATATGGACATGGAGGAGATATGTCAAGGATTTTTCATAGTGGACTACATTTGGCATTGTTGAGGGTCCACAAGTTGGTAACGAAGCCATGAATGGGAGAAGTAAGTGTCGGTGTCTTTTCTTCTGCGCTTCCGTTTTCACAACTCCATGCCTATTCACTCCTAAGTTCTGCAATCTGGCTATTTAAATACGTTCCCCTGTTGTTTTTAATTTTAGTTTAATATTTTAGTTGTTCATCCGTGCACTTGCACCATTTTCTGTAGCAAGGCATTAACCTTCGAATTTGTTGTTTTAGATGGATAATCTTACTCACTCCTTTTCGACAGGGAAAAACCTTTTGTTGCGTTTGTTTATTTCTAGCTTCTTCTTCGGATTTAAAGGTATAAATACCGACTCTCTAATCCTCCTTTACGGTTCTATTTTACTGGTCTCGGTTCGAATTTTAGTTCGGGAATTTTACCAGGTGGCAAAGACTCGGATTCAACGCTTGCCAAGTGTTCTAGCTTTCGCTGCTCTAGAGATTTACTGGTTAAGGTATGGCTATGCTCATCCGGTAATTTTATTGTCACCATATTGTTGTACCCATAAACCAGGGTTTTCATTTTTATTATTATTCTTGCTACTCTGGCCGTAGGGGAAAATCAAACCTAATGCTACTACAACTCTTGGTTCGATATTTCGCATAGCTAGGCACACACGAGAATTGCTTTGGTTCCTATTACCACCAGGTATAATATAGTTCTACCTTTTCAAACCTTTTTACTTTACTTAATCAATGTTGATTGTTCGGAATAGTTATAATGATACACATTATAATTTTCTACGTGACTCTGGTGTTTCCGCTTCAATCACGAAGGAAGCTGCTAATACAATCTTTACTAGAGGTAATTATTTTACTCGTTGCGTGTAAAACTTATAATTGAATTTACAATTCAGGTTTCCTTAATCACAGTGTGGTTTTGTTTTCCTGTATATTATAACAGATACAGGTATGGAGGTTGGTGCTATTTTCTCGCTCATCTGCTCAGTTGCAACTAATAAAATTATTCAACTAATGTTTTCGCACCGTTCCAGGTTGATGCTTTGCAAGGTTCCAGGACGATTCACTTACGTTATTCTGTGATGGATTTTGTGGCACCTTTCCGATGGAGAGTTCCCAAGTTGTAATTGTAACATATTTTTTTCTTTTTGACTGTCCATTATGCCTACAAGAAGTCTGTAATTGAATTTTTCGCATTTAAATGGGTGTAATACCCATTTGCAATTTAACATAAGTTTATCGTTATTATGATTGAGAATCTTTGGTACTTCTTCTATTTATTCGAATTTTGGTACCTTAAATTTTTCAAGTATATATACAAGTATATCTTCTTTTCTACGAATTTATCGAGATATTATGAATGCTCCTTGGTTTCAGCATATCTATTCCAGTCTTTTCTTTTATACACATATGATCGTCTGGAAAGTAAGCCTTTGTAATTTGTAATTAACCAAGGTCATCTCGCCCTGTGATATTTATTCACTTAGTATTTGTATAGAGTATGGAACTCAATGCACTATACTATCTTTGGAGTTGATGATAATCAGTTCGATTATTATCCCGCTTGTCCTCTTATTAAAAAATATATAAAATTAACAATAAAACCTCGTGGATTATCTTTGTTCAAGATTGCTTATATCCATTGCTATGCTTTTCTTGTTCATATTTTTTTCCAAAATACAATAGTTCTATAGAATTTGTTTATGTATATAGAGAAATAGAATAATTTCACAATTATTAATTCATTGCTTGGGAACATGTCGCGTGCATCCTACGCCCCTTTAATACTAGTTCTTTTTCCTCCCATTTATATTTTCTGGAAGATCATTTTCGTTTATATTCAGCTCGACCACTATAATGTTGTTCTACTTCCACCCGAACGTAGTTATAGAGTTGAAACTTTAGGTACTACAGCATCAGGAAGGTGCTGAGGTTATTCAAACACCTCTGTCGCACCCTTCAGGATTGGAATTTAATTGTATTTTATTTGTAGTTGAGGGATATTTCATTCATTTATTTTTCTGTTGAATATGTCATTCTATTTTGTCCTTAGTTACCAAAAAATCAAACCACGCCTCGCCGCATTTACTTAAGTATTCATTCGCACAAGAACCAACTCACCTTTTTAATAAAATACTACCCGCCTTCTAAGAAGTGGTTGTACCTTCCTAACTCAAACTGGATTAGGAAGGTTTTTCCCAGATTTTTCTCATGGTTATTTACAGTAGGTTTCAACCTTCATACAAGATGAAGGTTTATGACTAATAGGATTGAAATTTATAATTTACATCTCATTTTTTTTCCTTACGCACAGATTGAGGAAACAATTCTCTTACATTCGTTCACGTTAAATTGCCCTTACTCTTTGGTCATTCGAAAACCTTATTGCCAATCTAAATAAATAAATACATTAATGATAAAGCAGGGCTATATACGTCCTATAATTCTTTTGAAAATAACTGAACAAACTAAAAGTTCTAAAAAAAACATCAATCATTCTTATATACTTTAGTTTTTCACATAAATACAGTCAAAAATCTCATCATATTCTAAATAATCTATCAAATCTGTTAATAGAAAACCATAACCAGTATTTATAGTTAACACAACCATAACATTCTCTATTCATCATAATTCCCGGATAATACTAAATATTTCACATAAATACAGTCAAAAATCTCATCATATTCTAAATAATCTATCAAATCTGTTAATAGAAAACCATAACCAGTATTTATAGTTAACACAACCATAACATTCTCCATTCGTCATAATTCCCGGATAATACTAAATAGAATAACCACCGTGCCAACCAAACATGAATATTTAACAAACAAATTTCCAGTTGATAAATGACATACAAAATTATCCGGATAATACTAAATAGAATAACCACCGTGCCAACCAAACATGAATATTTAACAAACAAATTTCCAGTTGATAAATGACATACAAAATTATCCAGATAGCCAGAAATCACAACTCTAACCTTAATACCTATTGGAACATCTTGGATAAACAATTGACTACCCAACCATTAACCTCCACCACAGGTTCTTCCCTAAGCTGAGATTTCCTTTCCTCTAGAATCAACAACCTCTTATGATTCTATCCAAGGCATGACAATTGACTACCCAACCATTAACCTCCACCACAGGTTCTTCCCTAAGCTGAGATTTCCTTTCCTCTAGAATCAACAACCTCTTATGATTCTATCCAAGGCATTTTCATGCCGTGCTTCCTTAACAAACTTTCTTTAGTGACGTCTTACTTTCTAGGGTTTTCCAGCCTCATGGCCTAAGCTTTTACTATTTTTTTTTGCTTCGAAAAGTATCTTTCCTTTTTCATTAAAGCCCACCTTTTTCTCCCATGGTATTTTATTCACCCTTTCTCAGTATTTTTTCCACACTGAGTAATTTAATAATTTTTTCCTCCCAATCATATCAAATCACATTAATCCACTCCTAGGTAATTTTAGGAGTATTTAAGGGAATTTTGTCCTTTCCAGATTTTGGGTAAGAATCTCATTGACTCAACTTCTTTCCTAAGAAATCATCCAATTTATCTTATTATTAAATTTCATTTAATACATCACAATGTTGTGTTTCAATTTAAGTTTCCTATGGATTTCTAGCCATCATACTAGAAATAGTTCATTCTAAATAAAGAGTATCTACATGACCATAGAGGGAACTCGCAACCTCGCATTCCATAGCACAAAATCTTACCTTCGGCCCACAGTTCGATTTTTAATATTTTATGGCAAATGTTTATATTTGAAATGAGTTATATTATGAATGGGGCAAAGGGTTGGTGAAACTGCTAGGCTCGGTGGTCCACCAAACTCTCTGATTAAGTTAACAACCAATCTAGCGGAAACTCTAAACATAGCAGCAACAAACTATAACCACCGAGACTTAACATTATATGCACCACTATCACATGTCACCGCCAGGAGAAATGCCATGGGTCTGTGGTTCAGTTGATGCCGGGTATATAAATATATCCACCAACGAATTTAACATAACCATATGCCATGTTCCATATTACAATTGCACCAAGGGTTATGACATTAAAAATTTTGGTATATAAATTTGTTATATGGTTTGCGCCAATGCAACCAATTACTATGTTAATAGAATCTGTTGCCAAAGCCTATTTGGGAGGCCCGCAGGCTTGACCCCAAGACCTCTCGTGGCCTATATAAAAGGATTACCAGTCTACCAAGGCGGAAGCAAGTTAAAGAGTGAGGCTGAAGAATTTGTAATATTTGTGCCCGCAAAAGCCTTTTTGGGCATAACTTGGCCATCTTTGGGCCTTTTTGAGAATGAAGAGTTTCGTTGGAGAGCAGAGGTCGAGGCCTTCATTCTGATAGTAACCAGTAGTGCCTGCGTGCATAGTCTAGATTGGTGAAATTTTATGTAAAGAGCCTTTTTTAGCATTCCTAATATAATAGATGCCCATTGGAAGTAGACCCGAAGACGTAGTCTAGGAGGGACGAACTCCGTCATAAATGTTTGCTGTGTTTTCTTCTTTTCTTACTGTTGGTCACGTTTATTTTTAATTCTCAAGTTTATGTTTAAGACACTTAAAAACTCATTTTTCTCTCATTCATTCACATAAAAGTAGCCTTAGTTAATATTTGGTGAAATTGATAAAATAATCAGTCTTGTGTTTTCAGATCATATTTCGGTATCAGAACAAGGTTGATCATGTATAAGTAGGATATTTTCCAATGTGAATGATGACTAGATCCAGGTCGCAACGTGGAGAAGGGAAAATTGAAGAGTTAAATCCAGGGATTGGGAGGAGTAAATTCTCACAAAGGATGGCAGGTTCAAATGATGGAGAAGCTCCTCAAAGAAAGAGCAAGGAGAAATTTTAGTAGATGTTCCTTAATATGCAAAGGATGATTGCAGGACTTTATGAGGACAAGAAGACTAGAGATGCAACTTTGTCTTCTAAAGGCACGAAAGTGAAAAAGGGCAAGGAAAAAGTTGATGGTAATGAAGCTCCTTCTCCTCCATCTTCGTCTTCTTCTTCTTCCTCATCCTCTTATCATTCCAGTTCAGATTCAGACTCACAAAAGAAACCAAAGAAATCTCCTTTTTTGAAGCTTGATGTTAAGTTTGAATTGCCAATATATGATGGTGAAATGAATCCTGAAAAGTTAGATAACTGGATAAAGCAACTTGAGGTGTATTGTAGAATTTAGAATATTGTTGATGAATCTGCAAAAATTCAGTTAGCTACACTTAGAATGGGGGGAACAACTTTTATTTGGCGAGAAAGTAAAACTCAATTAGATTTGAAGCATAAAGGTAAAATTATCTCTTCATGGTATAAGTTTGTTAAAGATCTTAGAAAGAAATTCTATCCTTACGATATATGCAATACACTGTCATAGATTGGTAGCATGTAAGGCAAGGTAAAGGATAGAGTGTGCAAGGGTTTACACAAGAATTTAGGAAAAATGCATTAGCACTTGATGTTCCATTAAACACATAAGAAACTCTGTTAAAGTATACTGGAAGTTTGCATTCTTATTTGCATCATACATTGCTTATGGTTAATCCAACTAAATTTAATGAAGTGCGTGTACAATTTATTCATATTGAATCAGGTGGCAGACCTTTTCAGTCAAAATTTTCAAAGAAACCATTGAAACATTCAAAAAACAAAGACTCCAAAGACAACAAAGGGAAGAGCAAATCAAAGGGGAAGAAATCGACAATAGCTAAGAAAGAAGGAGAAAGGCCTACTTGTACTCATTGTCATAGGGTTGGACATGATGAGTCCAAGTGTTGGAAGAAGTGAATAATCATGTTCATGCCAGGTTATTATACCATCTTGGGAAGTTGTGCATACCATAGGGAGAAAGAGTGAATGTGTTCATGGAAGCATATTCTTCTCATGTTTTAGGGAATTTTGGTGTAGGTAAGATAGTGGCACAGTTACAAAGGTATTTCTATTGGCCTCGAATGAATGAAACAGTTGCTAAGTACATCAAAGGTTGTGTCATGTGTTCAATAAGAAAAACAAGAAAGAAAAAGTTAGGTTTGTATATGCCACTTCCAATTCCTTATAGACTATGGGATAGTATATCTATGGATTTTGTAGGAGGACGTCCTATGTCTAGAAAAGGGCATGATTATTTATATGTTGTGGTTGATAGATTGAGAAAAATGTGTATTCTTGTTCCATATAGAAAGCAAGTTACTGTTGAGAAAATACGCAATTGTTCTTTCAAAATGCATGGGTTCATTTTAGGTTGCCTACTTCTATCATTTCAAATCGGGACTATTGTTTCATGGGAGACTTTTGGTCCACTTTGTGGGGACTCATGGACACTAAGTTGAAAAAGAGTACAACTTTTCATGCACAAACTGATGGGAAAATGGAGGTGGTGAAAAGAACAGTGGTACATCTTCTCAGAGGCTATTACAGAAAGCATCCTAAGTTGTGGGATGAATCCTTCCATTATGTCCAACATGCTTACAACTAGGCCTTGCATTCTTCTACAGGTAGATCTCCTTTTGAGACATGTTTTGGGTACCTACCAAAATCGCCAATGGACTTCATGTTTGGGGAAGAAGCTTGGGAGGATGCACATGGATATGTTGACAAAGCAATCATGTTCCTTCAAAGAATTCAAAAGATTCATGAAGTACAACAGGATCAATTGGAGAAAAGTCAGGCCAAGTACAATATGTGCCATGACAAGCATCAGGTGGATCATCACTTCCAGGTAAGTGATTAAGTGTGGCTACACATAAGTAAAGAAAGGATGAAAGGTGAAGGTAAAAAGTTGAAATCTATCAGGTATGGTCCATTTAATATTGTTGAAAAGATTGGGAACAATGCATCCCGGTTAAATTTTCCCCCATATATGCACATATATTCAGTTGTAAATGGTTAAAATTTGAAGTTGTATGAACCTCCAATGATCATGGATACAAATGAAAATGTTCAAATTCCTCATGTAGATGATTTTTCACCTAAATGTATGATTGAGTTACAGGAAGATGCCATTTTAGACAGAAAGGTCTGCACATCTAGTTGAGGATATGTTGAGTATCTTGGAGTGGGACTCAAAGGCATGAATCCAAGCAAGGCAAGGTGGATGGAGATCAGAAGGGTGAGGGAGTTGTACCCTCACTAAATGTCTACTTAAAACCAAAATTTTGGTGGTCCAAAAGCTTTCAGTGGAGAGGAATGATCTAGGAGGATCCTCAAAATGCTCAAAGTTCAAAAGTATCATATGCTCTCAAAACCAATGCCAAGTCGAAGAGCTCGTCCCACTGGTTCTGACAGTATATTCAGTTTCGAAAATGACCTTTGTATTAAGGGTAAAACACACTATGAAGTTTATGGCAAACAAGTAAAAAAATGGGCCTTACAGGCCAAGTGGAAGTCTCCTAGTGTGACACGTGGTGGGTCAAAGGCAAAGCAAGTGGTCAAAGTCAACAGAGGTCGAACGGGCTAGTCATGCTCAAACCAGTGACCTCCCATTCCATAGCAAAAAACCTTATCACCGTTCCATAGGTCGATCTTTAATACTCTATGGTGAATGTTTATATTCGAAATGAGTTATATTATGGATGGGGGAAAGGGTTGGTAGAACCTCCAGGCTCGACAATTTGCCAAACCCTCCGATTAAGTTAATAACTAATCCAGCGGAAACTCTAAACACAACAACAACAAACCGTAACAGCCGGGATTTAAAATTATATGCACCGCTATCACATGTCACCGCAAGGAGAAATTCCATGGGTCTGTGGTTCTGTTAATTGCCAGGTATATAAATATATTCGCCAATAAATTTAACATAACCATATGCCATGTTTCGTATTACAATTGCACCAAGGGTTATGACATTAAAAACTTTGGTATCAATTTGTTATATGGTTTGCGCCAATGCAACCATTTACTATGTTAATACAATATGTTGCCAAAGTCCACCAAGGAGGCCCGTGGGTTTGACCCCAAGACCTCCCATTGCCTATCTAAAAGGATTACCACTACGTCAAGGCGGAAGGGAGTTATATAGTGAAGTTGAATACTATGTAATATCTATGCCTACAATTCCTTTTTGGGCATAACTTGGACATCCTTGGGCTTTTTGAGAACGGTGAGTTGTGTTGGAGAGCAGAGGTGGAGGTCTTCATTCTGATAGTAACCAACAGTTCCTATATGCACAGTCCAGATTGGTGATATTTTATATAAAGAGTTTTTTTTAGCATTCCTAATATAACGAACGCCGATTGGAAGTGGACCCGGAGACATAGTCCATGAGTGTTGAACTTCGTCATCAATGTTTGTTGTGTCTGATTCTTTTCTTGCTAGTGCTCATGCTTATTTTCAATTCTAAAGTTTATGTTTAAGGCACTTAAAAATTGAATTTGTTCTCATTCATTCACATAAAAGAAACCTTAGTTAATATTTGGTGAAATTGAGAAAAAAATCAATCATGTGTTTTCTCATCATCCTTTGATTAAGAAATAACCCATCGATTGAATTATAGGGGTCATCTTCCTTTTATACAAGAGACCATGGACAAGATTGCTAGGATCCTAAGGAAACATAAGGTTCCCTCCAGCTTTAGGCCCCTTAACACCATTCAAATCTCCTTAAGATCGGTTCAATACCCCGTGGATCCTAAAGATTTGAAAGGTGTTTATGTAATTCCATGTTCTTGCGGGACACAATACATTGGTGAAATTTTCCTCTCGATAAATCAAAATATTTACGAGCACGCTGCCAACATAAAACATGGGAGGACCCGCTCCTCATCTTTGGCATAACATGCAGAAAAAACAAAACATTGTTTCTACAATTAAGAGGCCCGGGTCATTGCAAGTGTTGATCCTTTCTTTTATCCGAAATTTAGGGAGGCCATTGAAATAGAAATGAATCCTAGTAATCTAAACAGGGATGATTGCTGGAAGATAAGTAATTGTTGGGTCTCTGTCCTTTCTTCTTAAATTATTTATTTACTTATTATTCTTATTTTTATTTATTTATATATTCATTTATTTTATATAATCAAATTTCTATTATTTCTTATTTTATTTAACTTCCTCTTTTATTTATTTCTATGTAATGATTTTTCCTCTCTTAACGTGATTCCTTTAGTTTTACTTCTTTTATTTATTCATATAAGTATTCACTAATAAAATTTATATTTTAAAGATTATTTATCTTCTATGTTAAAACAAAAATTAATTAATTAATTTATAAATAAAAACAAAAAAAAATAAAGTAATAAATTTATTATAAATCAATCACTTCTTTTATTTCTTTATATCCCCTAAATTAGTCTCATCCTTTTTTTTATTATTCTTGGTTTCCCTTTTTTTTTTCGGACTTTTGATTTTAATAAACATTTATTTACTCCCCCGTCTAACTGTTAACTTCTTGTTTCCTTGTGAGAGATTTTTCGGCGAACATCACATGGGATACCATTTGTCGACGCGTTTCGAACCAACTAGTGTTGTTCATCGTCAGGACAAGTTGAAGAAACAGATCCAGCTTAGCAAGTTAAATAGTCTGAGCAGAGCCTCCAACGGCTAGTTTGACTCTATGACCAGGGTTAAAATTATTTTATAAATTTAATCAGTAATATTTAGGACCAATCCCTTAAAAATATAAAAAATATTTTTAATGGGTATTTAGTTCAAAAAATATTATTAAAATTATAAGTTAAATAGTATTTAAAAGGAAATTTAGTTAGATAAAGGACCTTATAAAATATATAAAGTAAAAAGTTAATTAATAATTAAATGGAAAATTAGTTACATAAAGGACCTTATAATAAAATAAAGTAAAATCATAAGGATGTTAGGTTAGTTAGAAAATTAGTTAAAAATATAAGGTGATTAGAATTTAAATAGAAAATTAGTTATATAAGGGACCTTATAATAAATTATATGCAGGAATATATGAAGTAATATATATAAAAATAATTGAAATGGGAGATTATTTAGAGGTATTATTAAAATTAAAAGCTAATTAGAAATCACATGGAAAATTAAAGAACTATAAGAAATGAAAAAATTAACTCTAAAAATTAATTAAATAAATAAATGAAAGGAGAAAATAATGAAGAGAAAAAATAAAAATAAATAAATAATAAAAATAAATAAATAAAAATAAATCAATAAAATAAATAATAATAATAATAATAAATTAAAATATAAAGTAAAATAATATATATATATATATATATATAAAATAAAATAAATAATAATAATAAATAAATAAAAACCGTTAAGAGGAGGGTAGAAAAAAACGACTAGAAAGAGAGTGCAGGGACCCAACACCTACTGATTTTCTAGCCATCCTCTTTATTGAGATTGCTTGGCCTCTTTTCAATCTCAAGCGCTTCCCTAAATTTTCGATGATGGAAATGAGAAACCCTAGCAATAACACTAGCGTCCTCAATACAAACATGATGATTGGTTTTCTCAGCATGTTCAGCTAAAGCGGAAGACTTAGCTTTCCTATGCTTAAGGTCCGTTGCGTGCTCGCTAATCCTTTGATTAATGGAGTGACCAATCTCCCCAATATAGGGTGTCCCACAGGAACAAGGGATCATATAAACACCTTTCATATCCTTAGGGTCGATAGTATCCTTCACTGATCTGAGGTACATACGAATGGTGTTCAGAGGCCTAAAGGTCACAAGGATACTATGCTTCCTGAGAATCCTTCCAATTCTTGTTTCCTTTGTATTCTTTATTATTGAATTTTGACTAGTCGTTGTTTGAAATATAATAGGCCTTTTTCATAACTTCTACTTTTATTTATTTATCGGTTTGTTTTTATTAATATAATGTTTTTTATCAATAAATTTTTTTTCCCCGTAAAATGAGTTGTTAAATTTTATCTATTAGTAATAACTGTCTCTACAATTCTTTATTTATTCAATATAATGCTATGATTTGATATTTTATCTGGTTTTGATGATGAATTGTACTGAATAATTTGACCACTCATAGGAAATTTTTTTCTAATATAATAATCACCAAAACCTAAATTCAAAATAAATATATATTATCAAAGCGTCATAATTTTGTGAAAATGCATAATAACTCTAACAAAGTCAAATAATTTTGATTTGGGATTTTTGTAAATTACAACCCGAAAATAAAAATACTACTAGAAATTATTATTTTAATCTTTAAAAGCAAGGTGATATATTAATTTATTTAGTTTTAAAAGAAATTAGAAATTGTGTTGGATACTTCTATTATCTTAATTGCCTTTTTAATTAGATTCTTTATTCAAAAAATTTATGTAATTTCCGCCTGTTTTATAAAATTTGTAGTGTGATATAAAAACTAGGTTACTAACATTTATACTTCTCCCATTTTTATATTAAAAGTTGGTCTACTCACTAAGACTAGGATTGTAATTAATTATCTAAGGTTCAACCATAACTTAATTAGAATAAAGAAAAAAGGTTTCTAATTTTAAGAAAAAGGTTTAATATTCATAGAACATTATATAGATGTGTTTTCAAATCTAAATCATTTGTTATAAATAATACTTTTATATATCTATATTTATATCTATATCTATATATATATATATCTATCTATATATATATATATATATATTTCCATCGTGAATTTTATATGTTTAGTTACAAAATTAACTAATGAGTGTTTATTAAAGACAAATACTATAGCTTTAACCGTTTGAGTATCAATCATTTTAGTAATTACATTTTTTCAACTTTACTATATTTACAAGGTAATAAATATGTTACAATGTAACGAGAGTATTTGTGCTTTCTTCATTTATTCTAATCAATATAAAGATAAATACTATAGATTTAATAGTTTGATTATCAATAATTTTAGTAATTACATTGGTAATAAATATGTTACAATGTAATGAGAGTATTTGTGCTTTCTTCATTTATTCTAACAACTATATCAAGAGATTCATAATCTATTCTGTTAAACATGGGCTCACCAATATATTTAGATCATCTTTACTCAAAGTCCAACTTAATTTTTCTCTTCTTAATCTTTTGATGTATTTAAAATATGAAATCTTAGTAATAAGTTTGTTGTAATTGTTAATGCTAAGTGTAAACTTAGTTTTATATTCAAACCTAAATAATCTACTAGGACTCAAACTTATTATAAACAAGTATCATGGATTAGGAAACCTACAAGAAACATGAAGTTGTGATATTTTAAATGCATTCTTAGAACTTAAGAAAGAAAATAATCACCATTTGTTCTAAACCGTAGCTCCTCTCCTAGCCTTACATGGTCCCCATAGAAACCTTCCAAGCCACCAGGAAACCAATAATAGGAACCATCCATACCAATCATTTGCACATGTTTGAAGCCCCTTTGATAGGCCTTGGCTTAGTTCTTATGCATTTTTTCAAAAAAATAGGCTTAAAATATTGTTGACGATGATATGAAGTCCCAATTAAACCTCACACCATTTGGAGTAGGAGCCCCATCTAGAATATCGGCCACATTGCCATGTATTCTTATAGATTTTATTTGGCTCTAATTATTAGCAAGAGAGCGGAACATGTGGCGCCTTTGAAAAGCAAGGGGGGTGTTCCTGGTGAGTTTTTGGTTGTATGTGTGACAAATTTACTTCACTATGGAGGGGAGGAAAAGTGAGCCTCGAAGAGAGAGGTAGTAGTACCACCCTAGTAGAGACACATATGAACAAGAAGGGTTCATACAACGTCAAGTAGAATAGTCAACAGAGATGCGACGATCATTAAAACTAATATAACAAGAAAGATACGCCTAATATCCAACGGAATAGTCCACGAGGATGAAACAACGATAATAGAAATTACAACACACTCTCAATATGATAAGTATCAAAATAACCAAAATAGTTAAACTACTTTAACATAGATGAAAGCAAGCATGAATTACAAACATTCACAAAATATTCTTACAAATATCCATAATCCATGCATGAAGAATGTGCTGGCCCATAGGGCTTCTCATATTAAGTAAAATTTCCAAGACACATGTATACAATGAACACCACTAGCTCCAAGAATGGAGCATTTGAGCCACTCCTTTCTCCTCAAACGAACTAGATTATCTCTCTGATGCCTTGTAGGAGGAGCCAAGGTGAAAAGTCCTTTGCTTATATAATGAGGGTGTATATATAACCAAGGGGTGATGCTTCACCCTCCTTGTGACTCTTTGACTACCCTCAAGACTGTTTGACTTTCTATGACTTTTAGACTTATATGACTCTTCATATTCCATGTGTGTTCTTTGGACTTCCACTTTACAATACATTTCGAATAGGTAATTACATAATCCACAATAATGATGTGGCATATGATGACTTGTGACAGGACATGACATGACACTGATGACATGGACTACATGATGATGTGATAGTGCCAAACTATCCTTCTAACTTCTTCTTTCTTTATGTCTTCTTGAAAATATGGTACATGTTCTTCTTGTTCCTCCTCCTTATGACTTGAACATGATGAGTATTCCATGTGATCTTCATCTTCATCTTCATCTTCTATTAAAGTTTAGTGTTCCTTCATCTTCTCGCCTATTGATCATCTTATATCTTTAGCCCCATATGTATCTTCTAACATTATTTATTTCTCCATCTACTTCTTCATCATCTTTCCATAACATGATAGAGTTCCTGTACCTGCAATTCACTCATGACAAGACAACACCAGTCAGATAAACCCCTAGTCTAAGATGGTCCACATTGATCCACTGACTGAGCCGGAACTGGGTGATAGGCTGGGAAAGAGGCTTAGTAACTACGCAATTACGCAACTCAGGAAGTCAGGGGTGGAACGTGAGCCTTGAGACTAGGCAATGCAAAGTTCAGGATGGGTTGAGGAAGAAATATGTGCAGCCTGCGAGCTCACGATGATAAGATGAGGGGATAGGAAATGGATCAACCTATTTTGTAATTCTGGAGGACACATGAGCCTAGGTGACTACACAATTGTGCAATTTAAGAGCTTAGGGTTGAGGCTTGAGCCTTGAGACTACATAGTGCACAGTTCAGACTAGAGTGAGGGAGAAGACTGCGCAGTTTTGGGAGCCAGAGAGGTAGGCTGAGGGGATGGACACTGAGTGAACACACTACGCAGTTATAAGAGACAAGGGAGGTTGTGCCATTGCGAAATTGCATAGATCGGGAGCTTAAGGGGTGAGATTGAGGCTATAGATTGTGAAGTGTGTAGTTGAGGCCAAACTAGTGATCCAAATTTAAATAGGAATGCAAAAAATTACAGATATAATCATAAATACAAAGGTGCAGTAGAAATAACACTGAAATATGCTTACAAACAGAATGGAAATAAGACTAACTCTAGCGATGGTAGCTTATCTCTGAGAAGAGATGTGGCGGCTACATGCCTCTAAACTGCGTTACAATGAGGCTGAAGGGCCTTTTTATCATTAAACAATAAGAGAAAACCCTAAACAACCAAAACCCTAACCCGCAGAGATTTAACTCCAAGAGTTTATGGGCCCCGTTGGGGTGAGTTAGACAACCAACTTCCCAGGGTCGCGACTTCATCATATTATCTATTTTTGACATGCATGATAACCTGTTGGAAAGATATCTTTAAGGACTAAGACGGAAAATATGGTTTTAAAAAGTAAATCGTTAGCGATAGATTGCGAAAAAAACGTCATTTAGGGCCTCAAAACGGCTCCGGAAGTTTAGGACCCGAAAAACTGCTAAAAATAGTAAACTACGCTACAATTAAGGAAGCTGAAAAATTGAAAGAAACAATGGTGGGGCTCCAAGTGGAATTGGTGGGTGGCCACCAATATCCACCTGGATCAACTCGGAGGATGAATTCGACAATTTTGGCAAGAAAGGTCTGGCTTGAGCACTGAAGTTATGAAATGCACAGTTCTAGGCTTGAGCCCTAAAGTTATGAAATGCATAATTCTAGGCTTGAGTACCGAGGTTGTGAAATGCATAGTTCTAGGCTTAAGCACCGAATTTGTGAAATGCTTAGTTCTAGGCTTAAGAACTAAAATTGTAAAATGTGCAGGTATGGAGGCCTAGATGAGGCTAGGATGCCATGAATTTTTCAAAATTTAGCTAAGTGTGGGATCGAAGAGACTATTGTGAACAGTGATATGACTTAACCATGATCATAAACTTGAGACACTTTGACAACATAACAACAATATAGATCATCTAGAACATGATAAGAACATATTTCCGTTAGTGTGATAACTTTACGACAAGTGCAACACTAAAGGTACACTTTCGATTGACCGTGACGACACTTGTGAAATAGTGCTTAAAACTTTGGGAATGAGTGCAACTAATGTTTACATGGTTATAACAACTCATTCGCACAAATATAACCCCATGAAACCACTAGAATGAGCATGCATACATTGTGCGACAACTAACATGTGAAAATACACCAATTTCTAAAGCGAAAATGACCCTTGCAATATGTGAACAACAGTGAGAGTAACACATCCCAGAGGAAAGATAACATGAAAAAGTAACTAATTAGAGTGAATGAAAGTGAAAGAGAAAACTAAAAACATAAAAATGACACTCATGAAAAAAAAGGTGCATGAAGGCGACAATTTGCAAAAGACACCGAAATGGAAGTACAAATGCAACTATAATGTGACAGATTGTTGTTGTTAGTGAACACTAATTGTCGATATGGATTATAAATCGCACAAGAAGAGTCTTGATGGAACCTGTTATGATTTTCCAAGCTTGCGTACAAGAATGCACTCATGGACTTATTGCAATCTAAGAATGTGCGAGCAAGTGACTTCGACACTTTTGATCCAAGAAAGGAGCTTAAAACCGTTAGTTGACCAAGAAGTAACTATGGAATGACCGATCATAAGATCCACAGTAGGCTCCAAAATTTTAGTGTATGTAAACCTTTGGTGACTCACTGATATGACTCCAGCTTCTCTGCCTTGGTCAATTCTTTTGTGCAGGGTCTAGTTCCTCAAGAAGTATTGATTCATAATTTAGATTA
Organism: Pinus tabuliformis; assembly: GCA_031772625.1. Classification (NCBI taxonomy): domain Eukaryota; kingdom Viridiplantae; phylum Streptophyta; class Pinopsida; order Pinales; family Pinaceae; genus Pinus; species Pinus tabuliformis. The sequence goes on from CM062806.1 coordinate 944,757,710, forward strand.
CCATGGATTCCCCACTTACCTTGAGCATAAAATAGTCCCCTTCATTCCTTTACTCGATTAAACAAGAACATAAGATCAAAGATTACACAATGTTTCGAATCACGATAGGGTAATGAAGTTCGTGAGCTTTAGATTTTCATAGTATAGTTTTTCATCTCTGGTGTTGCTCCGCTACCAGTAGGCATGGACAGTACCCTGACATAGTCACTACAGAAACACAAACATTTCTCCACTACCAACGAGCCTGGATAGTACCTTAGTGGAATTGCTTGCTTTACCTTTTTGCGCAGGAAGTCTTTCTCTTCTTTCACCTTTATTTATTTATTTACAGAGGATTGTGCATCGACACTTATTTATTTATGGGCGTAAGATGGATACCGACTTATTGAGGGCAGGCGAGGTTGTCCCTTCAGATAAACATATACAATGTAATATTCCTAATTAGCCATAGCTAATTGAAATATTCAATTTTTCTCAATTTTGCCTTCTATAGTTATTTATAAATAAAAAAGTGAGGAAATGGGGGACATAACTCACTTTTTGAATAAAGTCACTCCCTAGTAGCAAAACGTTGTAACTTAAAAGGGGAGCCAAGGGGGCCAAAGGACCACGTAGAGTAGGGGGGCCATGTAGACACTTGGAGGGACTGCGCAGATGGAGAAGGAGCACGTGGCAAGAGAAAGGCTACGTTGGAGGAGGTGGGCCTTAGGGTTTTGAGAGAGGCCAACACTATAAAGGAGAGAGGAGCCTCCTCATTTTGATCATTCGATTATGTTGCATTTGAGCTAGTCACTTCGAATTAGAGCATGCTGGTTGTTTAGCTTGTCTACTGCATTGTTTAGTGCATTGAGTGTCTCCATTCAGAGATCTCACCCTTAGCCCCAGGGGAATTCGAGTGCCTACTCGGGCAAGGTAGTTTCATCAGTATTTTGCAGGAGGAGTGATCTCTGGAGTTGGGGAGGTGCTGAGCATTTTGATGACTACACCGTCTTGAGAGGGGAGGACGCAGTCTCTTTTGGTAGGATCTCCAGATTGGGTTCATGTGGAGGATTTGAGCTTGGATATTGAGCAAGGGATCAACCCTTGCATATGGAGGATTTTGGCAGAGTTTTGGGTATATTTTTGGAGGATTCTATTCAGGGGCAGCGCAGAGCCTTAAGGGATAGCATAGATCCTCAAGGGGGAAATTTCTGGGGGTTAGCTATTTTAGAAAAGCTTTCTGGGCTTTTTTGGGTTTATTGAGCATAGGTTGATTCTAGAGTTTCAACTTTTTCTGAGGAGGGGAACAACCCCAAATCCTCACTTGATTCCAACAGTAGTAGCAGCATAGCAGTTCTCCGGCAGTTTGGATGCAGTTCAGAGAGAGACCATTTCTTTACTATTCTGAGTGTATTTCTTCACTTGCCTTGAGCAAGTTGAGGTGCTATCATTCTGATCACCTCTTGTACTCTTTCCATTACTCAATATAATAAAATGGCTTAGCATTTCTCTTTGTATTTCTCGAGTATCTACTTATATTCCATGTATACATTATTGTATGTTGCACTACTATTATTTTTATCTCTTTGAGTTCCCCAGCTACTATACCACTTGTGTGTTTTTTCTCCTATAGTCTTAGACAGAGTCTGGAAAGGGCTAGGTAGCCTCCATATCTCGTTCTCTTTTCAGAGGTGAAATATTTGGTAAACACCCTCCTAGTCCATCTCTGGTTGGAGTTTTCTTGTGTTTGAGGGATATCCCTAATAAGGGATATTACAGTTGTATCAGAGCATAGATCTGGCTTAGCCTGTGGAGCTAGCAGTCTATGACAATGAGGGAGAAGCCCTACATCTATTACAGAGGTAGGAAATACAAATATATTGAGCATAGGTTGGAGAACACCTATGGAGAGGGAGACCATGTTCAGGTGGTGGACACAGAACAAGAGGAGCCTGTGGTGAACACAGAATAGGAGGAGCCTGTGGTGGACACAGAGCAGGAGGATCCGATGGCAGGTGAGGACGGGAAGAGATATGCGGACATGCTCCTCAAATCAATGCAGGATCTTTCGAGGCAGATCGAGGTGATGGGGTAGAGATTCACAGTGGTGGAGGCTAGACAGCGTGAGAACCCGTGGGTTTTCCAGGTTGGTGAGGGATCAGGTACATCCCACCATTTTCCAAAGTAGGGTGCCACTCAGCGTGATACTACTCAGTAGATGGCCTCACATGCCCCTACACGCTCTACCATGCCCACTTTCCTAGGAGCAGACACGGGGGCCGAAGCCCAGTAGGAGGTAGAGCCCGTTCATATGGGCGATTATTTTGCAGAATACCAAGCCTATGGGCAGTAGTTCAGGGATGCTCTCTGATTCAGAGATTTTGTTGAGCTCCAGCGGGATAGTAGACCCTACCACCATCACAGAGGATACTGACATTATCATGATGGAGACACCCACTGCACAGCTAGTAGATTCCACTTACCTACATTTGATGGCTCATCAAACAGTTCGACAAAGTCTTGGGTGGAGAAGCTAGACATCTATTTCCAGCTTAACCAGATGTCAGAGATAGAGGCCATCAAGGTGGTGACATTAAATTTGGATGGTGAGTCCCAAGACTGGTGGTTCCATGGGATGGTCACACTCGGACACTCCACAATGACGACATATGCCGAGTTCACCAGGATATTGCTAGAGAGTTTTGACTGGAGGGATCCAGAACAACACTTTATTGAGCTGATGAGGCTCAAACAGATCAGGAACCCAGAGACCTACATTGCAGACTTCATGAGGGTTTCAGTGATGGTGTTAGATCTATCTAGGGCACGGAGGATCTACATGTTTGTTGAGGGGTTAGCAGAGCCACTTTGGGGCCTAGTCAGATCCACTAGACCAGCCACACTCCAGGATGCTATTAGCAGGATCCGGGACTTACAGGATGCCTTACCTAGGACCCAGACACCTTACCTACAGAGATAGGCTTTTTAGCCTAAGGGGAAGGATTTGAGGATTCCGCCTCCAAATAGGAATCCAGGACGAGTGCATATTGATGATGATGCCAAGAGGGAGCTGAAGAAGAAGCGGTTGTGCTTTACCTATCAGGAGCCGTAGGCACCAGGAAATAGATGTGTTGCTGGCAAAGCACATTTTATTGAGGTCTTCTCCAAGAGCAGTGGGGAAGAGGATGAGGAGGATGATGTGGAGGTAGGAGATAGTCATACCGCGCAGGATCCTTTGCCACACCCACCACCACCAGCAGGTGATGCAACTTTTGCACCTACTAGAGGGGCCCCTGCAGCATTGTGAGGAGTTCCCAAGTATTTGACGTTGCGCGTACGAGGGACAGCACGTGGCCAACGAGTATCAGTTTTGGTTAACAGTGGGGCAACCCACAACTTCATCGATGCACATATGGTTGAGCGGAGAGGTATACAGACGGAGAGTTTCGATGGCTTTTCATTTTTGGTCCTAGGAGATCAGACCATGGTGTGTGCTTGTTATGTTCCAAAGTTATCAATGATGATGGGCACTTACACACTGACTGACCACTTTTTCATGGTCGATATTCCGGACACCAACATGATATTGGGTGTTCAGTGGCTTATCACTCTAGGGAAGGTCACGATAGATTGGAAGGCCCTAAAGATGGAGTGGGATGATGAGAACACAGGGAGGCATGAGAAGATATGGGGACAGCACATATATTTGCCTCGGACTGTTTCGGCTCATCGGATGGAGGCAGTCTTCTGGAAGGGAGACGTAGAGTGGGCAGTGGAGCTGCGTGCATCAGAGGCAGGGACTACAGGGTAGACAGTGCACCGGAACAGGGGTTTGAGCACACCATTGAGCTTGAGCAGGGCATACAGAGGGTGATTACTACCCCCTATAGGCATCCCAAGGCCTATTGGGATGAGATTGAGCGGGCCATTCAGGAGTTGCTGGCTCTTGGGCACATTGGGCCGAGCAAGAGTCCTTTTGCTTCTTCTTTGGTGTTGGTGAAGAAGAAGGATGACACATTGAGGATGTGCATTGACTACAGGACCCTGAACAAGAAGACTCTGAAGAACAAGTACCCCATACCCAGGATCGATGAGTTGATGGATGAGTTGAGAGGAGCACGGTTCTTCTCAAAAATTTATTTGAGATCTGGGTACCATCAAATTCGCCTGAGGGAGCAGGACATTCCCAAGACCGCCTTCAGGTGTCACTATGGGCACTTTAAGTTTTTGGTGACGCCCTTCGAGCTAAACAAAGCCCGAGCTATGTTCCAGTCCTACATGAATCACATCTTCTACAACTGTCACTTAAGGAAGTTTGTGTTGGTGTTCTTTGATGATATTCTCATTTATAGCAGGACTTGAGAGGAGCATCTCCAGCACATTGAGACAATGTTGCTCATCTTGGAGGAGAAGTAGTTATATGCTAAGCTCTCCAAGTGTGAGTTTGGGTTGATGGAGATGTTGTACTTGGGACACATCATAGGGGTGGACAGAGTGAGAGTCCACGAGGAGAATATCAGGGCCATCAGAGATTGGCCAGAGCCGAGGAACGTGACAGAACTCCTGGGATTCATTGGCATTTGTACTTACTACCGGAAGTTCATCAAGAGTTTCTCACAGCTTGCTGCACCCTTAACAGATCTGACGAGGAAGGGGGCATTCAGTTGGTAAGATACACTGTAGCAAGCCTTTGACAGGCTCAAGGAGGTTATGAGCAGTTGCCTAGTGCTTGTATTGCCAGATTTTTCGCAATCATTTGTTTTGGAGTGTGATGCGTCGGGAGAGGGGATCAGCGTAGTATTGATGCAGGGAGGTCACCCTATAGCCTTTGTGAGCCGAAAGCTCCTTCCGCATGAGAGGTTGTATTCTATATACGACAAGGAGATGCTGGCCATTATGCATGCATTGGCCAAATTCTGGCAATATTTAGTGGGTAATAGGTTTAGGGTGAGGACTGATCACAATAGCCTCAGGTTCTTTTTGGAGCAATAACAGCTACAAGAGAGGCAGCATAAGTGGATCAGTAAGATCCAAGCATATGGCTTTGACACTGAGTATGTCAAGGGTAAGAACAATGTGGTAGCAGATGCCCTTTCACGTAGACCAAATACGTTGTCTCTTATGAGTTTGGACACTAACTGGAGGGCTCGAATCTTAGTAGAGTACTCCAAGGACAGATTTGCATGTGAGATTCTGGATGGGCAAGTGGCAAGTGACAGGTACAGGGTAGTCGATGAGATCATCTACTATAGGGACTGGATCTTCTTGACTGAGGGATCTCAACTCAAGAAGAAGATACTTCAAGCATCACATGATTTACCATTGGCCGGCCATCAGGGGTTTACCAAAACCTACAGGGCCATTAGAGAGAGGTTCTCATGGAAGGGCCTCAAGGAGACGTACTCCAGCATATCCAGGAGTGCGATATTTTCCAGAGGAACAAGGGGGAGATGAGCCATCCTGCAAGATTATTGCAACCTCTTCCCATTCCGGAGGGGAAATGGGAGAGTATTTCAATGGACTTCATCACATGGCTGCCCATGGTGCAAGGCAAGGATTGTATCTTTGTTGTCATTGATTGAATAACAAAGTACACACATTTTTTCGCCATATCCGCACACTACACAACAGCGCAGGTGGTCGTGTTGTTCTTCATAGAGGTCTTTAGGCTACATGGTCTTCCTAAGACCATCATCAGTGACAGGGACAACTGTTTCATGGGCAGGTTTTGGCAGGAGCTTTTCCGGTTGGTGGGGACGGAGTTGACACCGAGTACTAGTTATCACCCACAGATGGATGGGCAGATAGAGATAGTTAACAAGTGGCTGGAGGGCTACTTGCGTAACTATTTCCGTGGGCAACAGCGAGCATGGCTGAAGTGGCTGCATCTGGGGGAGTACTGCTACAACACTACACATCACATGTCCGTTGGTATGTCACCATTTTATGCTTTGTATGGATATCATCCTTTATCTTTTGTTGACATGATGTTTGGTGCTAGCAAGGCTCCGAGAGCCAAGATTTGGATCCAAGAGAGTCAGGATATCCTCTGAGCTCTCAAGGATAATATGGCTACAACGTAGAACCAACAGAAGCTGTATGCTAACAGGGGTTGGGTGGAGAGACAATTTGAGGTAGGGGACTTGGTCTACCTACGATTACAGCCATACTGATAGTCGTCACTGAAGAAGAAGGGAGCTGATAAGCTCAAGCCCCGCTTTTATGGGCCATACAGGGTGATACGCAGGACTGGACAGGTTGCGTATGAATTGGAGCTGCCCCAAGGCAGAAAGATTCTTAACGTTTTTCATGTATCATGCCTGAAGAAGGCATTGGGGTAGCAAGTGATAGTGACAGATGAGATACCACCCATGAATGATGAGGGGCATTTGGTGTTGCAGCCAGAGGCTATTATTGATACCAGGGAGAGGCAGCTGCGGAGCAGGAGGCAGCTACGGAGCAGGACAATCCGAGAATTCTTGGTGAGGTGGAACAATTTACCGGATGAGAATGCCACTTGGGAGAGTGAGAAAATTTTGCAGCATCCATCACTTCAGTTTCTTGAGGAAAAGAAACATTTTGCCGAGGGAGACTGTAATATTCCTAATTAGCCATGGCTAATTGGAACGTTCGATTTTTCTCAATTTTTCCTTCTATAGTTATTTATAAATAAAAAGGTGAGGAAAGGGGGGACATAACTCACTTTTTGAATAAATTCACTCCCTAGTAGCACAACGTTGTAACCTAAAAGGGGAGCCAAGGGGGCCAAAGAACCACATAGAGTAGGGGGCCCACGTAGACACTTGGAGGGACTGCGCAGATGGAGAAGGAGCATGTGGCAAGAGAGAGGCTATGTTGGAGGAGGTGGGCCTTAGGGTTTTGAGAGAGGCCAACGCTATAAAGGAGAGAGGAGCCTCCTCATTTTGATCATTCGATTATGTTTCATTTGAGCTAGTCACTTCAACTTAGAGCACACTGGATGTTTAGCTTGTCTGCAGCACTGCTTAGTGCATTGAGTGTCTCCGTTCGAAGATCTCACTCTTAGCCCTGGGGGACTTCGAGTGCCTGCTCGGGCAAGGTAGTTTCATCAGTATTTTGCAGGAGGAGCGATCTCTAGAGTTGAGGAGGAGCTGAGCATTTTGATGATTGCGCAGTCTTAAGAGCGGAGGAGGCAGTCTCTTTTGGTAGGAGCTCTAGATTGGGTTCATGTGGAGGATTTGAGCTTGGAGATTGAATAAGGGATCAGCCCTTGCATATTGGAGGATTTTTGCAGAGTTTCGGGTAGAGTTTTGGAGGATTCTCTTCAGGGGCAGTGCAGAGCCTTGAGCGATAGCGTAGATCCTCAAGGGGGTGATTTTTTGGGGTCAGCTATTTTAGAAAATCTTTCTCGACTTTTCTAGGTTTATTGAGCAGAGGTTGATTCCAGAGTTTTAGCTTTTTATAAGGAGGGGAACAACCCCAAATCCTCACTTGATTCCAGTAGTAGCAGCAGCGCAGCAGTTCTCCAGCAGCTTGGACGCAGTTCAGAGAGAGGCCATTTCCTTACTATTCTGAGTGTATTTCTTCACTTGCCTTGAGCAAGTCGAGGTGCTATCTTATTGATCACCTCTTGTACTCTTTCCATTACTCAGTATAATAAAATGGATTAGCATTTCTCTTTGTATTTCTCAAGTATCTACTTATATTACATGTATACATTATTGTATGTTGCACTACTATTATTTTTATCTCTTTTAGTTCGCCAGCTACTATATCACTTATGTGTTTTTTCTCCTATAGTCTTAGACAGAGTCTGGAAAGGGCCAGGTAGCCTCCAAATCTCGTCCTCTTTTCAGAGGCAACATATCTGGTAAACGCCCTCTCAGTATATCTCTGGTTGGAGTTTGCTTGTGTTTGAGGGATATCCCTGATAAGGGATATTACATATAAGACCTCTGATAATTGTTTTCTCATTTATATTTTTCCCCTGTCCTCCTCTACTTGATTGGATCAAATTGAAAAAACTGAAACATAAAAACCCAAGTGCAATCATGAGGTTTGCATAATAGACATGGGGATCATTGTCTACAACAAGGTTTTTTTAATGCAAGGATCATATTTTCCATCAGAACATCATCAAATGAAATATGTAACCACGACAAGGAAGAAGGAGAGAGAGATAGTGAAATATTGCGGTGTTAAAAAGTCTTTTTCTATTTTGCTACATTCCCTTCTGAGCCAACAAATCATCTTCATGGAAGGTCTTAATAATGGAATAAAAAGGAAAGGCGCAACACAACAAGAAAGAAAAACCAAAGCAAAAAAAAATTAAGCTAAAACAAAGCATAATGCAAAACAAAAGTAAGAAAAGATAAGAGAGACTAAAGAAAATAAGCATGGGATGAATGCAAGAGAGGGAAAAATAGAATGTATTTAGTCCTACTCCTAACCTAACTGCTAGAAGGTCAGGGTCATGCATAATGAAATTTCCAGCAAAGCCACCGTAGTTGTCCCCACCTGCATGCACAAAGATACGAACAATTAAAACACATATAAAGTAATGTACAACAGAAAATATAAAAACTTGAATAACTTGCACAAAAATTTGAAGGTCTTTCTTGTGGGAAGTAAGATGTGCCACAACCACTACTTTCATTCAATTCACATTCTTACCTCTTTGACAAAGATCATAATCAGAAAAACCTTGAAATCTTCTTCTGAATGTGTCTCCATCTGCATCGAACTTCTTACGAAGCATGAGGAAATATCGAAGCTTGTTATTTGTGACAAAGCTTGCCAAGTAAGATTGTTCCAACCATTCAGTAATTGGAGCGTGAAATTCACGATGATCCATTTGACAACATCGAAATATTTGAAAAGATGGCTTTTCAATTAGAGGGAGGGGATTACAATGGGAATCTTGTGAGGGAAAACATATCTAATCATATTCTGCAGTCATGTGGAGACAACGAGGACTTGACATAACCATCAACGAAGGTTGAAGTGCCCCAACTGCTTGAAAATAATATGAATAGTGAGATATTGAAGATGAATATTGAAGGATGTAAAACAAACGTCATTGGATGTGATGATGAAAAAATGATAACCTGAATGATAGTTATTAGAGACATAATAATGATCACATGGGATGATTAAAGCATCAGAATCCCAATTAGTAGTTAACCAAGATATTGTGAATGAAGCAGAACTTGATTCGTGTGATAACTTGTCCATTCATTATCACTCAAGAGGATTTTAGGTGTGATGAAGGGAAATATTTGCAACATAACATTCACAAGAAGAACCATGAGATGACTATTAAGGAACAAATTCAATAAGAACATTCCTTCGGCCAAAGATAGTCTTTGAAATGATTAAATTCACGATTCCATGACTTTATGAGTGATATATAGTCCAAACCTGACTTTGATGCGATATATTTGCATGACGATGAATGAACTGAAAATGTTTCTCTAATCCGATTAGAAGTAAAATATTGAGAAATAGAAAGATCATACCCGATCCATACCAAACATTTAAATAAAATAAATTTTCAACCAGTGAAACAATGCAAAGTGAAGGATTGTGTAGGAAAACCATATTTGACTTAGTTTGTGGGGCTTACCAGAGTCACGAGATCTTGACATAACCATCAAAGGACGTTGAAGTTCCTCGACTTGCTTATATGTTGCAAAACTTTCTAGTATTGTAAAATCACATTTTGAATCTTGAACGAGATCATGCATGGTTTGAGGATAACTGCTACCACTGGTTTCAATAAGCCCACTTCTCGCCAGATAGAAACCATCTTTGTCACTGATTTCACCAGATTTTTTAACGTCAACAACAAGATTACTATATTCTAAAGATTCTTCTAATCACAAATTCAAAGATGAATGAATCGAGGAAATTTAATGAGCAAGACGATTTGAAGAGTTGTCCTCATGCGAGAGAAGAGATGATGAGGGCTGGGAAGAGTACTCAAAGGTTTGATTGTTTTCATTTTTATCATGGGTAATCTCACCAACTTGTGCCAATTCAGAGGTTAACTCATCAGATGATGGACTTGATGAACATGGAGTATCTCCATCACAAGCAGATACATCACAGATGGTAGAGCACAAGGGATAGTGAGATGAAAAGGAAGTTTGGATAAACACATATTCTTTGACTGAATCATATTCTGAATCCAAAGTAAAATCTTCATGAGAAACCAAAGGATTAGTTGATACACCTGGGCATTTGTGATTGCATACATCAATAAATTCATCATCATTGGAATGATTGTTTCCCAAGGCTACAAATTGATTGAAATAATTAATTACATTTGATTCACTACCGAGATTGGCAAATTGAAAATCATCCAAGAATGGAAGCGCATCATATTCACATAGAGGATTTTAGAAAATAAAAGAGGGAATGAAAGCATTTTCACCTTTCTACTCCTTTTCATGTGTAATGTGATTGCCTTGTATCTGATCACAATTCAAACCAACAATGTGAAAATCAAGAGAGTGTGGAAAACTAGTTGGTGGAATAGATTGATCGCGCGGATCATGGTACAAAGAGTCATAACCTGTAGATGATAGAGGATATTAGAAATATAAATTAGATTCGAGACTAGAATTATGAAAAGTAACATTATCTTGTAGAATGGAGGAGTTAATATTCACCATAGGCTTCATGAGAAAATTTGGCATTTCCTCCATTGAATCTGAATCATAAAAAGTGCAAGAAGAATAAGAAGATGGATTAGGAATTTGATTTGAAAATTTCCCAACTTAACAATCACCACAAGGAAGCACCCACATTAGGAATGGAAAAGGAGGAGGACAAGGAACAAAAGGGAAAATAGGTTCCTCCTCTCAAATCAAAGGTGCCTCGTGATTTACAAGAGTTTGGATTCACCGTGCAAACATATATCAACTAAACACTTGAACTTTTGTTTAAAGAAATTCCAATCCATATTTTCTGAAGGAAATTCATAGAAAAGGTGAAGAAAATGATTAGAGAAATACTCAATTGATTCATTAGGCTTCATTCTTAGTTGATTAATTATTTTAAGAACACCTAGTAATAATACTTATCAAACGTTTTATGAAGCACCTTCACAAGTTTTTCGAATGAATGGATCCAAGCAACAGGCAATGTATGATACCATCTCTTAACTCGACCTTCAAAAGTGAGGGTGAGAAATTTAGAAATAACATCCTTGAAATGTATTCCATTGGAAACAAAAAAATAGACAACTTGAAACATACGATCATGAAAAGTTAATTTACCCTCACCATCAAACTTAAATTGCAAAAAGATATGAATAACTTCCATAGGGATGGTAAGATTAAGCTCTTTAGAAAAACATCTCAGGATTATGATTTGGAGAAGAGCCATTTTGGATAGGAGATTCAAAGTAGTCTTAAAAGGAACATCTTGGCATCTAGCCCTCCTTCTAGTACCATGATTGATGGTATTGGAAATTCGTCAACCAAGGGGTCTCCCTGATGTGAATTCCAAATTAGACCTCACACCATTTGGACTAGGAGCCCCATCTGAAATATCAGCCTCATTGCTATGTATTCTTATAGATTTTCGTTGGCTCTAACTATCAGCGAGAGAGAGGAACACGTTGTGGCTTTGAAAATAAAGGGGGGTGTGCCTGGTGAGTGTTTGATCATATGTGTGTCAAATTTCTTTCACTATAGAGGGAAGGAAAAGTGATCCTCTAAGAGAGAGGTAGTAGTACCACCCTAGCAGGGACACACATGAACAAGAACAGTTTGTACAACATCAAGCAAAATATTCCATAGAGATGCAACGATCATTGAAACCAATATAATGAGGAAGATTTGTCTAATATCCAGTGGATTAGTCCACAAGGATGTGACAACAATAATAACAATTAAAGCACATTCTCAATATGATAGGTACCAAAATAACCAAAATGGTTCAACTACTTTTACACATATGAAAGAAAACATGAATTGAAAAATTTATAGAATAGTCTTCAAAATATCCATAATCCATGCATGAAGAACGTGATCGCCCATAGTGTTCTCATATTAAGTAAAATTTCCAAGACACATGTACACAATGAACACCACTAGCTCTAGTAGTGGAGCATTGGAGCCACTCCTTGCTCCTCAAAAGAACTAAATTATTTCTCTGATGCCTTCCAGGGAGGAGCCAAGGTGAAAAGTCCTTTGCTCATTGTTTGGTCAATTTAGTGTTGTCTAAATTGCTATCATAAATTGTCAACCCAGGGCTCGTAAGTTGATGAAGTGAAGTGTACAATATATACTTAAGCAACCTTTCCTAGTTCTTTTTGTCATTTTTAGTTCATGTTTGACTTATCTTCCTAATGTGATGTGATGAAGTTATAAACAAGTGAGTGAATGTGTGTGTATGTGGCGATTTCTAAATGCTTCTTGAAATTTAAAGAGAAAACTTGAACAATAACTTGGAATGAAATTAGAGCTTCAAATGAAAGTAAAGCGTCAAACAAAAAGACCAATGGCACTAGTCCAATACCTCTACTGCTGATAAGAGTGAAAATGACATCTACTTAACTCAATTGAAAGCAAGAACACTACTCTAACTCCTCTAAAGCGATGCAAAAATTAAGTGACAAATCACACTACTTAATTCTCCCTTAACATTCTGCTTTTAGCTAAATTGATCATGTGAAAAAGAGTTAGGAGTGAATTAGCAATATGAGTCTAAAACTAAATAAACCAAGCTGCAATTGGATGATGTTTTGGTCCCATAAAAGTTAGTGAATTATGATAAAAAGAACCATCAAGAGATTAGCAACTTGACAAAACCTGATAAAGTAAACTAGGCAAGGAAACTAACTAAGCAAGGAAACTAATGAAAATCAAAGCAAAAGTCAGCAGTTTAGATAAGACAACTTCAAATGCCACTAGTGATAAAAAGAAGGAAAAGCACACTGTCCCGGGCTCCTAACAAAGCTGCAAAAACACACACTGATCAGTCATGAAAAGTACAGAAACGTAAAGCAGCATAATTCAAAATGTACATTAATATACATGTCAAAAGAGATCAAAATTGTAGAAATCAAAATGTACATTAATATACATGGTAAATTAGAAAAAAAAGAATGCAGGAAAATAAATTTAAAAGCTACTGTACAATGGTTGTAGTAGACAGGGGCCCTCCATCCACTTCAACCAATTAAAAAGATCAGCTACGCAGGTAAGAACAGAACTGTCTTCTTGGTATTAAATCAGCACATAATAAAATACAGTGGGGAGCGTAAACACTATGTAAAAGAGTCTTGAAACAGAGTTTAACAACAACAAAAGACTAACTTCCAAAAGCTAGCTAATAAGCGTGTGCAAACGCTTTATTTATAACAGGAACACAAACTATTCTGTGCGTAAACTAAGCTAACTAAGAGCTATGCAAAAGACGCGTTCAGCAGCACCGTGCACGGATTTAGGAAACGGTCATCATGGTTGATAAATCCGTTGTTGGATTCTTATCCCCTGCAGTCTTCGTGGCTAAAGAAGAGGCCAGCTGTGCGTTCCGTGTTCCACCTGAACACGCAGAGCCGTGCCACCATTTGCAACCTTGCCATTTGACCAGAGTTACTTCCGCGTTGACCAGGGGTGTAGATGGCCAGTTTGGCTGAGCTGACAGCACACGCACCATGTACACAGTCATACAAACTTGCCCATGTGGCTCTTTCCCCTGGAGAACACCTGGAGCATAGCAAATAAGAAAATGGCTGCAGAATCTGGGATCGGCTGCGGAATCAGAGATCGGCTGCGGAAACCCTGTATAAGCTGCGGAATTGCAGCACTTAAACCAAAAATCTAAACCAACAGTCAATCATTAGCACAATTAGCAAATCATGTTAAAAAGTCCTATAATGCAATGAATTGAACAAGTTGATGAAGGAAATGATGATAAAAGAAGGAAATCAGTAGGAAAAGGCTATTGGGAGGATGGGTAAATGAGTGCAATTTTGAGGCTCAACATACCCCCACTGTGAAGGTGTTGCATGTCCTCATGCAACCAAAACTTTGTCATGATTTTTCAGTCCATATGCTCAGATGCCTCTGCCAAGACATCCAACCTTCTCCTTTTTCTTCTTGCTGCCAAATTTGTTCTTGGTTTTCTAACCAAACACCTAAATTTCAAGTTAATCAAAGCCTTGCTCAATTTCTTGCATTTCCTCTTCAATTTCCTATTCTTTTTCTGCCAAAGACCCAAGTGAAGCATTGTGTTGTCGTGGACAATTTTGTCCACCTTGCTTTGTTCTTTCAATGCTTCATTCTCCTGTTTAATATGCCGGTTCAAGACTTCCAGCTCAAACACTTCTTGTTTTAGAGATTGGACCTGTTGATCAAGAGGCAAGATAGTGCTAGGACCGGCAGCTGATTGCTCTAAGGTTTCCAAGTAATTGTACACCTCCTGCTGGTCAGGGTCAATGTCAGGTGATCTTCTTGGACTTGGTTCATATTCAAACTCTATTTGAGGGTCTTGCTGAAATGGGCTTTCTTCACATGGAGGAGTGACCTCAACACGTGGGGAACTTGATTCAAAATCAAGCTGGCTAGCAACCTTTTCAGGTGTACTTTCTCCCAAGTCAATAAAATGTGGTTGTTTGTCCTTAGTGACCCTCATTTTGCTTTCTATTCTGCTGCTCCTTCTCACGGGACTAGTGCTCTTTTGCTTTTGCAAGGTACTTTGTTTTTTCTTTTGTTTCTTCTTTGAGAGGGCAGTAGCATGGAGTTGAGCAAGTCTATCAGCTAGTGTTTGGGAGTCTTCTTCAATTGAGGGCTCAGGTGAAGGGTATGACTCTTGCACAATGGCTTTCCCTTTATCCCTCTTTTGTCTTTTAGTTCTGCCTCCCTTTTTCCTTTCTTCTTGAGCAATTTCTTGGGCAGTTTCTTGAACAGTTTCTTCAGCAGTCTCTTGGGCAGTAATTTCTTTCCCTCTTCTCCTACTTCTCTTTGGTATCCTAGGAGAGCTGCTAGAGGCTTCAGCTACCTCTTGAAAATGGTTTCTAACTAGAAACTTCTCCCACGTATCATTTTTAATTTTCAACTGCTCCTCAATTAAAATTCTAATGAGTCCATGATGAGACAAGTGGGGTTCAATGTTTCCCACGTGTTTCTGAACAGCGGCACTCATCTTCTTTAGACTAGCTAACAAGAAATAAGGTAGGTTGATAGCATGATCATCCATAAAGTGCATCATGATTCTTGCATGGTATACATACATGACACCGAAGCGGCCTCCACATGTTAAAAAATTTTGAACAAGCAACAATAATGAAGTCAACTCTTCCTTAATGACACATACAGGGATTCCCTTAGTGAAAATGGAGGTATCCATACCTGGATTCTTGAGCATATTTTTCCACTCTTGATCTTCAACTGTTCTGTTTTTGAACCAAAGTTCTCCCTTTTGAGGCAAATCGGTTGTTGTGGCCAAGGTGCTCTCTGTTATGGTGAACTGCAGGTCTCCTACCTCCACGGTATTTCCATTAAATGACCGGGCAAATTCCTTTGTCACCTCTTTATTGTACCCTTTAAATATCTGGATGAACTTCAACCATTTGGCTTTCTGCAGTGCTTCCTTTATCTGTGGGTAACCCTCTAAAAATTTCGAACCCTCCGGTTCTGCTCTTAACAATTTCCCCATTTTCGGCTCTCAGTTTTTCTTGCGGCTCTGACAGTGGTATATGGACGCTTGAGGAGAATGCTCACGGGGAAAACAGAGGAATTACGGTTGTAACAGAGTAACCGTAATGTAATAAACAGTATGGTGCAGAACTTGTGATCGGGGTTTTGAACAGAGAGGTGAGGAAAAAGAACAGAGAGAGATTTACAGTAAAAATGAGAGTGGTGTATGAAGACGAGAATGGAAACGGTGGTATGAGAGAGTAGAGAACAATATGGCAATGAGTTTATGCATGCGGGAAATGGAGATACGAATAGATGAAGCAACGGCCAAATCCGTAAGCATCGGATGGCTACGTACACTTGGCTGCGGAAATGATCATATGTAGAGCCGTAGTACACTGGTATACGTCACTGAGGTACGAGTAGTTAATGGAAGAGCAGCTCGTATTAAGTGTGAATCAATAGTAATTAAGGGACCGTTAGGAGGGTGATGAGGTGAATTAGGCGTAATCATGGACGAGGAATGGACGAGGAGTGGGATAATCTTGTCAATCATTGCATTAAGTGACTCCTACCACGATTTGAAAACCATGCATAAATGAAATTAAACTGTTGGTTAAAAACTTGGAATATACCTTCATACGTTTGATCCCTTTGTTGATTATGGTGGCTAACTTTTGATTTCTTTCTGGCCTTGTAGGTGCTATGTATCCTTGCTGCTCTTTGATGATGATACCTCTGACTGTAAATTTTCCTTTTCGAAACAGAATTGCTTTGATTGCAGAGATATAGTGTATGAGCTGCGGAAACTTGTTATGAGCTGCGGAAACTGCAACAACACTTTTCTGCCTGCACAAAGATGATTAGAACAAACTTAACTGAATGGAATAGTCCTGAGAGGGACTTTATTGGTGGAAATGAGATGGAATGAATGAACTGGAAGAAAAATGAAGTGGAATGGAGATGATGAGATGGATGAAATGGCGGATGAGATGGACAAAATGGCGGATGAGATGGAAAGAGAAAGAGAGTTTTTTTTTTTATTTGGAAAATATAAAGTGTCAGGTGACCCTGATTTTCACTTTATATTTTCTGCATAAGACCGCCAATCCAAGATTGGTTTTCAGGCTTATACAAGAGACTTTTTTTTTTTTTCTTCTCTCTCTCTCTCTTTTTTTTCTTTTTAACTGAAAGGAACAAAGACTAGGCTGATGGAGGAGAAGAATTCTTCTCCACCACCCTCATTGCAGAATCTTCTTGGAACATTTTAACAAATTCCTCCTTTGAGAGTGGCTTGTGGTAGACTTTCAATCGGTGGCCATTCACAATGAGAGGAGTCTGAAGCTCATCAATGGTCTTCACTCGAACTGCTCCATTGTTAAAGACTTCATCAATCTCATATGGTCCAAGCCAATGAGTTTGAAATTTTCCTTTGAAGTCCTTAAACTTGGAATCAAACAATAGTGCCCAATCTCCCTTTTGAAACTTTCTCTCTTTGATGTGTCGATCATGCCACTTAGTTCTTTGGTGCTGAACTAGATCAGTCCTTAAAATTGCATTTTGTCTTATCTCATCTAGCTCATTCAGCTGCTCCATTCTATGCTTTTGGGCTTCTGATAGGCTCATCTCCAATTGAACTGCCATATTAAAGGTCTTGACTTGGAACTCAATGGGGAGCAGGACTTCTTTCCCATAAACAAGTTCATAGGGAGAATGTCCTGTTGTGTTCCTCCATGTAGTTCTATAGGCCCATAAGGCTTCAGGAAGCCTTTCTGCCCAATCTCTTCTGTGAAGATGAACAGTCTTGGTGATGATGCTTTCAAGACCTTTATTTGTAGATTCCACTTGACCATTTGCTTGCGGATGGTATGGAGTAGATGTTCTGTGCTTGATTTTGTATTCCTCCATCAGCTTTTCCATCAATTTAGATGTAAATTGACTTCCCTGTTCTATCACAATTTCTCTTGGGACACCAAAACGAGTAAAAATATCCTCAAAAAGAAATTGAACAATTGAATTTTCAGTGGCAAAAAGCAATGCCTTGGCTTCTACCCACTTAGTAACATAATCAGTGCAAACCAATATATACTTCTTTTGCTTAGATGGTGGATTAATAGGTCCAATGAAATCTAAAGCCCATTTTTCAAAGGGTTCGATGCATACCTGTGGCTGTAATGGCATTTCATTTGAAAGAGTTGGTCTCCCTACTCTTTGGAAGCTGTCACACCTTTTGACATATAGTTTTGCATCTTTAAAGAGAGAAGGCCAATAATATCCTAAAGAAAGAATTTTATAAGCTGTCATCTTGTCAGCAAAGTGTCCGCTGCACGGTTCATCATGACATGCCTTTAGGATGTCAGGCATTTCATCTTCCCGAACACATCTTCTGATCACACAATCTGGCCCTGTTTTGAACAATTCATTAGAAATCCATGAATAATGTGAACTCTCCTGAATGATTTTACTTTTCTCATTAGGAAATAAGTGTGGAGGTAGTTTCCCTGTAACTAAATAGTTGGCAATATCTGCATACCAAGGAGTTTTAGTAGTTACTGCAAACAAGTATTCATCTAGAAACTTATCCTCTACAGGAGAATCTTCGTTAGTATTTTGGATTCTAGACAAGAAATCAGCTACTGTGTTTTGTTTCCCTGGTTTATCTAACACAGTAATATTGAATTCTTGTAAAAGTAAAAGCCATCTTGTAACTCTGCCATTAGTAACAGGTTTGTTCATAAGATATCTAATTGCAGAATGACCAGTATGGACAAAAGTTTCATAGCCGGTTATATAATTTCTAAACTTGTTGATTGCATGAACAACGGCTAAGAACTCTTTTTCAGTCACAGTATAATTTAAATCAGTGGGAGTCAAATTTTTACTGGTGTAGTAAATGGAATAAGGGACCAAATCCTTTTGTCCCAAGACAGCTCCTAGAGCTGTATCTGAAGCATCAGTAGAAATGTGGAAAGGGAGTTTCCAATTTGGCCCTCTCAAAATGGGTGCTTCAGATATTCTAGTCTTTAAAGTTTCAAATGCAGATTGACATTCAGGATCCCATTTGAATTCACAGTCTTTTGTAAGTAATTTGAAGAGCGGAGATGCTATCTTGGTGAAGTTTTCAATAAATCTTCTATAATATCCAGTAAACCCAAGAAAAATTCTAACATCTTTCTGACAATTTGGAATAGGTAACTTGGAGATGACTTCAACTTTTGATCTATCAACTTTAATTCCATCTCCTGAAATATGATGTCCTAAAACAATCCCTTCAGTAAACATCATAAAACATTTTTCATGACTTAATGAAAGATTTGTTTCTTTACATCTAATTAGGACTTTTTCCAAATTTTCTACTGCTTCTTCAAATGTGTTACCATAAACTGTGAAATCATCCATGTAGACCTCTACATAATCATGAATTAGATCGGAAAAGATTCCTAATACTGCCCTTTGAAATGTTGCGGGTGCATTACATAATCCAAAAGGAAGTACTCGGTAAGAAAAAGTTCCCCATGGACAAGTAAATGTGGTTTTGTCCTGATCTTCAGGTGCTACCTGAATTTGATTGTAACCACTAAAACCATCCAAAAATGAGAAATAATTTTTGCCTGCTAAAGTATCTAATACTTGATCAATAAAGGGCAAAGGAAAGTGATCCTTCAAGGTTGCTTTGTTCAATTCCCTGTAATCAATGCAAACCCTCCATTTACCATTCTTTTTAGGTACTATAACCAAAGGAGAAACCCATCGGCTATCTGAAATGGGGTAAATGAAGTTTACATTGAGTAACTTTTGGAGCTCTTCTTTCACTATCTCCCTAAGGTTTGGATTCATCCTTCTTTGAGGTTGTCTGATTGGTCTACTATTTTCCTCAATGTAGATGTGATGAATGCAAGTCTTAGGGTCAATACCTTTCATGTCAGTATACTCCCATGCAAATGCAGTAGAATGTTTTTGCAAGATTTTGGTTAGTTCCTCCTGTTGTGATTTTTCCAAGTTTTTATTGATATTCAATGTTTTTCTTGGAAAGATATCAATGGCAGAACTACCAAATTCTTCCATAGAGAAAAGAGACATTTGTCTAGATGATAGACACTCAATGTCAGAATCCAACTGAAATTGCGTGGAGTCATATTCTGAAGATGGTTCAAAGTTTTCTAATGTGTTTAGAATTTGACTATCTTCACTAATCTCAGAAATGGTAAAGACAGGTTGTATAGTATCTTCATCATCAACCCACTCATTATCTCCTATTTTTGTAATTGCTTTCGCTGGAGGATACAGATTGAACTTCTTTGTTGAATTGCCATCAGAAATATACATATCCCCAGACCTACAACTTATAAAAGCATCAGCTGTGGCTAGCCAAGGTCTTCCTAAAATAAGAGGATTTCCTCCTAGATTGTTCTTGGGAGTTAAAATCATAAAATCAACTGGATATTCCCAAGAGTCTAGGGACACTGGAATGTCTTCCAATACACCATCAGGTTTAATGATTGATCGATCTGCAAGTTGCAGTAAAAGTAGGTGTAAAGAGAAGGTTAGGAAGTTTTAACTGGTCCATGGTCTGTCTACTCATAATTTTGATAGCAGCCCCTAAATCAATCAAAGTATTTGGTATTTCTACCCCATTGATATGTGTTTTGACAATTGGACTACCGAGATCTACATATTTTTGCATAGTAATCTTTCTCATCATGATATCTGCAAAATTTTCCTACCAGGCGGATCCTTCTGGTATCTCTTGGTTTCCTTCCTGGTCTTTTAAGGCTCAACTCCTTTATTGTTTTTGCTAGAATATGAATCTCTTTAATGGCTTGTAACAAGGGAATCTTGATACAGACATTCTTCAATTCATCTAGAAAATTATAGTCAGGCAACCAAATTTGTTTTTCCACTCCTTTGTCGATTTGTAACCTTTCAGGAAAAGGAGGTGTGGCCAAAGATGTAGGTTGTTCAACTATGGGAATTGTGGGGGTTGATTCTTTTTCTTTTTCTTTTTGAGTGTTTGGGTTTTGAAGAGATGCTTCAGAACCCTTATTAGCTTTAAGAGACTCTTCCTCAGAAATGCTTGGCTATTGAACATTTATAGAAGGTTGATCTAGGATTCTACCTGATCTAAGTTGTACTTCATTGAGAGGAACAATCATATAGGTAGGGAATGGTTGACCTTCCATCATGTAAGCATTTTGAGGGTTCCTATTATTGGGGTTTGGTAATGGCTGAGAAGGAAGTTGATTTGTCTTCTGTTGGGATGGAAGCAAGAGTTGAGAATTTTGATTTTGTGGAGAAGGTTGTTGTTGTTGAGGGAATGGCAATGATAGTTGTGGACTTTGATTTGGAAGTTGTGGAGCTTGCTCGTTTTGAAAAGATGGAGGATATTGATAGAATTGAGCAAATCTTCCATAAGGATTTTGCATGTTTTGAATCCATGATTGAAAAGGATTTTGAGGTTGGGACCAAGGTTGTTTCCAAGGATTCCAATTTGGTTGGGGTTGAAAATTCATAGAGTTGTTAAACCCTTGATTTTGTTGCCCCGGCCAAGGTCTCCTTGCAACAAAACAGAGAGATTCAAGTGTATTTGGATCTTCTTGAAAGACTGCTTTGAGCCCAGGGATTGAAGGACAATCCTTGGTCTCATGGTTTTCTGAGCAAATTACACATGTTTCTACAACTTGTGCATCCAAGGGACATTTCCTTAAAGAATGTTTCTTCCTACATTTCGGGCAAAAGATGGCCAAAGCCTCGACTTCTACTTTCTGTTTATTGTGAATCTTAAGGGTGTCTAATTGTTCACTAAGACTCCCTAAGATGTCAGTTTTGAATTCATCAAGCATATTGCCGATCTCGGCCCTACTTACTGATCCAGTTGTAGATTTATTTGCTCTAAGGAGAGAAGGATCTCTAGGCCCTTTTTGAGTTTTTGATTTACCCCTTGAGAGATGGATACATAGCTCTGCTATATCATTGAGTGAAAGTTGAGATATATCTCCTTTCCCCATCATGTTCAGAATATCTATCCATTCATCTCTAATGGCTTTTAATAGGAGGGCTTTCAAGGTCTTCTCATCCAAGTTACTCATTTTTGCTCTTTTCAAGTTATATTGAAATCTTTCAAGTAAATCCTCTAAGTTCTCATCTTATCTTTGTACCATTTTAAATACCTCATCCTTGTGATTGGTAGGCATACAATAGTCCAGGTACCTATCCAAAAATGTTTGTTTCATATCATTCCAAGACCTAATGGATTGAGTGAGTAACCCCATGAACCATTTCAAAGCTTGTCCTTTCAATGTTGAAGGGAACAATTTGAGTTTCTGAGAGTCATCCAGATAGTCATAAGTTCGACACACGACTTCAAACTCGAATAGAAATGTTTCAGGGTCCTCAGTTCTTAACCCATGGAAGTTTGGGAGGACAGATGGTGATATGTTTTTCATAGTGGCTCGCGAATCCTCATCGACGATAGGAAACCCAAATGAGTTATCCCCATCTCTATTTCCTCCAATGTGACCTTTACCTCCTCCATTGTTTCCTCCTCCTCCTCCTCTACCTCTACCTCTACCACCTCCTTCCTCTGTCATAGTGGTTTCCCTAGAGACTTCAGAGTCTTCTAGTTCTTCTACAAAGGGTGAATGAGAAGGAATTTCTCCCTCTTCTTCAGATGATTCTACTTCTTCAATTACAATTGGTCTTTCTGTAGAAGGAAGGAAAGGATCTCTTTCTGATTCAAATTCAATAGAAGGTGTGGGAGAGTCAAGTCTTGCCTCTTGAATTCCAGGAATCCTAGGGCTAGGAGTGTCAGTTGGAGATGAGGGAGGTGTCTCTTGTCTATTCCTTGAAGTAGATGGAATTGTAAAAATCGAACTCTTGGCTCTAGCTAAAAACCTTCCCCTAGAATCTCTAGCTCTGTGCATGTCATTTTTTTTATTTTTCTTCAAGTCAGGCTAATAATTCTCTTTCTAATCTTCCAGGTCACTCTAGGTGCAAGAGGAGAGCATACTTTGAGAGGTTATCAATTTCGCTTTCTTGAAATTTTCTTAATTTTGTTTAGAAATTGGCTACCTAATTTCACTTCCCCGGCAACGACGCCAAAATGTTTGGTCAATTTAGTGTTGTCTAAATTGCTATCATAAATTGTCAACCCGGGGCTCGTAAGCTGATGAAGTGAAGTGTACAATATATACTTAAGCAGCCTTTCCTAGTTCTTTTTGTCGTTTTTAGTTCATGTTTGACTTATCTTCCTAATGTGATGTGATGAAGTTATAAACAGGTGAGTGAATGTGTGTGTATGTGGCGATTTCTAAATGCTTCTTAAAATTTAAAGAGAAAACTTGAACAATAACTTGGAATGAAATTAGAGCTTCAAATGAAAGTAAAGCATCAAACAAAAAGACCAATCGCACTAGTCCAATACCTCTACTGCTGATAAGAATGAAAATGACATCTACTTAACTCAATTGAAAGCAAGAACACTACTCTAACTCCTCTAAAGCGATGCAAAAATTAAGTGACAAATCACACTACTTAATTCTCCCTTAACATTCTGCTTTTAGCTAAATTGATCATGTGAAAAAGAGTTAGGAGTGAATTAGCAATATGAGTCTAAAACTAAATAAACCAAGATGCAATTGGATGATGTTTTGGTCCCATAAAAGTTAGTGAATTATGATAAAAAGAACCATCAAGAGATTAGCCACTTGACAAAACCTGATAAAGTAAACTAGGCAAGGAAACTAACTAAGCAAGGAAACTAATGAAAATCAAAGCAAAAGTCAGCAGTTTAGATAAGACAACTTCAAATGCCACTAGTGATAAAAAGAAGGAAAAGCACATTGTCCCGGGCTCCTAACAAAGCTGCAAAAACACACACTGACCAATCATGAAAAGTACAGAAACGTAAAGCAGCATAATTCAAACTGTACATTAATATACATGTCAAAAGAGATCAAAATTGCAGAAATCAAACTGTACATTAATATACATGGTAAATTAGAAAAAAAAGAATGCAGGAAAATAAATTTAAAAGCTACTGTACAATGGTTGTAGCAGACAAGGGCCCTCCATCCACTTCAACCAATTAAAAAGATCAGCTACGCAGGTAAGAACAGAACTGTCTTCTTGGTATTAAATCAGCACATAATAAAATACAGTGGGGAGCATAAAAGCTATGTAAAAGAGTCTTGAAACAGAGTTTAACAACAGCAAAAGACTAACTTCCAAAAGCTAGCTAATCAGCGTGTGCAAACGCTTTATTTATAACAGGAACAAAAACTGTTCTGTGCGTAAACTAAGCTAACTAAGAGCTATGCAAAAGACACGTTCAGCAGCACCGTGCACGGATTTAGGAAACGGTCATCATGGTTGATAAATCCGTTGTTGGATTCTTGTCCCCTGCAGTCTGCGTGGCTAAAGAAGAGGCCAGCTGTGCGTTCCGTGTTCCACCTGAACACGCAGAGCCGTGCCACCGTTTGCAACCTTGCCGTTTGACCAGAGTTACTTCCGCGTTGACCAGGGGTGTAGACGGCCAGTTTGGCTGAGCTGACAACACACGCACCATGTACACAGTCATACAAACTTGCCCATGTGGCTCTTTCCCCTGGAGAACACCTGGAGCATAGCAAATAAGAAAATGGCTGCGGAATCTGGGATCGGCTGCGGAATCAGAGATCGGCTGCGGAAACCCTGTATAAGCTGCGGAATTGCAGCACTTAAACCAAAAATCTAAACCAACAGTCAATCATTAGCACAATTAGCAAATCATGTTAAAAATTCCTATAATGCAATGAATTGAACAAGTTGATGAAGGAAATGATGATAAAAGAAGGAAATGAGTAGGAAAAGGCTATTGGGAGGATGGGTAAATGAGTGCAAGTTTGAGGCTCAACACTCATATAATGAGGGTGTATATATAACCAAGGGGTGATGCTTCACCCTCCTTGTGACTCTTTGACTACCCTCATGGTTGTTTGACTTCCTATGAATTTTAGACTTATATGACTCTTCATATTCCATGTGTGTCCTTTGGACTTCCACTTCAAAATACATTTCGAACAGGTAATTACATAATATACAATAATGATGTGGCATATGATTACTTGTGATAGGACATTACATGACATTGATGACATGGAATACATGATGATGTGATAGTGCCAAGTTGTCCTTCTTTCCACTTCTTTCTTTGTGTCTTCTTTAACAGATGTTACATCTTCTTCTTCTTCCTCTTACTTATGACTTTATGACGAGGAGTCTTCCATGTAATCTTGAACTTAATCTTTTTTTAGAGTTCAATGTTCCTTCATCTTCTCACTTTCTAATCATCTATGTCTTTAGCTCCTTATGTGTTTTCTAGCATGTTTTACTTATCCATCTCCTTCTTCATAATCTTGCCATAACATGATAGAGTTCCTGGATCTACAATTCACTCATTATAAGACAACATCAGTCTGATAAACCCCTAGCCTCAGATGGTGCACATTGATACACTGGCTGAGTCGAAACCGAGTGATAGGATAGGAAAGAGGCCCAATAATTGCATAATTGTGCAACTCAGGTAGTCAAGGGTGAAGCTTAAGCCTTGAGATTATACAATGCATAATTTAGGTTGGGATGAGGAAGAAAATTGCATAGTGTGTGAGCTCAAGATGACAAGCTAAGGGGATATTGACTGGATCAACCTATTACATAGTTTTGGAGGATATATGAGCCTAAGACACTATGAAATTGCATAGCTCAAGAGATTAGGGTTGAGGCTTGAGCCTTGAGACTACACAGTGCATATTTCAAGCTAGAGTGGGGGAGAAAACTTTGCAGTTATGGGATCCAGAGAGGCAGGTTGAGGGGATGGACAATGAGTGAACAAACTGTGTAGTTCCAAGAGAAAAGGGAGGTTGGGCCACTGGGAAATTGCGTAGATTAGGAGCTCAAGGGATGAGCTTGAGGCTAGAGATTATGAAGTGTGCAATTGAGGCCAGGCTAGGAGGATGAATTGTGTAATTCTAGCAGGCAAGGTCGAGCTTGAGAAATGAAGTTATGAAATCCGCAGTTTTGGGCTTGAGCACTGAAGTTTCGAAATGAAAAGTTATGGGCGTGAGCACTGAGGTCGAGAAGTACGCAGTTCTGGTCTTAAGCACTGAAGTTATGAAATGTGTTGTTCTTGAGGGCTTGATGAGGATAGGTTGCTGAGAATTTTTCAAAATTTGGCCAAGTATGGGACCAAAGAGAATTTTGTGAATAGTGATATGACTTAACCATGATCACACACTTGAGACACTTTGACAACACAAAAAAAACATAGATCATCCAAAACACGTTAACAACATATTTCCCTCAATGCAATGACTTTACGACAAGTGTGACATTAAAGGTACACTTTGCGATGACCGTGACGACACTTGTGTAACAGTGCTTAAAACTTTGGGAATGAGTGAGATTGATGTTTACATGGTTTGAACAACTCATTCACCCAAATATAACCCCTTGAAACCACCAAAACAAGAATTCATACATTGTGCAACAACTAACATGCGAAAAGACGCCAATTGCTAAAGTGCGAATGACTCTTGTGACATGTGAACGACAATGAAAGTAACACAAGTGAAAGAAAAGATAACATGCAAAGGAAACTAATTAGAGTAAACGAAAGTGAAAGCGATAGCCGAAAACATGAAAATGATAGTCGTGAAAACAAGGGTGCGCGAAAGTGTCAATTTGCAAAACTCACCGAAATACAAACGTAGCTATAATGTGAGAAATTGTGATTGTCAGTGCACACTGACTGTCGACATTTATTGAACATCACACATGCACAGTCTTGATCGAATGTTCTATGCTTGTCCAAGATTGCATAAAATAATGCGCTCATAAACTTGTTGCAGTCTGAGCATGTGCGAGAAAGTGACTTCAACACTTTTGATACAAGAATGGAGCTTAAAAGCATCAACTGATCAAGAAGTGACTATGGAATGACTAATCATAGGATCTACAGTAGGCTCTGAAATTTGAGTGTATGAAAAATTTTGGAGGGTGTTCGTCGCAGTGGAAAAAAATATCTATGCATCATAATCTTTCCAAACAAAATTCATTACAATTGCAATCACCAAAGTCTTTTAATTTTCAGTGTGACATGTCATATCTTTATCATGCCACTGCCACTTGGTGCCATCTATCATCCTACTTGCCCTGCCATGTCAGTTGACGTCCACTGCTTGTGAATGAGAAAATTGGTTATCCATCTATTTTGGAAATGGGAAAAATGCTACATTCTTGGAGACCTAGATATCTGGATGCACTTCTCAATGCCATGTAAACTAGCCAACTCCTTAGGCAACTCATCTAATCAAACCAATCTAATTCTACCACTTGTCACCTCTACCACATTATTGGAAGTCTAATAAAATATGGTATCCAATAGATTTTTTTGTGTAGTCCTCTGTTATACGTCCAAAAGGCCTTGATGCTTGAATACCACTTCTACCGTTGAACCAAGACCGAATCGAATCATGACCCAAAATCTTTAAAAATAAATCTAGACCTGGGTCTTCGCTTAAGTGGATTCATTATGCAACCCCCAAATACCTAGATGCCTAGACATCTCCTCCTGTATGTAACTTTGTGTAACCAGAACCTTGACCTAGATGCCTGTTGCATGAATCCAGATCTCAATAACTCTGTAACCCCAGGATTATTTAGTTCTAGAAAAATAATGAAAACGCTACATTATCCAAATTTCTCAATTGTGCCTAGATATCATGAATACCATTAGCCAACATAAATTGCCAAACATACCTTCACTTCAAAACCTTTTTTTGAAAGTCCTTGGGAATTTGACTAAATGACATATATTGTTTGAAAGATCTCTAAGAAGGCTACCTAAATACACACTTTACAAGAGCATTTCAGTAGGTCAACTATAGGCAAAATACCTTCAAGGATAGGCCATTAGAGCATATATCCAACAGTTTTTAACCACTACAAGACTCTGCAAACATCAAAAACACATAAGTAACAACATCAACAAAGTCCCCCTCAACTTGTATTCCTTGACATTAATGACTAACATTGACATCAATGACAGCCAATTTGCAATATGCTTAAGAAAGAGATAGAGAGGGAGAGAAATAGAGGAGGAAAATATAGGGGTAGGGAGGGAAAGGGAAATATAGAGGGGTAGGAATACAGAAAAATAAAGAGAGATAGAGCTAGGGATATGGAAAGAGATAGAAAGGAGTAGAGAGAAGGAGAGAGTGAGAAAAATAGAGATAGAAGGGAGACAAAAGAAGAGAGAGAGAGAAGGCGGGGGGTAGAAAGAGATTTGGAAGGATGGTGAGAAATGGAGAAAAAAAGTTGTGCATTAAATTAGCACATACCTATTATTGGCTTGCATTATAAACACACACATATAGTTTTATCGCACATAAGTTTCTAAATAAATAAAAAATATGATTAAAACACCTTCCAAATACATGGTAGACGAGATGACCACTTTCATTATAGATTTTAATTAATAAACCTTATGATTTGGTGTGAAAAAAACACAAACATTTTTACAACTTCTTAAATTTCAACAACATTTCTCCATATACTTCATACATTAGTTGCTAAATAAAACCAATAAAAATACACGTACTTATAGAGATTAATAATTTTTTTTTGAAATATATATATATCTATCTATCTATATATATATATATAATTTCCTGATCACAATTTTTTTATTTTTAAATAACATTTGACTAATTAACCTGTTTTGAAATATGAAAAAACCTACACCAATTTAAATAAATAAATAAAATGATTAACCTTTTTTTAATAATTAAACATAATACTAACATTGTTATTTCAAAACTTCACTGCATTTTTTAATTTAAGAAAAACATGCAATCAACCTCAGTTATATAACACTATATTGCTCCAGCCCTTTAAGTTTTCTATCTGAAAATTTTCCTTGCACATGACCAATACCCATTTTATGAGTTGCAAACATTTTCAATTTTATTTCTGTTATGCGGATTGTAACTTTTTGAACTCTGTAACTTTCTAAACTCTCTAGTTATAGTATATAAATTTTAGTTTTTGAAACGAGAAGAGAGTTTTGTTTCCTTTATAACAAGTATTCCATGTACATTGCTATAGCTTTTGAATTTTTTTTATTATATATATATATATATATATATATATAAAATAAATTAACAATTGTATCATAGGTTACAAAGGGAACATCCTAAGGTGAGAGCACATGAAAGAGTGATATAGAAAATGAGAGCAAATTTTGCAGGGAGCTTTATTTATTTATCAATGTAATGTATTTGTGAGAGAGTATTTAAAATCTAAATTTTTGTAGAATTTAGTTATATCATTAATTTTAATTTATATACTTAAATTTTAAACTGTTTAAGAAGAAAGAAAATATATATATATATATATATATATATATATATATATATAAAATAATAATAATAATAAATTATTTAAAAAATAAATTAAATTAGTTATAATTATAAAAATACTTTTTGAAATATTATTTTCTAATAATTTATAAACAAATTTAAAATCCAAAACAAATGGGTATAAGAATTAAATCAAGCCACAATATCCATGGAAATTTGATCATTTCAGTCATATGCTCAAATCTACATGTAGAAGATATAATCTAGCACAAATAAAAGGTTGACAACATTATCAGTTGTTTAGCACATTTAAATCCCAACAAAACTTTGACATGTAAAATTTTGTTACCTTGCCCTTTTTCATTGAACTAGTATATTGAATTTTAGCCTAAACCGATGACAATACAATATCCACCCCATGTTGAAATTGTTTGTAGGATGAAATGCCGAGGATGAATGTTTTTTTGTTTAATATAGAGCAGAAATCAGCAGAGCCTAGGCACCATATAATTAGAAAATAGTTGTAAGTCTGCATAATGTGCAATTACTAGATCACCAAAATTATTCAATCCTTTTCCACTGTGTACATTTAGAAAATATAAGTTTACAATTGAAACTGAGAAGAAGATGAGATATTTTCATAATGTATAATTTGATCAGAAAATTTATTCGAACAATTTTCACACATTCATAAAATGTAAGTTTACTCTTGAAATTAAAAAGAAGATGAAATGTTGATAGTGAATGGTAATCAGTAACATTATTGTTTGCCAACATTGTACCTTAATCAATAGTATACTCAAGAGGCATAATAACGATATTGAGTAGTGAAAAAATCAAATATTTCATAACTAAACAATTTCATAAATGTCACATAATGTAATAAGCCTCACAAAGAAGCATATTACACCTCATATATAAACATTTCAAATGTTATCCAAAGTACAGAGGACATGACATTGTTGCATTTCCTAGTCTTCACTTTGCATGAAAAGAATGGATGCAATAGTACCAGTGGTTTTGGAGACTAGAAAGTAGCTTTTGTGATGTCTATGATAGATTATTGATGCAATCGGGTGAAAGGGATATTGTAAACTAACAGAGCCCACAACTTGTGGAACTTGGAGAAGAGTGAAACAAACAATCATCGGCATGTAAAAGAAATACTCAAAATATGGAAATCAATTATTATAATTATAATTATGAAAGTTTACTCTAGTAAATGACTATAATTAGTTCGTCAAAAAATGTGTGATGATTAAATGGAAGAGTGTTTGAAAATGAACTTGCCTTGCTCATGGGAGTTTCAATACTTTTAGTCATAAATGTAAGGGGAAAGATGACATATTCAACACCATTGAAGATTTATGCATTGTTGAAGATGCATATTTCTAGATTGTCACTCAACTCAATTGTTCACATTTTGTCATGTTCATGTATGTGAATTATAATTTTGAGAACATATTTGATTTTAAGTAATAATTGTATAGTTGATCGGAGGCAGTATAGTGGTATCCCTAGATTTGGCATCGATATAAACTTTTTTTGTATATTGTGCAATGTAATTTCTACTGCTTCTATTTCAATGCAGTAACTAAATAGATGTGATATTTGTGAGTCCATAGGTCTTGTTCCAAAAGACAAAGAATGTCATAAGAAAGTAGTTAAGAAATATAATAACAATGTAAAATATGCAACCATGCATTAATAATGAGAAAATATCAAAATTATTATAAGATAAATAAAGTATGCGATAAAAATAGACATAGCTTATTAATTTTGTGAAACCCTTAGGAGATATTAATGTATGCGTTGGAGCAACTCCTCTTCTAGAGGAATTGAACAGAGGAGTGTTACATATTATTTTGCCACACCTCCTGCACTTCCCTATGACATAATCTGAAGTGCCCAAAACATGACTGTTATGCAGTGTACTCATTCATATATAACCATAGAATCCTTCCTAAGTCATTGACTAGAAAATGCCTTGAGCT
The DNA here is from genome assembly GCA_031772625.1 of Pinus tabuliformis. NCBI lineage: Eukaryota > Viridiplantae > Streptophyta > Pinopsida > Pinales > Pinaceae > Pinus > Pinus tabuliformis. The sequence continues at coordinate 944,788,709 of CM062806.1, forward strand.
TTCCTTGGAAGAAATCGCTCTAAAACCCTAATTTGAACATCATCGCACTTATGAGACTCAAAACAACGATGATTTCCCATTGCAATGAACTTGACCCGCGATGGTATCACTTTGTTCCCTTGTATACCCACGATGATCCCAAAAAGGCAACTTTCTTTAAGAGGATTAGAAGTTTCCTTATCTAGAATCTTCTAGAGTGGCGAGCTGGAGGTTGTTTGGCATAGATGAGGTCAAATTCTCCCAACTTGGCCTCTTGGTCTTATCACTATGAGATACCTACTCGAGATGAGGGCCTAATCCTATCTTTGGAGAGGTATTAACTCCCTTTCCCAACCTATATATTCATCCTCTCCCATTCCCAAATGGTTGGTCTATGCCTATTTGAACCCTTATGCTAAGATTGTGCCTATATGCTATTCATTTGGCTTGGAGAAGGAGTGCTTGGAGAGCTTAGATTGGACTTGGATATTCTTTCAAGGAGAACCTATCAAAATCAAGGACTGGTTGTATGCTTCCCCTTATTTTCTATTCATATACAACTGTTGGTTCATTTTCCCTAAATGTGTATGCTCATGTATCATTTAGCTTAACATTCCTTGATCAGTTAACTAGGTTTCTTTTGGATATGCTATTTTTATTTGCATGTATTTTTGTGTCTTAATCTCTTGTGCAAGTGCATAAATGTTGAGAACAATAGGAACAAGCCCGTGGCACAAGGGATTCAAGGTCTTCAACAAAGGAGATGGAGATAGCATCAGAATGAGGTAGGCCATCTTCTTCATCTCTCTTTTCAATTGCAACTCAGGAAAGTGTCTAGTAGATTGTCACTTCGGTTACTAGACCCACTCATTGGGCTAGAGGGATCGTCTCTGTCCGCAAAGAAGATTTACCTAGACAATAAAATGGCGACTCCACCAGGGAGCCTATGATCCTTTCCATCCAATCCTTCACCTCATTTTTGTGATGCGTTTGACCAACCATCCAATCCCAGACTTCTTCGCTTGTCTGTAACTATTTTTACTTCCTGGTAATTGCTTGAAGGTTCTTGATTTGTGCTGCTCTTGAAGATTTTTTGTTTTTTCTTTATCTTTCTCAAACATCACAATTTTAGCCCTTACGGTTGCAATGACATCGTGGATATTTTGATTACAGTAGCGATGCTCACTGCTTTTCTTTTAACAGGTGTGATGATAACATAGGTTAAAGAAAATTAAGGTCTGTCTTCATGTTTTTAGTTTTTTTCCTTCTGTCTGTGGTTTACCAGTTCAATTTTAGTGTCCTTGTCTTGCATGACATGTTTGTCTGATTACAATTACCTCTTTATTTGGTTTTAAGTGTGTTTGGAGCTTGATTTTCCTTCTAGGGTTTTAGGTCTTCTAGGTCATCTTTCATTCACTCATTGGTCTTCTCTTCAAAGATCAATTACCTTTGTTAAAAGAGTCTTTTTGTCTTTGGATGTATTTTGCAAATCACTTTTGGTTCTTGGGTGTTAAGTTGTTTTCATTAGTGTCGAATTGAGTATATGCTCTGGAAGTCCTTTAGTTACCTCTGGAAAGCAATAGATTACAAAAAAATTTGTTTCAATTGAACTGACAAGAAATATCTGCTTTGAATTTTGTGTTTCGAAAAACGAAAGCAAAAGTTTTTATCTTTTAAGTAGTTTTCGAAGCATTTGCTGCATTCAAAATCATTAATGTGAAAGAGATTTTCATGATTATTGAAGTTGTTTGCATTCTCTTTTTCTTTTTGAACTATATTACATTGATTGCATTAAAGTGAAAAATAAATCGTCATTATATCTTAAGGTAGTTCGCTTTAAGGTTTTGTGTTGGCATTGAATTTTCTTATGATATGAAATATTAGATTTCATGTTTTTCATTTAGTATTGGAATATTATCATTGATGCATTGTTGCTTGTTTGATGCATGATTTGGGTGTTTCTCTTCCCTAAATAGATAGCTTTCATTGAATGAAAGGATTTCAATTTCATCATTTAGTTGCATTTTAGGAACAAGTGACATCGTTAAGGCCTCGAAATCGAAACATAATTTCAAGATAAACTTTAAATCTATCAATTAATCTATGGAGAATTTGAAACACTAATTTTCATACTTAGTGGCCGAGGATATAGACGTGTTTTGACGTCTATAAAACTTAGCAGTTGTCGTTCACTCTTGCATTAAACAACACTAGCATGGAATTGTTCTCCCCGTACTATCGAGTATATAAAGGGAGACCCTCATAGGTTGCAAACCTTTATCCATAGGAAGTTGAGTCTACTGCCCTATAAACGTGATACACCGAACATAGCATTCAGGGAGATTTCTTGCACATACGTCAAGTCCTTGGTAAATTTATTTGTTAAGGTGTATATTTCATTTCACAGTTACTTGGTAATCCTTTTTTCCTAGAGTTACCTGAGTGGTCATTTTGATATTTTCTGACCCCTTAAATTTGAAGAGATCATCGAGCACTCGTCCTTTCAATCTTGCTAAAACTATTGAAAGTGACTAGAGTCACCTTTTCATCCTTTTCTTGACTCTTAAAAGATGAAAAGAAAAAGTTTTTGTTTCTAAAAATAACTACCCACGATGAACATGTTGAACCCAAGCAGTTGATTCTTGGACCAATATTGAGTAATTCCCTGTTAATTTCAAGAGTTTTAATAAGCCCTCAATGAATCTCCTTTCCTTTTCTTCTCTTGAGAGAAAGTCATCGTGGCTGAACCATTGAGTTCGTCTCACAGTTCCCTTTCATTGTCTAATACTGAAGGGTCCTCCCAAGGAGTTCATCTGGAGCTTTCTTGGTCACTTGAAGATCAAGGCTTTGAACTTGAGATTATTCCAAGTATCCAACCCCTATCTTCTTCTCCAACTCCATCGTATTGCTGGTCACCTCAAGATTCTGATCTTGAGACTCCAAACAATCCTACACAAACCCTTAAGAGTCCATAGAGGATTGTTATTGATTCGTCAAATCTATTATTAAATTTTGTTGTGATATCTCTTCAGTGTCCTTACAGTCCTTACGATTGGCCTCGTATTCCTTTTGAGTTATCTCCTTGTATATCTTGGGTTCCTTGTCACCAGTTTTTTCCATCTATGGAGTTAGAGGATGAAATCCAAACCTCTTCTCCGGGTCATTTGGAAGTTTCTGCTACCCATAATCCTCATGTAGATGATGAACAAGGGTATGAATTTCCTCCAGAAGGCTTTCCTTTTACAAGAAGAGTCCCATCTCTCACCCTACTTGAAACTAGTGGACCCATGTTTCCACCTGGTTATACAACATTAGCTCAGTTAGTTTCAGCTACTCCTAGTGCTTCATCCTTGTATCAAAATCCCATTTGGTCTTCAAATGCTATGCCTACATGTAGTTCGTTCATTCCAAGCACGACCTCGCGAGCTTCTATACAAATTGTTGTCATGTTATTTCTTGTTCAACCTATGATTCCATCGCAACCTGTATCGTCATTTCAATCGAATCTTGCGGTACAATCGACTGTTTCAGGTCAGGTTTCAGTTAGTTCTTCTACCCCTCTGTCAAGTGGATAGAATGTGCCACCACCTAGGGGCAAAATCCTAATATTACTCTTATATGAAATGAGACCACTATGAGTGGATTCTAAACTCACAAGGTTGGAGTTAATGAACCTTATTCCAGCAGTATTCCTAATCTGGTTGATCCATCTGGGTCAGGTAACATCCAGTATCAACAACCTTATATGGCTCAAATTCCACTCCAATAGGCTTATGTCCCATATGGTTCGTAAGGCTTGGTCAATCTATCTTACATTCCTTAAGTCGGAGCTTATGTTTAACCTAGTCAATCCACTATTCCTGGTGGAGATGATCAGAGTCAATTCGGAAATTACCAATACCCACAAGGTATATCCCAAGGAACTGTCTAATTACCCTTGCAGTAGTAAGGGAAACCATTGTAGCAGTAAGGGAAAACATTGCAGCATCAAGGGAAACTGTTACAGCAGCAGGGGCAGCCTTTGTCGCAGTCTCAACAGCCTTTGCAATAGCAACCTCAGTTTTTTCAGCAGTCTACTCAACCTTTACACTCGTAAGGCCAACCTTTGCAGTAGCAAGTTCAACCTTTACATCCACAAAGTGAACCTTTGCAGTAACAAGGTCAACCTTTGCAGCATTAAACTTCATATGCATATCAACAAGGTCAGCCCTTGCAAGCACATGGTCAACCCCTCTAGCACCAGGGCCAAACTCATCAAGTCTAGGGTCAACAGGTTCAACAACCTTACTACCCGTATGTTGTGTATAATGCTTATCAACGAACTATGGTAGGGAAAAATGAAACCTACCCTAGAAAAAATCCACCTTATGGTTAAGGTAACCCTCTATGGGGGGAAAATCCTTACTAACGAGGTTGGAACTCGTAGTTTGGGTCTCCTTAAAGGCCCTACATGTCATTCAATATGCAAAATCCCTTCTTGGCTACGTTGGAACTGCCTGACGTCTCAAGGCTCAGAAATGATCCTATTCTTCATTCACCTTACTGGCCTCCTGTTCCAACTAAAATTCCAAGTGATTTCCGTAAATTGAAAGGAAAATATAAAGAGGACCCACAAGCCCATGTGATGAACTATCACCTATGGTTCTCTTCAAATTCATATGTTGATGATTCTCTCCATCTTCGCCTCTTTCAGAGAACCTTAACAGGAGCTTTCGGAAAATGGTATATCAAGTTGCCTTGAGCTACCTATGTTAACTTTAACTCTCTAGCTATGGCCTTCCTCACTCACTTCCAATTGTCTGTTCAGTATGAAATTGGCACTCATTTGCTCACATCCCTTAAGAAAGATATCACGACCCACATTTCTGATCATATCCATGAATGGGTACGTCGGAATTGCCTCATCAAATTCAAGATTTTTGATGAGTTGTTGACTGAATGGTTCACAAAATCATTTGTTAACAAGATTGCTAAGGATATAACTATGGGTGGATGTTTTACTAAAGAACAAGCTATTTCTTGTGCTTAGTATGCAAACTTAGTCTATTCAAAATCTGTTATGTTGTATGAGATGTCACCTGATGCTTCAAGACCATATTCAAATATGACAACATCAAAGTCTCTCGATATACCACCTGTTGATGGTGCAATTGGTTCCATGTCTTAGAGTTCCACAGAGGCTTCCTCGAAGCAGAAATCTGTTTCAAAGACTCATTCCAATAATCCTTCGAAAAATTCATCAAATCCTGGTAAAACCTCTGAGGTACATGTTATCCAGTCTACCACAATAGATAAGGCCTCCAAAGGTAAGAAAAAGGGGAAAGGTAAAGCCAAAATCGATACCCTGAAACAAGATTCACCTAAATCATCTGTTGATGATGCTTCTAAGAGAAAGTCGAAGTGTCCTTGCCTCATCTGCGGCTATTTTTAAAGAACTGTTTCCATCTTAGTACATGCAGTTGGTGGACCAAACAAAATCCTCTGCCTCCTCTTGTTCCCAAGTTTTCATGATGAAAGTTTCATCACCTATTTCAATTGCTACTCGAACAAAGGACTATCAAACCCTACACAAGAAGAAAGTGGAGAAAGAAGTCACTGATACACCTTCTACTTTTTCTCTGTCCAGTTCTAGTACACTCCATATTTAGTGCCCTAACAGTGAGTCCATAATCTGACCACCTCCCAAAGGTGTACTTCAGAAATCATCTTATAATCCAAATGCTAGAGTTGCACAACATTATAATATTTTTGAGGATTTAGCTCAAGCACCTTCAATGATGTCTTCCTTGGAGGTTCTTCAAACCTTTCCAACGCAATGGAATTCATTGTTGTCTACTATTGGCACTATTGACCCTGCCGATTCAATTTTAACTACCTTTGATCTTGAAAACCATGTTCCTCGTCTTCCTCATTAGATTTCTTTTCTGATATAGGTTCTCATTAGAGGAAAGATGATTCATCACACTGTTATTGATGAAGGTGATTCCACGTGCATCATGTCTGTTTCGTGTTGGAAGGCCATTGGGTCTCCTTCTCTTAACTAGTCCCTAAACATTTTGGAGGCCTTTGATGGCAGAGGCTCCCATCCATACGAAATTCTCACAAACTTGCCGATTACATTGGAAGGAAAAACCGTCGAGCTAGAAGTGGAAGTTGTAATGCGAATCTCAACTACAACCTTCTTCTCAGGCACAGTTAGACCCACGCTATGTTTTGTGTGGTTTCTTCCTTTTTCTAGGTGCTTCGCGTTCCTCACGAAGGAAAAATTGTCACCATTGACCAACTGTCTTTTTTCTCTTCCGGTTCATCGAATGACAATGTCCCTTATGTGGGAAATACTGAGGTTCCTTATGAGAGTGCGGGGGTAGGCCTTTCTAAAGATTCTGCTTTAATGGGTACTTTTACTCTCCTACCTCCAAATGTTACTTCGATTAATATGATCTCGGTTTCTACAGATCCTTGGATTATTCCTACTGTAGATCAAATTGATTCATTTGGCGATTCTATGCTTTTAAGTTCATTGGAGAAAAATTATCAAGAAATTGTCTTGGCTTCAATCGTCGCTTTATAAAGTCGGATTGTCTTTAGTATGAACCTGGATACTTATGTGCCATCTCCTTGGCTTGGTTCTTGGGATTCGCTGGACCCTCTAAATGAGACATTCCCCACTAACGAGAGTATCATTGAGGTTATGTCTCTAGACGAAACCCCTTGGAATGGTCTCCATCATCGTTCTTCATTTCTTCCCAACCTTGATGAGATGCCTTTGTGTATTGAAGCATTTGTTTCTCATTTCCCAACGCATCCACTTCAAACACCTGTCCTGGTGCATGAATTCATGTCGAAGGGTAATATGGGAAACATTACTACTACTATGCCTCTTGACATTTCCATTAAACTTGGAATTGTCGAGAACATTCATATTGGGGTGTCTTGTTCTCCCGATGAGATCAGGGTGTACACTCAACTTTTCAAATAATTTAGAGATGCCTTTGAATGGTCATACAAGGAAATTCTTGGTATTGATCCAACAATAATGGTGCATAAAATACCTATCTATCCTGGTGCAAATCTTGTTCACCAACAGCTTCGCCCTGTGCATCCTCGAAAGGCTGCTGCTATTAAAGTAGAAGTGGAAAAGCTTTTGAAAGATGGTTTTATATATCCAATCCCATTTATAGATTGGTTTTCCAACATTGGCCCTATTTCTAAAAGGCAAGACACAATCTGTGTCTATGTTGACTACCGCAATATCAGTCACACATGTCCAAAAGACAATTATCCCACTTCGTTTATCGATCAAACCATTGATGATTGTGCTCAAAGTAAGATTTTCTCATTCATGGATAGTTTTTCTGGATACAACCAGATCAAAATTTAACCTATTGATCAACATAAGATGACCTTTATTTGTCCATGGGGCACTTTTTCTACAAGAAGATTCCTTTCAGTTTAAAAAATGTTGGCACTACCTTCCAGAGAGTAATGTATTATGCGTTTCACGATGTTTGACACATTGTTCAACCTTACATTGACGACTTACCAGCCCATTCTACTAAGTGTCATGACCATCTGGATCACTTAAGATCCATCTTTCTACGATGTCAACATTATAACATCCATCTCAATCTGCACAAGTGCGTTTTTTGCATTGAATCTGGTTGACTCTTGGGTTTTGTAGTATCCCATGAAGGTATCTGAATCGATCCTTTAAAAGTTGAGGCTATTGTCAACTTACCCCCCCACCTCATTATTGCAATTGAAAAGCCTTCAAGGAAAGGCTAACTCACTTCGTTGATTCATTCCTAATTACGTTGAACTCGCCAAGGGTTTTACTTGCTTGCTTAAGACGGGGGTCCCTTCCATTTGGGATGAAGTTTCCTAGAAATCCTTTGATGCTTTGAAAGACACGCTTATTAGTGCTCATCTCTTGCTTCCCCTTGATTATAGACATGATTATTTCCTATACTTGGCTGCAACTAATACTACCATTGCTATGGTATTAGTTCAGGATGACAATGATGGCAACGAACATGTGGTTTATTATTTAAGCTGGAATATTCTTAACATTGAGTCTCAATATGCCCATGTCGATAAGCTTTCCTTGGCACCAGTCCATGTTGTCTAAATATTTCGAAATTATATCCTTTTACGAAAAACCACGGTGATTTCTAATTGCAACCCCATGACCTATATATTAACTCGTCAATTACTGGGGTGAAAATACTCCAAGTAGATTTTTATCCTACAGGAGTTTGATTTGGAGTATACTACTGAAAAATAAAAAAAATCACTTGTTTTTTCTGAATTAATATGTACCCTTCCATCTGCATGCACTCCTACTGATTTTATTGAGCAGATTCCTGATGAAAACCTATTTCTCATCAGCACTCTTGACCTGTGGTATGGAGATAGTATCGTTTATCTTCAAACCCAGACCTTCCAATCCGAGCTGTCTCGATGTGAGCAACGTTGCATCTAGCATCAATCCCAACCCTATCGGATTCTTGGTGATATGTTATATTGTGTCGATGTGGACTCTATTATTTACAGGTGTCTAAAACTTGAAGAGGCTAAATGGGTTTTGAATGATTGCCACTCTGGTGCTTGTGGTGGTCACATGTCTAGCTACGCCACTACTAAGAAAATCATTCGTGGCATTTATTTTTGGCCTTCTTTATTTAAATATTGTATTTTGGCTATTCAGAAATGCCATGAGTGCCAGATTTTTAACCGTAAGCAGCGCCCCCCGCCAACACCCTTACACCCCATAGTTACCGTTGGCCCATTCGCTAAATGGGGCATATAATTTATGACATGTAACCCTCGATCGGCTGGGGGGCATGGATATATTATCTTCGTCATCGACTATTTCACTAAATGGGCCGAGGTGATGCCCACATACAATGATGACAGTATTACTATTGCTCATTTCCTCTTCAACCACGTCATAGCACGTTTTGGTGTTCCTCAAGCCATTATAATTGACCATGGATCAAATTTTCGTTAGTACATGATGGCAGAGCTAACTGTCCAGTTGGGCCTTTGTCATGATAGTTCAAATCCTTACTATCCAAAGGCCAATGGCCAGGTCAAAGAAATTAATAAAGTTTTGATTACTATGCTTGAACGCACCATTAAGGACTAACATTTGATGTTATTCTCACCTGTTTGGGCTTACAAAACTTCCACTAAGAATACCGCTGAATTCACTCCATTCCAACTGGTTTATGGTTGAGAGGCAACTCTTCCGATTGAATGCGAGATCCCTTCACTCAAATTAGCTATTGAAATCCTTCCTAACTCCTCACCTGAAGAATATTGGTTACTCTACCTTGAGAGGTTTGACGAGACCCATCACATTTCCGCGATGGTAATCAAAGGCCAAAAGAAACGTGTCAAAACTATTTTTGATCAAACCGTTTCTCCCCGCACTTTTTCCAAAGGTGACCTGGTCCTCCTTTATGATTAGGCTAACAATAAGTTAGGTGCTGGAAAGTTTGAACCTATGTTGTATGGGCCATATATTGTCAAACATGTTTTGAAGAAAGGTGCCTATGAGCTGGTTGATTATGAAGGAAATGCATTGTCACAACCCCGAAATGGGTTGTATTTGAAGAACTATTACACATGAAATTAGTGTGGTTTTTTTACATTAATGTGTGAATTCATTAGTGTCCACTTTTTTATTTTTTATTTTGTTTTTGTTTTCTTTGCAGACATGTGTATTTTTGCTTGTCTTGTGTTCCACTCGGTTTGTAGATGTCGTCAATTCATTATGTCAGTTTTGTTGATGGTGCTTTTCCTAGTACATAGAATTTGTCCTCTGCAACTTGGGCACTCTTTGCCCCTGATGGTGAGTTGGTGACTTACAAGGTATATGCCTTAGATGGAAAACTAACAATATTGCCAAATACAGTGCAGTCATTGAACTATTGTCAGAAGAAGTTTCTCTTGGCATTAGAGATTTAGTTGTCAAGTTAGATTCACAACTCGTTGTGTTACAGTTAAACAATCATTATTCAGTGAGAAATCCACAAATATTGCGTATGTATCTACGTGTTTGATTACTAGAAATAAATTTTGATTTTATCACATATCAACACATTCCACGCAATTTGAATACATTAATAGATGCATTAGCCAATTATGTTCTTGATCGACATTTGCGTCATTTATAAAACTGATCATATTTTGGACACATAAGTAGGAAATAAAGCACACACACACACACACACACACACACACACACACACACACACACACATATATATATATATATATATATAGATATATATATAGATTGCGTCTATCAAAGTTTTTACATCAAAATCTCAAAAAATAAAGTGTTCTGGGACACTTGGCTTTCAAAGCCTACAAAATGTGTAAAAGAGTTAGAAAGGATATTAGCCTACACGATGCTCATGATAGCACGAGACTGCTCTGATCACTCAGCCTAACAGTGGACACAGTCTCCAGGATACTCTCACTTTGTTTCTATGCCAGCGCAATGGCACCTCGTCTATAGTAGCATACTCTAGAACTCCCCGAGTAATCGCTTCTAGGTTGTGCTCCATCTCAGTTAAGGGGTTTGCCCCTTCCTCATAGTCAGCGCCCACTATCTGATGAGCAGCCTGTCGTGCTATTGGCGACATGCCAAGCAGTTTTTTGGGTCCTACATCTACACATTTATCATAAGTCAAGTCTCAGTTTACACTTTTACAAAAAAATAATAAGACTTGAAAAAAATCCAAAAAACAAGTATTTACCTGCATCAGTCCACTGGTCCCCCCGTGGCAGAGGTAGATCTAGATCCCATTAGAAATTTGTGCCAGCATATGCATAATCATCCACCACGAGTAATGGGCACTGCAACCAACTAAAGAAATGTGGAGGGTAATGCATATGATGACCCGTCCCTCCTCGAGGCATGAGTTGACTCCAACTCACTAACCTCAGGTCTTGGGGAGCAGAATCTAGTACCTCTTCCCATTGATACCATAATAGGGGTATCTTCTTTATGAAGAAAGTCACCAGTATCAAACCAAACCTGAAATCTCTCAGGTTTCCTTGCTTCCCTTTTGTCAGTTGTCTTTTCATATTTTCCAGGAGGCCTCCACACCAGTTGAATATGATGGGGGTTAGACACTCTACTCCATACTGGATTTGGGATTTTGAACTCTCATGTAGGGTTTGCATCTCGAATACATGAGGTATGGTGAATAGGATGGTTTGTAAAGGATTGTTGTTGGTGACTGTGGCAATCTTCACCTTCCCACCCCTCATCATCTCTGCACCTGGGAAATGCCTCCTAATCAGAGCACTAGTACTCTCACCACCTACGCTAGATCCAAAGAGTTAGACTCTTTCTCCCCTTTGGGACAATACCGTGATAAAATAGATGTATGATTCTTCTATTTCTAGCTCCTGGCCTTTGATGATAAATATCTCTCGATCCACATCCCAAAGAGTGGTCAAATACGATAGTAATTCAACCTAAGCCCTCAGTCCTGTGGTCTTGAAGAACTTTAGCAACCCACAATCTCTCAAAGAATTGATGCATTCTAGATTTTGATATGCTTCGTGATCTTTGACATCATGGCCTCTTTCTTTCCATTCCAGAACCATGGTCTCCGACAAAACATCATGTAACGGGAATTAGAACCTTTTTCATGCATTTAAATCAAGACATTTGCTTTAAAAAGGGGTTTTTCTTCAAAAAATTATGCCTCAGTGGCATTGCACCTATTTTTATAAACAGAGTGATGTCATCGCAAACGCTTTTAAGAGAAAGAGCGATTATCACAAGTCTGATGACCAAACCCGCGATGATCGCCAACGCTCAAAGATTTCAAAATCTTCCCTTTTAGCACATAAAATTCCGTTAAAAATGCATGAAAATGTGATGAAATGCAAGAGCAGGACATACCACTTACCTACTACAAACGGTTCACGAAATGGTGCCTTTAATCTCCCGCAATGGTCACTTGAAAATCGAGAAAATTAGGGCACAAATGCACTCTCCGAACTTACTATGGTAAAATAGTAAAAATTAATGTTACTTTTGGTTATTTATAAGTTTTGAAGTCATTTTTTTCAATATTTTAATAATATTTTATTATTATATCTCGATATTAGTGATGGGTGCATTTCTTTGTGCAGTTACAGATGCTTTTGGTGGACAGTGATCATTTTTTTTACTAGTTCTAACGAGTTGTTGTTTTATCTCTGTTTTGGACTAGTTAAAAATAAATGAAAAAGGAACCCCCCTAGAGTCATATTTAACCCCTTTTCTAACTCTCAAAAACGTAAAATATCGTCAATTACTTGTCATTTCGAACTCATTAAATCAAATGAATTGATGTCAACTCAATATACGTTTACCCCTTTTCGGGATGAGATTTACTATTTACAAAAAAGGTACACCTTGGTCGACATGGTCAAGAGGTTCTCTCAAATATTGTTTTCTACCTTTTCGAGTTTAAGAGAAATATTACAAAAGGGACATGATGGAGTTTTCTTTTTTTCCTCTTTTTCAAACTCTCTAAATGTGAAAAATACATCGAGTTATTCTTATGTCGGACTCATTAAAATTTTACGACGAAAGACTCGTCACCATGATGAGACCGAGTTTCTCCTTCCTAGGGCTTGTAAAACTTACTAGGATGGATTCATTCGAAGAATGTACTTACATTAAAAGCATATTTTATCCCTTTCAAGCTTGTGATAAAAATAATTGGGGTGCTAGCTAGAAATAGCCGGGAAAAATGAAGATGAAACATCCTTTGTACAAGCGGCATGTCACTCTTGAACATGGCACTCTTCTGATTTTGTGTCGAGTTTGGGATATCCTCACTCAGTCACTTATCCTCCTACGTTTGGGTGATCAATTTTTTCTTCTCATTTGACTATTCCATCTCGTCATCATTACCTTTAGTCCTATGTTGAGTCAAATGTTGCCAGACTCCAGAGTCGTGTCGCCAGTGTTCAAGAGAATTCCTATCTGCAATTATTTACCTATACATTGTATGACACATTGTTACAGTCTCATATCTCATTCATTTCATTCCACTTTACTCTTTTTTTCATTTCGATGATGGGGGACTCAACATTTCCCTCCTTCGATGGGTCGCTTCCTATCGACTCCATCTCATTATATAGGAAGACGACTTAGAAAATCCATTTCAATACCTTAGAGCTTTCATGCCCTAATGGTAAGTTGTTCACATCTGAAGACGAGTTTTCATCATTGGCCTTCGATCTGGTCATTCCACGAGTGTTCGACTTCAACTTCATTGTTACATTCATGGATTGTATTATTGTACCTTGAGAACCATTTTTCATTATTGGTGGTTTCTCTCATACCTGTTAACGGTCCACATCATTGGCTGGTAATCAGGTGTTTTTCTAACATGTTCAACTTCAACACATTCATTCACATGTTAAGAATCATACTTTGATCGGGTTGGGATGGAGCGCAAATCCCTAAGTCTTGTCTAATATGGCTCAAGCTGCGTGGAGTTATATGTTATTCTTGATTGTACACGTGTCTTCTATACGGATGGTTGTGACCATACTGTGGGACTTTACATTTATGATTATCCTTTTATATCGGATGGCTGCTACCATACCTTGGATCTTAGATTCACATATGATCCTTCTCATTTGGATGGTTTCGCCCATACCATGGATCTTTTATATAGTCCTTATCATCCAGATGGTTGTGTCTGTACCATGGATTCATGATATCAGATATGTATATGTATATACGTCCTTGATTTACAGGTCAACTGATGGTGATTGTCCTCGTCCTTGCAAAATCTTGTAAAGCATCTCAGCCATCACTCCTCGTTTTGCCTTCATGCTTTAGGGTGCATCTGTTACACAACATTTTGTCACACCTCCTGCACTTCCCTGTAACATACCATGAAGTGCCCGAAACATGAACCATTATGCAGTGTAATTATTAATATATGCATCTAGATCCTTCCTAAGTCATTGATTGGAAAATTCATTTGAGCTTTCCCTTGAAGAAATAGCTCTAAAAGCCTAATTTGAACATCATCGTGCTTATGAGACTCAAGACAATGATGATCACCTGTTGCACTGAACTTGACCTGTGATGTTATCACTATGTTCCCTTGTATACCCATGATGATCCCAAAAAGGCAATTTTCCTTAAGAGGATGAGAAGCTTCTAGAGCAACGAGTTGGAGGTTGTTTGGCATAGTTGAGGCTAAATTCTCCCAACTTGGCCTCTTGGTATTATACCTATGAGCTACCTCCTTGAGATGAGGGCCTAATCCTATCTTTGAAGAGGTCCTAACTCCCTTTCCCTACCTATATATTCATGCTATGCCATTCCCAAATGGTTGGTCTATGCCTATTTGTACCCTTATGCTAAGATTGTGTCTATATCCTATTCATTTGGCTTGGAGAAGGAGTTCCTGGAGAGCTTAGCTTGGACTTGGATATTCCTTCAAGGAGAACCTATCATCATCAAGGCTTGGTTGTATGCTTGCCCTTATTTTTTATTAATATACAACTACTGGTTCATTTTCCCTAAATAAGTATGCTCATGTATCATTTAGCTTAACATTCCTTGATCAGTTAAGTAGGTTGCTTTTGGATGTGCTATTTGTATTTGCATGCCTTTTTGTGTCTTGATCTCTTGTGAAAGTGCATAAACAATGAGAAAAACAAGAACAAACCCATGGCGCAAGCGATTCAAGTTCTTCAAAAAATGAGATCGGGATAGCATCAGAATGAGGTAGGCCATCTTCTTCGTCTGTCTTTTCAATTGCAACTTAGGACAATGTCTATTAGATTGTAACTTCGGTTGCTAGACCCACTCATTGGGCTAGAGGGATCAACTATATCCACAGAGAGTATTTACCTAGACAACAAGGAGTTCTTCTGCATGTTTTCTCTGAGAAATATTTTTGTTGTCTTGCATTTTCATGTAACAATCGAAAATGAATGTGGGGCAAATGAAGAAATATTGTAAAGAAGGGACTATTGATATTGTTGTGAATGTATGAACTTGGCATTCAATCTCCCAAATGTATACTATTTATTTTGGCAATGTGATGCCCTAAGATTATTTTAGACTAAATGCCCAAGCCATTTTTAGGGGAATTTCCATATGCCCATTTCATTTTATTGGTGGAATAGGAAAGCGAGTAGGATTTCTTTCATCCCAAGGAGGCCCAATGTATTTAGGAAAAGATATGACAACAAAGGCATAAAATTGTGGAGGTGTAGTTGATTCTTTGTAGAAGACATATATAATCTACCCGAGAGAACCATTGAAAAGCCTGGCTAAAACTCAATGGTTTGAGATTAGCATCACTTCTTGGCCTATGCATAGCAAGACGATCTGCTCTAATTGGTCGTCCTATGAGGAAATGGTGGAATTTTTGCCGTCTTCTTTGTTGGTCTTGAGAACAGAGTGATTAAATATTTTATCATTTGTTTATTATGTAGAAACATTTGAACATTGGTTGGGAATAGATGCATGGAATCATGGAAAGAATGTAATTATTCCTCTAAAAAGAACGATTTTTTTTGTGACATGAGAAGTTTATAGCCGTCATGTGTTTTCTTTTCATTTGTAATGTTTTGGAGGATGCTTCTGAAAGTAACTTGGACAATGTTGTCACCTTGTTGATGGAATATTGAGTTTAATGTGATGCCTGTGTTGAACACTTGTCATAATGCACTTCCATGGGAGGTGCCTACATATAGTGGTATGTATTTAACGGGTGGTAGTTGGTCAAGGTCTCCAACTAATATAATGGAACGACCACGTAAAGGAGTGTTTCTTTTTCATGGAAATGCTTCTCGAAGACGTTCATCAATGTCGATGAGAAGATTTGGACCAATGAATCTCATTTCATCGATGAGTATGTATCGGATATTCTTAAGTTATTCCTAGAATATTGCAAGAGCATTTCCTTCTAAGGGCATGAGATCCTTTATGGAAAGGTGGAGGGTAGCATGGATTGTCAATGTTTGTGCCTATAGGGGCAAGGAGCATGATCGGTGAAGGGGATGAGCCAACCAGTTTTGCGATCCTTTTTTTGATGTAATTTATAAGGTGGGATTTTGATGTTCCAATAGTACCTTGTATTAACATTCTTAAAGGGCGTAAAATATCCTTTTTAACAAAATGATTGGAAATAATATTGAGAGCTTGTATTTTCATTGGAGATAATGAGTCAAGGTTCTCTAGGTTATGCTTACATTTTTTAAGAATGTGGTGGAAAAAGAAATTATTCTCAATGAATTGTATGCCTTTTTCTTGTAGATCCAATGGGATAACGATATGAGTCCAATTATGGTTATCATCAAAAACACAAAGGCCAAGCATGTCAAGGTCATTTATGAGGATGTCTTTGGTAGGGTACAATTGGGAGAGTAATCCTCATTCATTCAAGTCCATGGTATCTGGCAGATGGGTCTCATCAGTAGCTGAGTTATTATTTATAATAGGTTCAACATCAAATAGTGTGAAGTGGTGATGTCAAGGTTTGTATAAAGGATGAAAGCTTTGCTAGTTTGTGATGAATTATTTAGTAGAATTTCCTATATCCTAAGAAATATCACGAAATGGTTTGTATAGGATAAGTTCAACTCAACAAAAGTCAACATAGAAGCGTTTAGTTGTGGATGGTATTGTGGAGTAGCATGGTATGACATGAATACTTTATTTTTGAGGTCTATTTTTCCATTTATTTGTCTTTCAACGAGGATCATATGACTAGGATCTTGCTAGTTCTATAAGTGATGTATGATGTAGGGGATATGAGCATTGGATGTATGTATCTATGAAGTGGGGTGATAGATAAAGCGTGGTGTTTTTTTTCTGGAATGTGTATATAAATATTTTCGCTTACATTTAAGGAAAAAACGATCGGCTACGCATTGGCAATGGAAATAAATGGAAATTTTTACAGCATATTGCAGGTTTCATGTGCTATGATGTCACTATCAACAAGGGTTTCTTCAAGGAATTTTTGAATTGCGGACGTTGCAAGGTCAGTGCTAGCTAAAGTGAGCACAATTCTACGTAGCATGTGGTGGAAGCTTTCAGACTTTTTTATTTTGTTTGGATGTATATTTGGCAATGTATTTCTAAATGACATGGTTTGAGAGTACTGGTTGGAGATTGAAGTTTACATGCCAAATAGAGAGAATGGTAGGGTTATGGCTATTCAAATAATAATCGTTTTAAGCAGGTACGTATGTCTTTTGGTCGTTAGATTCAATGAATAGGGATGAGCTTGGATGTAATTCCCAAGGTTCTTTATAGCAACATTCAAATGTGCAACCTTTCTTTCTCAGGCATGTGTTTTTAGTGCATTTTGTGTGTCATTCAATGCAATTGATGGGTTTTTCATAATCATTAAATGTATCGGATTTGAAAATATCAAGCATGGATAATAGACAAGGGTCTTCTAAATTGGGTTGAAGAACGAGATGGGTTGAAAGGGTTGAAAGATGGGGGTTCCAAGCTGATGTGTATATGTCAAAGAAATGTTTAGCATTATCAACTACTTTTGTTTCATCCCAGTCAAGGCTCTCCATATCAAGTGAATTTTCTATCCAAAGGAAACCATGGATTTTTGCAAACCCTCTATGCTACCATTCATACCTATGAAGGAGGGAATTTTATTAGAGATTTTTCATTGGATGAAGTTCGATGTTTATAGAATCACGAAAGTATTGTGGCAGAGTGCATAATTGTGCCAGTAATATTTTTTCTACAAGTGTTTTTCTATGATAACTTCACAAAATATTGTGAATATATGGTGCATATAATGTGACTTTAAATGGGGGTTAGAGATAATGTTATCATTTCTCCACTTTTTATTTTTTTACAACATCGTGAGGTTGACAACCTAGCATGACTACATGTAGATTAAGCCATTTTGCATCTGCAACACTTTATGTGAAGAATAATATTTGGCAGTCGAGCTAAGATATCATGTATGTTAGCTCATTCTTAGCTTTGTGCAAAAAATATTTTGTGCCATGCAAAGAGAAGCCAAATCGCATTACTTGTTTTGCGAACTTCTTGACTTGAAATTGTTCTAATCAGATGTTCAAACCATGGATAAATGTTGGAAAGTTATCTGAGATGTTTTTCTTCATGAACGTAGAGATTGTTGCCTCACTTTGATGGCGCATAAGAGATTGTATATGTAGTAGCGAAATTTTGGGTGCTTGTCAAACCTGTTGTTGTGGTAACGTATGAGATCAAGTGCGTATTCATGCAACTGAACTACTTTCATTATTCGTTGATTGGGAATTACAACTCTCGTGGGAAAAAAGGTGGGGAAATACATAGAAAGGAGACCTTCTGTGTCGTATTCATTGATTGGAGATAGTCCAATTGGAGGCCATTCAACTTTAGTTTCGAAATGGTGGTTGTATGCATGCAAATATCGTCGTCTTTCTTGGACTTCTGCATTTGTATTAGGAACAGTGGGTATAAGTGATGATGTGTGGTGTGGGTATGGGTTGGTTGAACCTTGTGTGGGCTCAAATGACGTTTGAGCTGATAGTTGGGCAGCTGGATCTGTGGTATTGGAATGGAGAAGGGAAGGGAAAACATTGGTGGGGAATGTTGGTAAGGATGCTAGTGCATTCTGGTCAGTGTGAGCACTCGCATAGTAGGGGTCATTTGAAAAATTTTATTCTAATGCAGCTAGAACACGATGTCTACTTACAATGAAATCATAAGCATGATGGTCATTGCTATGATGGGTGACCACCAAAATGTCCAGGTCTTCAACACGTTATGGAAACATGATTTTTATGCTTGTATTCTCTTTTGGGAAGCAGATTTTGTGACTAGTGTATTTATATTCGCCACCACGTGCATGTGTTACTTGCAATATTGGGTTTACCCTAGCAATGAGAATTTATTCTATTTGTGAACGACAAGCTAGGACATGTGGTTGAGGACAAGGGTCCATGTTGTTTGACAATGAGAAGCGATGGTCGTTTGTTTCATACATGCATATGGAGCAGTAGTACATTTTGTTGGACATGTCGAGATGTATTCCATGATATGACTCTAGACAAATGGAGCATGGACATTTTGGTGGAAGTTTATCAGTCTTTGCACAGAATTCACTATGTGTATTAGTAGTGTGAACATTGTTGAATGCATGTGCAATGGAGGTGGGGGCACAATGACATGTGCAGGTATTTGTTTGAGTGGTTCATTCATGCGTAAGAGGATATGTTGATTATAAAATAGGGTTACTTTTAGAGTGGGAAGTGTTAACTATGTATAGGTTTGATGGAAAATGTGAATTTTCATCATATCCCTCAAAGGGTGACTGTTGGTTTTTTTTTTTTTTTTTTACTTTTTTTGCGAGTCTGCGAAGTTTGTTTTAGCATGATAAAGTTCACACCAACATGCATTTATTAGTTCTTAATTTTTAGCATAGTATATTTGGGCACATTCATCATTAGAAATAGTAGACTTTTGCAGAAGTTAATGTAAACAAGTTAAGGAACCTACACACAAGAAAGGGGAAAACAAGAATGTTATTTGGAGAACAAAGAATGATGTCATTGTATAGCAAAAACAATAATATGGAACAAGTGAAGTCAAGAATATTTTTATGCTAATTTATCATTGGAACAATACACTTGAAGGAACGTCCGAGTAATTTAAAACTAGACATGAAGAAAATTGCATTTGTGTAATCCATCAAGTTTCGTGATTTGTTAAAATAAGGAAAGTGCAACTTATGTCCATAAGTGTATGTACACAATGCAATATTACATACAATTGAGGAGGGATGCTATAACTCCATGTTGAGAAAACATTGATGCAAACTAATGGGTACATGTAATTACAAACAGATGCATGTTCTGTTGAAAAGCATATTTAAACATTCAATATTACAAATTTCCAAAAAGGTAGACAATACTATATGGTGTAAAATTGTATATAAAAACTGGAATACTACAAATTTCCAAAAAGGAAAAGGTACATGTAACTAAATCTATCTATGATGTGGAAATGTTTTCAATTGCTCCAAGGATGTTGTTGCATTCCATTGAGAATTCTAATCTTTATTCTTTAATGATGACACATTTGAAGTGTCGTATTCCTTTAAATGTTTCCATCTTCACTAAGAATGTGAAGAGGTGATTTGTCAAGAGTGCTTTGGAGACAATATCCTTGACTACATCTAGATATAAAGAGAAAAAATAGAAGTCCTTTGCATTAATGCCAATAATGGTAGATGCTATGTCTTCAAAAGCAATTGATGAAAGCAACTCCTCAGTGTGATCTTGTATGTCAACCTTAGGTAAGTATCTGTAATCATAGTCAATTACCTCAATGTTGCATTTTTGGAAATACCATGTGCTTGCATTTTTTGGAATGGGTTTCTTCATGCATTTTTTTTCAAAAATGATAAATGGGAAAGAAAGATAGTAAAATATGTACATCCAAATTTTTGTTATTGTACCCTTCACTTGGAAGAACACAAGTTTTTTAGAGGTATCTATACTCTAAATATCAGCAAGTGTTATCTTTTTTGTGGATGGTCAAAAGAAGGTGGATATCTTGTGCTTAAGGATGTAGAAGTTGTAGTCAAACCTTCTTTTTTGAACCATTAATTTAGAGTGTGGGCCTCTTCAATGCTAAAGGTCTACAAGAAAAATGGATTTTGTTTTAGAGCCAACACTTTTTCCATTGAATTCTCCAACACGAGCAAACATGATTGCAATGATAGGGTTACTTCCTGCAATGCATAAGGAGGAAATTTATCTTGAATGAACATCGAAAGTTCCTCTCGAGAAGATGGAATCCATGTTATACCCATACATGTCTTGAAGGTACATTTTTTTATTAGTAACTCCATAGCTGTCTTTTATACATATAGTGCATGGACTAGAAATGTGAGCAACAATACAAACAATATCAACAATGGAATTTCCGTTTGTTGTTATGTAATCATTGATTGATTTTATATTGAAATGCATCATTGGATTGTGTGATTTTTTTTACCAGAGACATGTTCTATGGTAGATGTTGCATTTAACAAGATATTGTGGTTATTGTTTAAGTGATTGTACTGCTTGTTAGCCAATTTCACATTTCCTTTTGAGAGTAGACATTGCCAAACTGAATTTTGTCAAAGAGAGAATTGGAAACACTGTTCAAACAGGTGATGTGTATTTCTCCACCTTCTACATCAAAGAGGTCAAGCCAAAAACTTTACCATATCCATATTGATTTTGAAATTGATGAAGAGGTGTCTTTATTTGGGCACAACCTTTTATGGACCAATTTGAATGGTAAGGGATTAGTTCTTTGATGGGAATATGGATTGGAGTGATGGATGGGGTTGGAATAGAAGGAAGGGGGTAGTGCCTTTTTGATGAAGGATCTTGGTTTGATGAGGAGGGAGTTTCTTCTTAAGAAGTGATCAAGATAGTCAGATTTGTTGGATTTCCAATTAAATGTGCATATGTAGCAATAATTTCAAAGTATAATAATGTTATAAACCTACACGGTAAATGAAAATCATAGGATCAATTGTTAGAATGGAAAGTGGTTTGAAGAAACACATGTAAAGTTTAAATTGGAAGCATGTAATGAACTTACATTGATGCACCAATAGATGAAGTCATCCATCTTTTAACATGTATAATAGAACCCTTTTGAAGCAAGCTTGTTGCAATGAGGTCATTGAAATCTATTGGAAGCATAATGTGTTTCATATGTGTGCCATCAGAGATGGAAGTGTAATAACATAGACTCAAACTTTGCATCGATCAAATAGGGTTGATTTCAACAATTTGCAGTAATGGTTGAATATGAGTTGATGTATAGAACATTGAGAAAATAACATTCTAAATAAGTTTTGTTGTCATTTCTTGAAAGAATAAATGACATTATAAGTAGTATAGAGTACAAAACTCATCATATAATAAATGGTGGTTTCTACTTTAGGATTGTTTATATGTTGTTTTTTTGGCATTATATGTTCTGCACTAATAGGATTCCTATAGTACTACATAATAACTTCACAATAATATAATAAACTAAGGGGGAGTAAGCATGTTCATATCCATTCTAATTCGATGGTTACCTAGAATTTTAAACTTTAAAATGGTTTTCCTATGCTAATATGAAAATATTGAGGTGGTATTCACAACTTTAAATACATATAGCTAAGAGAAAATGTTCAAATATGTAAGATATAATCTGAAAAGATCATTTACATTTTGAAAGTTGATCTATGTAATAGAAAGAGGGAAAATACGAATGCATATTGTTTTGATGTACAATTTGTTACATTACAGATCATTTGGGAAACAATTATCAAACCCTCAACAACTACAATATTATGTTGAAGAAGTTGACAAAAGACAAAATCTAATAGGTCAAATAGAAAGGCCTATTTTATAGGAGTAGTTTAGGTAGATAATATTACTGAACAAGTTAACATGAAACAGAAGTTGGGGAATTGTATGAAGAATGAGGACAATGAAATCATTAGGAAGGTATTGAAAAAGCATGTCATGCAGAGTTGGCTCCTTAAAAGTAGTGCCCTACTTGAGATGATGAATTTCCATCTGCCTTATCCTTCCATCACCCAGAGATATCGTGTAGATCCCTAAAGCTTCTATATTGGTAAAATATCAATGCCAAAATAAACAAAGATACAAAATGAGTGATGGTAACCTTGTTATCCTTTTATTGCAGGTTAAGGCCATAAATGGTTATGTCAAATCCGTTCATATTTCCTTGAGCATATGAGTTCCACAGGGGAAAAAAAAGATTCATTATGCTTAGAGCATATTACAAGAAAATGGGGGATGTAGTTGATAGTTGCTAGTAAGGTCACAGGGTTAGAATGCAATTTTCTTTCAAATAGCAACTTATATATATCAACACAACCTATGCATTATTTTGGTGAGAATATAGATTTTGTCTTTCACATAGGTTTTCTACTGTAACCTATTTGCAGCTTCCTTAAGATATTTCCCATGTATTTTACAAAAAAGGGGATCATGAGAAACCCAAAACAAGCTATAGTCATAAGGAAAAAATCCAATATAGTTAAAACGAGCCATGCAAGGTCTCCAAAACTTAAGTACCATAAAGCCCAAATCATAAAGAAACAAACATACAAACAACTAGGTCATATAAATCAAGTAGAAAAAGGAAGGGATTTCGGAGACGTTTAGATTTCCTTGAGCATTCGAGATCCATCTGGGGAAATGAATTCATTATTCTTAGAGAATTGGTTTTTTCATTTGCTACAATCACTCAATTTGGGCGCAAAGGGTTCAAGAGATTGTTGTTGAGATTTGTGGAAAGACGTTGAGTAAACATCTTAATCCAGATGAGGCTATAAGAAGTTACCTTCTAAATTGATGCAAATAGTATAGTGATTATATCTGCCCACAACAAATCCACTGACAAGGAGAAACAAACTATTATAAAATCATTGAGAGGGTTTTTTGACATTGATGCAAATGATATATTGAATGTATCTACCAACGACTAATCCATTGGAAAGGAGAAATAAATTACTATTAAACCATCTGGAGGGATTTTGGACAATGAAACCCAAAATATGGCGATGAAAGCTAACATACATGCCCAAAAGTATTAGGGAAAGAAATAATTAATTGATGTTGTGAACCAGGAAGATTCTAACTTTCTCTATTATGTTTCACCTTATTCTGATATAGGTGGATGGAAATACATAGTTGAGAAAATGTATGTTGAAAAAATTGTTATAGATATGGCTCAATTAAGCATTTATAAAAGCAAGAAGCAAAGAGAAAGAGGAATTTCCTCACACAATAAAGACCAAGAAATTTTCTGGAAGAAGCAGGGAATATGCTGCCCTAAAATTGCCGATTGTCAGAGAACAAAATCGCCAACCGTCATAAAACAAAGAAAATAAATTACTAGAACAAGAAGCAAGCAATAAACAGATTAAATAAAGAAACAAACGGACGAGTTGAATTTTTTTTTATAAACATAGAAGGTCAAATGACCCTAACTAATAACCAACCGGCCCATCCATTGGGCATGCTCCACTTCATCCCTCCACTACTAGGCTTCCTCGTCATAGTCAACTTATTCATATGCAAGGACACTTGTAGGTGACAAAGGAGGATCTCTGTAGTTATCCTTCCATGGTTTTGCTTCCTCGTCTACTGCAAAGTCGATTATTTGTGTGGAGGAGGGGCCCTGCAATATTTTGTTAACTATTAATAATTTGTAATTGTTTTACCAACAACTGTTTTTTTTAATGTTTTAATGTTTTAATTATTAACTATTTTATTATGTTTTAATATGACTGTAGATCATTGTTCAATCATCTAACAATGGATTTGGTGGCAAACAATGGTGCAAAGCGGTAGTTGAGGGAGTTCTTCCTAGAAGAAAACACCTAGAACTTAAAAAATAAATTTACAACTCTCAAATTCATTTAAAAATTATAAATAATAATGATAGTTCAAAACATTGAAGATTAATGAAAGGCTCTTTAAAATTAGTTGAAAGGTTCTTCACACTAACACAACCTTAACAATTCAAGAAAAATAAGGAATGAAAAGGGGGATATTGCAGATATATGGATCTAAAGTGGTTGTGAAGTTGTTTATTATCAAGTATTATTGAAATATTAAATGAAATTAGTGTAGACAATGAATGATTATGAAGAGTAAGAAACCAAAATTAGTGTTGAATCATGTTGGTCATTTTTTTGATGTTGATGAGAGAAGGGAGAGTGTTAGGACTCATTATATTCTTCTTTTCATGAAACACCACACCAAACATAAAGGATCAGCGTGGTGTGTTGAAGGAAAGAGAAGTCATAAATGCAGTGCAGACAAAGATGGTGATAAGCTTCACTTCCATGATGACCTCTTCAACTCTTGATCCACCCAGTGATGTTATCGTTTCTTTTGTTGGGTGAATTCCATAGTCCATTCGCTTCAAAGTAGACATGCATTTTTCTAGCATGAACTCATCATCCTTAATATGTGCATGGGCATGAAGTAAGACACAAGGGGCTATCTATACTGACATGTTGTGCTTCCTTATTTCTGCCATGCACTCTCTCAACGCATTGCACATATTAAGAAGATTGACCAATTTTGGAAATTAATCCCAACCACCACATTAAATAAACTAACTGCAACAATTCTTTTGGTACACATGTAAATCAACCTACTAGATTTGTTTACGGGTTGCGGATTTAGTTTGCAGGCTAAAGGACATGAATTAAATGAAATTATGAGTGGGAGTACAAACTTCCCATTCTGCAACACATCAAGTAATTAAGAACAAATGGAAATTTAATGAATGGTTGGTAAAAAGGTATAGTCAAACATATATTACGCAACTATTATTTGCATTCTGTAACATGTGCAGGCTCAGAAAAATATGTTTTTTTACAATTGCCCATAGTGTGTCTTAATAGTTCTTTGACTATGTCATGAGTTAATGTGTTAAAACTTGTAAATTTGAATATACATGGGTAGAAGCTTTTAGTTCAGTTGAGGGTGTAAGTCTAAGAGGTCAAGACAAGAAAATCGTCGAGCAATTTGTGTTGTGTGAGTAAAAACAATTTGTTACGGGGTTTGACAGAGAGTTACTCCAAAACTCCTAGTGAAGTGTACATCTTAGTAAGAACTCTTGTTCTCACTTGGTGAAGGAGATTCAACCTCCATATTTAATGCGTATTTATTTTTCTTGCATTTGCGAAATCATAATATAAAGTATAGTTTGTTGCGATATGTTCTTTTTGGAAATTTCACGTGTAGTTTTTACGCGCAACCACTTTGTTCTACTAATTGTGTGTTAACTTTTTTAGTTTTTAGATCCATTTTATTTGCGCAAGTCAACTATGATTTAATCAACGCAACTGAAATATAGAGAAAGACTCCTATGTCCAAAACCTTCACATGGTGCTAGAGTGGGTGAAATTTTATTAGTGTAAGTTTTTTTATTGGGAGTTAAATATTATTTTAAAGGCAAATTTATTTAAGCATATTTATCACCAAGGCAAAAAAAATTTAATAGTTTAAAATGGAAGCATCAAGCACAAGGTTTACTAATCCTCAAATACCTCAATTTAATGGAAAAAAATTATGATCACTGGGCTATAACAATGAAGGGATTTGGTGGAGAATGGGTTCGAAGAACCAACAGATGCAACATCATAAAATTCTCTTACAAAAACAAAAAAGGATTTGTTGAGGGACAACAGGAAGAAGGATTCAAAATACCTCTTCTAAATTTTTTAAGCAATGCATGAAAGTAATTTCTGAAGGATTGCAATAGCAACAAAGTCCAGGCAAACATGAGATACCCTCTAGACAACCTACTAACACATTGTAAAAGTGAAGACATCAAAACTACAAATGGCAGGCATAGATTTTGAGACAAATTGTATGAAAATGTCTTAGAATGTAGACTCATTTTTTACACAAGTAATTGGACTGGTTACTCAAATCAAGTCTCATGGTGAGACACTTGAGGAAAGGAGAATAGTTCAAAAAAATTTGAGAAGTTTGGCAGCAAGATTTGATGCCATTGTTGTGGCCATAGAAGAGACAAAGGATCTCTCACAATTTTCAGTGCATGAGCTTCATGCATCACTGATTTCTCATGAACATAGGCTGAATAGAGAAACAAACTCCTCATTGGAGCATGCTTTCAAGACACAAGTTTCATTTGGTCAGGGTAGAGGCAAAGGAAGATCAAATACTAGAGGAAGAGGAATAAGTCCACATAGAGGTGGAAGAGGCAGCCCTTCAAGCTCAAGTGGAAGGGGAAACAATCAAAATCCAAGTCATGGCCCAAGCCAAAATCAAGCACAAGGTCAAAGGTATGATAAATCTCAAGTTTAATGTCATTATTGTAAGAAGTACGGTCATTATGAAAATGAATGTAAAAACAAGAAACATGATATAAGTAACAAAGCAAGTGAAAATTTCACAAAAGAAAATCAGAACCAAGATAGCATGTTTTCATCTTGTAATGTAGCACAAAAAAAACAAAGGGATGTATGGTTTCTAGATTCAGGGTGCAGTAACCACATGACAGTGAACATAGAAATGTTTTCCAATTTGGATGAAAGTGTGAAATTTGAATTTACATTAGGGACTGATAGCAAAGTCTCTATCATGAGAAAAGGAAGATTCAATATTCTAACAAAGAAGGGGGAGAAGAGGTAAATTTTAGATGTTTATTTTGTCCTTGGTTTGAAGAATAACCTCATAAGCACTGGAAAACGCATTCAAAAGGGCTATAATGTATTTTCCAAAAATTATGAGTGCACAATTTTGGATAAGTCTCCAAGTAGAAAACTAATTGCAAGAGTTCAGATGACATGTAATAGAATGTTTCACTTAAAGATAAAACCAGATTTGAAGGAAGAAGGTGTGCAAACACAACTGTCATTGAATTCACAAGAGGATGAAAGAAAAGTTGCATTTGTCACACAAGTAAACATTCAAGTAGAAGTTAAACATGAAAACTAGTTATGGCATTTGAGATTTGATGACCTTAATTTTGGGGGTTTGAATTTTTTGCATGGTGAAGGGGTTGCCACTTGTAGAAAAACCATATAGCCTATGTGAAGGATGCACCTTGGGAAAGAAACATAGAGATACATTTTCAACAGGAAAGTCAATAAGGGCAAAGGCACCCTTGGAGATTGTCCATTCAGACTTATGTGGACTAATGCAGACACCATCAATTGATGGCAGCTATTATTTTTCGACTTTCATAGATGAATATACAACAAAGACATGGGTCTATTTATGAAAACATAAAAATGAAGTGTTTAAGCACTTCCATCATTATAAAGCTCTTGCTCATAATAAAAGTGGACAATACATCAAAGTTTTGAGGACTGGAAGAGGTTGTGAATACATATCAAATGAATTCCTATGTTCTTGCAGGGAGCATGGAATTCACAAGAAATTTACAAAAAGGTATACACCTCAGCAAAATGGAGTCGCGAAAAGGAAAAATAGGACCATTATGGAAATGGCAAGGAGTCTGTTGAAGGCAAAGCATTCTCCAAATGACTATTGGGTTGAAGTTATCGCTTGTGCTGATCCAGAATTAAACAGGAACACAAAAAGTTACAGATATGACCATAAATACAGGGATGCAACGAAAATGATACTTCATTTCATTGATGTAAAATAATAAAATATTCTTAAAAACAGATATGAAATAAACTAGCTCAGGCGATGATAGCTTATCTCTGAGAAGAGATGTGGCGGATACATGCCTCTGAGGTGTCTTAAAATGAGGCTCAAAGACCTATTTATTGTTGAGAAACAATGGAAAACCATAAACATCCAAAAACCTAACCCTAGGAGATGAAGCACCAAACTATGGCCTCGTTTTGGGTAAATTGGTACATCAACTTCCCGCGGTCGTAACTTTGGCATATGATCTCCATTTGATGCGCAAAATACCTCATTAGAAAGATATATATGAGGAATACAACTTTGGGATGAAGAACATTCGTCCATCATACCATGTTTCTCCCATTTTTGCCAAAAAATGTCATTCAAGGCCTCAAAACAGCTATGGAAGTTCAGGACCCGAAAACTGCCAAAAATAGTAAATTGTGCTACAAATAAGGAAACTGAAGAACTAAAAGAAACAATGGTGAAGGTCCAAGTGGAATAGGTGGGTGGATACCAATATCCACCTGGATCATTCCTCCCCCCTTAGGAATCAATGGTCCCCATTGTGTTGAGTTCCTCCATGAGATGAGGAAACTTCCGCTGAACTTGGTCCCTGGTGAGCTACTTGCACTGGTACAAGAGTTGGCCTTCTTTGACAACTTGATATAGTTGGATCCTTTGTTATCGGGTGTTCTTGATCTGCGTGTCCATGATCTGATCAGTTGTGGCCGGTTCCATGCAATATGGATTTAACTATGTATGTGTGAGTTGTTCTACAATGTCTGATGTGTCTAGCAATGGTGGGAAGTATGGTCAAAGGTGGTCCACATTGAACACTGGATGTACGCCAAGGAATGGGGGAATGCTAAGTTCAAATGCATTGTCTCCCACAGCCTTATTAATGGCGTACGGACCATATCGGAGTGGTCTGAGTTTTCGATAGGCTCTGGTAAGGCATTCCTTTTGCAAATGCAACCAGACTTTGTTGCCCACCTGAAACTTGTGTGGCACTTGATGTTGATAATTTCACTTCTTGAATTTGGCATTTTATTTCTCCAGAATGTCATGTACCTGCTGGTGGATATGTTGGATGTGCTCAATGAAGTTGTCTTCCTTGTTGGTTTCAGACTGGACATGAGCCAAATCTGCCTAAGTAGTTGCAAATGGCATGGCCACATCAATCGGACATAGTGGCTAGAATCCCAAGCCACCTAAAAGGGGTTGTGGCCAGTCGAGCTGTGGAGATCTCGGTTATAGCTTTGTTGGACATAGGGGAGGTTCTCATCCCATGTGCATGGATTCTTTGAGTTGTACATGTGCAGAATGTGTATGATCATTCTATTGATGACATATGTCTGGCTGTCAGTTTGGGGATGGAAAGTTGTGGACTTAGTGAACTTGGTGTCCAACATCGATTAGAGACTAGACCAAAATGCACTAAGGAACTTGCTGTCCCGATTTGAGATTATATATTGTGAGATCCCAAAGTGTACCCACACTTGTTCAAAGAAGATTTTAGCAGTGGCTTCTACTGTGATATTCTTCTTGTAGGCCTCCATAATGGCCATCTTCAAGAATTTGTTGACGACCATAAAAAAAAAAGTTGTTTCCATGCTTAGTAGAAGGAAGGCTCGACATGTAATCCATGGAGATGGATTCCCAAGGTCGATTATGGGTAGGCATCGAAGTATAGAGGCCTTGCTTCTTGATGGTTGGTTTGGTAATGGCGTAGGCAGTGCAGGATCTGATGTACTTCCCAATATCTTGTCGAAGATTCGGCCAATAGAAATACTTCTGTAGTACTTCCATCATTTTATCGACCCTGAAATGCCCAGTAGCCCGACTATAGTGCACTTCCCAAATCATCTTGGCACGCTCGCTTGAAGGAACACAAAGGTGACCCAGGTGGCATAACAGGGCATCCTGGAGGTGAAAATATGGAACATGCTGACCCTCCAAGAGCGTCTCGTATTTGTGGCCGAATTCTAGGTCACTTTTGTAGAGAAGTGGCCAATCAGAAGTCTTGTGCCCACAAGAGTTGAGCACAGTGGTTAACGCCATGATCGGTGGTCGACTGAGGCAATCTGTAACGTTATTGGTGCTGCCCTTCTCATACATGATATTCAGATGGAACTATTGTAGGTATGTGGATGACTTCTGATGGCGATCATTCTGCAACTTCCCTTGCATCTATATGAACCGTAGGGGGTGGGGGTCTATGTGGATGACCATTTCCTTCCCCAAAATGTAATGCTTCCATTGTCGGCAAGCCTGCACAATGGAATACATCTATTTTTCATAAGTGGGATACTTCCGAATCGTATCTGAAAGTGTCTCACTATGATATGTCACTCGATGCTTGTGTTGAGGAAGGACTGCCCCAATAGCATAATAAGAGGCATCTGTCTCAACCTCAAATGGATGTTGCAAGTCTAGTAATGCAAGAACTGATGCCGAGCAGAGGTGATGTTTCAATTCTGTGAATTCCTTCTGTTGAGATTCAAACTAAAAGAATTTTTCTTTTGCTCCTCCCTTGGTGACTTGACTCATGGACCAAGTGATATGAGAGAATCTGAACATGAACCTCTGGTAGAAATTGGCAAGACCCAGAAAGCTGTAGAGCTCTTTCAGAGTGGATGGAGCTGGCCAATCCCGAATGACTTGGATCTTGGCTAGATCCACATGCACCCCCCGTTCATCAATAATGTATCACAGATACTAAACTTGGGTCATGCCAAAAGTGAATTTCTCCAAATTGGCATAGAGCTTGGGTTGTTGCAGTGTTTGGAGAACTTATCGAATGTGATGAATGTGCTCTTCCCAACTCTGGCTGAAGATCAGGATGTCATCCAAGTATACCACTACAAATGAGTTGGTGAATGGTCGAAATATGTCATCCATCAGCCTCATGAATGTTGCAGGAGCATTCTTCAACCCGAAAGGCATAACCAGCCATTTTAAAATGCCCTCCTTGGCTTTGAAGGTAGTCTTCCACACATCAGAGGGTTCGATTAGTACTTGGTGATATCCTGACTTCAAGTCGATCTTGCTGAAATATTTCGCCCCCTTTAGTTGGTCTAAAAGGTCATTAATTCATGGGATCGGGTACTTATTTCGGATAGTGATCTTGTTTAGTGCCGATAGTCAATACAGAGTCTCCAAGTCCCATACTTCTTCTGTACCAACACGATCGGGCTCCCACAGGGTGATGAACTCGGTTGGATGTGACCTTTCTGTAGCAATTCTTGAATCTGCCTCTTGATTTCGTCGTTCTCCAGAATGGAGTGCCGATAGATTAGTCCATTGGGTAGTGGTGCACCTAGGGTCAGATCGATGGAGTGCTTGACCTGGTAGTGCAGAGGCCCCCCTGCAAGGGAGGTGAAGATGTCCTCGTACTCCTCCATGACCTTGCTCATCTATTGTTTTCATGCAGAGGGACCCTGTCTAGAGGTCATGGCCACCTTCTTCTTCTTTCCTTAAGGGCATATCATCAGGAAAACAAAATTCTCAATTTTGGAAATGAGCTTACTGCATTTTTTTACAGTAACCAAAGAGATGCCGGTAGGCGGTGCTACCTTTGGTATCCTGTACAACTTATTTCCCAAAGTAACAATAACAGCATGAGACCTGGACTCATACAGAGCATGTTGCTTCCACACGTATGGTTGGCCTAATAATACATAACAAACATCAAGGGGAGCAACGTCACACAATACCTCATCTGTGAAGGGCTTGATGTTGTATGGAAAGTGACACTGCTGTCTCACATGAAGATCTCGTCCTTGTTGAAGCCACTCAATGGTGTACAATTGTGGACATGTTGTGGTTGGTAAGCCTAGCCACTTCACGACCTCTGCCGAAATGAGGTTCTTTTGGCTCCTACTGTTGACAATGAGCTATAGCGAGGAACCCTTTACCCACATCTGGGAGTGGAAGAGGCGCTCCTCCTCCTCTGGATCTTCGGGTTCCTCCTTCTGGATCTTTGTGGTGGCAACAGTGGCGTTAGGCTCTGCATCAATAATCTTCTTCCCTTTGTCATTCTCCTTATTGGGTTCTAACTCAGAGTCAGAACATGCATATGATTTTGAAGGCTTTGACCACCAGTGACTGCTTGGACCGACACTCACTTGTGTTGTGAGTGGAGCTCTTATGGAACTCACACCACTTTCTTGTGTCCTTCTTCAGCTTCACGGTGTTGTTCGTTGCTTGCGGCTTTGGCGGGTTGTCTTGGGCCACCCCGCATTGGCTTTGTCCTTTGTTTATTAGTTTGGGGCACCTTTCCCTTCCTTCGGATTCGCGGATCCAAACTTTCGCTTCTTCTGTTTAAACTTCTGATCGATCTTGACAGCGTATCAGTACCCCGTGCCAAGTGAGGAGATGTCCAGGAAATCCATCTCATCCTGGATGTACTTGTGTAGGAAGCCACGATATTTTAGTACTAAATGTAGCTCAGAATCCTTGATACCCAACTTTGTGAAAATGACATGAAAAATATTTGTAAACTCTGGCACGTCTTGGTCCCTTCCCTACCACAGCGTGGTCCACTTTATGTATTTATCCTCATAGCTTTTGACAGGAAATTATTGCTCCTTGATGGCATTCTAGAATGAATTCCAAGTGGGTACGACTGAAAATAGTGATGTCGTACTTTCATTCTTCTGCTCACAGTAGGTTTTCCACCATTCCTTGACATGGGGGGTGGCTTTGAGAAGAGCGAAAGTAATCTTTTCCCGGCTGGAAAAATCATGGATAGAAAAATACCCTTCTAGCAGATTTAACCATTTATCTATAGCATTTGCATCTATCTAACCCTCAAATATGGGAATGTAAAATTTAACTTACACCTTAAAGGGTGTGGCACTTCTAGAGTAGTTTTTGGAAGTAGATGTGTCGCCCCTCGGTAGCTACTGAAGGATCTAGGCAAAGTTGTCCATCATTGCGTTCCTTTGTCGCTTGAGGGGCTCTTCGAGCAAGATTTTGATAGGATCTCCTGCCCCCTCGTATTTCTTTTCATTCGCCATGGGAGGTCGTCGGGATTTGCAAGGCTGGTCTTATAGAGGTTCGACCAGTTCAATCCCTAACTCCTTATACCCCGACCTCGTTGGGGACATGCAAAGACAAACAGAGAAAGAGCAGCCCCTCTGATACCACTGATCCAGATTTAAACAGGAACGAACAAAGAACATATATGACCATAAATACAGAGATGCAACAGAAATAATACTTCATTTCATTGATGTAAAATGCTGAAATACGCTTACATATAAAAATGGAAATAAACTAGCTCGGGCGATGGTAGCTTATTTCTGAGAAGAGATGTGGTGGTTACATGCCAAAAAACTGTCTTACAATGAGGCTCGAAGGCCTATTTATTGTTGAGAAACAATGTAAAAACCTAAACATCCAAAAACCTAACCCTATG
This sequence comes from Pinus tabuliformis, assembly GCA_031772625.1. Classification (NCBI taxonomy): domain Eukaryota; kingdom Viridiplantae; phylum Streptophyta; class Pinopsida; order Pinales; family Pinaceae; genus Pinus; species Pinus tabuliformis. Next base: position 944,822,325 of record CM062806.1, read on the forward strand.
GGCCCCGTTTTGGGTAAATTGGTACATCAACTTCTTGGGGTCGTAACTTTGTCATACGATCTTCGTTTGACATGCACAATACCTCGTTAGAAATATCTATCCGAGGACTACAACTTTTTGATGAGAAACATCAGTTCATGGACCCATGTTTCTTCCAATCTTCTCAAAAAATTTCGTTTAGGTCCTCAAAACGACTCCATAAGTTCAAGACCTGAAAGACTGCCAAAAATAGTAAATTGTGCTACAAATAAGGAAACTGAAAAACTGAAAGAAACAATGGTGGAGGTCCAAGTGGAATAGGTGGGTGGCCACCAATATCCACCTGGATCATGTGCAACATATATCATTAATAGGTGTCCAACCAAAAGTGTCAAGAATATGGTTCTTGAAGAGGAATGGAGTGGAAGAAAGCATAATGTCACTCAGATGGGAGTGTTTGGATGTGTCGGTTATGCACACATCCCAAATGAATTACGGAAGAATTTGGAAAACAAGGGGAGAAATTCATATTTGTTGGATATAGTGATGAATCCAAGGCATACAAGATCTACAATCCATTATCCAAGAAGGCCATAGTCAACAGAGGTGTGCAGTTCATAGAAGAGGAAGCATGGGATGGAAGTTTAGAGAAGACAAGCAATGTGAAAACTTGTATATCACATGAAGAAATAGAAGCAATAGAAAAGAATGACACATGGGAGTTAGTGGACCTTCCACAAGGAAAAAAAGTCATTGGAGTGATGTGGTCTATAAGACCAAGAGAAACTTTGAAGGAAAGATTGAAAGGCATAAATCAAGGCTAGTTGTCAAAGCATACAAGCAGCAACATGGAAGAGAATATGAGGAGACATTTGCGCCAGTTGCGAGGATGGAGATAGTGCGTACAATGCTGCCAATTGTCATGCAACATAAATGGAAAGTGTAGAAAATGAACGTAAAATCAACGTTCTTGAATGAAGTGCTAAAAGAGGAGGTATATGTTGTGCAACCACCTAATTATGAGGTAGAAGGCTAACAAGACAAGGTGTATAGGTTGAGGAAAGCTCTTTATGGGCAAGCACCGCATGCATGGTATAACATGATAGATGCTTACTTGATGGACAATGGCTTCGACAAATGTGATGGTTAGCCTACTCTCTACATCAAAGAGAGTGATGGTAAGATTCTTATTTTTGTTTCATATGTAGATGCTTTTATTTTTACACGGAATGGTGATTTCCTCATTTATATTTCCAGTAAGTCATGAAAATTGAGCTTCAAATTACTAACTTGGGGTTGTTAAGGTGTCTTTTGGGCATAGAAGTGAAGCAAACAAAAAATGGTATTTTTGTTTCCCAATAAAAGTATGTAGTGGCCATTTTGGAGAGGTTTAATAAGCAGAACAACAAGACCACACCAACTCCAATTGCCATGGGGTTAAAGTTGAGCAAATAAGATTGCAACAAGAATGTCATTTGACATTATACAAAAGTATGGTGGGAAGCTTGATGTATTTGATAGCAACCAGGCCGGATATAATGTATGTAGTAAGTTTGGTGTCAAGTTTCATGGAGACACCCAAGGATACACATTGGCAATGAGCCAAAAGGATTTTAAGGTATGCCAATGGGACAAAGGAGTATGGTATTTTGTACACAACTACAAATGATTTTAGGCTGCTTGGTTACACTAACATTGACTGATCAGGAAGTGTTGATGATAGAAAGAGCATGTCAGGATATGTTTTTCATTTAGGTTCGGGAGCAGCCAATGGTGTCATTGCCAATAGTAGAAACTGAATATATTTATGCAACATCGAGAGCATGTCAAGCATTTTGGATGAGAAGAATGTTGAGGGATTTATGCCATGAACAAGAGGGGACAACAAGTATTTTCTACGACAACATTCCTCAATTTCACTATCAAGGAATTATGTTTTTCATAAGAGAACCATGCACATTGATGCTAAATATCATTGTATTAGACAATTAATTAACAATGGTGAAATTGTGTTGTAGTATTCCACGTCATAAGATCAATTTTCAGACATCTTCACAAAGCCATTAGATCAACTTTCAGACATCCTCACAAAGCCATTAGCATGTGAAAATTTTGTTTATCTCATAGATTGTGTGGGAAATATCAATGGCAGTTGTGATTAAGGGTAGGTGTTGGAAAATTAATCCCAACCATCGCATTAAATAAACTGACTGCAGCAATACTTGTGGCACATGTGTAAATCAACCAAGTAGATTTTGTTTGGAGGTTGAGGAACTAGTTTGTAGGCTAAAGGAAATACAAACTTCCAATTCCACAATACATCAAGTAATTAAGAGCAAATGGACATTTAATGAAGGGTTGGTAAAAACATATGGCCAAACATATCATAAATGTTATTTGTATTCTGCAACATGCTTAGGCTTAAATATATTTTGTACAATCACCCATATTGTGTCTTAATACTTTGACTATGTCATAAATTAATGTGTTAAAACTTGTATCTTTGAATATATATAGAAGTTTTTAATTCAATCAAAGGTGTAAGTATGAGAGATCAAGAGGAGAAAATTATGGAGCAATTTGTGGTGTGCACTAAACAATTTGTTACGGGTTTTACATAAAGTTACTCCACAACTCTTTGTGAAATGTAAATCTCAATAAAAACTCAAACTCGTTTTACTTAGTGAAGGTGGTGAAAGAGCTATAACGTCCATATTTTATGCGAATGTATTTTTCTTGCATTTGTGAAATCATAATATAGTTTGTTACAATATGTTTTTTTTGAAATTTCACGTCAAGGTTTTAGTGGTCTCTTATGTTGTTTTTTCTAACTTTCACGTTAAGTTTTTACCATTTAAATTTTTTAGTTTTTACCTCATTTTAGTTGCCCAAGTCAACTATGATTTAATCCCTGCAACTGAAGTCTAGAAAAAGAATCCTCTGTCCAAAACCTTTAACCAACTCCTCCATAGGCTTAACCATTTTCCATCTTCCAACTGCACATGCTTGTACAAATCCTTCACATTGGAATAGATAAACAGCACAACGTCAAGCGCCTGTCCATGCCCAGTTGCAGTAGAAATTTATAACTCTGGATGCTGTTGTTGCATAAGTATCTCCACCTTAGCTCGAAGTTGGCACTAAAAATCCGCCAGGATCGGGTGCGCTCTGGAGGTCGGCATGCTCCTTGACCTCTTATGTTTGCCATGACTACGAACATCAGCAGGCATCAATGACTGCAGAGATTCTCTAAGAGAAACGAGGGAAGCATTCATGATTGTGATGAATGCTCAATCACTTGTAGTTTCTTGCCTCACAGAACTTCTATGCGGCATATTAATACAACTCAACAAACTGCACACAACCATCTAGATCAGGGAGCACGAGGATACATACCAAAATATGGTCGACAGAAAGAATAGCGGAGAGGAAATGTGATAACATTAATTTAATATAAGCCTGTCGTGTGTGTTTGTTGTTTATGGATCATGTGTCTCCCGTCCCGGCAAGCCCAGCCAAGCCAAACAGGGAGTGGCATCTTATACAGAAAGTCAGAAAATTAGTGTATTGGTTCCACAGACATGAAGAATACAAGAATATTAGAGTTGGATTTAAGCAACATTACATGTGGTTGCACATGCACATGGAGACAGTGGCAGCTCATTCACGTCTCTTCATTTTATAAAAGTGGCAGAGTAGCCTGTTTTCGAGGCAGTCGCATTTATTTATGATATTGGCACTGAATAATTTCCTGGCAACCCAGCACAACTACTTGGGACATTATGCGGTTGGCTACTGCAAATGGTAACCGATTTGCAACCGAAGGAAAAGAATAAGCACACGGAAAGGAAACCAAAGGAAACAAAAATACTATTTTTCTACTGCGCATGCCCGTCAAGAGCGCTCAAGATTCCTTGGGGCTAAGATTACTCCACGTCTGCCGCTTGACGAGAGTCATAACATTAATGACCATAAAGTGATTAAAGTTTATGATGGTTAAAAGTGATTACATTTGAAGATTAGGTCTATTTAATAATGACTGCCACGGTGTTTGTTCTATGTAAGGGTCCTCATGGTTTTGCAACTATTTCAAACCAAGGAAGCTGCGAGGTAGCAAGTCTCTGCATCAAATTAAAACTAGTTACTTCCGTTGAAGCGAAAGCATTTAAGCTTTAATACAGTCATAGAATGCAAGTTTCAAGCTTGAAAATGTAATATAGGTGGTCTGGGTTTGATTCTATGGCTGGTGATTCAATATCAATTCAGGCTGAGTAGCTGTAAGACAAAAAGAAGATCATCCAATGTTGCTATCAAATTTGATGTATTCCCTAACATAGATATTGCAAATGCCCATTATTGCATAACCCATGTAGTGCATTTCTGCACAACCCACACATGCAACAAATTGGAGATAGGTCACAATTGAAGATATGGGTTTTGCTCAGTAAGAAAAGTCATTTTACATTCAATATGGACCAAAAGTGACCGTGGTTTTATTGCATGCAGAAAACGAAAATGTGAAAACATGCATATGATGATGACAAATTGGATGAAGTTATAATCAGAGATTCTTCGGACCGAAACAGAAAGTTGCTTCATTAAAGCAGCCAAACTTTCTGCAACATGAAGGACAAATGCAGACATCATCAAACTAACTCCACTAATCCAAATTAGGTTGCTGTTCCAAGGCTGAAAACTTCTTCAAGCTCAAAAGTTGTTAGTGTTCCTCGCGAAGTGCCCACCACTTTTTGCTTTGTTTCTCCTCACTTGCAATATAGGATTAAGGACCTTGAAAGGAGATTTATCGGTCAATTTAGTGGCAGCAAAAGCTTAAATTAGTGGCAGAAAAAGCTTAAAGTAAAACAAAATGGAATGTTTTCTCTCGTGGCCCAATAAATCATAGGCTCCATAGGGGGTACTTGCAAATCCCATGTGGGGCAAGGGAGCGGGTACTTGCACATTGCACTTGTCAACAGTCTCTTACATCAGACAATTTCCCCCATGAGAAAAAAGAGATATGTTTCTCACTTAAAAGAAAATCGAATTTGTCTTGGAAAGCACTAATATACAGCAAGCAACTCTGAAGTGGCCTTTGGATTAGTTTCTCAGATAATTTCTCGATGATGAGGGTCTCGAGATGGCATCACCTCCAACTCAAAAAGGTAAATGAATGCCAATGCATTAACCAAGGAACTTAAGAACGACATCATATATGAGCTAAGAATTGTGGCAAAAGATATAAAAGAACCAGACATAAACTTGTTTACATTGACCGAGATAAGGAAAGCCAAAAAAAAGAACCAGCCAAGCACCCAATGAACGAATTACCAGAATATGCCCAGCCATATGCATTGATAATTATCAATAAATAAAAAATTATTGCTGAAAGAGTTTACAGATAGAGGTTAATGTCGACATGAAGCAACCACAAATCAAGGAAGATTTGGAAATAATGGCTCAAAAAGATTGTAAGGACCGCAATAATTAGACGCATTTCTGTTGTAAATTTGTAGTTCTTAAGTGGGCTCTGGGTTAAGTGCGGAGTTTTCTATCACTTCAGCTGCTATACTAAGTTCTCCTAGTTTTCTTAGTTTTCTCTCTTGTGAAGCAGTCTACTAATAGGCAGACGTACGTAATGGGAGGAACATATCAGTACATACTTAATAGTATAATGGACCTATGTAACAGCCTGTCGCAGACCTGTCTATTGCATAAATAGAGCAAACATTTTTGTAAATTTTAATTTCAATGGTGATTCAATAATCGAAGGTGATTGGCTTACTCTTACTTTCAAGAAAGAAAAATTCTCTCGGTATCCCTACAAAGGATCACAAACAATAAGACTTTCTAATTAGCTATAGCTCACAAAAGTGCCTTGCATACACAAGTTTTCAAGTAGGTGCAGCAAGAACTATCGATTTACTAACATCAAATCAATGAAACTTATTTACCAAACAAGCTTAACATTCCTTGCAGGTAGTATTTTGCAAGAGACTAGGAAGAAAAACAAGCCGAGGACTAAACAAGGTAAAGCTGTGTATTGGAAGACAAGGTAGACCTACCCCTGGTAATTCCTCTAATTAACATAACTCATAATTTTTTTATTAAACTGAAAGCTATGTTGTTTTCACAATTGTCAGAGACAGCAACTTAATTCTGAACTCTATTTATGAGAACTCGCCTATTCAACATAAACAGTCACTGTAACATAAAAATGATGGACTTATATAATACCTTCATTGCCGTGGCAACCCAAAGCAGATAGGTGGTTATTCAACAGAGAGAGAGGCAGACCTATAGCATTGGGTTTGACCCCTATTTTATCCTAAGATTTATTGCGTACGTTATTTTGGCACATTAAAATACTTGCATAATTTGAAATGACGAGAACACCATCTGAAAAGGTCAAGAAAACTTTGCAAAGCTTGATTATGGTATGGATAACGTTAACTTCTCCAAGTGGTAACGTTGTAAACAAGAATAGAGAATACAGTAAACAAAAGATTTCAGTAATTTCTCTGAAAAAACTGAAGAGATGTAATCAAGAATAGAGAATACAGTAAACAAAATATTTCAGTAGTTGATCTGAAAAAAACAGAAGAGATCAATAAAACCTCCATGATTACATGAATACTCTTTGAAACCCGACATTGTTCCCCAACCCCGAACAAAAGAGATAAATAAAACTGGTTCGTGCAGCACCCCTTTATATAATAGCTCCTTTTCCGGTCAGTCTCCCTGTTCCGAAATATGTCGTTAGTGGGAAAGTATCCTTAGAAATAAATCCACGTTTCGTTTTGTTTTGCATGGGCTCCGCATGTTGTCACCTGATAGATGCACATTTATTGAGAACATGTTATTTATTCACATACTCCTAAATTTCTCAAAAATGGTTGCCATAACTGTAACGATGGCCTGGACCGATTGAATTAGAGGAGAGAGATTGATATAGCGTGGGAGACAGGTGCATTGCAGATTGTCATTCCTGGCCACATTCTTTCCCTCTGGTTGCAGATTGTCATTCCTGGCCGCCTTCTTTCCCTCTAGTTGAAGATTGTCATTCCTGGCCGCCTTCTTGCCCTCTGGTTGCAGATTGTCATTCGTGGCTGCCTTCTTTCCCTCTGGTTGCAGATTGTCATTCCTGGCCGCCTTCTTTCCGCGAAAGAAAGAGCCAGTTTGGGCTTGCCCCAACTGCTATAGTTACAATACATAAGAAATAGGTACAATACAGAAGCAGACAGATGAGTATTTTAAGTTATTAAATGGAAACAGACCTATAGTTACAATACATATGAAATAGGTACAATACAGAAGCAGGCATGTATCTTCTAGTACACCCAGTAGGAAAAGATGGTCAGTGGAAGACGAAGAAGCTCTGTCGCGTGCAATCCACAGATTCAGTCCAGAGAGATTTGAGCTCGGTCCAGAGCTTTGAATTGCTTACTCTAACTGTGAATGAGAGCTAGCACTTGACGGACAAGCATGAATAGGCATAACGAGGAAAGGCAGACCTACCATTCCCCCAAAGTGATGATTGTCGTAGCATCCATTATTAATGCATTGAAGAGGGTAATATTTCTATGTGGATAGCACTGCCATATAACATCTAGTAGGGTAAAGATCACTGGAATTTAAGACAAGTGGTACCGCCATGCAAAGTTTTAAACACCTGTTTAAATATACGAATTCTCTGCAGCCTTGTAACGTAATTTTTTTTGTTTAAAATTATCTTCTTAATTCCCAAACATGAAATGCTAGCCAAACTAATGTTAGCATTAGTTAATTGAGAGTGAAATTTTGGAGACGAATTGAAATTTATCCTAACTTTTAGTACATCATGCCTCGATATGAGGCCAAATAAGATGTTCAAATTGTCGATTGGTTCTAATGGCGGTTAGATAAAGCTCATAGGTTACCCAAAAAGTGTTTAAATTTATTTTATAAAATATGACCCAAAAACATTAGGTTAAATTGATTAATTAACTTGGTTTCTGTGCAGGGACTAATGAAACTATCGTGAACCGATTACAATAGTCCCTGCAGCCCCGAAAGGGCAAGGACTAATAACATTTATTTTTTAATTTGAGAATATTTTGGAATTTATAAGCTTTATAAGTTAAGCTACTAGTAGTGTGAAAAAGGTATTAATGCCCTACAAAATGTTTATTAAGGTGTTTTATGGTTTAGTACATAGATATTCGGTTTAAATGGAATTCTCAATTAATATATAGATATTAATATTAATTATTTTTTAAATAAAAAAATATGTTTAATGTATTTTGTTATGTTTACTAAAATTTATAGTTATAATAATTTTATTTTATTTTTAATAAAATTAAACCAATTTAAATGAATTTTAGAATTTATAACCTTAAATTTAAAGTTAATATTTTTTATCATATTTTCATTTTATAGGTTAAAATTTTATTGGTGAAAGAAAAGTTATTTTTAATTTAATGAGGAAATCTCGTTGTATAAACACCATTTTATAGATACTTTCCTTAAATCACAATACACTTTATCATGTAAGGTACAATTCAAAGAAATGTAAATCTTTATTTTATATTCTTAACATTATATATTTGTTTCCAAATTTGGGTCTTTACAAAAATATCATATAATTAATGTTTTGATTATCAACGATCTTAATATTTGAGCACAAACATGTTATAATGGATACTTTCCTTAAATTAGAGTACAATTTCCAATGCATGGTACAATTTAAAGAAATGCAATTCATCTTTTATATTTCTAATATCATATATTTATTTATACATTCAACTTATAAGTCTTTACACAAATATCAATATTTGGGAACAAACATGTTACAATAGAACCAAGTTGTTTGTTCTTTAATTATTCATTCTAACAATTATGCAAGGACACATGGCCCTTTAGATCCCTTGCTACACTATGTTTGGTTAGACATGTATTTGCTAATATATTTATATCTTACTCAATGAAGATCCTACTCAATGTAACCCCTTTCCAATCTTTAGATGTATGTTAAATACACAATCCAAGCAATATATTCACCACAATTACTAATCCTATGTATGAATTTCCGTGTGTTATAATATCTATTTCTATAACTTTAACAATGAGCTCCATAGTGTTTGAATAAGTTTTATCATAAACCATTTAAAAGAATTGATAATATTTAACATGCAATTTGAACAAAAATCTAGAATAATGTACTTTAACAAGGAGATCATGCAATATTTTCTCTTACACTTTAAGAATGTGATATCCTCTACAGTTTATTTAAACACCTTGATCTTCGAAGGACAGAAGTATAATAATGATAATTGTAATTATTTAAACATGTGTTGACGTGATCTAAACTTATGAGTTTGTAAAGGTTAGGTTTTATTCCAAATACACAAATAACATAATTTAGAGCTAAGTTCATGTAGATATGAAGAATCATTAAGAGATTTAACATAACTTCTATAACAAGGATACTCATGCATAGTTATTTTGGAATCTTTGTATTTTTCTTTGATGAAGCCCATTCATATATTTATAGATTTTAATGATTGCTTAAAGCATTGTATGGATAAAATTATTGTTGTATAGTTTTCATTATGATATTTTATAGTTGTAGCATTGTATTTATTAGTGTGAAATTTATTCTTAGCATTTCATTTATTTCAGAAGAATGTGTGTGTATGTGTGTGAAGGAGAGAGAGAAAAAGAGTATTGTTAATCTATTGATGGAGATAGAAGTAGATTTAGTTCAACTCATTAATGGTTATAATTAGTACATGGTACCAAAGTAGTAATGAAACCTTCAATCTAGGTCTAAGCAGATCCTTCTTGCCCTTATAGCAATTAAAGAGAGCTAATCTCATCTTTGATTATCTTGATAGCTCCAATTCAATTGGATATCGACATGAAGAGGAATTCCACTAAAAATATAGTTATGAAAGGAATACTATCTTTAGATTCTTGGTTATATTTTTTTACTACTATTGTGTTATTAGTTTTTTGTTCTTTATAGGTTATTAGAGGGTAGGTCATACCTCTAATCCAAGTTGCATTAAGAAATGAGCAAAGAAAATAGGTTTTCTATTTAGATAATATATATCTCTATATAAATTAGAGAAATAAAGATAAAAAATTCAATTCCACAAATTATCCATGTTGATGAGGCAAGTGGAATATGAATCAATTAGCCATAAGAAATAAAGAAAGTATTGTCAACTAAAGTCAACAATTTGAACCGTTGTGAAGTAATGCCAACAAAAGAAAATGATGCCTAGGCAAGGTTAATAATAGCACACCATGGTGAACCTATTTCTTCTAATTTTCACAAAATGTGACTATATTTTGTGAAATTCAACTATATTAAACCATTGCTAACCAGAATTATTAACAAAATTCAACAATTTTTAAAACATATAAACAAATGCAAATAAAATGCAATTGTAACAAGCCAACATTTACAAAATGTAATCAATTATAGTTAACCAAACTTAACCCAAAAATTAATCCTCAACAAAAGTCAACAACTTTCTAATTCTCCACATAGAATTAATTAGATATTGTTAAATAAATTCAACATAGAAAACCAAACTCAACTAACTTCAAACACACTAAAACATAGTTGACCAAAGTCATCCATATCAAAAATAGATATAAAAAATTAACTAGCATAAGTTAAAGAATTGTCAAATAAATTCCACCATAATCAACTATAATTAACCATTATTCACCATTGTCAACTAAACCAACGATCATTAACTAGTCGAAATTCATCAAATATTTTAATCTATATTCCACCTATATTAAGCACATTCTACCCCAGTAACAATAGTGAATAAAACAAAATGTAATCACCCTTATTCAACCAAAATGAAGCATAATCATTTTGACTCAAATTCCACCATAGTTAATTTGGGACACACCCAATCGTAGTTAATTTTAGTTTAGATTCAATGAATGTTAATTCAGTGAGAATCAAGTATAGTCGATTTTAAATTAGAGTCAATAATGGTGAGTATTTAATATAATGGATATTAATATTAATTTCCATTTGTATAATTGTATATGATTATAATATAATTGATATTAATATTAATTGGCATTTATACATGGTTCTTTTTATATTCAATCAATTTTCTGAATTCTTAATATTGGATGTGAAATATTATTGAAATCAAATTCTTTAATTTGTATTGTCATAGTAAGATTGAATTTCATTGAATTTAATTATTCACGAGGTTATAATTGTCAGAATGAGACATGATATTGAAGTGAACTATATAGCCACATTGTAACAAATTATTGAAGTCAAGTACTAATATTATTTCTTTCAAAATGTCATGGTATCACATAACATTGAAGGGGATCATAATTAAACAATGTAAAAATAATGACGAGTTAGTTAACTAACATAACATTGAAGGAGATCATAATTAACCAATGTAAGAATAATCATGAGTTAGTTAACTATGGATAGTCACAAAAAAACTATGGTATAGTAAAATCAACTACAACGAATTATCCATTAGCATGATTAACTAAAGTCAACCACACTCAATCAAATTTAACCAATGGTAACCACGTTCATCCAAGTTCAAATAATATCCACCATTTTTAAGTGATTATCACTCAATGTCCAAAGAAAATAAATATAATTAGTAAATTTAAAGAATTTCCAACCATGCTAAATTGAACTCTTTGATAATGAATTGTACGTTGGAAAATAACAACATTGAGATGGGGGGTGAATCAGTATTGCACAAATATTATAAATTTTCCTGCAAATAAATAAGTTTTTAGAATTCAAACTTCAGTACCACATGGAGAGAAACATGCACAAATGAAACAAAATAAATATCACATGAAGACACCAAGATTTTAGGTGGAAAATCCCTAGGGTTAAAAACCATTGAACTATTTGTTTCTTCTTCTTCTCTATCGCTTCAAAATATTCTCATTTACATACATCAACTAGCCACCAATAGCAAATTAGCCCGTACTCCTTATAAATGAGATTAGTTGTCCACCACCAACTTGGATCGACCACCCCTACAACATAAAAAGATCAACATGCACTTAACTTGAAGCCACAACTTCATGCACCAACAATTCTAGAGCTATAATGAAATTTTGGACTGAATTAAAATTACAATTGATAGCATCAATGAAGGACCCTTCAGTTGTCACTAAAATACTCTCCTTATGAGAGAACAAATCTCCACACTCTACCTTAAAAACAAGTCTTTAATTCTTGCACAAAAATATGATTCACCTCTCATATCTGATCTCTCAATAATTATGTAATTCTGCATAATCTGCTACAACCACTGAAACATGAACATTCTCTCCTTGGTTTAACATACACACACACACACACACCAAAATAACCAACAAAATAAACTCATATCTTCCTCCTATTTATAATTTTCTAAGGTAGTTAACTCATTAAATGCATCAATGGTAATCGTTTAAAATTGTTCTGGTATCTGGGAGATGGCTTTGGAGGGTTTCGATGCTGGAACCCTAGGCCCTAGGCCTAGGTGAGGCAGGCCTATGCAGAGGACACGCAGGTACGGGGCCTGCAAAGCTGGCAGCAGCTCAGTGCTGAGGCAAGCAGCGTGGGTCAAAGGCGTTACGGGCGACGGTCTAAGAATTTTTGCACAAACCGACGGGCGGACTCCTGTTTCTGGTAAAGGTTGGGGCAAAGGCGGTATATGTGGTTTTAACGCCCGTGAGTTCCTTTTGGTTTTTTACTGCTCCGATCAAGCTGCGTTTTCCTTCGCTGTTTGCCTGAAGGCGGTTTCAGCGTCTGTCGCGGGTAACGGTTGCAAGGTTCTATTTTGGTTTTAACTTTTTACAATGGTAATTTCAAGTGAGTCGGTGGAGCTGGACCCATCACCCGAAGATCTGCTCACTGTCTGGGGTAAGGAGGTAAATGCACAGACATTGAGAGAGTTTCTTGGTAAGGCTGAAGGTCACGGAACTGTTACGGCAGTGGGGGCGGGCTCAAGAACCTCAAGCTACGCAAAAGTCTTGCTGGATGAGAGCTGGGACCTCTCGGGGAATCTGGGTTTTCCCGGGAAAGAACTCGTGAAAGAAAACCTGGTATCTGCACCGAACTCACGAGGAGGCAAGGGTTTTACTGATCCGAATGGTAAGCCGCTTTCGCCCTCAAAAATTCCATACCCATCAGGAGGGTTAGAGGACATCATAAACTCTGTGCAGAAGGTGGGGGTTTGGAGGCCCGTCGGGGGCTTAAAAGCTCCACGGAGCGAGACCGGTGGGAATATCAAACCGGCGGCGGTTAACAGGGGTCTTTTCCCAAAGGGTTTCCCTCAGAGGATTACGGGAGTGGAGGGGTTTGAATCGGGCGTTTTTGATAAGCAGGGGTTTGGTGCGGGAAAAGAAGGGGCAAATGCCCCTTTGTTGGCAGAACAGAATGGTAGCCCGATTGAAGGCCTGGTCGAACCCTCGTCAGGTGCAGCAGGGGCAGAAGATGAGGCACGGGGGAGAACAGATGCACAAGTCCCGGATCTGGGGGAACAGCCTGATGAGACGGATCTGAGAAGGGCAGGGACCAAGAGGAAGAAATCAAAACCCTTGAAGACGAAGTGTTTTGCGAAATTGATCTTGGGCATGGATGTGCAGGTGGAGGATGTTCTTGATGTGGCGGAGGTGACGTTGGTAGGCAGGATAAGAGGGAGGCCTGTCTCGGGTAAAGCTCTAAGAATGTGGGCGGAGAGGCTGTGGTCTGGTACACCAGCGGCCTCATTCAAATCAAATGCACTTGTAAAAGGCTGGTTCATGATCAGTTTTGACTGCAAGGAAGCTTTGGAGTGGGTTGAAGGGCAGAACTGGGCTTTTGGAAACCGGCCGGTATTCTTCAAAAGGTGGACGCCTCTTTTCGATGTTGATACAGAGAAGGTGGATGAATTCCCTGTGTGGGTCAGGGCACCGAGTTTACCACCATACCTATGGGCGGATTCTGTGTTTAAGTCAATAGGGAACCTGCTGGGAACGTACTTGGATGCAGATAGATCATACCTGCATACCTTTGAGAAAGGGGTGGCAAGGATCCTGGTGAGACTCAACCCTAAAGAGGGCCTAGCAAAATCAATCACTCTGTGTTACAAGGAGTATGAAATTGAACAGAAGCTTGATTATGAACTCCTCCCTTTCCGTTGTCATCGCTGTCACGAATACGGGCATCTGGCGAGGGATTGCCCGTTGGGAAGGCGAAGGAGGAGGACTCAAAAGGATGATGAGGAATGGGTTGAATTCATGAAGCAGGCTGAAAACAAGGTGGAAGAGAATATTGTCGTGGAAGAGGCTGCGGAAGAGATGGTGAACCGAGTCGAGGAGGAACAACCCAAGGACGACGACATCCAGATGCGCCCTTCAGATGACCAGCCGCTGATGGATCCCTCCGCTCCTGTGCAGGATGCCGTCGTTGAAGACGAACATCCGGGTATGCAGTCTTCTTCGTATCTCTCTGCTATTAAAATTGATTCTATGGTTGGGGGTCTGTCTAAGTTAAACAATTGTAATGAAGTAATGCATAATATTGATAACCTATCTGACGCCCTTCCCTCCCTAAATCTGAACTGTGAGGATTTCCCCCCTCTAAGTAATGGAGATGGGCCTTCTGCTGCACGGCATTATAATCTGAGGTCCCTAAGTAAGAAGCCCGGTTGTTCAATCGAGTCTTCGGAGCCTGTAGGAGGTTTAGGGACTGAGACACCTAAAAGTATTTCAAAAAAGGGTAGAGGGCGGAAGTCCATGCTTTCAAAAACCCAAGCAAAAGCAATTTTCGATGTAGCTGATGGTAAACAGATGACAATTCCTGGGGCGCTTAGAGCAGCAAAACCCCCTGAAACGGTGTTAAAATGATCTGTCTCTCTTGGAATTGTAGAGGTTTAGCTAGTAAGCCTAAAAAACTAGCACTAAAAGATCTTATATCACGCTGCAACCCAGTCATAGTTTTCCTACAAGAGACATTAGGCAAAAGTTTGGAAGTGGAATCGGCTCTTAGTTCTCTCCTCCCGGGCTGGATTTTTATAGTTGTGGATGCATCAGGACACTCGGTAGGTCTGGCTATTGGAGTCAAAATTGGAAGGCTGAAGACTCTGAGTACGTGGGGGTTAACAAATGTTATGGGAATGGAGGTGTTGTCCTCTGATTTTGATTTTCCTTTAACCATTGTTAATATATACGGCCCTTGTCAGGGAAGGGTCCTTTTTTGGAACGACCTCCTCTCAAAAAATCTGTTGAAAGACAAGAACCTTATCATCGGGGGGGATCTTAATTTTTCATTGGGATTATCTGAAGCCTGGGGGCCTCTAGCGAGGGAGGATCCCCTATCTGATTTCTTTGCAAATGCTCTTCAGGTTCATCAGCTGATTGATGTTAATCTAATAAAAGCTAAACCAACATGGAGGAATAGAAGGACAGGGGAGGAGAGGATTGCGAAAAGGCTGGATAGATTCCTGATCAGTGAAAGGCTGGTTTCCAGGATTCCATGTTTTCGTCAATGGGTCGGGGAAGGGGGGAATTCGGACCACTTCCCCATTATATTGGAACTATCAAAATCTCCTCCGAAACCGGCCGCGCCTTTCAAATTCAATCCCTCGTGGCTTCAAGAGGAGTCTTTCATAAAACTCTTTAACGAAACATGGAGACATCCGGGTTTGGATTATATGGGGAATAGAGCGGGGTTCCTCATGGAAAACCTTAAAAGACTCAAAAAAGCAGCCATTGAATGGGCTTCTGATAGAAGGAAAAAACAAGTGGAAGAATTAGAAACCATTGACGAGGCCCTGGGGGCTCTTGAAGACCCAGAATCTGATGCTTATGTCTCCATGGAATCAAAAGAACAAATTTTGGTTTTAGAGAAGAAAAGAGCGAAGATTTTGTTAGACAGAGAAGAGGAGTGGAGAATGAAAAGTAGAGCTATCTGGCTGAAAGCAGGGGATGAGAATACAAATTTTTTTCATAATTATGCAAAAGGGAGGAGGAATGCGAATACTATCTGGAAATTGAGGGATTCGGAAGGGAGGGTGGCCTCCTCCTTTGAAGACTTGTCCGATATGGGAAAGAAACATTTTCAGGCCCTCTTCGCTGATCCCGGGGGGATTTCTCTGCCGGAAATAATCCGAACTGCTCAGGCTTTTCCTCGCTTTGTGGAGGAGGAGGAGGCGGAAGATCTCTTCAGAGAAGTGACAAAGGAGGAAGTGGAAGGTGTTATAAAGTCTATGGCAAAAGATAAAAGCCCAGGGCCCGATGGTTGGACCATAGAACTTTTCACACACTTTTTTGAATCCATAGGACCAGAACTGACTGAGGTTGTAGAGGAGTCTAGAACAAAAGGTGAAATCTATGGTCCGTTCAATGCAACTTTCATTGCTCTGATTCCAAAAAAAGAAGATCCCGAATCCTTTGAAGATTTCAGGCCTATTTCGTTGTGCAATACCATCTACAAGATTATAGCAAAGGTCATTGCAGTCCGTTTGAAACCAAGCTTATCAAGCTGTATTTCAAAGGAACAATTTGGGTTCCTAGACGGGAGGCAAATTCATGAAGCTATCGGAGTAGCTCAAGAAACTATTCACAGCCTTAGGCAGGCAAACAAGAAGGGGGCAGTGCTCAAAATCGATCTATCCAAAGCATATGATAGGGTCAGCTGGACTTATCTAAAGATGCTCCTGACACACCTTGGATTCCAGGTGGGCTTTATAAAATGGATCATGGGGTGTATAGCCAATGTAAATTTTGTTGTTCTGATAAATGGAGCTGCCTCACATTTCTTCAAAAGCCAAAGAGGTCTTCGCCAGGGGTGTCCACTCTCCCCTTTGCTATTTCTTCTAGCAGCAGAAGGCTTAAGCAGGCTCATTCTAAAGGCAAAACGTTCAGGTTTGGTCAAAGGTTTGGAAGTGGCTGTTAACCTATTTATTACTCATCTGCTTTTTGTTGATGACATTCTGTTGTTTACCAATGGGAATGTAGCTGAAATTGTTGAAATTAAGCTCATTTTAGATCAATTCCTGAAAGCAACAGGGCTCCAAATAAATGATAGGAAATCTCAACTAATATTTGAAGGTTTCAGTAGACAAGAGGAGGCTTCAATTACTGCTCAGCTGCCTTTTGGAACCTGTAGCATGGAACAGCCTTTCAAATACCTTGGGTTTTGGCTCAAGCCATCCTCATACAGAAAGCAGGACTGGAATTGGCTGGTAGCGAAGATTGAACAGAAAATATCTCACTGGAGCTACAAGTGGCTGTCTAGGGCAGGGAGACTTACTTTGGTAAATTCAGTTCTTCAGGCTATCTCGGTCTTCTGGGCAGCCTTGACCTGGATACCAAAAGGGATTTTGCACAAAATAAAACAGATATGTAGCAGATTTTTGTGGTCAGGGTCAAAGGAGGACTCAGTTCTTCCATGGGTGGCGTGGGATAAAATAGCAAGGCCAAAAGACTGGGGGGGATGGGGTCTAAAAATTCTCACTGATTTTAGCCAAGCATTAGCAGCCAAGTCAGGTTGGCGAATCATTTCAATGGAGAACCTCTGGACAAGGGTGGTTAGGAGGAAGTACATCGATCCCACTCCACTAGAAGATTGGATAAGATCCCCACTCAAAAAAGGAAGGAATTGTTCGGTGATCTGGAAAGCCACTACAGAGGCCTTCAAGATAATTGAACAAGGACTGGCATGGCGGGTTGGAAACGGTGAAAGTATGAGGATTGGCAGGGACCCGTGGGTGGGGTGCAGTGAAGACTTTGCTCTCTCTCCCGGATTGCTCCTTCATTTGGATGAAATAGGAATCAGAAGTTTAAGGCAGATTGCAAGTATGGAGCGATCTACTATTTGGGGGCAAGCTTGGAAGTCAGAAGATGAGCTTGGAATAAATATCATGTGGAGAGATGACTGGCAAAGATTTCTTCAGGAATTGAGAAGATCAAACGTTAGATTAATGGATAGGCCGGACACTTTGGTGTGGGCACATGCGGAGACAGGGACCTACTCTCCAAAGGCTGGTTACAATTTCTTGATGAAAAACAAAGGTTGGACTCCTCCGGTCTGGTGGTCGAAACCTCTGTTCAAATTAAAGTGTCCAAAAAAAGCTAGAATTTTTTTCTGGTGTGCTTTAAATCAAAAGATTCCTACCTGGGATGTTCTTCAATCTCGTTTTAAGCAGGGACCTGGTAGATGCCCGCTGTGTTGTGCGGCCTCTGAATCCATATCCCACCTTTTTCTCTCATGCCCGTTTACAAGACAAGTATGGCTGGAAGTGGAAAGGTTTATAGCTGTTAAATTAAAATGGGAAGGAGACAACCTATCCACTGCATGGGAATATTGGTGGAAGCACTTTCAAGAGAAGAACCTGAGGAATTTGCCGCCTATCATTTGCTGGGGGATCTGGCTAGCCAGAAACCGAAGTATTTTCAGAGAATCAAAGAATTCTGAGGCTGCTATCGCCATCCAGAGCAAAGCCATTCTTGACAGTATCCCATTAAAGGAAGATCAATCTAGTCAAAACCGGAGAAAGGAATTCCGAATTAGAGATGGGGTACCATGGGCTTTTTTCGACGGTGCAGCGCAAGAAAACATCACGGGTGCAGGGATAAGTATTCACCTAAATGCATCTCACTCTTTAAAGGCTTCAGTAGGAATCGGAGTGGGCACAAACAATTTTGCGGAACTCTCTGCTCTAAAGCTTCTTCTTTGTTGGTTAATCCACAAAAATATCCTCACAGTTCAGATTTTTGGAGACTCTATGAATGCGGTTAACTGGGTTACTGGGAAATTTAGATGCCAACACTACATTTTGTTGCCTTTATTAGAAGAGATACAAACTTTAATTCAACAGTTTAATGTATTTTATATTGAACATATATACAAGTAATTCAACGAAGAAGCAGATGGGCTTTCTAAAACAGGTTTGCAACAAGCTGTGGGCACTTGGAGGATAACAGAACAGCAGATGGATCAGATCCGTGTGTCGGATCTTCCCCCTTATGGATAACTCTGTTTTCTTTTGGTTCTCGTTATATGCACTGTTTTATCTGGCTATATGATAACAAGTGGCATATGTAGTACTTGCTTTTTTCTTCAGATACACTAAATACTCTGGATGCTCCGTTTTGAAGAGCAGTATATGTTTTACCTCACTGTTTGCGTGGGCTGTTTTCCTTATGTAAGGAGGCCCACGTGACTGTTTAGTTTTTATATTTTGACTATCTCAGGATATGGCTGCCCTGGCAGCGAACAGTTTGTTTTTGATCAGCACTTGGATGGGGTGTTTGTTGATCCTCCTCAGAGGAGTTTCTTGCCTTCCCCAGGCGGTTCTGTGGTAGAATGTTAACTCATGTGCTTTGTAACTTTTTTTATTGCTTATAAAAAGAGTTCGCTTTTTTCCTTGGAAAAAAAAAAAACTCATTAAATGCATCAAATGATGGAGGATTCAATAACTCTTTTCACACCATAGAATTTGTTTAAATCAATCTCCTTGACTTAATCTTGCCACTAACTTCACTTAATGAGAAATATTCTTCACTTTAAATACCTTTAAGAACTTCGTTAAACTTTCTCGATCTTTTTATCAAAAGTCTCGAACAAATGCCATTGGAAAAACTCATAAAAACACCTTAGATACACGCATAATTTGGAGAAAGTCGTCAAAATAGAATAATGCTCCCTTTGCTCTACTATCCTATGTTATAAATTAGGTTCCTAATCTAATACCAATGTTAGTAATGCTTTGTGTCCACTTCTAACTTATGTTAGTCCACTTTAGGCCTCCTTCCTTAAGGAATTTGATAGCTCAGCTTTAGGAGGATGTTTAAGACATTGTGACAACCTCTCCCAAGAACTCTGACACCATGACACACAATAAAGACCTTCAAAGACCTTCATAAATCATGCTTATGACTCAGTAAAAGGACATAAACTCATAGTTACAATGCATGCATGAAAATACATCAACCTCATAGATCAACTTCAAGAGTTAGCTTTATATGTCTAGAAACAATATGAAATCAAGTAAACCTTCTGTAAGACATATATAGTACTCAATACATGGAATATAACTCATGGATAAAAGGTAGGCATCAGGTGACATCAATGGCAACACCAACATGCAAACGAACTCCCCATTTTCCAATGATGCCAACCTGAAAGTTTCCTTCATGAAGTTGTTCTTCTGAAGTTAAGTACACAAACCCCGCCCCTACTTTAATATCACTAGCAAGGAAATTTACATAACAAGACAAGATACATAGAAGAAATGAGATACATAGCCATTGTTTACATACTCCCCCTGAGGGGTTGCACCATACACTCCTCCTGAGCTGTTGAACACCCCCACTACATACATGAGAAGCTATACATATTGAAGAAATGAGAAAGAAGAAGCAAGAAAAATAGTTCATAATGTAATGTGATACATGTGCCTAAGCAACCACCAACAACTCTCCAGAATTTTGCAGTAGATTTTGTTGGGTGATTTAGTTGTTTGTTAAATCCCTGTCATTTAATTTATCAATCTGGGGTATCGTAAACTTAGAAGCAAACCAAAATATGTGGGACCTTAGATGAAACAGGTGTACGAAGTTTGTTTGGAATGGAAATGCATATTATAAATCTAAAATATCAGATCTATTTTATGAAAGCATAAAATAATGTTTGATCAATGGAATTATTTTACTTTAGAAGATAGAGAAGAGTCTCTTGTTAAAGAGTCTTGATTGTCCTTCTACAATATTCCTATAATAACATTACCAAACACCTAAGGAAGTAAGAAAGAAAGCATATAAATGAAAGCAAGTAAATATTGTTTTCAGTTCAATTCTTAGCTCATGGAGAAGAGTCTCCTAACTTAGGAGGACTTGATTGCCCTTCTCACATAAAAACTATATACTGAAAGGGAATCAATATTCACATAAATGTAATCTAGGAAAGCATATGAGAAAGTAAATCTTGTTTCAAGTTATTCTAGCTCATGGAGAAGATGCTCCTATCTGAGGAGATCTCGGTTGTCCTTCTCACATAAAAACTAGCTACTGAAAGGAGATCAACCTTCACACAACAAAACATGGCCATAAAATGAATTCATATTGAAATTATCTACAAGTATTTACAACAAAGAAATAAGATGAACATCATAATTAAAATTAGTATATTCACAACATTACTTTACAACAAAGTGTACTTATCTCAGTATGGGGATCCTTCCATTCCTCAATGAGCACATATGAAAAACTATCACACCTTAAGAATCAAACAACACTCATAACTCATGATTTGGGAAAATGATATTATTCATGTTGAATGAACAATCATAAATTTGGTGCTAATGAATAACTGATAATTGTTTTCTCTCCCCCCTTTCTTTCCTTTGAAGGATGCTCTTCTTATTTATACATGAATTAGGGATATCTACTCAATAAATGTAGATCCCTTAAATATCTACTAGACCCATACTTGTCTCAACTTATCCCTAAATACTAGATACAAATCCCATGACACATCAAAATCTCCATGATCTTTCTCCTTGGAATATGGTCCACCTCTTGAGTTGAAATTCGAATTTGATCTTGGGAGGCCACATAAGGGTGCCTTGGAAACTTCCAAATTATCTACAGATGTCATCAAACTCAAGCCACTTTTAGGTATAAGCAAATACATGTTATTTCTCTAACTTTTAATCATAAATTCACTCTAAATACATGTAATTAATAACTTTGGAAAATGAAAATATAAAATCATATGGTAATGGAAATATAGGGATATGTAATGATAATATGGTGAAATGAGATGACAAAATGAGGATAAAGGTGAAAATGGAGTGAAAATTGATGTTAATTTGGCGGCCCAACATACCCCCCAACTTAAGATATTGCATGTCCTCATGCAATCTATTACATTGATCATGATTTGATCTTTTGAATTGTCTTGCTTTTACATGAACTTTGGCTGATATCGATTTTTTTAACTTCACATAATTTTCTTTTTGACAACTTTGTTCCTTTTTGCAAAGTCTTTTCTCTTAAAAACATTTGATTGCAACATATTATTTTGGTTGGTTCTTGTGTGACAACCAAAATTTGATTAGTATTGGTTCTTGTGTAACAATACTTTCATTTTTTTTTGTGTTGCATCAAAAGACTTTGAAAACATTTAATCAACCATTCTTTCTTTGATCATTATTTGCAAAACATGTAACATTTGAATCATAATGCAATAGTAGTTGTTTGGAAAAAGTATGTTGGTTAGGATGATATGTGTAGAAAGGACATATATGACATATGGAAGGTGATAATGGAGTATGAATGTGAATATGAACATGGTGAAACATTTTCCAAAAATTATAATTTTAGTATTAAAGGAATTGTATGATAAAAAGCTAGAAAAGAACATACCTTTACTTACCTGAGTGGACAAACTGTGTATATGTAGAAAAGTGTAGCTTCTGCTGTTGAATCATGGAATGAAGAATACAAGAATGTGATCTGTGTCTTGGTTGCATATATGATGGATGAAGTCGCGAATGTGGATCCTTTATTACTGCTACTGAATCTGTTCCAAAGTATAAAATAATATGCTCCTGAATCATATAGTCTTCATCTCGTCCCATATCGTGGCACAATTTTTTCCATGTGAATGAATGTGTCGATGTCAAACATGGAAAGAAGTCATTGGATTACCGACCATTGATGAATGTCATTAACCAATGCGAGGCAAACTCACCATTAATGTCAATGAGTGCCAAGGTACCCAAGTACATATTGCGAAGTGCGAATGAATGAGCTGATGTCGAGCCACTTGCAAGATCCAACAAACAAGAAACATTAATGTATTCCCATTGTTCGTTGGCGAGAAGACTTTCCATTAGGGCATGCAAGCCTCAAGGTACTAATAATGACTCTAGTCTTTGTCCCAGATAAGGTGTTGAGGTCGATGGGTCAAGACTTGTTGAAAGGTGGGCCTTAAGGAATCCCACATCAGTCAACACGAGTTCATACAAAATGATTGGTAGGACTATAGATACAAGATGTTATGGCCAAACAGTTTTTATGGCAAGGAAAGCAAGGCAATGTAGAGAGATGGATGGTTTATTCATGAGGCAAAAAGATGAACTGAAAGGTAGGAAAAAATGTATGCGACTCAGAAAAGTAGACATGTATGAAGTCATGATGGATAATGCAATGAATCAATGGACTTTAACATGGATGACTGATGAGGCTTTGAAGGAGAAGTGTGGTTAACATAGCATAATGCAAAAAAAATTCTCTGTAGCGATAAATGTCACGACATATGTAACTAACTCCTTCAAGCTTTCAATAATGAATGTGATTTCTCGAGATCACATCTGCATGAACTTGGATCTTCGCGCGCTTGTAAAAGCTTAGTACAAATCTTGCATGAAAACTTTAAGAGCTCTTTGAAAGATATAAAATGCAAGAATGAGTATGAATGCTTAGCAACCAAAATAAAATGAAATGAATTTTTTTACCTGTTGCCTTTGCGCGCTAGTTCCTAACTCCAACAAGACAAGTTAGCGTAAAATGTTTTCAGCTGTTATGAAATGTCCATTTGCAATTTGTTTTATTTATTTATTTTTTTTAATTGGTTTTTTATTTTTTGAATTGTTTTAATTTTTTTTTAATTGCTTTGATTTTTTTATTTGTTTTTTTTTAATTGTTTTTTTTTAATTGTTTTGTTAAAATTAAAATTTTCTTTGGATTGTAGTATAGTGGTGAGTATTCTCGCCTGTCACGCGGGTGACCCGAGTTCGATCCCCGGCAACAACGCCAAAATGTTGGGCGATTTAGTTGTCTGCTAAATCCCTATCATTTAATTTATCAATACGGGGTATCGTAAACTTAGAAGCAAACCAAAATATATGGGACCTTAGATGAAAAAGGTGTAGGAAGTTTGTTTAGAATGGAAATGCATATTATAAATCTAAACTATCAGATCTATTTTATGAAAGCATAAAATAATGTTTGATCAATGGAATTATTTTACTTTAGAAGATAGAGAAGAGTCTCTTGTTCAAGAGTCCTGATTGTCCTTCTACAATCTTCCTATAATAACATTACCAAACACCTAAGGAAGCAAGAAAGAAAGCATATAAATGAAAGCAAGTAAATATTGTTTTCAGTTCAATTCTTAGCTTATGGAGAAGAGCCTCCTAACTTAGGAGGACTTGATTGCCCTTCTCACATAAAAACTATATACTGAAAGGGAATCAGTATTCACATAAATGTAATCTAGGAAAGCATATGAGAAAGTAAATCTTGTTTCAAGTTATTCTAGCTCATGGAGAAGAGGCTCCTATCTGAGGAGATCCCGGTTGTCCTTCTCACATAAAAACTAGCTACTGAAAGGAGATCAACCTTCACACAACAAAACATGGACATAAAATGAATTCATATTGAATTATCTACAAATATTTACAACAAAGAAATAAGATGAACATCATAATTAAAATTAGTATATTCACAACATTACTTTACAACAAATTGTACTTATCTCAGTATGGGGATCCTTCCATTCCTCAATGAGCACACATGAAAAACTATCACACCTTAAGAATCAAACAACACTCTTAACTCATGATTTGGGAAAATGATATTATTCATGTTGAATGAACAATCATAAATTTGGTGCTAATGAATAACTGATAATTGTTTTCTCTCCCCCCTTTCTTTCCTTTGAAGGATGCTCTTCTTATTTATACATGAATTAGGGATATCTACTCAATAAATGTAGATCCCTTAAATATCTACTAGACCCATACTTGTCTCAACTTATCCCTAAATACTAGATACAAATCCCATGACACGTCAAAATCTCCATGATCTTTCTCCTTGGAATATGGTCCACCTCTTGAGTTGAAATTCGAATTTGATCTTGGGAGGCCACATAAGGGTGCCTTGGAAACTTCCAAATGATCTACACATGTCATCAAACTCAAGCCACTTTTAGGTATAAGCAAATACATGTTATTTCTCTAACTTTTAATCATAAATTCACTCGAAATACATGTAATTAATAACTTTGGAAAATGAAAATATAAACTCATATGGTAATGGAAATATAGGGTTATGTAATGATAATATGGTGAAATGAGATGACAAAATGAGGATAAAGGTGAAAATGGAGTGAAAATTGATGTTAATTTGGCGGCCCAACAGATTTTTTCTTTTGAGGTAGCCTTGAGATGGAAGTTAGCTTAATGAAAAACTCCTTAATGCCTCTGAAAGGGCACCACACCCATATTATCTTTAATATATTAAAAATTCTCCCTTAGAAGTGGCTTAGTGAATATTTCTGCAATTTTTTCATTTTTGGCCACATACTCCACCCTCACAACCTTGATGATGACTTGATCTCTTAAAGAATTATACTTGAGTGTTATGTGCTTGGGCTTGGAGTGAAGGAATGGATTTTGTATGACTTATATTAATTGGTATCTTGTTTATTTTTTATTTCAATTGGGGCAAGGTTTGGAGTGATTCCAGGATTGGACTAAGAAAAAAACCCTAGAGGGGATGGAAGTAGATTATAACCGAGAGGACACATGAAGCCTTTTGTATTTCTGGCTACTGTACCAAAAGAGTAGTATATTTTGATATTGCAAGACATTATGAAAATCTTTGGTTTAGGGAAGCCTTATTGTATTATGATTATAAGACATCACAAACATTATGCGCCCTTCTTGATGTGCATTGACCTATTAGAAGTTATTTTGTAAGAGTGATCTTAATTGGTATCTTGTTTATGTTTGAATTCAACTAGGGAAATCAAACTGATTGGTTGTGAATCTTGGATCAGAGTCGGTGGAAATCCTTGAAGGGTTGGAAGTAGACTAGAACCAATATGGCACATGAATCCCTTTAAATTTGTGGCTAATATAACGAAGGATCAGTGTCGCCACATCTTATAGATACAAAACCCATTATACCGATTAGTAGAAACTAACCAAAAAGGTCCTTTATTAGATCATGTTCTTGTAGCATAACACCTATAGGGTTGGTTATCAAAAGATAGGATTTCAACCTCGAACAAGTAACTAGCTAGCAGTGCTAATAATGTGGGAATCCATATCATTGACTTTGATATCATCGAGGGCATGTAATGGCAACCATTAATAGAGGCCTTAAGGAATAATTATGATGTTCGTCACTTGAAAATCAGAGCAATCAAATGGGTAGAAAAGGAGGAGGATGAGTGTCTGCACTGTTCTGGACATATCGAAAGAAGGTTGTCGAAGTATGCAAGCTTTTTGGGGATCCCATTTTCGTACCAAGAAATGAATTTGAACGGCCTAAAGGACATCCTACCCTCCCAAGAGGGGGAGATTGTAATAGTCAACTGTATGTGGCGATTTCCTCACATGATCAATCTCAAAAATAAATCACAGTTATTGGAATTCTTAGTGGGTGCACGCCACCTGAATCAAGCCATCATTATCCTCGCTACAGGTGGCCATGGCACCGAGAGTGACACTGCCAACTTTGTAAAGAGCTTGACTCGATGTTTGAACGAGTTGTGTGCCATTTTCAACTCGCTTGAATTTCGACTACCAGAACATGGACTTGCAAGAGCGATGGTGGAGTTGCGAGCATGTATTCTTTGGGCTAGCCATGTGTAAGAGAGTTATGAGTAGTGTGCACGGTTATCATATCCCAACGGATACCATTGATCCCAACATTGGCGGCCTTCCGTTGAGCTGTGGTTATCAGGAATGTAGTGTAAGCAACGACAACATGATTTACGCAAAATTTATGAAGTGGAATTGGTGGCCTGTGAGTCATCATCGACTGATTTTGAAATGGGGTTTTCAAATGAGCATTAAAATTTTACTAGTTTTTTCTTCTTTTCCATTTTTAGTGTAGCTCTAATATCTTGGTCACTCTTAATGATTTGTTTTCTTTTTTGCATTTGGATCATTTTTCCAAGTTTGAAAGTTTAGGGTTTATTTTTCTTAAAAAAAAATATGATCTCATAAATGCTTTTAGTTTTCATTTGATGTTTAATTGAACCTCTTGTTAAGGTATGGTTTGTTTCATATTAGTTTATTTATTTAAGGGTTTAAGTTAAATTTAAAGACCTTTGTTGAGTAAAAATTCCTTTTGTTTATTTTTTTGTCATGTTCATTTGAGAATGATATGATATTATGATTAATATATCATTTCAATTATTATGTGGGCATTCAATATGTTTTTCATAATAATTATTATTTACTTTATATATTCAATTATTCAAGGAAAGATTAAATAGTTTTATTTTTATTTTTATTTCCTTTCACTTTGTGGTGTTGCTAAAGAATTTTGACCTTTTAGAATCTACTATGTTTATTTTAAATTTTGCTTTGAAAATACATTATGCTTGTTAAGATAGGAAAATGAGCTCTGCTTAGTTAAGCGAAGAGAAAAATGGTCTAAGCACCAAGACCCTATGTGTTAATCATATGCGACCTATTATCATGATATTGACATTCATCAAATGCAATTATACTTCGATACGAATACAAAAAAACATCACATGTAATTAGTTGAGACTTATAATTGTTTAGTGCACTACCATTCTTGAAGTGAAAAATCCCTTGATGATGATTGCTTTGTGGCATATTTTTCCAAGTAATGAACATGCATAGACTATTGTTTATATTTTTATTATATTTTTTAACTCACCAAAAATATATTTTTAATGAGTTTGTATTATTACATTTTTTCTTCATCACGTAGGAAATTAAGTTTCTATGCATATTTATCTTTCATTCATTCTCATTTTTCATTTTGAGTGACTTGAAATAATTGTTTACGAATTCAACATTATTAGAGTTGTCAAATGTAGATAAAGTGCAACAACTACTGCAATAATTATGATCCAAAAAGTAAAGTTAAAAACCTACATATGATGAGGAAGCACCATATTTTAAAGTTGTTGGTTTATTTGAACTCGAGGAATTAGAGAAGTATCTACCTTTTAGAAAATAAATGTATAATAAAATATAAGAATTTGATGTAAATATTCATGATTTTGATATTGCTATTCATAGACCTTATTTTCACGTGAAGCCTATAGAATATGAATGAATTATTTAGATGTGTCAAGACCAATTTTGAGCAAAAGAATATATTTAGTTCAACATCACATGCCTTTTAGGGTGCCTTTCCAACTAATTTATCCTTGGGATGTGATAAGACCTTTGTGGTAAAACATGATAAAAGCATGCAAAAAAAATTGCAATAGTATATAATAAGAACCTAGAGCAACATTTCCCGTGGTTTTTCTTTTCCCAAACATGGAAAATTAGTATATTATAGTTTAACTAAATATTTTTCTTATTGTTATATATGTTTCTATACATTATCAAGGAATCACCAATATTTTACAATGTTTTTTAATTTTTAAGAAGATTAGCCATGAATTTGCAACACTTTATAACCTAGTGAAAAATTTGCCAAGATTTAACAAAATTTTATAATTTAGTGAAAGATTCACCAAAAAGTTATATATGTATATTATATTAATGAAAAAATAGGCTATACATTTTTCTATATACCACGGGAATTTTCCAATTTATTATACATATAAATTGAAGGGGGTTTCTTAAAAATTTCTCTACTAGAGGAAGATTCACTTCCTAGGAAATTCAAGTTTTTTTACGACATAACCTTCTGATTTTTTCATGGTTGTGTGGAAATATTCTTTGTTGTACATGAGACTAACTCAATTTTTTTTTTAATCTAGCTAGTGTAAATGTTCACATTACTTAATTTTTACAATGTTTTTAAATGCAATTGCAGCACTTAAATGGAAACAAACATGGAAAATATTCATATTCAGGACCATGATTGTAGATAAAAAATAATGAAAGCAGAAAATATTGTTTACAATGCTAAATTCACACATGTTTCTTTAAATGGATTTTGTCAATAATGAAACTAAAACCCATATTGCTAGTTCATGACGGTCACAATGCTATGTTGCATAATGAATTTGGCACATTAGCAAAGCTCTAACTTTATATGAAAGATTTTGTATCTAGCCAAGTGATTGATTTCCATTGTATTATTGTTGAAATTCCTATGGCCGATAGCACCACCCTGTAGATTTCCTTAGCATTGACTTGACTCACTACCGTATCACTTGAACTAAATGCTCTACAGGAGCCACCAAGTTCTTAGCAACAAGTGGCTGAAATATTGTCTACGTAGACATGCGCAGAATTCCATGTCCCTAACGCATAAACATTTACATGTATACAACGCATCCAATGCATGTTTTTCCATAGTATTTAGGGTCATAATTGAACATGGAAAACATATTCCACATTCCCTTAATGAATTCCAATATTCATGTGGCCTTTTTTATTTTCTGAGAACCCAATAGGCTTGGAAACAGTTGTCTTGTCGAAAGCCTTGGAGGGATTGTTGAGGCAAATTAATTACCTATCATTTAATTGTCAACCTGGGGGTTTCATAAAACTTGCGAAGTGTGTGTGCACTGTATATGCTAGAAATTAACTTTCAATTTAGATCAATCTAACTACAAAACCAAATAACAACAAACCAAATTCTCCTATTCTAATTTAACAATCAACTCAAAAGAAATTATAGTACAATTATAGTACAACACGTGGAGTTGAAATCTTAATCTTTCAATCTTGTAGGAACTGAAAAGCACACCACTCTTTCAGAAATGAAAACAAAAAAATCATTCTTAACCTATCACACAGGAAAAGATATGAAAGCAAATAAAAGCAAATGCTCTTAACTTCTAGGTAGAAAGCAAATAAAAACAATCACTCTTAACCTCTCACATAGGAAAATATATGAAAGAAATAAATCTTAACCTCTGAAATCAATAAATCTAAATCTATGAAAAACAATAAAAATCACACATTATAGGTGGTCAATCCAAAAGCACGAGAGATGGCAAGTTGAGAGGCTCCCAGTGCAAGCATTACCAATCAAGGTGAACATCATTCATGAGCATGGTGCTAAATCTAAATTCCATTCATAAGTAATCTTAACTTTCCACCTAAGTATCTCCAACTTTACACATGCCTTTCAAAGCAGAAGGCTTTCCTATTTATACAAAAACATAAAAAGCTACCTCATTAATGGAGGTCCATTATTCTCTCCCTAGATCCCTAGAAAATCTCATAGAGTTACAACTTAAATAGGTAATGATGAGACACATATCATCTTTGACTTTTATCCAAATCTTCTTCCATATCTTAAAGATAATTCGAATTTGAGTATTGGAGGCCACATAAGGGTGTCTTGGAAGCTTCCAAATGACCTACACATCTCATGAAACTCAAGTTACTTTCAAGTATTAGCAAATACATGTCATTTTTCTAAGTTTTAACCATTTAATTCACTTATAATACTAGAAATCATTAGCTTTTGGAAAACAGGAAAGGTAACCCATATAATTATGAAAATGGAGGCTAATGAAAGATTATATGGCTATGGAGTTGCGACATGTGAGTGAAATGTTGGCGATAAAGGTGAAAGTGGATGATAATTTGAATACATCTTGGAGGCTCTACAGGGATTGCACCAGTGGAAGTTGTTGTGAGAAATTGTGGATGTGGTAGCACATCCGTGAAGGTCAAGTCGATTGCACAACCATTGCAACTAAGCCATAAGAAAATCTATGCTAGAGAAACCTTGGTAAAATCCACCAGATCCAAAACCTAGCAAAGTGCTCATTTAGGCCCTGCACAGAGTCACATATTGACCTAGTTGTGGTATCTTTGGATTGGACAACAACAAATAACCCTATCATTCATGTTTTTTTTTGTTTTTCATTTAAATTAATTGTGGTTTTATGCATTTGAGTGTATTAGTTCAACACCCTTGCAAATGCACTTGGGTCATTGGTTAGTCGATAGTTGCAACCATCAGCTGCAAGACTGCTACAAATAGGAAGGAGTAAATTAACCACAACCTACTTTAGGAATTGTGTAGCTCTGTAGCCTTATTGCGTTCCCACTTTGTTGTGTAATTTTTGTTTGGTAGTTGGGATTCGGGAGTGGGCAGTGAAAGAACTTGGTGAACTAAAAAAATCCATGACCCCAACTTGCTTTATGGAATTGAGGAAAGACATTGTAATATTAAATTTCCTTGACATTTTTTATGAACAATTTTTTTTTCATTCTAATGTGTAAGATTGCAATCTATGATATCGATGAGCTCATCGTACATTGTATGTAATTCAAAACTTGGGTAGTCCATCAGAACAATGAGTAATCGTACAATGGCACGCTGCCCATGGCCCATTAATCAAGTCCTTTGCATTTAATTGTTTTATAGTCGTTGTGAAAGAACCCGAATGGTTCGATGAAATAGATTAAAAAAAATGTTTGTATTTTAGTTTGTCACATGATTAACTAAAAGTAAATGGAATAAAAGCTATTTTATTTGTAAATAAATTAAATATTTTTATTTTATTTATAAGTCATTTTTATTTAAAATAAAAATGCAAATTAAATTCTTAATATTATTTTAAAATTAATATAAATTACATTAATAATAATTTTTTGAATAATGTACCAATGAAGAATGACGGGAAAGCTAGCAAGATTCAAGTTGAAGTCCCATTAGTGAGCGAATTCAGAATTTTATTTGTAAGGGAAGAGTCCATGCATAGGAGACCGACAAGACATGAAGAAACAAAGAGACTTTGGTCACAATGAAAGTTGGGCAAGAGAATAAAATGAAGTGTTTTTCTTGCACAAATATGAAACAGAAAAATGTCCATGCTTTATAGCGATTTTTATGTGTCATTGTCATTATTCTCTTATTAATACATTGATAGTATCACTACTAGTAGCAATAATACATGTATAGTCTCTTTCAAAAACATAAAGATATAGATATAAGTTGATCATGTATAGTCTCTATATAAAATATATGTTGACAGTGTCATTTCATGAAGATAATATCTTCAGATGTCTGAAAAATACAAAATACGCTAAAATATAAACAAGATTCGTGGGCCTCGCAGATAGTCGGACAGTGGAGAATTCAAATAGTCAGAGGGAAAAATTAACGCATGCCTCGACCTCAAGTGTACCATAATCGGTAGTCGGGTATGTGAAGTGGTCAGACCCTTTTCCAACTACGTCAAGAAAGAAGCGAAGAAGCAGAGAGAATAAGAGGTCCAACCCTGAACTATTTGAGTAGGTTCCATGCCGAGTCATATATATGTAACCACTCGATTGTTTTTTCATGTGATCAAATTATAGTTGTATGGTTTATCATGTTTCATAGAAAATGTTATCTTATTTAAAATTTTCTCATTGTCCCTGTGTGTTCATCATTTCATGCTTCATCGTTTAATGCTTTACGCACATATTAGTAGACATTACAAATAATTATACACTACATAACTTCACAAAGTGATCATCATACATTACATGACTCCAAATGTACAAAATCCTGACATAATGAAATCATAGAACACGCACTAAACACAAAACCGAGAACACACTTGCTTCATTTGATTGCTGAATAGGTTTTTATATACAACAAAGAAGTTTCTGGAGTCAGTGGCTTTTCCAGGAAGCTATCCAGCTCTCGAGACATCCACCGAATTCTCCAGAAGAGACTAGCTATTGCATTTATTGTAGGTGGTTGGAATTAATGTCTTCCAACACTCCCCCTTAATTCCAACCATATGACAAATATACTATAGCACAATACATAAGATATTGTAAATATACTCTTAATTTCCATGCCTGCTAGTCTAAGTCTCAACTAGGCTTAGAATATAATCTTGATTTTCTATAACACATAACTTACTTCTACAAAACTCAAATTTTGCCTTCCCAAGAGGCTTAGTGAATATTTCAGCTACACTCTCATTTGTATTACAGTATATTAGAGAAATTTCTTTTGATTGAACCTTTTCTCTTACAAAATGATATTGTGTGTCTATATTTTTTGACCTTGCATGATATACAAGATTATTCCCCAATTTGATGGTGCTTTGATTGTCACATCTGATCACTATAGGTTCTTGTTGACGTTCACCAACATCTTCAAGTATTATTCTGAGCCATATAGCTTCACAGGTGCCACTACATAATGCTTTATATTCTGCTTCAGTTGATGACAAGGAAACTGTTGCCTGTTTCTTAGTGCTCCATGATATAGCTCCTAATCCTATATTAAAGACGTATCCAGTGGTGGATTTCCTGTCATCTAGATTTCCAGCCCAGTCAGAATCAGAATGACCTGTCAATTCAACATTACAAGCATTAGTATTTTCAATACCAAAATTGATAGTTCCCTTTAAGTATCGAAGGACTCTTTTTGCAGCTATCCAATGACTTTCATGAGGCTTAGCCATGAATTGACTAAGTATGCTTACTGCATAAGCAATGTCTGGTTTAGTGGTAGTGAGACAATTTAGACTTCCCACTAATTGTCGATACAATGTTCCATTCACCTCTTTTGTTCCATCATCACTTCTTAATTTGATATTTTGTTCCAATGGAGTACTCACTGCTTTACATCCATTCATATGAAATCTCTTTAGTACTTCATTTGTATATTTGCTTTGTGTGATTAAGGTTCTTCCATCATCTCTCCATACTTCAAGACCTAGACAATAGTGCATCTCACCAAGATCCTTCATCTCAAATTCCTGTGATAACTTCATTTTTATATCTGTAATTAATTTATCAGCACTCCCTGTTATTATTAGATCATCAACATATATAGAAAGTAATACTATATCCCCATTTCTATCTGTCTTGACATACAAATTAGGATCATTTTTACTCTTTTTAAATCTTTGTTGAAAGAAGAATTTGTCGATTTTCTCATACCAATATCTGGGGGCTTGTTTTAGTCCATATAAGGCCTTCTTTAACTTGCATACAAGATGTTCTTGACCCTTCTTTATAAATCCTTCTGGTTGAACAAGATAAATTTCTTCCTTTAAGTCACCATTTAGAAAAGCTGACTTTACATCTAATTGATGTAGCTTCCAATCATATTTAGTTGCCAATGCTATCATTATTCTGATTGTATTCATTTTTTCAACCGGAGCAAAGGTATCTTCATAATCTATACCTTCTTTTTGTGAATAACCTTTTGCAACCAATCTTGCCTTATACTTGTCTATGCTACCATCTGCATTAAATTTTGTCTTGTACAACCATTTTGATCCTATAGGGACTTTATTTTCAGGTAATTCTGTTAATTCTCAAGTTTCATTTTTTGTTATAGAATCATATTCTTCTTTCATAGCTTCCATCCATTCTTTATGATTTTTGGCTTGTTCATAATTTAAGGGTTCAAAAACAGTCATTACTTGAGACATTAAAGCATAATCTTTATACCTGATGGGGGCTTGAATCTGTCGTGTTGACCTTCTTAGAGGTTCATTACTTTGTGGAGTACCTTCTCCTTTTCTTCTCTGTGAAGTGCCTTCATCACTTCTTTGTGGAGTTTGATTCCTTGATGTATCTTTTGGAATGTCCATGTGTTATTGTTCTTGAATTGATTCCACAACTTCTTCTTCCTCCTTAAAGCTTTCATAAGGAGACTGCCATGTATTATGTTCATCTTCTTTTATTTGTTTATCTGCATGTTCATGAAATATAACATCTCTACTTGCAAAGACCTTGTGAGTTCTTGGATCATACATTTTATATGCTTTTTGATCAGTGCAATATCCAATAAAAATACATTTGATGGCTTTGGCATCTAACTTTCTCCTATCCTCTTTAGGAATATGAGCAAAGGCCTTGCATCCAAATATCCTTAAATGACTAACTTTAGGTTTAAAACCATAAAATGCTTCAAATGGTGTTTTGTGCTCAAGATACTTAGTAGGGCTTCTATTTTTAAGATATATAGCTGTATTAATGGCTTAAGGCCAAAAACTATTAGAAAGTCCTTTACTTTTTAACATACTACGAGAAAATTAAACTAATGTTCTATTCTTTCTCTCAGCTACTCTATTTTGTTGAGATGTATGTGGTACTGTAAATTGTTGCATAATTCCATTTTGTTTGCAATATTTGATAAAAGCTCCTGAAGTGTACTCACCACCTTTATCTGATCGAAGAATTTTAATGCTCTTTCCTGTTTGCTTTTCAACCATACTCTTGAATTCTTTGAAGTATTCAAACACGTCACTTTTGTTTCTTATAAAGTACACCCAGGTGTATCTAGTGCTATCATCAATAAATATAATAAATTAATATGCTCCACGAACTGACTTAGTTTGCATTGGACCACATACATCAGTATGCACTAGTTCAAGTATTTCACATTTTCTTCTATTTTCATGCATAGGAAATTCTTCCCTATGTTGTTTTCCTAGTGCACAACCTTCACATTCAAAGTGTTCACCCTTAATAATTGGAAGACCTTCTACCATCAATTTCTTTTGTAGTAACAATAGGTCATTATGATTTAAGTGTCCATACCTTTGATGTCGAAGCTCTATAGTTGACATTGCTGTTGATGCCAAAGCTTGATGCCCATTCTTCATTTCATCCAACTTGTATAAGCCTCCAACTCTCATTACTTTTGCAACAACCTTGTAGTTGTCCTGCACATCCTTTACCAAACAATGTGATTTCACAAATTCAACTTTTAAATGTTGATATATGATAGTAGAGACTGAAATTAAGTTCTTCTTTCATCCTAGAACATACACCACATTTTGAATTTGTTTTTCTTGTCCATTAGGCATCATAATACTTATATTACCATATCGTTTAATTTCATGTGATCTATTATCTCGTAAATAGATGTGTCCACCATTATTAATTTCATGATAAGTATCAAACCAATCTCTTTAGCATGACATATGGATTGATGCACTAGAATCTATAAACCAAGCATTATCATCATCAGTTTCTATTGATAAAGCAGCATTGGACACAAACAATTTAAGATTGCTAACGTCATGACTAATTGCTTCATCTCTATCAACATAATTTCCGGAATGCCTTCTTTGTTTAAATTGATCAAACCTTCTTTTTATGCAATTCTTAGCAAAATGACCAAGTTTTCCACAATAATAACACACATCATCTCTACTTGATTTGGCATTTCTCCTTGGTAAAGGTGTACCTTGAAATGATTTTACCTATGGATTTTTGCCTTTATTTTTCTCCCATTGTTTGCCTTTGAGGGACTACTTCCCTTTGGCCATCAATGCCAAATCTGAATTGAGAGATTTCTGTTTAAGGCTTCTTCTCCGCTCTTCTTCCTGCATAAGTATACCTGCCAACTCATCAAAAGCAGGAGCCTTCTCTATAGGTGAAAGACTAGTTATAAACATTTGATATTCATCAAGCATTCCATTTAATGTCACAGTAACCAAGTCTGTACTAGATACTGATTCACCAATGTCACCTAATTTATCCTTTAGATATTTAATTCTAGAAATAAAATCACTAACACTTTCATTTTCTTCCATCTCAATTGAAAGAAGCTTACTCTTTAAATATAATATTCGATTTGTACTCTTCTTCTCGTACAAATTTTTGAGAGTGTCCCATGTCTCCTTGGATGTTTTTCACTCTCTAATGTGTGGAATAATGTTGTCCTTAACCGTCATCCACAACAGCACCTTTGCTTTGTTTTCCCGTCGCTCCCAATCTTGAATTGCAGCATCTGTGGCTTGAGGCGACACTGGCTTAACTTCAGCTCCAGACACAATCACCCATGTATTGTTGCCTTCCATCAAAGTCTGCAACTTAAACTTCCAATTTGCATAATTTTCACCTTCTAACTTGTTAGAGTCAAATAAATAAGATTCTGCCAATACATTAGCCATGTTACTTATTTTCACCGTACCAATCAACAAAAAAAAATACTAATTTTCACATAAAATTTTATAGCTGCCCCTTTTTTTTTTAAGTCAAATGGACTTTAAAGAGATAATATTAAAAACAAAAATATTGGCCCCACTCACTTGTTTTTGGCTACAACAACTCAGACTCAGATTCGATCTCACGTGTCTCCTCACACAGCTCACCTGAGCTCTGATACCAAATCAGAGAACATGCACTAAACACAAAACACAGAACACACTTGCTTCATTTGATTGCTGAACAGGTTTTTATATACATCAAAGAAGTTTCTGGAGTCGGTGGCTTCTCTAGGAAGCTATCCAGCTCTCGAGACATCAGCTGAATTCTCCATAAGTGACTAGCTACTGCATTTATTGCAGGTGGTTGGAATTAATGTCTTCCAACAAATGAATCATTGAAAAATATGAGCCAAGGGATCTCGACCAATGAAAGCATAAATAAATATAACTTTCTTAAAAATAATTTGTTTTTGTTTTCTAATATTTACTTTAGAAATTGTTTCTTTAATGTTTGGTCAACTAATGATTAATTGAAAGGTCAACCCAAATTGACTGTCATACATTGGCCAACAACTCGATATTAATTACTTTAAAAAATTAATTCATCTTCTCTATATCTATTATGAGATGAGAGAATCTCAAATCCCTAACCTTACAATTTTTATTTTTTTTTTATTTTGTAATTTAAAAAATAAATCAAAACTACCCATAGAAATTTGATCTCCCAAAGATACATTAATTCGATGTTAAAAAAATCTAATCTAATATTATTATACATGTTCAATATCCTCTTCATTGCGCTGAAAGGTGCATTCTACAACCCAGTATGACCTCGATGTGTAAGAATGTTTCTTCGTCCATCATGGAGGTTGAAATTTTTATCATGTCAGCAAACTTAAAAATCTAATAATAAAAAAAATTAAATAACTATATAAAGCATTTAAACCTGGATAGATCCATCTAACTCTAGATCTATAATGGGCCAAGAGGGATCAAAACCCTCAAGGTGCAAACCTTTTTTGGAGCTTAAAACAAATCTAATAAAAAAAAAAATTAAATAACTATACAAAGCATTTAAACCTGGATAGATCCATCTAACTCTAGATCTATAATGAGCCAAGAGAGATCAAAACCCTCAAGGTGCAAACCTTTTTTGGAGCTTAAAACTTGATAAAACATTTGGTCCTTCTCAAAACATGATAGATCTAGAATTAAAAAGATCTAAACATATCATAATTAAATTCTCAATAAAAATTCATAATAGATTGTTAATTAAATATCTATGCTCAACAAAATTGTAACTCACAATAACAATTTAAAAATAAAAAATATATATATTATAGATATTGCTAAATTAATTTTTTCCCTTCAATAAAATTA
The DNA here is from genome assembly GCA_031772625.1 of Pinus tabuliformis. NCBI lineage: Eukaryota > Viridiplantae > Streptophyta > Pinopsida > Pinales > Pinaceae > Pinus > Pinus tabuliformis. The sequence goes on from CM062806.1 coordinate 944,860,537, forward strand.
TTAATATATAATTATTAAACCAAATCCTCATTGAAGATGGAAGATAATATATTAATGATATTACTAAATTAATTTTTTACCTTCAATAAAATTATTAATATATAATTATTAAACCAAATCCTCAATGAAGTGTTGAATTGTTACAACGCTTTGTAGATCGTTTCTTCAATCTCTATGCTAAGCGAGCATAGTGATTGGAAACATGTACAATTTGAGCGGATAATAAGAAATGAAATTGGAAAGATGTCTAATTTGAGGGGATATTAAGAGATGAAATCTTTATCATGAAAGATGGATCGGTCAAGTCCCTTTATGATGATTAAAATATTAAATAAAATTATTTGTGTATAGGTTACGTTCACGTCAATAATGGCTACAAACTAAGCATCAATGGACATCGGGAAAAGCATAAAAATAGCTACCGCCAGCTTGTGTATATCCGGTAAAAGGAATTATATATATATATAAAAGGCGCTATCAATTAATTGCACCACAAATTCAATATATATATATCAGACACTATCAATTAATTATACCACCAATTCAAGCATATGAACGAGCATAATTTTAACCCTAAGAAATTCCAGTAGACAAAAATCACTTCCATTTTGTATTTGATTCGTATGTATAAAAGTATACGTTACAGCCGTATATATGCTCATGAAAAGGACAGTATGTATATGAGGAAGACATGACACTCACGAGGGAATCTGAAGGATGTAGTCCTTTACCAAATTGTAAAAATGCCAATTTGGTAGGGAAGCAGCCCGTGCGGACATGGATGTAATGCACACATGACTATTGGACATGCCGGATCCTTTGCTTTGTGGCTGGATTGATCTGATCATGAAGAGAGAGTACTGAGAGTGTTCAAAAGTGCCACTCTGCTAGAGATAAGAAGTCTGAAGAGCTCATTGGTTCTGTGGTCGATGTGGATGAGAGCGCTTTCCAACTCTGTGGTGGACGTGCTGACTGCATCTATGGAGCCCTTAAGTTCATCTTGCATGTTGGAAGACAACTTGGACGTCTTGTTCATGATGTATCTGTCCAGTGAATTGTTGAGGTTTCCAACCGTAACACCCACCCTGTTCAACTCATGCAAGAGGAACTTGAATGATGATGACCTCTTTCTCTGCATCTCCATAGCTTCCTTTAACTTGTGTTGCATCATGTTAGTCATGCTGTTGATGTCGATGAGAGGAGGGAGAGTAGTGATCATATTCTTCTTTTTAAGATAGCCTGTACCTGGCATAATTGAGCGGCATGGTGTGTTGAAGGAAAGGGAAGCCACAAGTGCAGTGCAGGAAAATATGGTAATGCCCTTCGCTTGCTTGATGGCTTCCTCGACGCTTGATGTTGGCATTGGTGTTGTTGGGCGAAGGCTATCGGCCATTCGCTTCAAAGTGGACATGCATTTCGCTAACTTGGACTCCATGTCCTTGCTCGCTCTTAATTCATCAATGCAATTGACAAGGGAGTTCTTCGCTTTCACCACTTGATTACTCATCATGCCATGGGCATGGGCGTGGAATAGGCCATGCAGGGCTCTCTGTACTGACATGTTCTGTTTCTTTATTTCTGATATGCATTCTCTCAAGACATTGCACACATCAAGCAGATTCACCAGGTCCTCCATATGTCGGCTCAACCATTTTCCGTCTGTATTACTGTCTATCTGCACGTGCGGGTACAAATCCTTAACACTAGAGTAGATGAAAAGCACGACCTCCAGCGCTTGTCCAAGCCAAGAGGCGGAAAGATTGTATGACTCCGGCTGTTGTTGTTGTTGCATGAGTATCTCCACCTTAGCTCGAAGTTGGTACTCAAAATCAGCAAGGATCGGGTGCGCTCTGGACGCCGGCATGCTGCTTGACCTCTTATGCTTGCCATGACTACGAACAGCAGCAGGTATCAATGATTGCAGAGACGCTCCAAGGGAAACGAGAGTCGAACTCATTATTGCGATCACTGCTCAATCGTTTAATTTTCTCCGTCTCAGGATCAGGATCTGCTTATCTATCTCTTTGGCACTACACTAGTAATTTCTTGCCTCTCAGAACATCCGAGGCGTCTATTAATACAACTCAATGTCACACATCCGTCCAGATCAGGGAACACGAGAACACCTAACAACACGTGGTGCACAGAAAGAATAGAGGAGAGGAGCTGTGATATCGCTAATCTAATCGATGCCCGCCATGTGTTCTCTTGCCTATGGTTCGTGTGTCTCCCTGCCCGACAAGATGACAAGCGGACCCGAGCGGGCAATTTATATATGCAGTCAAAGGCCTCATTAGTCTATTGCTTCCAGCGACCTGAAGAATCGAAAAGTATTAGAGTCATATTTAAGCAACTACATGTCTCTGCAGATGCACGATGCACATGGAGGGCACGGCAAGAGCAAGCCAATTCACGTTGTTGCATTTACGATCTTCTCACTTTATAATTTCTTGTCAACGTGCATCAGCCAATCCAACCTTTTGTCCAGAAGACAAGGTAACGAAAAGGAAAGCAAGTAATTGGTTGGTCGCTCGGCAAGGAAACCAAATGAAGCAGGAAAAATAGTCTTCCACTCAAACATCTATTGCTATCCGTGTTACGCGTAAAGAATGGCTAGATTACCATCGGGCAGCATTACGCCAGCCGTTTCCGTCTATGAGATCCATAGAAAGAAGCTGGATTCTGGAGAAATCCAGGAGAACTTAAAGTATCTTGATGTTTATTTTAGGAGAATGGAGAGGTATATATAAAATTTTAAATTATCTAGTTTAGTATATCGTCCGGCTGGATGGAGAATCGGCATCTTATTAAATAAGGAGGTATAGTATATTATCACGATTAGATGGAGAATCAAATCATGGCATTACCTTAAATAAATAGGGCTAGAACCTAATGACTACTTTTAACTAAGAAAAATTTATTTATTAATAAAGAATATATATTAAATAAATAAATAACAAACAAATAAATTAATTAATTAAATAAGTCTAGCTCCATAAAATCAAAGTTCTTGAATGAAGTGCTTAAAGAGGAGGTATATGTAGGGCAACTACCTCCTTATGAGGTAGAAGGCCAAGAAGACAAGGTGTATAGGTTTACTAAAGTTTTTTATGCACTGAAGCAAGCATCACATGCATGGTATAACGCAATAGATGCTTACTTAATGGAAAATGGCTTCGACAAATGTAACAGTGAACCTATGCTCTACATCAAACAAAGTGATGGTAAGCTTCTTATTGTTGTTTCATATGTAGATGATTTGATTTTTACAGGGAGTGATGGTTTCCTCATTGTTGATTTCAAAGAAGTCATGAAAAATGAGTTTGAAATTAGTGACTTGAGGTTGTTGAGGTATTTTTTGGGCATAGAAGTGAAGCAAATAGAAAATGATATTTTTATTTCCAAGAAAAGTATGTAATAGACATTTTGGAGAGCTTTAATATGAAAAGCAGCAAGCCCAGACCAACTCGAACTATCATGGTGTTAAAGTTGAGCAAATAAGATTGCCCCAAGAATGTCAATCTAACATTATACAAAAGTGTGGTGGGAAGCTGAGTTTGGTGTCAAGTTTCATGGAGACACCCAAGGAGACACATTGACAAGTAGCCAGAAGGATTTCAAGGTATGTCAACGGTACAAAGGAGTATGGTATTTTGTACACGGCTACAAATGATTTTAGGCTGCTGGGTTACATTTACAGTGACTAAGAAGGAAGTGTTGATGATATAAAGAGCATGTCAAGATATATTTTTCATTTAGGTTCGGGAGTCATTTCATAGGATTCCACTAATAGTGTCATTTCCAATAGCAGAATCTGAAAATGTCCTCACAACAACAACAATATGTCAAGCAGTTTGGATGAGATGAATGTTCAGAGATTTATGCTATCAACAAGAGGGAACAACAATTATTTTATGCCAAAACAATTCCACAATTGCATTATAAGGAATTCTTTTTTTCATAAGAGGACCAAGCACAATGATCCTAAATATAATTTTATTAGAGAATTAATTAACAATGGTGAAATTGTGTTGCATTATTGCTGGTCACAAGATCAATTTTGGGACATCTTCACAAAGCCATTGGCACTTGAAAATTTTGTTTATCTCAGAGATTGTTTGAGAATTATCAAGGGTAAGGGCGGTGCTAGAAAATTAGTCCTAATCACCATGTTAAATAAATAAACTGAGTACAAGCATACTTGTGGTACACGTGTAAATCAACCAAGCTGTCTTGTTTGCAGGGTGAGGAGAATTGAGTGCAACCATACTTGTCATACACGTGTAAATCAACCAAATAGCTTTTGTTTGCAGGTTGAGAATTTAGTTTGCAGGCTAAAGGACATGCATTAAATGAAAAAATTCTGAGGGAGAATACAAACTTCTCATTCCACAATACATCAAATAATTAAAACTTCTCATTCCACAACACATCAAGTAATTAAAAACAAATAAAAGGTTTGATAAAAACATATGGTCAAAATTTTATTCTGCCTCCATTATTTGTATTCTACAACATGTCCACGTTCAGCGAAATATATTTGGTACAATCACCCATATTGTGTCTTAATACTTTGACTATGTCATTAATTAATAAATTAATGTGTTAAAACTTTACCTTGGAATATACATGGGTAGATGTTTTTAATTGAGTTGAGAGTGTAAGTAGAGATCGAGAGAGGAAAATTGTCAAACAATTTGTGGTGTAAATTTAAAAACAATTTATTACATATTTTACAGAAAATTACTCTGCAACTCCTCGTGAAGTGTAAATATTAATAAAAATTCTAGTTTTACTTGATAAAATTCCTCCAGGGGTGTAAACCTTAAAAACTCTGGTTTTACTTGATGAAGAAGCTGCAACCTCCATATTTTATGGGAATGTATTTTTCTTACATTTGTGAAATCATAATATAATGTGTTTCACGTCGTGAAGTGTAAATCTTAAATCTCAGTAAGAACTCTTGTCCTCCATATTTTATGGGAATGCATTTTTCTTGCATTTGTGAATGTTAAGATACTAGTAGTGTGAAAAAGTTATTTCAGAATAACATTTAGTGTTTCAATTCGACCATAATTTGGAATTTATAAAGCATTATAAGTTAAGCTACTAGTAGTGTTACTAGTAGTGTGGAAAAGGTATTAATGCCCTGCAAAATGTTTATTGAGGTGTTTTACAGTTTACTGCATAGATATTTGGTTTAAATAAAACTTTAATTAATATATAGATATTAATATTAATTATTTTTGAGATAAAAAAATATGTTTCATGTATTATTATGTTTAGTAAAATTTATAGCTATAATATTTTTAATAAAATTTAAAAATTTTAAATGAATTTTAGAATTTATAACTTTAAACTAAAAGTTAATATTTTTTATTATATTTTTATTTTAAATGTTGAAATTTTATTGATAAAAGGAAAGATATTTTTAATTTAATGAGGAAATCTCGTTGTATAAACACCATTTTATAGATACTTTCCTTAAATCACAATACACTTTCTCATGTAAGGTACAATTCAAAGAAATGTAAGCTTTTTTTTATATTGTTAATATTTTATATTTCTTTCCTATATTTACAAAAATATCATATAACTAATGTTTTGATTATCAACGATCTCAATATTTGGGCACAAACATGTTATAATGGATAGTTTCCTTAAATCAGAGTACACTTTCCAATGTATGCTACAATTCAAAGAAATGCAACTCTTTCTTTTATATTGCTAACATCATATATTTCTTTATGCATTCAACTTATGGGCCTTTACACAAGAATCATTTAACGAATGTTTTGATTATCAATGATCTTAATATTTGAGAACAAACATGTTATAATAGAACCGAGTTCTTTTTTCTTTAATTATTCATTCTAATAATTATGCCAAGGCACTTGGCCCTTTAGATCCCTTGCTACACTATGTTTAATTAGACACATATTTGCTAAGATATTTATATTTTACTTAATAATGGCCCCACTCAATGTAACCCCTTTCCAATCTTTAAATGTATGTTAAATACACAATCCAAGCAATATGTTCACCACAATCGAAAATTCTATGTATGAATTTCCACTACTGAATATATGTATGTTAGAATATCTATTTCTATGACTTTAAGAAATACCTCCATAGTGTTTGAATAAATTTTCTCATAAACAATTTAAAGGAATTGATAATATTTAACATGCAATTTGAACAAAACTATAGAATAATGTACTATAACAAGGAGATCATGCAATGTTTCCTTTAATGTCTCTCTTACACTTTAACGATGCGAGATCCTCCACAATTTATTTAAACACCTTGATCCTCTAAGGATAGAAGTATAATAATGATAATTGTAATTATTTAAACATGTGTTGACATGGTCTAAACTTATGAGTTTGTAAAGGTTAGGTTTTATTTCAGCTAAACAAACAACATAATTTAGAGCTTAGTTCATGTAGACATGAAGAATCAATAAGAGATTTAACATAACTTGTATAACAAGGATACTCATGCATAGTTTTTTTGCAATTTTTGAAGTTTTCCTCTTTATCATTCTTTCATGAAGACCATTTGTATATTTATAGATTTTAATGATTGCTTAAAGTATTGTATGGAAAATTATTGTTGTAGAATTTACATTATGATAATTTATTGTTCTAGCATTATATTTATTGGTTCGAAATCCATTTCTAGCATTTAATTTATTTGAGAAGAATGTGTGTGTATGTGTTTGAAAGAAAGAGAAATAAAGCATTGTTAATCTATTGATGGAAATAAAAGTATATTTAGTTCAACTCATTGATGGTTATAATTAGTGCATGGTACCAAAGTAATAATGAAACCTTCAATCTAAGTCTAAGAAGAGCCTTCATGTCATTATATCAATTAAAGAGACATAATCTCATCTTTGATTATCTTGATAGTTCCAATTTAATTGGATATCAACATGAAAAGGAATTTCACTAAAGATATAGTTATGAAAGGAATACTATCTTTAGATTCTTGGTTATATTTTCCTTATTACTATTGTATTATTAGTTTCTTGTTGTATATAGGTTACACTAGAGGGTAGGTCATACCTCTAATCCTAAGGAGTAGTTGTGTTAAGATGTGAGCAAAGAACACAAGCTTTCTATTTAGATAATAGATATCTCTACATAAATTATAGAAATAGAGATGAAAGATTCAATTCAACCAATTATCCATGTTGGTGAGGCAAGTGGAATCTGAATCAACCAACGATAAGAAATAAAGAAAGTATTGTTAACTGAAGTCAACAATTTGTAATATTGTTAACTAATGCTAACAAAAGAAAATGACGCCTAAGTAAGGTTAATAATGGCACACCACGGTGAACCTATTTCTTCTATTTTTCACAATATGTGACTATATTTTGTGAAATTCAACTATATTAAGACATTTCTAACCAAATTCAAGAATTATTAACAAAATTTAACCATTGTTAAAAGAAATAAACAAATGCAAACCAAAGACAATTGTAACAAGCCAACATTTATAAAATGTAGTCAATTATAGTTAACCAAACTTAACCCAAAAAATCATCCTCAACAAAGGTCAACAATTTTCTAATTCTCCACATAGAGGTAGTTACATATTTTTAAATAAATTCAACATAGCAAACCAAACTCAACTAACTTCAAACACACTAAAACATAGTTGACCAAAATCACCCATATCAAAAAATAGTTATAAAAAGTTAACTAGCATAAATCAAAGAATTCTCAAATAAATTTCACCCTAATCAACCTTGGCCAACTATAATTAACCATTATTCACCATTGTTAACTAAAAAAATCATCATTAAATAGTCAACATTCATCAAATATTTTCGTCTATCGTGCAACAATATTAGGCACATCTACCCCAGTAACAATAGTGAATAAAACAAAATGTAATCTGACGCATGGTAAAAACCCTCTATACCCACAGTATGCATATAAAAATGCATAATCTCATTCATCTCAGGAATTTCATTCACCTCCTTGGTCAAACCTTCATAAGCTAAGGTTAAGCTCCTTCATTTAATCTCATGCGGAGACATTTCTTTTGACTTTCTATAGTCTAACCCTTAATCCATCCTTTGCGTCGGACTTTATACTCTCCCTTCACTAAACTTTAATCAATCCTTAAGCCTGCATATATAACCAACCCCACTCTATAACTATGGTTATTCACTGACTTACCCATAAACTTCCTGTCAACGTTTTATTTCAATTATAATGTTTACATAATAGAAATATTCGACAACACACATAAACCATATTTTTTGCCTTTTCCTCGGTCTTCGCACATTTCCCAATGCTTTCCTTTATCGCAATCTTTCAACTCAATAGAATATGCCTTCGAACTCCTGACTTGCGATATGTGATAACATAAACGAGCTTCAATTAAATTTAAACAGTTCCTATAACCTCCTCGGGTCCGCCTTTTTCAATTTCTTTTCACTTCAATCTCCACCGTCGATCTTACGCTCGATCCAATGGCTGCACCTTTTCCCAATCAACGAACTAGTTTGACGCTTTATAACTGTTGATCAAGATCTACTTGACCCAACGTTCCACAATGATATCTGGTGGATCATTTACCTAACATTTAACACCTTTTCAGAGTCGATGGGAATTATATGTCCTCAATTTATAAAATTTTGGGTATGCCCTTACCGTTAAAGCTTGATCTCTTTACGTCCCGATATCCATTGGATGACGAGGCTTTTAAATCCTACGACTTGTGGCCCTTCGACTAGCACGTGGGTTATCAACCTCTCAACCCTAGTAGTTTACTATGACGTAAGTGTTGACTTCAACGATCGATGGCTAAGATCAATTGTGGGATTTCAACCACGATTAAGGGAATTTGTCCTCTTCTATCCCCACATCTCTTTACTTTGCTTTTACGCCATTTCTTCAATGTCTTCTGTGATTCTGGTTTTCTTCAAGGATCTGGTTCTTCACTGTTTTGCCACAACTCTCACCTTCGCTTAACTCCACTCGCCTTTATGCTCCTCCATCTTCACTGTAACACTAAAGGTATCCTCCAATGTATACAAAGCCGTAACACAAGCTCTATGGCTCTCTCCTTGAACCTCTTGTTGACTAACAATTTTCCCCAACACTGCTTTTGTTGGAATTGTTATCTCTAAGACAACTCTACCCACAATTGCAACTATGGAGCTATCTCAACAATTTCTACCCAACCGCAGTTGGAAGTTGTTCTGTTACTCTTCCCAGTGTTTCGCCTCTCATTCTGCCCGAACTCCACCTGCATATATATACGATACAGAATCTCTAATTCACACATAGATTACAATGATATTACTCCATACACACACATAACTCAAAATTGAGTTGTTTGTATTAATGAATATGTATTTACACAGGAACTCTTACCTTGGCCTAATCTTCTGTATCTGTGGTCTTTGTTCCTCTCTTGCTCGTAGGCTTACAGTCTGACTCACTGAATCACTAGCTACTCTCTAGCTACTTCTCTAACTACTTTCTCCCTAGGCCTTTTAGGCTTACATTTATACAAAAGGTTCCATTGAACTAATTGTGGTTCAGATCCTTAATCTATTGAACTAACTCCTGAATATCATCTAAGTCCACTTTTGACTCCTACTTATCCCTAAGAATCCTTTCTAGATTCTCGAATCATGAAACCACTTTCTAGTCCAAGACTTAGAATTGATTTCTAACTCTCTCATCATCATTAATCACCCATGTTCTCTTATATTCAAGAGCATTTACAAATATCCTCACAATATCTAATTAATTCCTATTCTAATCACTTAAAATATTAATGATTACATACATAGGAATCCAAGTTCCTTGAAAACACAAGACCCCCTAAGTTAACTAGACTATGATGAGATTGTTGAGTTGTATGCTCTTGCATCATAATCACCCTTATTCAACCAAAATGAAGCATAATCATTTTGACTCAAATTCCACCATAGTTAATTTGGGACACACCCAATCGAAGTTAATTTTAGTTTAGATTCTATGAGTCTTAATTGAGTGAAAATCAAGTATAGTAGATCTTAAATTAGAGTAAATAATGGTGAGCATTTAATATAATAGATATTAATATTAATTCAAATTTGAATATGGTTCTAATATAATTGATATTAATATTAAATGGTATTTGTATATGATTTTTAATATTATTGTTAATTTTTATATTCAACCAACTTTTGGAATTCTTAATATTGGATGTGAAATATTATTGAAATCAAACTCTTTAATTTATATTGTGCCATTATATCATAGTGAACTATAAGATTGGATTTCATTGAAGTTAATCTATTCATATCACAATATAATATAATTTGAATTTAACTTATAATTGTCACAATGAGACATAATATTGAAGTGAACTATGGTCATATTGTAACATATTATTGAAATCAACTACTAATATTATTTCTCTTAAAATGTCATGGTATTAAATAACATTGAAGGGGATCATAATTAACCAATATAAGAATAGTTAGTTTAGTCACAGAAAACTATGGTATGGCAAAATCGACTATAGTGAACTATCTATTGGCATGATTAAATAAAGTCAACCACACTCAATTAAATTTAACCAATGGTAACCATGCTCATCCAAGTTCAAATAATATCCACCATTATTAACTTATTATCACTTGATGTCCAAAGAAACTAAATATAATTAGTCAATTTAAACCATTTCCAACCATGCTCAATCGAAGTCTTTGATCATGAATTGTATGTTGGAAAATAACAACACAGGGGGGGAATCAATATTGCACAAATATTATAATTTTTTCTGCAAATAAATAAATTTTAGAATTCAAACTTCAATGCCACATGGAGAGAACCATTCACAAATGAAACAAAATAAAAATCACATGAAGACACCAAGATTTTAAGTGGAAAACCCCTAGGGTTAAAAACCATTGAACTATTTGTTGCTTCTTCTTCTCTATTTCTTTAAAATATTCTCATTTACATACATCAAATAGACACCAATAACAAAGAAACCCATACTCGTTATAAGTGAGATCAGTTGGCCACCACCAACTTGGATCAACCACCCCTACAATAGAAATATCGACATGCATTTAGCTTGAAGCCACAACTTCATGCACAAACAGTTCTAAAGCTATAATGAAATTTAGGGCTGAATTAAAAATGCAAATGATAGCATCAATGAAGGACCCTTCAACTGCCACTAAACTACTCTCCTTATGAGAACAAATCTCCATACTCTCCCTTCAAAACAAGTATTTAATTCCTGCACAAAAATATGATTCACCTCTAATATTCGATCTCTCAATAATTCTTGATTTCTACATAGTCTACTACAACCACTAAAACATGAACATTCTCTCCTTGGTTTACCCCACACACACACCAAAAGAACCAACCAAATAAACTCATATCTTCCTCCTATTTATAAGTTTATGAGATAGTTAACTCATTAAATGCATCATATGATGGAGGACTCAATAACTCTTTTCACACAATAGAATTTGTTCAAATCAATCTCCTAGAATTAATCTTGCCACTAAATTCATGTAATGAGAAACATTCTTCACTTTAAATACCTTCTAAAACTTAGTTAAACTTTCCCGATCATTTTATCAAAAGTCTCGAACAAATACCATTGGAAGAACTCATAAAAACACCTGGGATGCACAGATAATTTGCAGAAATCACAAAATAGAGTAACACTCCCTTTTCACTACTATCTTGTGTTATAACTTAGGTTCCTAATCTAAGAACAATGTTAGTAATGCTTTGTGTCCACTACTAACCTGCGTTAGTCCACTTTAGGCCTCCTTCCTTAAGGAATTTGATCAGGAGGATGTTCAAGACATTGTGACGACCTTTACCAATAACTCTGACACCATGACACAAAATAAAGACCTTCAGAAAGCATGCTTATGACTCAATAAAGGAAACAAATTCATACTTAGAAGGCATGTATGAAAAATCATCAACCTCATAGCTCAGATTCAAGAGTGAGCTTTATATGTCTAGAAACAATATGAAATCAAGAAAACCTTCTGTAGGACATATATAGGACTCAATACATGGCATATAACTGATGGATACAAGGCAGACATTAGGTGACATCAATGGAAACACCAACATGCAAACAAACCCCCCCTTTGCCAATGATTCCAACCTAAAAGTTTTCTTCCTGAAGTTGATCTTCTGAAGTTAAGCACACAAAAAATCCCCCTCCCTACTTTAATATCACTAGCAAGGGGCTTTACATGGCAAGACAAGATACATAGAAGAAATGAGATACATAGCCATTGTTTACATACTCCTGCTAAGGGGTTGCACCATACACTCCCCCTAAGCTGCTTGACACTCCTCGTTGCATACATGAGAAGCTATACATATTGAAGAAATGAGAAGGAAGAAGCAAGAAAAATAGTTCATAATGTAATGAGCTACAAGTGACTAAGCAACCGCCACCAACTCTCCAAAATTTTGCAGCTGATTTTTGTTTTTGAGGTAACCTTGAGATGGAAGTTAGTTGAATGAAAAACTCCTTTATGCCTCTTAAAGGGCACCACACCCATATTGTTTCTAATATATTAAAAAATCTCCCTTAGAAGTGGCTTAGTGATTTTTTTTGCAATTTGTTCATTTCTGGCTACATACTCCAACCTTGCAACCTTGATGGCCACTTGATCTCTTAAAGAATTATACTTGATTGGTATGTGCTTGGGCTTGGAGTGAAGGAATGGATTTTGTATGACTTATATTAATCGATATCTTGTTTATTTTTTATTTCAACTAGGGCAAGGTTTGGAGTGATTCCAGGATTAGAGTCAACAAAAAGCCCTGGAGGGATGGAAGTAGACTATAACCAAGATGAGATAGGAAGCCTTTGTATTTCTGGCTAGTCTACCAAAAGACTAGTATATTTTGATATTGCAAGGCATTCTGAAAATTTATGATTGAGGGAAGCCTTATTGTATTATGATTATAAGACATCACAGAAGTTATGTGCCCTTCTTGATGTGCATTGACCTATAAGAATTTCTTTCGTAAGAGTGATCTTAATTGGTATCTTGTTTATGTTTGAATTCAACTGGGGAAATCAAGCTAGTTGGTTGTGAATCGTAGATCAGGGTTAATGGGAATCCTTGGAGGGTTGGAAATAGACTAAAACCAAGATGACACATGAATCCCTTTAAAATTGTGGCTAATATAATGAAGGATCACTGTCGCCATACAAAACCCATTATACCGATTAGTAAAATCCAACAAAAAAATGTCCTTTAGTAGATCGTGTTCCAATAGCATAAAACCTATAGGGTGGTTATCAAAAAATAAGATTTGAGCCTTGAACAAGTAACTAGCCAGCAATTCTAATAATGTGGGAATCCATATCACTGACTTTGATATCATGGTGGGCATGTAATGGCAATTATTAATAGAGGCCCTAACGAATAATTATGATGTTCGTCACTTGAAAATCAGAGCACTCAAATGGGCAGAAGAGGAGGACGAGTGTCTACACTATTCTGGACATACCGGAAGAAAGTTTTCGAAGTATGCAAGATTTTCGGGGATACCATTTTCGTACCAAGAAATGAATTTGAAAGGCTTGAAGTACATCCTACCCTCCCAAGAGGGGGATTTTGTAATAGTGAACTGTATGTGGAAATTTCTTCACATGCTCAATCTCAGAAATAAATCACATTTATTGGAATTCTTAGTTGGCGCACGCCACCTGAATCAAGCCATCTTTACGATCGCTACGGGTGTCCATGGCACCGAGAGTGACACTGCCAACTTTGTGATGAGCTTCACTCGACGTTTGAAGGAGTTGTGTGCCATTTTCAATTCGCTTGAAGTTGGACTACCAGGAAATGGACTTGCAAGAGCGATGGTGCAATTGCGAGCACATATTCTTTGGGCTAGCCATGTGTAAGAGAGTTATGAGTAGTGTTTACGGTGATCATATCCCAACGGATACCATTGATGCCAACATTGTTGGCCTTCTGTTGAACTATGGTTATGAGGAATGTTGTGTAAGAAACGACAACATGATTTATGCTATAATGTGTTGTACACCGTCAACGAAAACATTTATGAAGTGGAATTGGTGGGTCATCATCCACTGGTTTTCAAATGATAATCGAAGTTTTACTGGTTTTTTTACTTTTTCTTTTTTCTAAGTGTAGCTGTAATATCTTGGTCACTTTTAATGGTTTGTTTATTTGTTTCATTTGGATTATTTTTCCAAATTTAAAAGTTTAGGGTGTATTTTGGTTCAAAATTACGATCTCATACATGTTTCTAGTTTTCATTTGATGTTTAATTGAACCTCTTATTAAGGCATGATTTGTTTCATATTATTTTATTGATATAAGGGTTTTGGTTAAATTTAAAGACCTATGTTAAGTAAAAATGTTTTTTGTTTTTTTTCATGTCTATTTGAAAATAATATGATATTATGATTAATATATGACTTCAATTATTATATGGGCATTCAATGTGTTTTTCATAATAATTATTAATTTCTTTATATATTTGATTATTGAAGGAAAGATTTTAGTTTTTAGTTTTTATTTCCTTTCACTTTGTGGTGCCACTAAAGAATCTTCTTCTTTTAGAATAAACTATTTTTATTTATATTTTCATTGAAAATAGGTTATGTTTGTTAAGATAAGAAAATGAGCTCTTCTTAGTTAAGCGAAGAGAAAAATGGTCTATGCACCAAGATCCTATGCATTCATCATATGCGACCTATTATCATGAGATTGACACTCATCTAATGCAATTATACTTTGATATGAATACAAAAAAAACATCACATGTAATTAGTTGAGAATTACAGATTGTTTAGTGCACTACCATTCTTGAAGTGAAAAATCCCTTGATGGTGATTGTTTTGTGGCATATTTTTCCAAGTAATGAACATGCAGAGACTATTGTTTATATTTTTGCTATATTTTTTAACTCAAAAACAATATCCTTTTAATGAGTTTGTATTATTACTTTTTTTCTTTGTCATGTAGGAAATTAAGTTTCAATGCATATTTATCTTCCATTCATTCTCATTTTTCATTCTGAGTGATTTCAAATAATTGGTTACCAATTCAACATTATTAGAGTTGTCAAATGTACACTAAAGTGAAACAACTACTACAATAGTTATGATCCAAAAATTAAGGTGAAAAACCTACATATGATGAGGAAGCACCATATTTTAAAGTTGTTGGTTTATTTGAACTCAAGGAATTAGAGAAGTATATACCTTTCAGAAAAGCAATGTATAATAAAACAAAAGAATTTGATGTAAATATTCATGATTTTGATATATCTATTCATAGACCTTATTTTCATGTGAAGCCTATAGAATATGAGCTACATAGAATATGAATGAGTTATCTAGATGTGTCAAGACCAAGTTTGAGCAAAAAGAATACCTTTAGTTCAACATCACATGTCTTTTGGGGTGCCTTTCCCGCTAGTTTCTCTTGGGATGTGATAACACATTTGTGGTAAAACATGATAAAAACATGCAAAAAAAATATTTGCAATAGTATATAACAAAAACCTACAGTAACATTTCCGTGACTTTTCTTTTCCCAAACATGGAAAATTAGTATATTATAGTTTAACTAAATATTTTTCTTATTATTATATATGTTTCTATACATTATCAAGGAATCACCAATATTTTACATTGTTTTTTAATTTTTAAGAAGATTAACCATGAATTTGCAGTACTATATAACCTAGTGAAACACTTGCCAAGATTTAACAAATTTTATAATTTAGTGAAAGATTTGCCAAAAAATTATATATGTATATTATATTAATGAAAAAATAGCCTATACATTTTTCTATATACAATGGAAATTTTCCAATTTATTATACATATAAATTTGGGGGAGTTCCTTAAAATGTTCTCTGCTAAAGGAAGATGCACTTCCTAGGGAATTCAAGTTTCTTTATGTTATAACCTTCTAATTTTTTTCCTAGTTGTGTAGAAATATTCTCTGTCGTACATGAGACTAACTCTATTTTTTTTTTTTTTAAATATAACTAGTGTAAACATTCATGTTACTAATGTTTAGAATGTTTTTAAATGCAATTGCAACACTTAAATGGAAACAAATATGAAAAATATTCCTATTCAGGAGCCTGACTGTAGATAACGAATAGTGAAAGCGAAAAAAATGTTTATAGTTCTAAATTCACATATGTTTTTTTAAATGGATTTTTTCAATAGTGAAAGTAAAACCCAGATTTCCAGTTCGTGAGGGTCACAATGCTATCTCATGTAATGTATTTGGTGATATTAGCAAAAATATAACTTTACATGAAGGCTTTTGTATCTAGCCGAGTGATTGATTTTCATTGTATGATTGTTGAAATTCCTATGGCTGGCAGCACCACTCTGTAGACTTCCTTAGCATTGACTTAACTCGCTTTAGTATCACTTGAATTGAATGCTCTACAGGAGCCACCAAGTTCTTAGAAACAAGTGGCCGAAATATTGTCTATGGCAGACATGCACGAAATTCCCTGTCCCCAACATATAAACATTTACATGTATACATCGCACCCAATGCATGTTTTTCCATAATGCTTTAGGTCATAGTTGAACTTGGAAGACATATTCTACATTCCCTTACTGAATTCCAATCTTCATGTGGCCTTTTCTGTTCTCTGAGAACTCGATGGGCTAGGAAACATTCACCTTGTCAAAAGCCTTGGAGGGATTGAACCAGTGGAAGTTCTAGTGATCAATTGTCGATGTGGTAGCACATCCGTGAAGGTGGAGCCGATTGCACAACAACTGCAACTGAGCCATAGGCAAATCTATGATAGAGAAACCTTGGTAAAATCCACCAAGGATTTCAAGGTATGTCAATTGGACAAAGGAGTATGGTATTTTGTACACCGCTACAAATGATTTTAGGCTCGCGGGTTATATCGACAGTGACTGAGCAGGGAGTGTTGATGATATAAAGAGCATGCGAGGATAGGTTTTTCATTTAGGTTTGGGAGTCATTTCATGGGCCTTCAAGAATCAACTAATATTGTCATTTCCAATAGCAGAATTTGAATATGTCCTCGCAACATCAGCGATTCTTTTCATTTAGGTTCGAGAGTTATTTCATGGGCCTCCAAGAATCAACTAATAGTGTCATTTCCAATAGTAAAATTTGAATATGTTGTTTCAACAGTAAGGATGTGTCAACAATAGCAATGTGTCAAGCAGTTTGGATGAGAAGAATGTTGAGGGATTTATTCCATGAACAAGAGGGAACAACATTTATTTTCTGCTAAAACAATTCCGCAATTGCAGTATAAAGAATCTTTTTTTCATAAGAGGACCAAGCACATTGAGGCTAAATATAATTTTATTAGAGAATTAATTAACAATGGTGAAATTGTGTTGCATCATTGCAGGTTACAAGATCAAGTTTTAGACATCTTCACAAAGTCATTGGCATGTGAAAATTTTGTTTATCTCAGAGATTGTTTGAGAATTATCGGTTGTGATTAAGGGGGGGTGATGGAAAATTAATACCAACCATAGCTTTAAATATACTGAGTGCTACCATACTTGTGGTAGTGTAAATCAACCAAGTAGATTTTGTTTGCAGGTTGAGGATTTAATTTGCAGGCTAAAGGACATGAGTTAAATGAAATTTTGAGCAAGAGTACAAACCTCTCATTCACAACACATCAAGTAATTAAAAACAAATAAACATTTAACTTCTCATTCCACAACACACCAAGTAATTAAGAACAAATGAAGCTTTAATAAAGGTTTGTTAAAAATGTGTAAGACATTTATTTTGGCTCAGCAAAATATATTTTGTACAATGGCCCATATTGTCTCTTAATACTTTGACTAGGTCATAAATTAATGTGTTAAAACTTTATCTTTGAATATACATGGGTAGAAGTTTTTAATTGAGTTGAGGTCAAGAGGAAAAAATCCTGAAAAATCTATGATGTGAGGGTAAAAACAATTTGTTACGGGTTTGCAACTCCTCCTAAAGTGTAAATCTCAATAAAAACTCTTGTTTTACTCGGTGAAAGAACTTCAACCTCCATATTTTATAGGAATGTATTTTCCTAACATTTGTGAAATCGTAATATAATATGTTTCACGTCGTGAAGTGTAAATCTTAAATCTCAGTGAGAACTCTTGTCCTCCATATTTTATGGGAATGTATTTTTCTTGCATTTGTGAAATCATAATATAAATTGTTTCACGTTTAGTTTTGTTTTTACGGCGCAACCACTCTTATGTTTTTTGGGGAAATTTCACACGTTAGTTTTTACTATGCAACCACTCTGTTTTAGCTGTTTTACTCTGTTCAGTTGTGCGTTAAAGTTTTGAGTTTTTAACTCCATTTTAGTTGCGCAAGTCAACTGCGATTTAATCCCTGCAACTGAAGTGTAGAAAAAGAATCCTCTGTCCAAAACCTTCAACCAAGTTCTCCATGTGTTGGCTTAACCATTTTCCATTTTCAATAAATAAACAACACAACGTCAAGCGCTTGTCCATGCCAAGCTGCAGAAGAATTGTATAACTCCGGATGCATCAACCACTTGTAGTTTCTTGCCTTGCATATTAATACAACTCAACAAACTGCACACAACCATCCATATCAGGGAGCACGAGGATAGATACCAAAATATGGTCGACAGAGAGAATAGCGGAGAGGAAATGTGATAACATTAATTTAATATAAGCATGCAGTGTGTGTTCGTTGTCTATGGATCGCGTGTCTCCCAGCCTAGCCAAACCAAACAGAGAGTGGCATTTTATAAAGAAAGTCAAGAAATTAGTGTACTGCTTCCACAGACATGAAGCATCTGAGAATATTAGAGTTAGATTTAAGCAGCATTACATGTCGTTGCACATGCACAATCACGTCGCTTCATTTTATAAAAGTGGCGAGTAGCTTGTTTTCGGGGCAGTAACATTTATTTATGATATTGCCACTGAATAATTGCCTGGCAACCCAACACAGCTACTTGGGACATTATGTTGTTGGCTACTGCAAAGTAACCGAAGGAAAAGAAATAAGCACTCGGAAAGGAAACCAAAGAAACAGAAATACTATTATAAGATATTAATTACTTTAATTAATTTAAAAAATTAATTCATCTTCTCTATATCTATTATGAGATGAGAGAATCTCAAATCCCTAAGCTTACAAACTTTCCTTTTAGAATTCTGTAATTTAAAAAATAATTCAAAACTACCCATAAAGATCTGATGTCCCAGAGATACCCTAATTCGATGTTAAAAAAACCTGATCTAATATTATTATATTCCTTTTAAAATTCTGTAATTCAAAAAATAAATCAAAACTACCCGTAAAGATCTTATTCCCAGAGATACCCTCATTCGATCTTAAAAAAACCTGATCTAATATTATTATACATGTTCAATGAAATTGCATTTTTTCATTACATGGAGAGACATATTCTACAACCAAGTATGACCCCGATGTGTAAAGTTGTTTCTTCGTCCATTATCGAGTTGAAATTTTTATCATGTAAACTAAACAAAAAATCTATTAATAATAAAAAATTAAATAACTATACAAAACATTTAAATTTGCATAGATCCATCTAACTCTAGATTTATAATGGGCCTAGAGAGATCAAATCCCTCACGGTGCAAACATTTTTTTAGAGCTTAGAACTTGATAAAACGTTGGGTCCTTCTAAAAACATAAAGATCTGGAATTCGAAAGATCTAACTGATCATAATCAAATTCAGATTGAATATCTATGCTCAACACAATTGTAACCCACAATAACCATTTACAAATAGAAGAGAATATATAATAAATATTACTAAATTAAATTTTTCCTTTCAATAAAACTATTAATATATAATTATTAAACCAAATCCTCATTGAAGATGGAAGAGAATATATGATAGATATTACTAGATTAATTTTTTACCTTCAATAAAAATTATTAATATATAATTATTAAACCAAATCCTCATTGAAGTGTTGAATTGCGACAACGCTTTGTAGATCGTTTCTTCAATCTCTATGCTAAGCGAGCATAGTGATTGGAAACATGTAAAATTTGAGGGGATAATAAGAAATGAAATTGGAAACATGTATAATTTGAGGGGATATTAAGAGATGAAATCTTTATCATGAAAGATGGATCGCTCAAGTCCCTTTATGATGATTAAAATATTAAATAAAATTATTTGTGTATAGGTTACGTTCACGTCAATAATGGCGACAAACTAAGCATCAATGGACATCGACAAAGCTATATTTTCAGCATAAAATAGCTACCGCCAGCTTGTGTATATCCGGTAAAAGGAATTATATATATATATAAATAAGTCACTATCAATTAATTACACCACCAATTCAAGCATATGAACGAGCATAATTTTAACCATAAGAAAATCCAGTAGACAAAAATCACTTCCATTTTGTATTTGATTCGTATGTATAAATTTATAGGTTACAGCCGTATATATGCTCATGAAAAGGACCGTATGTATATGAGGAAGACATGACACTCACGAGGGAATGTGAAGGATGTACTCCTTTACCAAACTGTAAAAATGCCAGTTTGGTAGGGAAGCAGGCCGTGCCGACATGGATGTAATGCACACATGACTATTGGACATGCCGCATCCTTTCCTTTCTGGCTGGATTGATGCGATCACGAAGAGAGAGCACTGAGAGTGTTCAAAAGTGCCACTCTGCTAGAGATAAGAAGTCTGAAGAGCTCATTCGTTCTGCGGTCGATGTGGATGAGAGCGCTTTCCAACTCTGTGGTGGACATGCTGACTGCATCTATGGAGCCCTTAAGTTCATCTTGCATGTTGGAAGACAACTTGGACGTCTTGTTAATGATGCATCTGTCCAGTGAATTGGTGAGGTTTCCAACCGTAACACCCACCCTATTCAACTCATGCAAGAGGAACTTGAATGATGATGACGTCTTTCTCTGCGTCTCCATAGCTTCCTTTAACTTCTGTTGCATCATGTTAGTCATGCTGTTGATGTCGATGAGAGGAGGGAGAGTAGTGATCCTATTCTTCTTTTTAAGAAAGCCTGTACCTGGCATAATTGAGCGGCATGGCGTGTTGAAGGAAAGGGAAGCCACAAGTGCAGTGCAGGAAAATATGGTAATGGCCTTCGCTTGCTTGATGGCTTCCTCGACGCTTGATCTGTCCATTGATGTTGCCATTGGTGTTGTTGGGTGAAGGCTATCGGCCATTCGCTTCAAAGTGGACATGCATTTCGCTAGCTTGGACTCCATATCCTTGCTCGCTCTTAATTCATCCATGCAATTGACAAGGGAGTTCTTCGCTTTCACCACTTGATTACTCATCATGCCATGGGCATGGGCGTGAAATAGGCCATGCAGAGCTATCTGTACTGACATGTTCTGTTTCTTTATTTCTGATGTGCATTCTCTCAAGACATTGCACACATCAAGCAGATTGACCAGGTCCTCCATATGTCGGTTCAACCATTTTCCGTCTGTATTACTCTCTATCTGCATGTGCGGGTACAAATCCTTAACACTAGAGTAGATGAAAAGCACGACCTCCAGCGCTTGTCCAAGCCAAGCGGCGGAAAGATTGTATGACTCCGGCTGTTGTTGTTGTTGCATGAGTATCCCCATCTTAGCTCGAAGTTGGTACTCAAAATCAGCAAGGATCGGGTGCGCTCTGGACGCCGGCATGCTGCTTGACCTCTTATGCTTGCCATGACTACGAACAGCAGCAGGTATCAATGATTGCAGAGACGCTCCAAGGGAAACGAGAGTCGAACTCATTATTGCGATCACTGCTCAATCGTTTAATTTTCTCCGTCTCAGGATCAGGATCTGCTTATCTATCTCTTTGGCACTACACTAGTAATTTCTTGCCTTCTCAGAACATCCGAGGCGTGTATTAATACAACTCAATGTCACACATCCGTCCAGATCAGGGAACACGAGAACACCTAACAACACGTGGTGGACAGAAAGAATAGAGGAGAGGAGCTGTGATATCGCTAAACTAATCGACGCCCGCCATGTGTTCTCTTGCCTATGGTTCGTGTGTCTCCCTGCCCGACAAGATGAGAAGAGGACCCGAGCCGGCAATTTATATATGCAGTCAAGGCCTCATTAGTCTATTGCTTCCGGCTACCTGAAGAATCGAAAAAGATTAGAGTCATATTTAAGCAACTACATGTCTCTGCATATGCACGATGCACATGGAGGGCACGGCAAGAGCAAGCCAATTCACGTTGTTGCATTTATGATCTTCTCACTTTATAATTTCTTGTCAACGTGCATCAGCCAATCCAACCTTTTGTCCAGAAGACAAGGTAACGAAAAGGAAAGCAAGTAATTGGTTGGTCGCTCGGCAAGCAAACCAAATTTCTTGTCAACGTGCATCAGCGAATAAAATCTTTTGTCCAGAAGACAAGGTAACGAGAAGGAAAGCAAGTAATTGGTTGGTAGCTCGGCAAGGAATTTAGGAAACCAAATGAAGTAATTGGTTGGTAGCTCGGCAAGGAATTTAGGAAACCAAATGAAGCAGGAAAAATAGTCTTCCACTCAGACATCTATTGCTATCCGTGTTACGCGTAAAGAATGGCTAGATTACCATCGGGCAGCATTACGCCAGCCGTTTCCGTCTATGAGATCCATAGAAAGAAGCTGGAAAAATCCAGGAGAACTTAAAGTATCTTGATGTTTATTTTAGGAGAATGGAGAGGTATATATAAAGTTTTAAATGGAACTTAAAGTATCTTGATGTTTATTTTAGGAGAATGGAGAGGTATATATAAAGTTTTAAATTATCTAGTTTAGTATATCATCCGCCTGGATGGAGAATCGGCATCTTATTAAATAAGTAGGTGTAGTATATCATCACGATTAGATGGAGAATCAAATCATGGCATCACATTAAATAAATAAGGTGATGTAGAAATAATTACTACTAATAAAGATAATTACTAAGATCATGGCATCACATTAAATAAATCGGGTTAGAATCTAATGATTAATTTTAACTAAGGAAAATTTATTTATTAATAAAGAATATATATTAAATAAATAAATAACAAACAAACAAATAAATAAATAAAATAAGTTTAGCTCCATAAAATCAACGTTTTTGAATGAAGTGCTTAAAGAGGAAGTATATGTTGGGCAACTACCTCCTTATGAGGTAGAAGGCCAAGAAGACAAGGTGTATAGGTTTACTAAAGTTTTTTATGGACTGAAGCAAGCATCGCATGCATGGTATAACACAATAGATGCTTAATGGAAAATGGCTTCGACAAATGTAACGGTGAACCTACGCTCTACATCAAATAAAGTGATGGTAAGCTTCTTATTGTTGTTTCATATGTAGATGATTTGATTTTTATAGGGAGTGATGATTTCCTCATTTTTGATTTCAAAGAAGTCATGAAAAATGAGTTTGAAATTAGTGACTTGAGGTTGTTGAGGTATTTTTTGGGCATAGAAGTGAAGCAAATAGAAAATGATATTTTTATTTCCCAAGAAAAGTATGTAATAGACATTTTGGAGAGCTTTAATATGAAAAGCAGCAAGCTAGAACCAGCTGGAACTATCATGGTGTTAAAGTTGAGCAAAGAAGATTGCCCCAGGAATGTCAATCTAACATTATACAAAAGTGTGGTGGGAAGCTTAGTTTGGTGTCAAGTTTCATGGAGACACCCAAGGAGACACATTGACAAGTAGCCAGAAGGATTTCAACGTATGTCAATGGTACAAAGGAGTATGGTATTTTGTACATGGCTACAAATGATTTTAGGCTGGTGGGTTACATTTACAGTGACTAAGCAGGAAGTGTTGATGATATAAAGAGCATGTCAAGATATGTTTTTCATTTAGGTTCGGGAGTCATTTCATAGGCTTCCACTAATAGTGTCATTTCCAATCGTAGAATCTGAAAATGTCCTCCCAACAGCAACAATATAGTAATTTGGATGAGACGAATGTTGAGAGATTTATGCTATCAACAAGAGGGAACAACAATTATTTTATGCCAAAACAATTCTGCAATTGCATTGTAAAGAATTCTTTTTTTCATAAGAGGATCAAACACATTGATCCTAAATATAATTTTATTGAGAATTAATTAACAATGGTGAAATTGTGTTGCATTATTGCAGGTCACAAGATAATTTTCCGACATCTTCACAAAGCCATTGACACTTGAAAATTTTGTTTATCTCAAAAATTGTTTGAGAATTATCAAGGGTAGGCTCAGTGTTGGAAAATTAATCCTAACCACCGTTAAATAAATAAACTGAGTGCAACTATACTTTTGGTACACGTGTAAATCAACGGCAGCGTCTAACCAGCCATATATCAAGTATTAAATGCACTCGGAGATGCACGCGAGATAATCCGTTAACACACGAATTTGAAAACTCGTCACTAAATAAAAAAAGGCATTTTGGGTGTTAACGGGCTATGTCGCGTGCATCTGCGGGTGCATTTAATACTTGATATATGGCTGGTTAGGCGCAGGTTGAGGAAAACTGAGCGCAACCATACTTGTGATACACGTGTAAATCAACCAAGTAGCTTTTGTTTGCGGATTGAGGATTTAGTTTGCAGGCTAAAGGACATGAATTAAATGAAACTCTGAGGGAAAGTACATCTCATTCCACAACACATCAAATAATTAAAACTTCTCATTCCACAACACATCAAGTAATTAAGAACAAATAAACATGAAGGTTTGATAAAAACATATGGTCAGACATTTATTCCGCCTCTGTTATTTGTATTCTACAACATGGGCAATTACTATTTCCACCCCTATTGAAATATAAATGCGTTGACATGTGAGGGGAATAGGAGTTGCCTCGCTGCTAACATGACAAAGTCAATTTTGAGGGAAATATAAATGCAAGGCAACTCCTATTCCCCTAGCATGTCACCACATTTATATTTCAATAGGGGTGGAAATAGTAATAGCCTACAACATGTGCACAGTCAGCGAAATATATTTTGTACAATTACCCATATTGTGTCTTAATACTTTGACTATGTCATAAATTAATAAATTAATGGGTTAAAACTTTATCTTTGAATATACATGGTAGAAGTATTTAATTGAGTGTAGAGTGTAAGTAGAGATTGAGAGGAAAATTGTGAAACAATTTGTGATCTGAACTTAAAAACAATTTATTACAGATTTTACAGAAAATTACTCTGCAACTCCTCGTAAGGTGTAAACCTTAAAAACTCTGGTTTTACTTGATGGAGAAGCTGCAACCTCCATATTTTATGGGAACGTATTTTTCTTACATTTGTGAAATCATAATATAATGTGTTTCACGTCGTGAAGTGTAAATCTTAAATCTCAGTAAGAACTCTTGTCCTCCATATTTTATGGGAATGTATTTTTCTTGCATTTGTGAAATCATAATATAATTTGTTTCACGTTTAGTTTTGTTTTTACCGTGCAACTACTCTTTTGGGTTTTTTTGGGAAATTTCACGTCTACCTTTTAGTGGTCTCTAATGTTTTTTTTGGAAACCACTCTGTTTTACTCTGTTCAGCTTTGCGTTTAATTTTTGAGTTTTTAGCTCCATTTTAGTTGCCCAAGTCAACGGCGATTTAATCACTGCAACTGAAGTTTAGAGAAAGAATACTCTGTCCAAAACCTTCAACCAACTCCTCCATATGTTGGCTTAACCATTTTCCATCTTCCACATGCACATGCTTGTAAAAATCCTTCACATTGGAATAGATAAACAACACAACATCAAGCGCTTGTCCATGCCAAGCTGCGGAAGAATTGTATAACTCCGGATGTTGTTGTTGCATAAGTATCTG
Organism: Pinus tabuliformis; assembly: GCA_031772625.1. NCBI lineage: Eukaryota > Viridiplantae > Streptophyta > Pinopsida > Pinales > Pinaceae > Pinus > Pinus tabuliformis. The sequence continues at coordinate 944,886,387 of CM062806.1, forward strand.
CACCTTAGCTCGAAGTTGGTACTGAAAATCCACAAGGATCAGGTGCGCTCTGGAGGCCGGCATGCTCCTTGACCTCTTATGTTTGCCATGACTACGAAGAACAACAAGCATCAATGACTGCAGAGATGCCCCAAGAGAAACGAGGGAAGCATTCATGATTGTGATGAATGCTCAATCACTTGTAGTTTCTTGCCTCACAGAACATCTATGCGGCATATTAATACAACTCAACAAACTGCACACAACCGTCTAGATCAGGGAGCACGAAGATAGGTACGAAAATAGCGGAGAGGAAATGTGATAACATTAATTTAATATAAGCCAGCCGTGTGTGTTCGTTGTCTATGGATCGTGTGTTTCGCTGCCCAGCAAGCCCAGCGAAGCCAAACAGAGAGTAGCATTTTATAAAGAAATTCAAGAAATTAGTGTCCTGCTTCCACAGACATGAAGCATCTGAGAATATTAGAGTTAGATTTCAGCAGCATTACATGTCGTTGCACATGCACATTGCACATGCTTAAGTCGATTGCAGATTGCACATGGAGACAGTGGCAGCTCATTTATAGAAGTGGCGAGTAGCCTGTTTTCGGGGCAGTCACATTTATTTATGATAATTCCACTAAATAATTTCGTGGCAACCCAGCACAGCTACATGCGACATTATGTGGTTGGCTACTGCAAATGGTAACCGAAGGAAAAGAAATAAGCACACGGAAAGGAAACCAAAGGAAACAGAAATACTATTTTTCTGCCCGTCAAGAGCGCACAAGATTCCTCCACGGCTGCCGCTTGACGAGAGTCATAGCATTGATGATCATAAAATTAATGATAAAGTGAATAAAGTTTATGATCGTTAAAAGTGATTACATTTGAAGATTAGGTTTATTTAATAATGATTGCCAGGGTGTCTGTTCTATGTAAGGGTCCTAACGGTTTTGCAACTATTTCAGAATAACATTTATTTTTTCAATTTGACTGTATTTTGGAATTTATAAGTATTATAAGTTAAGATACTAGTAGTGTGAAAAAGGTATTTCAGAATAACATTTAGTGTTTCAATTTGACCATAATTTGGAATTTATAAAGCATTATAAGTTAAGCTACTAGTAGTGTGGAAAAGGTATTAATGCCCTGCAAAATGTTTATTAAGGTGTTTTATAGTTTGTTGCATAGATATTTGGTTTAAATAAAATTTTAATTAATATATAGATATTAATATTAATTATTTTTGAGATAAAAAAAATATGTTTCATGTATTTTATTATGTTTAGTAAAATTTATAGCTATAATATTTTTATTTTATTTTTAATAAAATTTAAAAATTTTAAATAAATTTTAGAATTTATAACTTTAAACTAGAAATGAATTTTAGAATTTATAACTTTAAACTAGAAGTTAATATTTTTTATCATATTTTTATTTTAGAGGTTGAAATTTTATTGATAAAAGGAAAAATATTTTTAATTTAATGAGGAAATCTCATTGTATAAACACCGTTTTATAGATACTTTCCTTAAATCACAATACACTTTCTCATGTAAGGTACAATTCAAAGAAATGTAAGTTTTTTTTTATATTGTTAACATTTTATATTTCTTTCCACACTCGGGTATTTACAAAAATATCATATAACTAATGTTTTGATTATCAACGATCTCAATATTTGGGCACAAACATGTTATAATGGATAGTTTCCTTAAATCAGAGTACACTTTCCAATGTATGGTACAATTCAATGAAATGCAACTCTATCTTCTATATTGCGAACATCATATATTTCTTTATGCATTCAACTTATGGGCCTTTACACAAATATCATTTAACGAATGTTTTGATTATAAATGATCTTAATATTTGAGAACAAACATGTTATAATAGAACCGAGTTCTTTGTTCTTTAATTATTCATTCTAATAATTATGCCAAGGCACTTGGCCCTTTAGATCCCTTGCTACACTATGTTTAATTAGACATATATTTTCTAATATATTTATATTTTACTCAATAATGGCCCCACTCAATGTAACCCCTTTCCAATCTTTAAATGTATGTTAAATACACAATCCAAGCAATATGTTCACCACAATCGAAAATTCTATGTATGAATTTCCACTATTGAATATATGTCTGTTAGAATATCTATTTCTATGACTTTAAGAAATACCTCCACAGTGTTTGAATGAATTTTCTCATAAACAATTTAAAGGAATTGATAATATTTAACATGCAATTTGAACAAAACTATAGAATAATGTACTATAACAAGGAGATCATGCAATGTTTCCTTTAATGTCTCTCTTACACTTTAATGATGCGAGATCCTCCACAATTTATTTAAACACCTTGATCCTCTAAGGATAGAAGTATAATAATGATAACTGTAATTATTTAAACATGTGTTGACATGATCTAAACTTATGAGTTTGTAAAGGTTAGGTTTTATTTCAACTAAACAAACAACATAATTTAGAGCTTAGTTCATGTAGACATGAAGAATCAATAAGAGATTTAACATAACTTGTATAACAAGGATACTCATGCATAATTTTTTTTGGAATTTTTGAAGTTTTCCTCTTTATCATGCTTTGATGAAGACCATTTGTATATTTATAGATTTTAATGATTGCTTAAAGTATTGTATCGAAAATTATTGTTGTAGAATTTACATTATAATAATTTATTGTTGTAGCATTATATTTATTGGTTCGAAATCCATTTCTAGCATTTAATTTATTTGAGAAGAATGTGTGTGTATGTGTTTGAAAGAAAGAGAAATAAAGCATTGTTAATTTATTGATGGAGATAAAAGTAGATTTAGTTCAACTCATTGATGGTTATAATTAGTACATGGTACCAAAGTAATAATGAAACCTTCAATCTAAGTCTAAGAAGAGCCTTCATGTCATTATATCAATTAAAGAGACATAATCTCATCTTTGATTATCTTGATAGTTCCAATTCAATTGGATATCAACATGAAAAGGAATTGCACTAAAGATATAGTTATGAAAGGAATACTATCTTTAGATTCTTGGTTATATTTCCCTTATTACTATTGTGTTATTAGTTTCTTGTTGTTTATAGGTTACACTAGAGGGTAGGTCATACCTCTAATCCTAAGGAGTAGTTGTGTTAAGGTGTGAGCAAAGAACACAGGCTTTCTATTTAGATAATAGATATCTCTAAATAAATTATAGAAATAGAGATGAAAGATTCAATTCCACCAATTATCCATGTTGGTGAGGCAAGTGGAATCTGAATCAACTAACGATAAGAAATAAAGAAAGTATTGTTAACTGAAGTCAACAATTTGTACTATTGTTAACTAATGCCAACAAAAGAAAATGACGCCTAAGTAAGGCTAATAATGGCACACCACGGTGAACCTATTTCTTCTATTTTTCACAATATGTGACTATATTTTGTGAAATTCAACTATATTAAACCATTGCTAACCAAATTCAAGAATTATTAACAAAATTTAACCATTGTTAAAAGAAATAAACAAATGCAAACCAAGGACAATTGTAACAAGCCAACATTTATAAAATGTAGTCAATTATAGTTAACCAAACTTAACCCAAAAAATCATCCTCAACAAAGGTCAACAATTTTCTAATTCTCCACATAGAGGTAGTTACATATTTTTAAATAAATTCAACATAGCAAACCAAATGCAACTAACTTCAAACACACTAAAACATAGTTGACCAAAATCACCCATATCAAAAAATAGTTATAAAAAGTTAACTAGCATAAATTAAAGAATTCTCAAATAAATTTCACCCTAATCAACCTTGGCCAACTATAATTAACCATTATTCACCATTGTTAACTAAAAAAATCATCATTAACTAGTCAACATTCATCAAATATTTTCATCTATCGTGCAACAGTATTAGGCACATCTACCCAAGTAACAATAGTGAATAAAACAAAATGTAATCTGAGGCATGGTAAAAACCCTCTATACCCACAGTATGCATATAAAAATGCATACTCGCATTCATCTTAGGAATTTCATTCACCTCCTTGGTCAAACCTTCATAAGCTAAGGTTAAGGTCCTTCATTTAATCTCATGCGGAGACATTCCTTTTGACTTTCTATAGTCTAACCCTTAATCCATCCTTTGTGTCGGACTCTATACTCTCCCTTCATTAAACTTTAATCAATCCTTAAGGCTGCACATATATAACCAACCCCACTCTATAACTATGGTTATTCACTGACTTACCCATAAACTTCCTGTCAACGTTTTATTTCAATTATAATGTTTACATAATAGAAATATTCGACAACACCTGTAAACCATATTTTTTGCCTTTTCCTCAGTCTTCACACATTTCCCAATGCTTTCCTTTATCGAAATCTTTCAACTCAATAGAATATGCCTTCGAACTCCTGACTTGCGATATGTGATAACATAAACGAACTTCAGTTAAATTTAAACAGTGCCTATAACCTCCTCGGGTCCGCCTTTTTCAATTTCTTTTCACTTCAATCTCCACCATTGATCTTACTCTCGATCCGGCGGCTGCACCTTTTCCCAATCAACGAACTAGTTTGACGCTTTATAGTTGTTGATCAAGATCTACTTGATCCGACGTTCCACAATGATATCGGGTGGATCACTTACTCGACATTTAACGCCTTTTCAGAGTCGATGGGAATTATATGTCCTCAATTTATAAAATTTTGGGTCTGCCCTTGCCATTAAAGCTCGATCTCTTTACGTCCCGATATCCATTGGATGACGAGGCTTTTAAATCCTACGATCTGTGGCCCTTCAACTAGCACGTGGGTTATCAACCTCTCAACCCTCGTAGTTGACTATGACGTAAGTGTTGACTTCAACGATCGATGGCTGAGATCAATTGTGGGATTTCAACCACGATTAAGGGAATTTGCCCTCTTCTATCCCCACATCTCTTTACTTTGGTTTTACGCCATTTCTTCAATGTCTTCTGTGATTCCGGTTTTCTTCAAGGATCTGGTTCTTCACTGTTCTGCCACAACTCTCACCTTCGCTTAACTCCACTTGCCTTTATGCTCCTCCATCTTCATTGTAACACTAAAGGCATCCTCCAATGTATACAAATCCGTAACACAAGCTCTATGGTTCTCTCCTCGAACCTCTTGTTGACTAACAATTTTCCCCAACATTGCTTTTGTTGGAATTGTTATCTCTAAGACAACTCTACCCACAATTGCAACTATGGAGCTATCTCAACAATTTCTACCCAACCGCAGTTGGAAGTTGTTCTGTTACTCTTCTCAGTGTTTCGCCTCTCATTCTGCCCGAACTCCACCTGCATATATATACGATACAGAATCTCTAATTCACACATAGGTTACAATGATATTACTCCATACACACACATAACTCAAAATTGAGTTGTTTGTATTAATGAATATGTATTTACACAGGAACTCTTCCCTTGGCCTAATCTTCTGTATCCGTGGCCTTTGTTCCTCTCTTGCTCGTAGGCTTACAGTCTGACTGATTGACTCACTAGCTACTCTCTAGCTACTTCTCTAACTACTTTCTACCTAGGCCTTATAGGCTTACATTTATACAAAAGGTTCCGTTGAACTAATTCTGGTTCAGATCCTTAATCTATTGAACTAACTCCTGAATATCCTCTAAGTCCACTTTTGACTCCTACTTATCCCGAAGAATCCTTTCTAGCTTCTCGAATCATGAAACCACTTTCTAGTCCAAGACTTAGAATTGATTTCTAACTCTCTCATCATCATTAATCACCCATGTTCTCTTATATTCAAGAGCATTTACAAATATCCTCACAATATCTAATTAATTCCTATTCTAATCACTTAAAATATTGATGATTACATACATAGGAATCCAACTTTCTGGAAAACACAAGGCCCCCTAAGTTAACTAGACTATGATGAAATTGTTGAGTTGTATGCTCCTGCATCATAATCACCCTTATTCAACCAAAATGAAGCATAATCATTTTGACTCAAATTCCACCATAGTTAATTTGGGACACACCCAATCGAAGTTAATTTTAGTTTAGATTCTATGAGTCTTAATTGAGTGAAAATCAAGTATAGTAGATCTTAAATTAGAGTAAATAATGGTGAGTATTTAATATAATAGATATTAATATTAATTCGAATTTGAATATGGTTCTAATATAATTGATATTAATATTAATTGGTATTTGTATATGATTTTTAATATTATTGTTAATTTTTATATTCAACCAATTTTTGGAATTCTTAATATTGGATGTGAAATATTATTGAAATCAAACTCTTTAATCTATATTGTGCCATTATATCATAGTGAACTATAAGATTGGATTTCATTAAAGTTAATCTATTCATATCACAATATAATATAATTTGAAGTTAACTTATAATTGTCACAATGAGACATAATATTGAAGTGAACTATGGTCATATTGTAACATATTATTGAAATCAACTGCTAATATTATTTCTCTTAAAATGTCATGGCATTACATAACATTGAAGGGGATCATAATTAACCAATGTAAGAATAGTTAGTTTAGTCACAAAAAACTATGGTATGGCAAAATCGACTATAGTGAACTATCTATTGGCATGATTAAATAATGTCAACCACACTCAATTAAATTTAACCAATGGTAACCATGCTCATCCAAGTTCAAATAATATCCACCATTATTAACTTATTATCACTTGATGTCCAAAGAAACTAAATATAATTAGTAAATTTAAACCATTTCCAACCATGCTCAATCGAAGTCTTTGATAATGAATTGTATGTTGGAAAATAGCAACACAGGGGGGGAATCAATATTGCACAACTATTATAATTTTTTCTGCAAATAAATAAGTTTTAGAATTCAAACTTCAATACCACATGGAGAGAACCATTCACAAATGAAACAAAATAAAAATCACATGAAGACACCAAGATTTTAAGTGGAAAACCCCTAGGGTTAAAAACCATTGAACTATTTGTTGCTTCTTCTTCTCTATTTCTTTAAAATATTCTCATTTACATACATCAAATAGACACCAATAACAAAGAAACCCATACTCGTTATAAGTGAGATCAGTTGGCCACCACCAACTTGGATCGACCACCCCTACAATAGAAATATCGACATGCATTTAGCTTGAAGCCACAACTTCATGCACAACTAGTTCTAAAGCTATAATGAAATTTAGGACTGAATTAAAAATACAAATGATAGCATCAATGAAGGACCCTTCAACTGCAACTAAACTACTCTCCTTATGAGAACAAATCTCCATACTCTCCCTTCAAAACAAGTATTTAATTCCTGCACAAAAATATGATTCACCTCTAATATCCTATCTCTCAATAATTCTTGAATTCTACATAGTCTACTACAACCACTAAAACATGAACATTCTCTCCTTGGTTTACCCCACACACACACCAAAAGAACCAACCAAATAAACTCATATCTTCCTCCTATTTATAAGTTTATGAGATAGTTAACTCATTAAATGCATCATATGATGGAGGACTCAATAACTCTTTTCAGACAATAGAATTTGTTCGAATCAATCTCCTAGAATTAATCTTGCCACTAAATTCATGTAATGAGAAAAATTCTTCACTTTAAATACCTTCTAAAACTTAGTTAAACTTTCCCGATCATTTTATCAAAAGTCTCGAACAAATACCATTGGAAAAACTCATAAAAACACCTAGGATGCACGCATAATTTGCAAAAATCACAAAATAGAGTAACACTCCCTTTTCACTACTATCTTGTGTTATAACTTAGGTTCCTAATCTAAGAACAATGTTAGTAATGCTTTGTATCCACTACTAACCTGCGTTAGTCCACTTTAGGCCTCCTTCCTTAAGGAATTTGATCAGGAGGATGTTTAAGACATTGTGACGACCTTTACCAATAACTCTGACACCATGCCACAAAATAAAGACCTTCAAAAAGCATGCTTATGACTCAATAAAGGAAACAAATTCATACTTACAAGGCATGTATGAAAATACATCAAGCTCATAGCTCAGATTCAAGAGTGAGCTTTATATGTCTAGAAACAATATGAAATCAAGAAAACCTTCTATAGGACATATATAGGACTCAATACATGGCATATAACTGATGGATACAAGGCAGACATTAGGTGACATCAATGGAAACACCAACATGCAAACAAACCCCCCCTTTGCCAATGATTCCAACCTAAAAGTTTCCTTCCTGAAGTTGATCTTCTGAAGTTAAGCACACAAAAAAATCCCCCTCCCTACTTTAATATCACTAGCAAGGGGCTTTACATGGCAAGACAAGATACATAGAAGAAATGAGATACATAGCCATTGTTTACATACTCCTGCTAAGGGGTTGCACCATACACTCCCCCTAAGCTGCTTGACACTCCCCGTTGCATACATGAGAAGATATACATATTGAAGAAATTAGAAGGAAGAAGCAAGAAAAATAATTCATAATGTAATGAGATACAAGTGACCAAGCAACCACCACCAACTCTCCAAAATTTTGCAGCTGATTTTTGTTTTTGAGGTAACCTTGAGATGGAAGTTAGCTTAATGAAAAACTCCTTTATGCCTCTTAAAGGGCACCACACCCATATTCTTTCTAATATATTAAAAAATCTCCCTTAAAAGTGGCTTAGTGAATTTTTTTGCAATTTGTTCATTTCTGGCTACATACTCCAACCTTGCAAACTTGATGGCCACTTGATCTCTTAAAGAATTATACTTGATTGGTATGTGCTTGAGCTTGGAGTGAAGGAATGGATTTTGTATGACTTATATTAATCGATATCTTGTTTATTTTTTTATTTCAACTAGCGCAAGGTTTGGAGTGATTCCAGGATTAGAGTCAACAAAAAGCCCTAGAGGGAATGGAAGTAGACTATAACCAAGATGAGATAGGAAGCCTTTTGTATTTCTCGCTAGTCTACCAAAAGACTAGTATATTTTGATATTACAAGACATTCTGAAAAATTATGATTGAGGGAAGCCTTATTGTATTATGATTATAAGACATCACAGAAGTTATGTGCCCTTCTTGATGTGCATTGACCTATAAGAATTTCTTTCATAAGAGTGATCTTAATTGGTATCTTGTTTATGTTTGAATTCACATTTATTGGAATTCTTAGTTGGCGCACGCCACCTGAATCAAGCCATCGTTACGATCGCTACGGGTGTCCATGGCACCGAGAGTGACACTGCCAACTTTTTGATGAGCTTCACTCGACATTTGAAGGAGTTGTGTGCCATTTTCAACTCGCTTGAAGTTGGACTACCAGGAAATGGACTTGCAAGAGCGATGGTGCAATTGCGAGCACATATTCTTTGGGATAGCCATGTGTAAGAGAGTTATGAGTAGTGTTTACGGTGATCATATCCCAACGGATACCATTGATCCCAACATTGTTGGCATTCTGTTGAACTATGGTTATGACGAATGTTGTGTAAGAAACGACAACACGATTTATGCAAAATATAATGTGTTGTACACCGTCAACGAAAATATTTATAAAGTGGAATTGGTGGGTCATAATCCACTGGTTTTCAAATGATAATCGAAATTTTACTGGTTTTTTTACTTTTTCTTTTTTCTAAGTGTAGCTCTAATATCTTGGTCACTTTTAATGGTTTGTTTATTTGTTTAATTTGGATTATTTTTCCAAATTTAAAAGTTTAGGGTGTATTTTGGTTTAAAATTACGATCTGATACATGTTTCTAGTTTTCATTTGATATTTAATTAAACCTGTTTAATTAAACTTCTTATTAAGGCATGATTTGTTTCATATTATTTTATTGATATAAGGGTTTTAGTTAAATTTGAAGACCTATGTTAAGTAAAAATGCTTTTTGTTTTTTTGTCATGTCTATTTGAAAATAATATGATATTATGATTAATATATGACTTCAATTATTATATGGGCATTCAATGTGTTTTTCATAATAATTATTAATTTCTTTATATATTTGATTATTGAAGGAAAGATTTTAGTTTTTAGTTTTTATTTCCTTTCACTTTGTGGTGCCACTAAAGAATCTTCCTCTTTTAGAATAAACTATTTTTATTTTATATTTTCTTTGAAAATGCGTTATGCTTGTTAAGATAAGAAAATGAGCTCTTCTTAGTTAAGCGAAGAGAAAAATGGTCTATGCACCAAGATCCTATGCATTCATCATATGCAACCTATTATCGTGAGATTGACACTTATCTAATGCAATTATACTTTGATATGAATACAAAAAATACATCACATGTAATTAGTTGAGAATTACAGATTGTTTAGTGCACTACCATTCTTGAAGTGAAAAATCCCTTGATGGTGACTGTTTTGTGGCATATTTTTCCAAGTAATAAACATGCAGAGACTATTGTTTATATTTTTGTTATATTTTTTAACTCAACAACAATATCCTTTTACTGAGTTTGTATTATTACTTTTTTTCTTTGTCATGTAGAAAATTAAGTTTCAATGCATATTTATCTTCCATTCATTCTCATTTTTCATTGTAAGTGATTTCAAATAATTGGTTACCAATTCAACATTATTAGAGTTGTCAAATGTACACTAAAGTGCAACAACTACTACAATAGTTATGATCCAAAAATTAAGGTGAAAAACCTACATATGATGAGGAAACACCATATTTTAAAGTTGTTGGTTTATTTGAACTCGAGGAATTAGAGAAGTATATACCTTTCAGCAAAGCAATGTATAATAAAACAAAAGAATTTGATGTAAATATTCATGATTTTGATATATCTATTCATAGACCTTATTTTCATGTGAAGCCTATAGAATATGAGCTACATAGAATATGAATGAGTTATCTAGATTTGTGAAGAACAAATTTGAGCAAAAGAATACCTTTAGTTCAACATCACATGCCTTTTGGGGTGCCTTTCCAACTACTTTCTCTTGGGATGTGATAAGACATTTGTGGTAAAACATGATAAATGCATGCAAAAAATATTTGCAATAGTATATAATAAAAACCTACAGTAACATTTCCGTGGCTTTTCTTTTCCCAAACATGGAAAATTAGTATATTATAGTTGAACTAAATATTTTTCTTATTATTATATATGTTTTTATACATTAATAATTATCAAGGAATCACCAATATTTTACAATGTTATCAAGGAATCACCAATGTTTTACAATGTTTTAAAATTTTTAAGAAGATTAACCATGAATTTGCAGTATTATATAACCTAGTGAAACATTTGCCAAGATTTAACAAAATTTTATAATTTAGTGAAAGATTTGCCAAAAAATTATATATGTATATTATATTAATGAAAAAATAGCCTATACATTTTTCTATATACAATGGAAATTTTCCAATTTATTATACATATAAATTTAGGGGAGTTCCTTAAAATGTTCTTTGCTAGAGGAAGATGCACTTCCTAAGAAATTCAAGTTTCTTTATGTTATAACCTTCTAACTTTTTTCCTGGTTGTGTAGAAATATTCTCACATGAGACTAACTCTATTTTTTTTTTTGAAAATATAACTAGTGTAAACATTCATGTTACTTAATGTTTACAATGTTTTTAAATGCAATTGCAACACTTAAATGGAAACAAATATGAAAAATATTCCTATTCAGGAGCCTGACTGTAAATAACGAATAGTGAAAGCGAAAAAAACGTTTATAGTTCTAAATTCACATATGTTTTTTTAAATGGATTTTTGCAATAGTGAAAGTAAAACCCAGATTGCTAGTTCATGAGGGTCACAATGCTATCTCATGTAATGTATTTGGTGATATTAGCAAAAATATAACTTTACATGAAGGCTTTTGTATCTAGCCGAGTGATTGATTTGCATTGTATGATTGTTGAAATTCCTATGGCTGGCAGCACCACTCTGTAGACTTCCTTAGCATTGACTTAACTCACTTTAGTATCACTTGAATTGAATGCTCTACAAGAGCCACCAAGTTCTTAGAAACAAGTGGCCGAAATATTGTCTATGCAGACATGCACGAAATTCCCTGTCCCCAACATATAAACATTTACATGTATACATCGCACCCAATGCATGTTTTTCCATAATGTTTCAGGTCATAGTTGAACTTGGAAGACATATTCCACATTCCCTTACTGAATTCCAATCTTCATGTGGCCTTTTCTGTTCTCTAAGAACTCGATGGGCTAAGAAACATTCACCTTGTTGAAAGCCTTGGAGGGATTGAACTAGTGGAAGTTGTAGTGATCAATTGTGGATGTGGTAGCACATCCGTGAAGGTGGAGCCGATTGCACAACAACTGCAACTGAGCCATAGGAAAATCTATGCTAGAGAAACCTTAGTAATATCCACCAAGGATTTCAAGGTATGTCAATTGGACAAAGGAGTATGGTATTTTGTACACCGCTACAAATGATTTTAGGCTCGCGGGTTATATCGACAGTGACTGAGCAGGGAGTGTTGATGATATAAAGAGCATGCCAGGATAGGTTTTTTATTTAGGTTCGGGAGTCATTTCATGTGCCTTCAAGAATCAACTAATAATGTCATTTCCAATAGCAAAATTTGAATATGTCCTCGCAACATCAGCAATGCTTTTCATTTAGGTTCGAGAGTCATTTCATGGGCCTCCAAGAATCAACTAATAGTGTCATTTCCAATAGCAAAATTTGAATATGTTGTTTCAACAGTAGGGATGTGTCAACAATAGCAATGTGTCAAGCGGTTTGGATGAGAAGAATGTTGAGGGATTTATTCCATGAACAAGAGGGAACAACAATTACTTTCTGCTAAAACAATTCGGCAATTGCAGTATAAAGATTTTTTTTTCATAAGAGGACCAAGCACATTGAGGCTAAATTGATGGGGCCAACCCACGTGGTCCCGCTTCACCTCAGCTGATGAGGATTTTTCTTTGTGAACTGGACAGTACACGTATTAATTGGAATTGATTTCTGTTTGATATGCAATCAACTTGCATGTACTAACTCTGTCTAATCGGTGGACACCTATTCTCCTCGGGATCCTGGCAAATCCCGCCTTGATTTTCATTCTATTCGCACCTTTGGGTTCATTACTATCTCCCGGTGGTTGGTTTCGGTGGTCTCTGTGTTATTTTGTTTTGCTGGTGGTTGCTTAGCCTCTGATGAAACCCTATGTGGTTCCGCCTGTTCTGTAGTGGTATGGTGAGAGCTCGACTGCGCTCTATTGTTCCTGTCTCGGTTTTTCTGCCCGGCGATTGGGTTTCCTTGGTAAGTTATCTCTGTCCTCTGTATGCTCGTTTCACTCTCTTTGTTGTAGGCGCTCTCCGTTGTTTGTTTGCTTTAGCACCGTCTGGTCTCGACTTTCTTAACAGTCACTAGTGTTTGCGTTGTTTGTTTGCTTTAGCACCGTCTGGTCTCGACTTTCTTAACAGTCACTAGTGTTTAGTTGGTATGGTTTAATGGTGCTCGGGTTCGCTCTCAGTTCGACAGTCTCCCAGGTCGATGGATCTCCGGGGTCTTCCTTCTCCGACTCTCGGCTATTTGAAAAGGTATGTACCCGTTCTCTGCTGGAGTTCCTTCACCACATCTCATACAGATTCTAATGATCTCGGCCCCTCTGTGAGCAGGGCTCTCTGGTTCGAGGTTTTCTTACCTGCTATTACGGCTCACCCTCAGGTATGGTCATCTCCTTTTGTTCGTTCTCTGTGTTTTTGTTTTCAATCTTTACAGCTCTAACTCTCACTCAAGGGTTTGGAAAACTAATTTCCCGCCCTTCGTGTCTTTTACAGGTGTGGCCGTCCACTGTTTCGTTGTCAGTGGAATTCGACAGTTCTGGTCTCTTTTCGGGTAGTCTTTCTCTTATTTTCTTGTCTGTAATTAGGTTCTTGTCGTTGTCATTGGCTCCGGTTGCTAGTTACAGAGATGTCTGGCCTTAGTCATGGCTTGGGTTTCTAGGTTTGTCAAACCCTTGGTTGTAAACTAGGTAGGGTTTGGAAACTGCGGCAACACTGTTAGGTTGTGCTGAGATGAACTGTTCTGTGTAATTTATGCTGAGATGTAATGTTGTAAAATTAAGCGGAAAGGAAACTCGTTCACTGTCGGTTTTGTTTGCTTACCTGGTAACTGTGTTTGTCTGACATGAACCCGCAGTGTGCTGGTCGGTTCCACCTCTTGTGTGCTTGCTTTCTTACTCTGCCAGTTCGTAGCTTGTCAAGTACGGACTTTTGTTTATGCGAATAAAAGTAAATTATTGACACAACATTTTACATACAGTCTTTTGTTCCTGAGGACGCCTATAAGAATTAGTTGTTTTTGTGCACTTGTAAAAAAAAAAAATCAAGGAAATGTATCTTTATTTCTGTTACTCTTTTGTTTGCTCCGCTGCTGAACCCCTCTGGGTTTGCTTGCTCGCGTTCTTGTACATTGTTTCTATGCAGTTAGATAACTGCTGGCAGTTGTTCAATTTCAGTTCAACAGTTATTACAGATGTGACATTTCTTGATGGTTAACTAGTTTTACTTGGTCTGTTCTTTACAATAGTAAATTATTGTTAGGTGGCTAATGGCTCTAACTACTATTACCATTCCTAGTTAGAACTTATTACAATACTTCTAACATCCTGGACAGAAACTAAAAATAACAACAGATATTAATAAAACTAACCGAAAAGAAAAAGAAAAAAAAACATAAGAACGAGACCGACTTGTTGTCCGTTCTGTGAACTACTTCTCGTCTCCCGTCCTTTTCAGAAACCTTGTCTGCCTTCTCTCTGACTTCACCCTGTTAACTAGATGCTCCTGCATCAGGCTTCCGGGGTAAAAGAGAACTCATGGCTCCGTTCCATGAGCTCCTCCACCGAGTAACCAGCCTTCTGAATCTGCGCCGCGTCGAGCCACGAGCTGTCCTCCATTGGACGATCTCTCCACTTGACAAGGTAATGCAGATACTCCTTTCTGCGTGTCTTCTTGGCTACCTGGGTGCTGAGGATTCCTTCAATTTCATGGGTCTGGGCCGAAGGTAACTGCTTCTTCCAAGGGCTGCTCTCTAACTGGGTGTCCCGTTCTGGCTGTACCATACTATCATCTTCCGCCTGGGCGTGATATGGAAACAGGTCTGCCACATTGAATATAGGTGAGATGCCTATGTCAGGTGGCAGCTGAATTTCATAAGCATTGGCCGAAAACTTTCGCAGAATCTTGCATGGACCGATTTTCTTGTATTTCAACTTGTTATATGTGCCCTTAGGAAACTGTTCCCGGCGCAGGTGCGCAAGGACTTCGTCCCCAACATCAAAATGCACCTCTTGTCGCTTTGTGTCTGCGTGCTGTTTGTATTTTTGTGTGCTGTCTTGCAATCTCAAATTGACTTTTTCATGAAGCTCGCTCATTGCTTCAGCAAAATCTTCCCCATCTGCACTTCTCCGTTCTAGCTGTCCCAAATCTCGCAGTTCATGTACTCCCCGAGGATGCATACCATATAAAATCTGAAATGGGCTAAACCCGGTGCTACGATTGGGCAAGTCGTTATAGGCGAATTCTGCCTGGGCAAGAGCTCGGTCCCATAATCGTGAATTTTCTCTAGTCAAACTTCGTAATAAGTTTCCCAAGCTCCTGTTCACCACCTCTGTCTGTCCATCAGTCTGCGGGTGATACGCAGAGCTGAAATTTAATTGCGTGCCCAACTTTTTCCACAGGGTGCGCCAAAAATGTCCTGTGAACTTCACATCCCTGTCTGAAACAATAGTTCTAGGTAAGCCATGTAATCGAACTACTTCTGTGAAAAACAAGTGTGCCACATATGTGGCGTCACTAGTTTTCCGGCAAGGAATGAAATGAGCCATCTTCGAGAATCTGTCTACCACCACCATCACTGAATCATATCTCCACTGCGTTCTAGGCAATCCTAGGACAAAATCAATGCTGACTGAATCCCACGGCCTGCTTGGAACAGGTAGGGGTGTGTAAAGTCCCGTGTTTTGGTTGTGTCCTTTCGCCAGTTGGCAGACTTTACACCTGGTTACATATCTCTGCACGTCCCGGCTCATTTTAGGCCAATAATAAAAATGCCTGAGCTGCTCCAAAGTTTTGTTGACGCCAAAATGTCCCGCTAGTCCACCACTATGTTTTTCCCTTACTATATTTTCTCTCATTGAACAGTCCGGAATACATAGCTGCCCACCTCGAAACAATAATCCTTCCTGTAAATTATAATCTAGCCATGGGCTTGTGTTCCTCAATACGGGATTTTGGTAAGCTTCAAAAGCTTCCTTGAAATCCATGTCCATCTGGTACAAGTCCTTCAAATATTCGAATCCCATCACCTATATGCCACTTTCTTGTAAGAGCAAGGCTCTTCTGCTTAAAGCATCTGCCACTTTGTTGGCTTGCCCACTTATGTGTTTTAACACAAAAGTAAAACTCTGCAAGTATTCCACCCACTTGGCATGCTTATGGTTCAACTTGTGCTGATGCGTTACATATTGTAATGCTGAATTATTGGAAAACAAGACGAACTCATTGCATAGTAGGTAGTGTCTCCAATGTTTTAAAGCTTGGATCACTGCATAGAACTCCTTGTCATATGACGAATACTTCTGCCGACTCGCATTTAGTTTTTCACTAAAAAACGCCACTGGTCTGTCCTCTTGACTGAGCACAGCGCCAATAGCTGTCCCGCTTGCATCACAACGAACCTCAAAAGGTTTACTAAAATCGAGCAGTCTCAAGATCGGCCTCTCCATTATTTTCCGCTTCAAAAGTTGGAAACTGTTTTCTGCTGCCTTGGTCCAACAAAAAGGTTGGCTGGCCTTTTTGATGATCTCCAGCATTGGTGCACAGATTTCACTGAAATGTTTAATGAATTTTCGATAAAAACTTGCCAGACCGTGAAAACTACGTACCTCAAACAAATTCTTTGGTGACGGCCAACTCATGATTGCTGCAATCTTCTCTGGGTCCATCTTTAACTCGTTCTCTGCAACTACAAATCCCAGATAGATCAACTCCTTCTACAAGAAAGTGCATTTCTTCAAATTTATCAGCAGTTTGTTCTGCTGCAGCTTCTCGAACACCTTTTGAATATGCTGAAGATGCTCTCTTTTCGTTCTGCTGAAAATTAAAATATCGTCCAGATAAACTATCACGAACTTGCCAATAAATTCTTTTAACATCTCATTCATCAGCCTCATAAAAGTACTAGGAGCATTACTCAGCCCAAATGGCATGACCAACCATTCATATAGCCCTTCATTGGTCTTGAAGGCTGTCTTCCATTCATCTCCTTCCCTAATTCTGATCTGATGATACCCACTCTTCAGATCTATTTTTGTAAAATGTGTTGCCCCACTAAGACAGTCCATCATGTCGTCCATTCTGGGCAAAGGAAACCTGTATCGAATCGTAATTTTGTTTATAGCCCGTGAATCCGTGCACATTCGCCATTCTCCACCCTTCTTGGGTGCAAGTACTGTTGGTACTGCACAGGGGCTCAGGCTTTCTCTGATCAGTCCCTTATCCAGCAACTCCTGCACCTGTTTGCGTACTTCTTCATTGTCCCTCGGACTCATCCTGTACGCTGCTTTATTAGGTAAGCTTGGTCCTGGTATAAAATCAATGTGATTGCTGATACTCCTTTTGGGAGGCAGTTTATCAGGTAGCTCATCAACCACAATATCTTGGAATTCTTCCAACAGCTCCTGAATTTCTTTAGGTAGTTCTGATTTTTCTATGTTCAACAACACCGGCTTCATTCTCCTTACAACTGCATAATTAACTTCATTTTCCTCAACCTGTTTCACAAACTGTTTTCCTCCTATTAACAATGCCTTTGTTCCGCTTGGTTCTGCCGTGTCTTCCTCTTTGATGGGTACAAGTGTGTGTTGGACCCCATCCTTTGTAAATTTATAATAATTTGTCTTCCCATCATGTGTCACCTTCCGGTCATACTGCCATGGTCTTCCAAGCAGTATATGGCACACGTCCATTGGCATAATATCGCAGACCAATGTGTTGTGGTACTTGCCAATGTGAAATTCTACCTCGCATTGTTCATCAACTAACAGCTGGTGGCCTTTCTGTAGCCACGACACCTTGTAAGGTGTGGGGTTCTTTAGCCGTTTCAGTCCCAGCTTTTCCACCATCTCGGTGGCAACCAATTTGTCCGTACTTCCGCTGTCTATTATCAATTTGCAGCACTTTCCATGTGATTTACAAACTGTCCGGAACAGTGCTTTCCGCTGTGTTGGTTTAGCCACCTCCTTGGCTGGTTTTAACAACACTTTATTTAAAATCAAAGCTTCCCCTATCTCCGCCGTGTCTTCCACCTCCCGGGGTTGTGCTTCAGCTTCCTCAGCCTGTGCAACAAGTGTTCCCCTCTGGCCCGCATGTTCAACTTCTGGACATTCGAAGGATCTGTGCCCCCATTTATGGCACCTGTAGCATTGGACATTAGTCCCTCTTCCGCGGCCATTTCCTCGTCCTCGCTGATATGACCGACCTCCTCTGTTGCTTTCTCCTTTCTCTGCTGTCCCTGAAGCTCTGGAACTGCTACCTTCCTCGCTGTTCGCGACAGTTCTCCCTCTGCCATAGGACTGTCCTCGTCCTCTGCCATTCCCTCTCCCTCTCCTGTTGTTCTGTTTTCTGTTAATTTTCTCTTCAGCCTTCACAGCGCTCTGAAAGGCTTCCTCAATATTCCGAGGAGAAAGAATACTGATTTCATCCAATATTTCCATCCTCAAGCCATTTACGTACCTCGCTGTTTTTTCTGGAGTATCTTCCGTATAACCAACACGTAAATTTACTCTTCTGTGTACTCTTTGACAGTCATACCCTTCTGCCTTAAATTCTGTACTCGCCGATATAGTTCAACCTGGTAGTCTTTCGGTAGAAATCTGCCTTTCAATTTTGCCACCATCCTTGGCCATTTTCGTATCGGCAATTTGTTCATTCGCTTTCTATCCGCCTGGACACTGTCCCACCACAAGAGGGTGTGTCCCTTTAATTTAGTTGCAGCGAATCTAACTCTCTTGTCCTCACTGACTTCCTCATTCTCAAAATACTTATCTAGTTCGCTTATCCAGTCCAACAGGACATCTGCGGACAGACTGCCATCGTAATTAGAAATCTCTGTTTTGGGTTTGCTGCTAGCTAATAGAACTGATCGCGGCAGTCTCAACTCTGGAGCTTCTTCGTCTGACCCGTCTGTAGCAGTTACTGCTTCCTCCTCACTGTCATCTCCAAGTTCCGGGTCTCTTCGCCTGCCCACCTCCGCTGCTTCCAAACGAGCTGTAAGAACTCTAATTTGTTCTCTCAATCCTTCATCTGCTCCTCTACGTGCACCTCTTCCACGTCCTCGTCTTGGTACTTCCATTTTCTTCTATTTCCTCAAAACACTGCTCTGATACCACTTGATGGGGCCAACCCACGTGGTCCCGCCTCACCTCAGCTGATGTGGATTTTGCTTTGTGAACTGGACAGTATACGTTTTAATTGGAATTGATTTCTGTTTGATATGCAATCAACTTGCATGTACTAACTCTGTCTAATCGGTGGACACCTATTCTCCTCGGGACCCTGGAAAATCCCGCCTTGATTTTCACTCTATTTGCGCCTTTGGGTTCATTACTATCTCCCGGTGGTTGGTTTCGGTGGTCTCTGCGTTATTTTTTTTTGCCGGTGGTTGCTTAGCCTGTGATGAAACCTTATGTGGTTCCGCCTATTCTGTAGTGGTATGGTGAGAGCTCGACTGCGCTCTATCGTTCCTGTCTCGGTTTGTCTGCCCGACGATTGGGTTTCCTTGGTAAGTTATCTCTGTCCTCTGTATGCTCATTTCACTCTCTTTGCTGTAGGCGCTCTCCGTTGTTTGTTTGCTTTAGCACCGTCTGGTCTCGACTTTCTTAACAGTCACTAGTGTTTGCGTTGTTTGTTTGCTTTAGCACCGTCTGGTCTCGACTTTCTTAACAGTCACTAGTGTTTGGTTGGTATGGTTTAATGGTGCTCGGGTTCGCTCTCAGTTCGACAGTCTCCCAGGTCGATAGATCTCCGGGGTCTTCCTTCTCCGGCTCTCGGCTATTTGAAAAGGTATGTACCCGTTCTCTGCTGGAGTTTCTTCACCACATCTCATACAGATTCTAATGATCTCGGCCCCTTTGTGAGCAGGGCTCTCTGGTTCGAGGTTTTCTTACCTGCTATTACGGCTCACCCTCAGGTATGGTCATCTCCTTTTGTTCGTTCTCTGTGTTTTTGTTTTCAATCTTTACAGCTCTAACTCTCACTCAAGGGTTTGGAAAACTAATTTCCCGCCCTTCGTGTCTTTTACAGGTGTGGCCGTCCACTGTTTCGTTGTCAATGGCATTTGACAGTTCTGCTCTCTTTCCGGGTACTCTTGCTCTTATTTTCTTGTCTGTAATTAGGTTCTTGTCGTTGTCATTGGCTCCGGTTGCTAGTTACAGAGATGTCTGGCCTTAGTCATGGCTTGGGTTTCTAGGTTTGTCAAACCCTTGGCTGTAAACTAGGTAGGGTTTGGAAACTGCGGCAACGCTGTTAGGTTGTGCTGAGATTTACTGTTCTGTGTAATTTATGCTGAGATGTAATGTTGTAAAATTAAGCGAAAAGGAAACTCATTCACTGTCGGTTTTGTTTGCTTACTTGGTAACTGTGTTTGTCTGACATGAACCCGCAGTGTGCTGGTCGGTTCAACCTCTTGTGTGCTTGCTTTCTTACTCTGCCAGTTCGTAGCTTGTCGAGTACTGTAATGGACTTTTGTATATGCGAATAAAAGTAAATTATTGACACAACATTTTACATACAGTCTTTTGTTCCTGAGGACGCCTATAAGAATTAGTTGTTTTTGTGCACTTGTAAAAAAAAAAATGAAGGAAATGTATCTTTATTTCTGTTACTCTTTTGTTTGCTCCGCTGCTGAACCCCTCTGGGTTTGCTTGCTCGCGTTCTTGTACATTGTTTCTATGCAGTTAGATAACTGCTGGCAGTTGTTCAATTTCAGTTCAACAGTTATTACAGATGTGACATTTCTTGATGGTTAACTAGTTTTACTGGTCTGTTCTTTACAATAGTAAATTATTGTTAGGTGGCTAATGGCTCTAACTACTATTACCATTCCTAGTTAGAACATATTACAATACTTCTAACATCCTGGACAGAAACTAAAAATAACAACAGATATTAATAAAACTAACCGAAAATAAAAGGAAAAAAAAACATAAGAACGAGACAGACTTGCTGTCCGTTCTGTGAACTACTCGTCTCCCGTCATTTTCAGAAACCTTGTCTGCCTTCTCTCTGACTTCACCCTGTTAACCAGATGCTCCTGCATCATAAATATAATTTTATTAGAGAATTAATTAACAATGGTGAAATTTTGTTGCATCATTGCAGGTCACAAGATCAATTTTCAGACATCTTCACAAAGTCATTGGCATGTGAAAATTTTGTTTATCTCAGAGATTGTTTGAGAATTATCAGCTGTGATTAAGGGGGGTGATGGAAAATTAATACCAACCATAGCTTTAAATAAACTGAGTGCTACCATACTTGTGGTAGTGTAAATCAACCGAGTAGATTTTGTTTGCAGGTTGAGGATTTAATTTGTAAGCTAAAGGACATGAGTTAAGTGAAATTTTGAGCAAGAGTACAAACCTCTCATTCCACAACACGTCAAGAAATTAAAAACAAATAAACATTTAACTTCTCATTCCACAACACACCAAGTAATTAAGAACAAATGAACCTTTAATAAAGGTTGGTTTAAAATGTGTAAGAAATTTATTTTGGCTCAGCAAAATATATTTTGTACAATAGCCCATATTGTCTCTTAATACTTTGACTAGGTCATGAATTAATGTGTTAAAACTTTATCTTTGAATATACATGGGTAGAAGTTTTTAATTGAGTTGAGGTCAAGAGGAGAAAATCCTGAAAAATCTATGATGTGAGGGTAAAAACAATTTGTTACGGGTTTGCAACTCCTCCTAAAGTGTAAATCTCAATAAAAGCTCTTGTTTTACTCGGTGAAAGAACTTCAACCTCCATATTTTATAGGAATGTATTTTTCTTACATTTGTGAAATCATAATATAATATGTTTCACGTCGTGAAGTGTAAATCTTAAATCTCAGTAAGAACTCTTGTCCTCCATATTTTATGGGAATGTATTTTTCTTGCATTTGTGAAATCATAATATAATTTGTTTCACGTTTAGTTTTGTTTTTACGGCGCAACCACTCCTATGTTTTTTGGTGAAATTTCACACGTTAGTTTTTACCATGCAACCACTCTGTTTTAGCGGTTTTACTCTGTTCAGCTGTGCGTTAAATTTTTGAGGTTTTAACTCCATTTGAGTTGCGCAAGTCAACTGCGATTTAATCCCTAAGTGTAGAGAAAGAATCCTCTGTCCAAAACCTTCAACCAAGTCCTCCATATGTTGGCTTAACCATTTTCCATCTTCCACCTGCACATGCTTGTAAAAATCCTTCACATTGGAATAAACAAACAACACAACGTCAAGCTGCAGAAGAATTGTATAACTCCGGATGCTGTTGTTGCATCAACCACTTGTAGTTGCTTGCCTCACGAACATGTATGCGCATATTAATACAACTCAACAAACTGCACGCAACCATCCAGATCAGGGAGCACGAGGATAGATACCACAATATGGTCGACAGAGAGAATAGCGGAGAGGAAATGTGATAACATTAATTTAATATAAGCATGCAGTGTGTGTTCGTTGTCTATGGATCGCGTGTCTCCCTGCCTAGCCAAGCCAAACAGAGAGTGGCATTTTATAAAGAAAGTCAAGAAATTAGTGTACTGCTTCCACAGACATGAAGCATCTGAGAATATTAGAGTTAGATTTAAGCAGCATTACATGTCGTTGCACATGCACATTGCACATGCTTAAGTCGATTGCACATGTTTTCGGGGCAGTAACATTTATTTATGATATTGCCACTGAATAATTGCCGGGCAACCCAACACAGCTGCTTGGGACATTATGTTGTTGGCTACTGCAAACTAACCGAAGGAAAAGAAATAAGCACTCGGACAGGAAACCAAGGGAAACAGAAATACTATTATAAGATATTAATTACTGTAATTAATTTTAAAAATTAATTCATATTCTCTATATCTATTATGAGATGAGAGAATCTCAAATCCCTAAGCTTACAAACTTTCCTCTTAAAATTTTGTAATTTAAAAAATAAATTAAAACTAACCACAGAGATTTTGATCTCCCAAAGGTACCCTAATTCAATGTTAAAAAAAATCTAATCTAATATTATTATACATGTTCAATGAAATTCCATCCTCTTAGATACGTCAGTATTTCATCCATTATCATGGTTGAAATTTTTATTATGTCAGTTAAATTAAAAATCTAATAATAATAAAAAATTAAATAACTATACAAAACATTTAAACTTGCATAGATTCATGGACGAGAGAGATCAAATCCCTCAATATACAAACATTTTTTTGGAACTTAAAACTTGATAAAACCTTTGGTCCTTCTAAAAACATAATAAATCCGGAATTCCAGAATTAGAAAAATCTAACTGATCATAATCAACTACTCAATAAAAATTCATAATAGATTGTTGATTGAATATCTATGATCAACAAAATTGTAACCCACACTAACAATTTAAAAATAGAAGAGAATATATTTTAGATATTACTAAATTAAATTTTCCCTTTCAATAAAATTATTAATATATAATTATTAAACCAAATCCTCATTGAAGATGGAAGAGAATATATTATAGATATTACTAAATTAATTTTTTACCTTCAATAAAATTATTAATATATAATTATTAAACCAAATCCTCATTGAAGTGTTGAATTGCTGCAACGCTTTGTAGATCGTTTCTTCAATCTCTATGCTAAGCGAGCATAGTGATTGGAAACATGTAAAATTTGAGGGGATATTGGAAATATGTAAAATTTGAGGGGATAATAAGAAATGAAATTGGAAACATGTATAATTTGAGGGGATATTAAGAGATGAAATCTTTATCATGAAAGATGGATCGCTCAAGTCCCTTTATGATGATTAAAATATTAAATAAAATTATTTGTGTATAGGTTACGTTCACGTCAATAATGGCGACAAACTAAGCATCAATGGACATCGAGAAAGCTATATTTTCGGCATAAAATAGCTACCGCCAGCTTGTGTATATCCGGTAAAAGGAATTATATATATAAAAGTCACTATCAATTAATTACACCACAAATTATATATATATATATATATATATATTAATTACACCACCAATTCAAGCATATGAACGAGCATAATTTTAACCATAAGAAAATCCAGTAGACAAAAATCACTTCCATTTTGTATTTGATTCGTATGTATAAAAGTATACGTTACAGCCGTATATATGCTCATGAAAAGGACAGTATGTATATGAGGAAGACATGACACTCACGAGGGAATGTGAAGGATGTACTCCTTTACCAAACTGTAAAAATGCCAGTTTGGTAGGGAAGCAGGCCGTGCCGACATGGATGTAATGCACACATGACTATTGGACATGCCGCATCCTTTCCTTTGTGGCTGGATTGATGTGATCA
Source organism: Pinus tabuliformis (assembly GCA_031772625.1). Classification (NCBI taxonomy): domain Eukaryota; kingdom Viridiplantae; phylum Streptophyta; class Pinopsida; order Pinales; family Pinaceae; genus Pinus; species Pinus tabuliformis. The sequence goes on from CM062806.1 coordinate 944,910,964, forward strand.
CGAAGAGAGAGCACTGAGAGTGTTCAAAAGTGCCACTCTGCTAGAGATAAGAAGTCTGAAGAGCTCATTCGTTCTGCGGTCGATGTGGATGAGAGCGCTTTCCAACTCTGTGGTGGACATGCTGACTGCATCTATGGAGCCCTTAAGTTCATCTTGCATGTTGGAAGACAACTTGGACGTCTTGTTAATGATGCATCTGTCCAGTGAATTGGTGAGGTTTCCAACCGTAACACCCACCCTATTCAACTCATGCAAGAGGAACTTGAATGATGTTGACGTCTTTCTCTGCATCTCCATAGCTTCCTTTAACTTCTGTTGCATCATGTTAGTCATGCTGTTGATGTCGATGAGAGGAGGGAGAGTAGTGATGCTATTCTTCTTTTTAAGAAAGCCTGTACCTGGCATAATTGAGCGGCATGGTGTGTTGAAGGAAAGGGAAGCCACAAGTGCAGTGCAGGAAAATATGGTAATGGCCTTCGCTTGCTTGATGGCTTCCTCGACGCTTGATCTGTCCATTGATGTTGCCATTGGTGTTGTTGGGTGAAGGCTATCGGCCATTCGCTTCAAAGTGGACATGCATTTCGCTAGCTTGGACTCCATATCCTTGCTCGCTCTTAATTCATCCATGCAATTGACAAGGGAGTTCTTCGCTTTCACCACTTGATTACTCATCCTGCCATGGGCATGGGCGTGAAATAGGCCATGCAGAACTATCTGTACTGACATGTTCTGTTTCTTTATTTCTGATGTGCATTCTCTCAAGACATTGCACACATCAAGCAGATTGACCAGGTCCTCCATATGTCGGCTCAACCATTTTCCGTCTGTATTACTGTCTATCTGCATGTGCGGGTACAAATCCTTAACACTAGAGTAGATGAAAAGCACGACCTCCAGCGCTTGTCCAAGCCAAGCGGTGGAAAGATTGTATGACTCCGGCTGTTGTTGTTGTTGCATGGGTATCTCCACCTTAGCTCGAAGTTGGTACTCAAAATCAGCAAGGATCGGGTGCGCTCTGGACGCCGGCATGCTGCTTGACCTCTTATGCTTGCCATGACTACGAACAGCAGCAGGTATCAATGATTGCAGAGACGCTCCAAGGGAAACGAGAGTCGAACTCATTATTGCGATCACTGCTCAATCGTTTAATTTTCTCCGTCTCAGGATCAGGATCTGCTTATCTATCTCTTTGGCACTACACTAGTAATTTCTTGCCTTCTCAGAACATCCGAGGCGTGTATTAATACAACTCAATGTCACACATCCGTCCAGATCAGGTAACACGAGAACACCTAACAACACGTGGTGGACAGAAAGAATAGAGGAGAGGAGCTGTGATATCGCTAATCTAATCGATGCCCGCCATGTGTTCTCTTGCCTATGGTTCGTGTGTCTCCCTGCCCGACAAGATGACAAGCGGATCCGAGCGGGCAATTTATATATGCAGTCAAGGCCTCATTAGTCTATTGCTTCCGGCTACCTGAAGAATCGAAAAAGATTTAGAGTCATATTTAAGCAACTACATGTCTCTGCAGATGCACGATGCACATGGAGGGCACGGCAAGAGCAAGCCAATTCACGTTGTTGCATTTAAGATCTTCTCACTTTATAATTTCTTGTCAACGTGCATCAGCCAATCCAACCTTTTTTCCAGAAGACAAGGTAACGAAAAGGAAAGCAAGTAATTGGTTGGTCGCTCTGCAAGGAAACCAAATGGAGCAGGAAAAATAGTCTTCCACTCAAACATCTATTGCTATCCGTGTTACGCGTAAAGAATGGCTAGATTACCATCGAGCAGCATTACGCCAGCCGTTTTCGTCTATGAGATCCATAGAAAGAAGCTGGAGAAATCCAGGAGAACTTAAAGTATCTTGATGTTTATTTTAGGAGAATGGAGAGGTATATATTAAGTTTTAAATTATCTAGTATATCATCTGGCTGGATGGAGAATTGGCATTTTATTAAATAAGTAGGTGTAGTATATCTCAGATCATGGCATCACATTAAATAAATAGAGCTAGAATCTAATGATTAATTTTAACTAATGAAAATTTATTTATTAATAAAGAATATATATTAAATAAATAAATAACAAACAAATAAATAAATAAATAAAATAAGTCTAGCTTCATAAAATCAACGTTCTTGAATGAAGTGCTTAAAGAGGAGGTATATGTAGGGCAACTATCTCCTTATGAGGTAGAAGGCCAAGAAAACAAGGTGTATAGGTTTACTAAAGTTTTTTATGCACTGAAGCAAGCATCGCATGCATGGTATAACACAATAGATGATTACTTAATGGAAAATGGCTTCGACAAATGTAACGGTGAACCTATGCTCTACATTAAACAAAGTGATGGTAAGCTTCTTATTGTTGTTTCATATGTAGATGATTTGATTTTTACAGGGAGTGATGGTTTCCTCATTGTTGATTTCAAAGAAGTCATGAAAAATGTGTTTGAAATTAGTGACTTGAGGTTGTTGAGGTATTTTTTGGGCATAGAAGTGAAGCAAATAGAAAATGATATTTTTATTTCCCAAGAAAAGTATGTAATAGACATTTTGGAGAGCTTTAATATGAAAAGCAGCAAGCCCAGACCAGCTCGAACTATCATGGTGTTGAAGTTGAGCAAAGAAGATTGCCCCAGGAATGTCAATCTAACATTATACAAAAGTGTGGTGGGAAGCTGAGTTTGTTGTCAAGTTTCATGGAGACACCGAAGGAGACACATTGACAAGTAGCCAGAAGGATTTCAAGGTATGTCAACGGTACAAAGGAGTATGGTATTTTGTACATGGCTACAAATGATTTTATGTTGCTGGGTTACATTTACAGTGACTAAGCAGGAAGTGTTGATGATATAAAGAGCATGTCAAGATATGTTTTTCATTTAGGTTTGGGAGTCATTTCATAGGCTTCCACTAAGAGTGTCATTTCCAATAACAGAATTTGAAAATGTCCTCACAACAGCAACAATATGTCAAGAAGTTTGGATGAGATGAATGTTGAGAGATTTATGCTATCAACAAGAGGGACAACAATTATTTTATGCCAAAAAAATTCCACAACTGCATTATAAAGAATTCTTTTTTTCATAAGAGGACCAAGCACATTGATCCTAAATATAATTTCATTAGAGAATTAATTAACAATGGTGAAATTGTGTTGCATTATTGCAGGTCACAAGATCAATTTTTAGACATCTTCACAAAGTCATTGGCACTTGAAAATTTTGTTTATCTCAAAGATTGTTTGAGAATTATCAAGGGTAGGGGCAGTGCTGGAAAATTAATCCTAACCACCACGTTAAATAAACAAACTGAGTGCAACCATACTTGTGGTACACGTGTAAATCAACCAAGCTGTCTTTGTTTGCAGTTTGAGAAAAGCTGAGTGCAACCATACTTATCATACACATGTAAATCAACCAAGTAGCTTTTGGAGGATTTAGTTTGTAGGCTAAAGAACATGCATTAAATGAAATTCTGAGGGAGAGTACAAACTTCTCATTCCACAACACATCAAGTAATTAAAACTTCTCATTCCACAACACATCAAGTAATTAAGAACAAATAAACATTTAATGAAGGTTTGATAAAAACATATGATCGGACATTTATTCCGCCTCCATTATTTGTATTCCACAACATGTGCACGTTCAGCGAAATATGTTTGGTACAATCACCCATATTGTGTCTTAATACTTTGACTATGTCATAAATTAATAAATTAATGTGTTAAAACTTTACCTTGGAATATACATGAGTAGAAGTTTTTAGTTGAGTTGAGAGTGTAAGTAGAGATCGAGAGAGGAAAATTGTGAAACAATTTGTAGATAAAATGTGAACATAATTGAAAAGAAAGAGATGTAGCTCTCAGGTGTGGCCTGCACCTGGAGACTACACTCACCAAAAATAGAGAGATCACTCTCGTACACTCTATTTCATCAATGAAAGATTACATCATTAAATACAATACTAGGAATTAGGAAGTTGCACCCAAACTCTTAAACTTTAGGAACTAATCCTAAACTAGGGAGAACGTTACAACAATGTAACCATTTTCTCCATTAATACAAAATAATATTAATTATTCTTAACTCCCCCCCTTAATGGAGAAAGGGTTCTCCTGGACTCCTAGCATCTTTCTAAACAATTCAAATTTCACTCGTGCAAGAGGCTTTGTGAAAATATCAGCCACATTGTCACAAGTTTTACAATATACAACAACAATTTCTTTAGACTGTATTTTCTCTCTAACAAAATGGAACTGAGTGTCTATATGTTTGGTGTTTTTGTGAAACACTGGATTGTATGCTAATTTAATGGTGCTCTGGTTGTCGCTTTTGATGGAAGTGGGATTCTTCTGTTCTTTTCCTGCATCTTTGAGAAGCCTTCTCAACCAGATCGCTTCACACGTTGCTGCACACAATGCTTGATACTCAGCTTCACATGAAGACAAGGCTACAGTACTCTGCTTCTTGCTGCTCCAAGCTATGACCCCGAAACCTATGTTGAATGCATAACCTGTGATGGACCTCCGATCATCCAGGTTACCTGCCTAGTCTGAGTCTGAAAAACCTGCTAGAGTAACATCAGATACATCAGTGTATAAAATACCATAATTAACAGTACCACAAAGATACCTCAACACGCTCTTTGCTGCTATCCAGTGACTTTCAAGCGGTTTCGACATAAATTGGCTCAACACACTAATAGAGTATGCCAAGTCAGGTCTGGTTGTTGTAAGATATATCAAGCTACCAACCAGTTGTCTGTACATTGTGGCATCAACCTCCTTAGTGCCATCGTCACTGCTCAATTTCAGATTCTGCTGCAAAGGTGTCGCTGCTGCTCTACACTGATCCATACCAAACTTTTCCAACAGATTTCTGGCATACTTCCCTTGGGTAAGAAAAGTTTGCCCAGTATCTCTGAATACTTCTAATCTCAGACAGTAGTGAAGGCTTCCGAGATCCTTCATCTCAAAAACTTGTGCCATAAGCCTTTGATTCCTCTGATTAAATCATCTGCATTTCCTGTTATAATCATGTTGTCCACATACAAAGAAATCAAAATAATCTGCCCCTGATTATTGTACTTGGTATACAAATTTGGGTCATTTAAACTTCTATGGAAACCATGCTCTACAAAGAAAGAATCAACCTTTTTGTACCAAGACCTGGGTGCTTGCTTTAAACCATATAAAGCCTTTTTCAATCTGCAAACAAGATGTTCCTGCCCCAGCTTTACATATCCTTCTGGTTGTACTAAGTAAATTTCCTCTTTTAAATCACCATTTAAAAATGCAGATTTAACATCAACCTGGTGTAATTCCCAATTACATTTAGTAGCTAAAGCAATAAGCATTCTGATTGTATTTAGCTTTGCTACAGGTGAAAAAGTATCATCAAAATCTATACCTTCTTGCTGTGAATATCCTTTTGCAACCAGCCTAGCTTTTAACTTATCTATACTTCCGTCTGCATTCATTTTTGGTTTAAACAGCCATTTGCATCCTATGGGTGTTTTATTCTTAGGCAGCTCAACTAAATCCCAAGTATCATTTCTAAGAATTGATTCCATTTCTTCATTCATTGCAACTCTCCATTCCTTAAATTGACTGGCTTCTTTATAATTAGAGGGTTCTACAATGTTCAAAACCTTTGACATCAAAGCATAGTTTCTCAATTTTAGTGGTAATTGAGTCTTCCTACCTGACCTCCTTGGTAGGGGACTTACCTCAAATTTGTTTTCTTCTGCTATAACTGGGCTTGCATTATCACCTTCTTGCTATTATTCTTTTTGCTCTTCTTTCTGCTCTTCTTTCTGCCCCTGCTCTCTTTCATCCTCGTTGCTTTCCTCCAACAACAATGGAATGTGTCAATCATCACCAACGTCATCTTTCCCTTCCTGTACCTGTTCATGAAACACTACATCCCTGCTTGCAAATGTCTTACGAGACTTAGGATTGAACAATTTATATGCTTTAAATTCTGTGCCATAACCAACAAAGATGCATTTCACTGCTTTAGGGTCTAATTTCTTCCTATCAGCTTTGGGTATATGGGCAAATGATTTTGACCCAAATACTCTTAGATGGTTTACTGCTGGTTTAAATTCATATAGAGCTTCAAAAGGGGTTTTGAAGCCAAGATACCTGGTAGGACTTCTGTTCTTCAAATATATAGCATTATTAATAGCCTCTGCCCAAAAGCTATTAGACAGACCCTTACCTTGTAACATGCTCCTTGCGCACTCCACCAAGGTTCTGTTTTTGCGCTCTGCAACTCCATTCTGCTGTGGTGTGTGTGGCACTGTATATTGCTGAACAATCCCGTGAGATTTGCAGAATTTCATGAATTCCTTTAGCTTGTATTCTCCCCCTTGATCAGATCGGAGAATTTTTATACTCTTACCAAACTGCTTTTCCACCAAGGTTTTAAATTCTATAAAGCACTAGAAAGTCTGACTTTTCTTGTTCAAAAAATAAACCCATGAATATCTAGTGCAGTCATAAGTAAATAACAGAAAATAATATGCTCCTCCTAGCGACCTTGTCTGCATAGGTCCGCATACATCAGTGTGCACTAGTTCTAAAACATATGTTTCCTTCCTCCTATCATGCACAGGAAACTGTTCTCTATGAATTTTACCTAAGGCACAACCATCACAATTTAACTGAATATTACGAAAGATAGGGAGTCCCTTGACCATACCTTTCTTCTGCAATAACATGAGGTCCTGCAAATTCAAATGACCGAACCTCTGATGCCAGAGTTGTTCGGATGTCGATCCTCCTGCAACCATGGCTTGCTTTGGTATGCTTTTTGCATCCAGTCTGTATAGGCTTCCAACTCGCATGCTTGTAGTAACTATTTCATTCCTGCAATCCTTTATCACACAATGAGTCTTGAAGAACTCGACTTGCATATCTTGATCAGCCATCATGGATACAGATATCAGATTTTTCTTAATTCCAGGTACATATAAAACATTTGTAAGGTGACTAATTTTTCCATTTGGTAACTTAACTGAAATCACCCCATGACCTTTAATCTCGTATCCACTATCATCTCCTAGATATATTTTTGATCCATTTATACTTTCTTCAATACTATCAGAAAATTCTTTTTTACCTGTCATGTGAGAGGATGCTCCGGAATCGACATACCAAATGTCATTTTCATTAGATGTTGAAAGGGCACAGTTGACTGTGAACAGTCGAAATTCATGACTGAAGTCTTCTTCTTCAACAAAGTATCCTCTGTGCTTTGCATTTGCTTGCCTCCTCTTTGCATCATCAACCTGCTTCTTATAACATTCTCTCTGTATATGACCCGTCTTTCCACAATAATAACATTTCTTTTCAGAATGATTTGCAAGCATACCTTTATGAGAATGCAGATTCTTATGTGATGTTCCTCCTTTCTGCTTTGATTGCTGCTGTGACTGCCTTCCTTTGGATGATCGTCGTTTCGCCATCAACGCAAGATCATCACTCTGGGGGTTCAAGTTCTGCCGCCGCTCCTCCTCTTGCTGCAAGATCCCAGTGAGATCATCAAATGAGGGCGCTTTCTCCCTTGCCGACACTCCAGTGATGAACGTTTGAAAATCATCACGCATCCCGTTCATTGTGATTGCAACAAGATCTTCATCAGACACCGCCACTCCGATGGCCACCAATCCGTCTTTCACATCTTTAATTCGCGCAACAAATGCAGTAGCAGTCTCCCTCTCGTCCATCCTCATTGAAAATAGCTTGCTTTTAAGTGCCAAGACTCTGCTTGTATTCTGGGTCTCATACAGACTTTTGATTTTCGTCCAGATGTCCGCGGACGTTTTACAGTCTCTGATGTGCGCAATAACATTGTCTTTCATAGACATCTTCAACAAGACTTTGGCCTTGTTCTCTCGTTTTTCCCAATCTTGCTCCTGTGGCCCTCCGTTCGGCTTCTGCTCATCGCCTGTAACTATGGACCATGCATTCGCACCCTCGAGCAAGGTCTGGATCTTAAACTTCCAATTTGTGAAGTTAGATCCATTAAGTTTACCAGACTCGTTAAGGTAAGATTCCATCATATTACTCATTCTGAATCTACCCAACAACAAAAAAAAAACAATACCTGTCAGATCGATCTGTCACCTCTGCCACCGATCTACAGTGTCTGGCAATCCCGTTCCAACGAGCAAATTTGGCGTCTCCAATACAGCCGAAGATCCGATCTGATAAAAAATTGATCCGATCTGCCTCTCGTGGATAGCTATGCAACTTCGCCGATCTGCACCCCTTGCAAGCCGACAAACGAAGTTGAGGCTTCTCGCAGATCCCCTTGAAGGAAGATTGGCGCGTCCTCAATCAGCGAGCGAAAAATCCTCTTTGTGTTGGCGTGATCCCGAGCGAAAAATCCATGCCAATTAAAAATCGGTTAGAGTATTTTTTGATGGCGCGATTTCCTCCTTAAATTCCGCGCCAATTGGACGTTCTGGCGCTCTGGCGCGACTTCCTCCTTAAATTCCGTGCCAATTGGACGTTCTGGCGCTCTGGCCTGATTAATCCCACAAAATCCGCGCTAGTTCCCCCTCCTGGCGCTTCTGTCAGCGCAAAAAGCACGTCAATATCCTCTCCACTCAGAAAAAAAAAATATCTGAGTCCGAGCCAAGTGTTCTGCAGTCCACCTGCTCAATTGAACACAGAGCTCTTGTGTACACGCAGCCACAAAGGCACTTCAAGCCACACAGGCAATTCTGCCACACATGCAATTCTACCACACAGGTAAGCTAGCTACAAAGGCATTTCAGCTACAAGGTGACAAAAGATCAGGCTCACCTAATCTGAGCTCTGATACCAAGATAAAATGTGAACAGAATTGAAAATAAAAAGATGTAGCTCTCAGGTGTGGCCTGCACCTGGAGACTACACTCACCAAAAACAGAGAGATCACTCTCGTACACTTTATTTCATCAATGAAAGATTACATCATTAAATACAATACTAGGAATTAGGAAGTTGCACCCAAACCCCTAAACTTTAGGAACTAATCCTAAACTAGGGAGAACGTTACAACAATGTAACCATTTTCTCCATTAATACAAAATAATATTAATTATTTTTAACTTTTGTGGTGTGAATTTAAAAACAATTTATTACAGATTTTACAGAAAATTACTCTGCAACTCCTCGTGAAGTGTAAATATTAATAAAAACTCTAGTTTTACTTGATAAAATTCCTCATAAGGTGTAAACCTTAAAAACTCTGGTTTTACTTGATGAAGAAGCTGCAACCTCCATATTTTATGTGGAAATGTATTTTTCTTACATTTGTGAAATCATAATATAATGTGTTTCACGGCGTGAAGTGTAAATCTTAAATCTCAGTAAGAACTCTTGTCCTCCATATTTTATGGGAATGTATTTTTCTTGCATTTGTGAAATCATAATATAATTTGTTTCACAATCATAATATAATTTGTTTCACGTTTAGTTTTGTTTTTACCGTGCAACTACTCTTTTGGGTTTTTTTGGGAAATTTCACGTCTACCTTTTAGTGGTCTCTTATGTTTTTTTGGAAACCACTATGTTTTACTCTGTTCAGCTTTGCGTTAAATTTTTGAGTTTTTAGCTCCATTTTAGTTGCCCAAGTCAACTGCGATTTAATCACTGCAACTGAAGTCTAGAGAAAGAATACTCTGTCCAAAACCTTCAACCAACTCCTCCATGTGTTGGCTTAACCATTTTCCATCTTCCACATGCACATGTTTGTAAAAATCCTTCACATTGGAATAGATAAACAACACAACATCAAGCGCTTGTCCATGCCAAGCTGCAGAAGAATTGTATAACTCCGGATGTTGTTGTTGCATAAGTATCTGCACCTTAGCTCGAAGTTGGTACTGAAAATCCAGCAGGATCAGGTGCGCTCTGGAGGCCGGCATGCTCCTTGACCTCTTATGTTTGCCATGACTACGAAGAGATGCCCCAAGAGAAACGAGGGAAGCATTCATGATTGTGATGAATGCTCAATCACTTGTAGTTTCTTGCCTCCCAGAACATCTATGCGGCATATGAATACAACTCAATAAACTGCACACAACCGTCTAGATCAGGGAACACGAAGATAGATACGAAAATATGGTCGACAGAAAGAATAGCGGAGAGGAAATGTGATAACATTAATTTAATATAAGCCTGCCGTGTGTGTTCGTTGTCTATGGATCGTGTGTCTCGCTGCCCGGCAAGCCCAGCGAAGCCAAACAGAGAGTGGCATTTTATAAAGAAAGTCAAGAAATTAGTGTCCTGCTTCCACAGACATGAAGCATCTGAGAATATTGGAGTCAGATTTAAGCAGCATTACATGTTGCACATGCACATGGAGACAGTGGCAGCTCATTCACGTCGCTTCATTTTATAGAAGTGGCGAGTAGCCTGTTTTCGGGGCAGTCACATTTATTTATGATAATTCCACTAAATAATTTCGTGGCAACCCAGCACAGCTACATGCGACATTATGTGGTTGGCTACTGCAAATGGTAGCTGAAGGAAAATAAATAAGCACACGGAAAGGAAACCAAAGGAAACAGAAATACTATTTTTCTGCCCGTCAAGAGCGCACAAGATTCCTCCACGCCTGCCGCTTGACGAGAGTCATAGCATTAATGATGATAAAATTAATGATTAGGTTTATTTAAAAGTGATTACATTTGAAGATTAGGTTAATTTAATAATGATTGCCAGGGTGTCTGTTCTATGCAAGGGTCCTAACGGTTTTGCAACTATTTCAGAATAACATTTATTTTTTCAATTTGACAGTATTTTGGAATTTATAAGTATTATAAGTTAAGATACTAGTAGTGTGAAAAAGGTATTTCAGAATAACATTTAGTGTTTCAATTTGACCATAATTTGGAATCTATAAAGCATTATAAGTTAAGCTACTAGTAGTGTTACTAGTAGTGTGGAAAAGGTATTAATGCCCTGCAAAATGTTTATTAAGGTGTTTTATAGTTTATTGCATAGATATTTGGTTTAAATAAAATTTTAATTAATATATAGATATTAATATTAATTATTTTTGAGATAAAAAAATATGTTTCATGTATTTTATTATGTTTAGTAAAATTTATAGCTATAATATTTTTATTTTATTTTTAGTAAAATTTAAAAAATTTAAATGAATTTTAGAATTTATAACTTTAAATTAAAAGTTAATATTTTTTATCATATTTTTATTTTAGAGGTTGAAATTTTATTGATAAAAGGAAAAATATTTTTAATTTAATGAGGAAATCTCATTGTATAAACACCATTTTATAGATACTTTCCTTAAATCACAATACACTTTCTCATGTAAGGTACAATTCAAAGAAATGTAAGTTCCTTAAATCACAATACACTTTCTCATGTAAGGTACAATTCAAAGAAATGTAAGTTTTTTTTTATATTGTTAACATTTTATATTTCTTTCCACACTCGGGTATTTACAAAAATATCATATAACTAATGTTTTGATTATCAACGATCTCAATATTTGGGCACAAACATGCTATAATGGATAGTTTCTTTAAATTAGAGTACACTTTTCAATGTATGGTACAATTCAAAGAAATGCAACTCTTTCTTTTATATTGCTAACATCATATATTTCTTTATGCATTCAATTTATGGGTCTTTACACAAATATCGTTTAACTAATGTTTTGATTATCAACGATCTTAATATTTGAGAACAAACATGTTATAATAGAACCAAGTTCTATGTTCTTTAATTATTCATTCTAATAATTATGCCAAGGCACTTGGCCCTTTACATCCCTTGCTACACTATGTTTAATTAGACATATATTTGCTAATATATTTATATTTTACTCAATAATGGCCCCACTCAATGTAACCCCTTTCCAATCTTTAAATGTATGTTAAATACACAATCCAAGCAATATGTTCACCACAATCGAAAATTCTATGTATGAATTTCCACTACTTAATATATGTATGTTAGAATATCTATTTCTATGACTTTAAGAAATACCTCCATAGTGTTTGAATAAATTTTCTCATAAACAATTTAAAGGAATTGATAGCATTTAACATGCAATTTGAACAAAACTCTAGAATAATGTACTATAACAAGGAGATCATGCAATGTTTCCTTTAATGTCTCTCTTACACTTTAACGATGCGAGATCCTCCACAATTTATTTAAACACCTTGATCCTCTAATAATGATAACTGTAATTATTAAAACATGTGTTGACATGATCTAAAATTATGAGTTTGTAAAGGTTAGTTTTTATTTCAACTAAACAAACAACATAATTTAGAGCTTAGTTCATGTAGACATGAAGAATCAATAAGAGATTTAACATAACTTGTATAACAAGGATACTCATGCAGAGTTTTTTTGGAATTTTTGAAGTTTTCCTCTTTATCATGCTTTGATGAACACCATTTGTATATTTATAGATTTTAATGATTGCTTAAAGTATTGTATGGAAAATTATTGTTGTAGAATTTACATTATGATAATTTATTGTTGTAGCATTATATTTATTGATTCGAAATCCATTTCTAGCATTTAATTTATTTGAGAAGAATGTGTGTGTATGTGTTTGAAAGAAAGAGAAATAAAGCATTGTTAATCTATTGATGGAGATAAAAGTAGATTTAGTTCAACTCATTTATGGTTATAATTAGTACATGCTACCAAAGTAATAATGAAACTTTCAATCTAAGTCTAAGAAGAGCCTTCATGTCATTATATCAATTAAAGAGATATAATCTCATCTTTGATTATCTTGATAGTTCCAATTCAATTGGATATCAACATGAAAAGGAATTGCACTAAAGATATAGTTATGAAAGGAATACTATCTTTAAATTCTTGGTTATATTTTCCTTATTACTATTGTGTTATTAGTTTCTTGTTGTTTATAGGTTACACTAGAGCGTAGGTCATACCTCTAATCCTAAGGAGTAGTTGTGTTAAGATGTGAGCAAAGAACACATGCTTTCTATTTAGATAATAGATATCTCTACATAAATTATAGAAATAGAGATGAAAGATTCAATTCCACCAATTATCCATGTTGGTGAGGCAAGTGGAATCTGAATCAACTAATGATAAGAAATAAATAAAGTATTGTTAACTGAAGTCAACAATTTGTACTATTGTTAACTAATGCCAACAAAAGAAAATGACGCCTAAGTAAGGTTAATAATGGCACACCACGGTGAACCTATTTCTTCTATTTTTCACAATATGTGACTATATTTTGTGAAATTCAACTATATTAAACCATTGCTAACCAAATTCAAGAATTATTAACAAAATTTTACCATTGTTAAAAGAAATAAACAAATGCAAACCAAAGACAATTGTAACAAGCCAACATTTATAAAATGTAGTCAATTATAGTTAACCAAACTTAACCCAAAAAATCATCCTCAACAAAGGTCAACAATTTTCTAATTCTCCACATAGAGGTAGTTACATATTTTTAAATAAATTCAACATAGCAAACCAAACTCAACTAACTTCAAACACACTAAAACATAGTTGACCAAAATCACCCATATCAAAAAATAGTTATAAAAAGTTAACTAGCATAAATTAAAGAATTCTCAAATAAATTTCACCCTAATCAACCTTGGCCAACTATAATTAACCATTATTCACCATTGTTAACTAAAAAAATCATCATTAACTAGTCAACATTCATCAAATATTTTCGTCTATCATGCAACAATATTAGGCACATCTACCTGAGTAACAATAGTGAATAAAAAAAAATGTAATGTGACGCATGGTAAAAACCCTCTATACCCACAGTATGCATATAAAAATGCATAATCTCATTCATCTCAGGAATTTCATTCACCTCCTTGATCAAACCTTGATAAGCTAAGCTTAAGGTCCTTCATTTAATCTCATGCGGAGACATTTCTTTTGACTTTCTATAGTCTAACCCTTAATCCATCCTTTGCGTCGGACTCTATACTCTCCCTTCATTAAACTTTAATCAATCCTTAAGCCTGCACATATATAACCAACCCCACTCTATAACTATGGTTATTCACTAACTTACCCATAAACTTCCGGTCAACGTTTTATTTCAATTATAATGTTTACATAATAGAAATATTCGACAACACACGTAAACCATATTTTTTGCCTTTTCCTCGGTCTTCACACATTTCCCAATGCTTTCCTTTATCGCAATCTTTCAACTCAATAGAATATGCCTTCGAATTACTGACTTGCGATATGTGATAACATAAACGAACTTCAATTAAATTTAAATAGTGCCTATAACCTCCTCGGGTCTGCCTTTTTCAATTTCTTTTCACTTTAATCTCCACTATCGATCTTACTCTCGATCCAACGGCTGCACCTTTTCCCAATCAACGAACTAGTTTGACGCTTTATAGCTGTTGATCAAGATCTACTTGATCCGACGTTCCACAATGATATCAGGTGGATCACTTACCCGACATTTAATGCCTTTTCAGAGTCGATGGGAATTATATGTCCTCAATTTATAAAATTTTGGGTCTGCCCTTGCCGTTAAAGCTCGATCTCTTTACATCCCGATATCCATTGGATGACAAGGCTTTTAAATCCTACGATCTGTGGCCCTTCAACCAGCACGTGGGTTATCAACCTCCCAACCCTCGTAGTTGACTATGACGTAAGTGTTGACTTCAACAATCAATGGCTGAGATCAATTGTGGGATTTCAACCACGATTAAGGGAATTTGTCCTCTTCTATCCCCACATCTCTTTACTTTGGTTTTACGCCATTTCTTCAATGTCTTCTGTGATTCCGGTTTTCTTCAACGATCTGGTTCTTCACTGTTCTGCCACAACTCTCACCTTCGCTTAACTCCAATCGCCCTTATGCTCCTCCATCTTCACTTTAACACTAAAGGCATTCTCCAATGTATACAAAGCCGTAACACAAGCTCTATGGTTCTCTCCTCGAACCTCTTGTTGACTAACAATTTTCCCCAACATTGCTTTTGTTGGAATTGTTATCTCTAAGACAACTCTACCCACAATTGCAACTATGGAGCTATCTCAACAATTTCTACCCAACCACAGTTGGAAGTTGTTCTGTTACTCTTCTCAGTGTTTCGCCTCTCATTCTGCCCGAACTCCACCTGCATATATATACGATACAGAATCTCTAATTCACACATAGATTACAATGATATTACTCCATACACACACATAACTCAAAATTGAGTTGTTTGTATTAATAAATATGTATTTATAAAGGAACTCTTCGCTTGGCCTAATCTTCTGTATCCGTGTCCTTTGTTCCTCTCTTGCTCGTAGGCTTACAATCTGACTGACTGACTCACTAGCTACTCTCTAGCTACTTCTCTAACTACTTTCTCCCTAGGCCTTTTAGGCTTACATTTATACAAAAGGTTCCGTTGAACTAATTCTGGTTCAGATCCTTAATCTATTGAACTAACTCCTGAATATCCTCTAAGTCCACTTTTGACTCCTACTTATCCCTAAGAATCCTTTCTAGCTTCTCGAATCATGAAACCACTTTCTAGTCCAAGACTTAAAATTGATTTCTAACTCTCTCCTCATCATTAATCACCCATGTTCTCTTATATTCAAGAGCATTTACAAATATCCTCACAATATCTAATTAATTCCTATTCTAATCACTTAAAATATTAATGATTACATACATAGGAATCCAAGTTCCTTGAAAACACAAGACCCCCTAAGTTAACTAGACTATGATGAAATTGTTGAGTTGTATGCTCCTACATCATAATCACCCTTATTCAACCAAAATGAAGCATAATCATTTTGACTCAAATTCCACCATAGTTAATTTTGGACACACCCAATCGAAGTTAATTTTAGTTTAGATTCTATGAGTCTTAATTGAGTGAAAATCAAGTATAGTAGATCTTAAATTAGAGTAAATAATGGTTAGTATTTAATATAATAGATATTTATATTAATTCGAATTTGAATATGGTTTTAATATAATTGATATTAATATTAATTGGTATTTGTATATGATTTTTAATATTATTTTTAATTTTTATATTCAACCAATTTTTGTAATTCTTAATATTGGATGTGAAATATTATTGAAATCAAACTCTTTAATTTATATTGTGCCATTATATCATAGTGAACTATAAGATTGGATTTCATTGAAGTTAATCTATTCATATCACAATATAATATAATTTAAAGTTAACTTATAATTGTCACAATGAGACATAATATTGAAGTGAACTATGGTCATATTGTAACATATTATTGAAATCAACTACTAATATTATTTCTCTTAAAATGTCATGGTATTACATAACATTGAAGGGGATCATAATTAACCAATGTAAGAATAGTTAGTTTAGTAAAAAAAAACTATGGTATGGCAAAATCAACTATAGTGAACTATCTATTGGCATGATTAAATAAAGTCAACCACACTCAATTAAATTTAACCAATGGTAACCATGCTCATCCAAGTTCAAATAATATCCACCATTATTAACTTATTATCACTTGCTGTCCAAAGAAACTAAATATAATTAGTAAATTTAAACCATTTCCAACCATGCTCAATCGAAGTCTTTGATAATGAGTTGTATGTTGGAAAATAGCAGCACAGGGGGGGAATCAATATTGCACAAATATTATATTTTTTTTCTAAAAATAAATAAGTTTTAGAATTCAAACTTCAATACCACATGGAGAGAACCATTCACAAATGAAACAAAATAAAAATCACATGAAGACCCCAAGATTTTAAGTGGAAAAACCCTAGGGTTAGAAACCATTGAACTATTAATTTGTTGCTTCTTCTTCTCTATTTCTTTAAAATATTCTCATTTGCATACATCAAATCGACACCAATAACAAAGAAACCCATACTCGTTATAAGTGAGATCAGTTGGCCACCACCAACTTGGATCGACCACCCCTACAATAGAAATATTGACATGCATTTAGCTTGAAGCCACAACTTCATGCACAAACAGTTCTAAAGCTATAATGAAATTTAGAAATTAAAAATACAAATGATAGCATCAATGAAGGACCCTTCAACTGCCACTAAACTACTCTCCTTATGAGAACAAATCTCCATACTCTCCCCTCAAAACAAGTATTTAATTCCTGCACAAAAATAAAGACCTTCAGAAAGCATGCTTATGACTCAATAAAGGAAACAAATTCATACTTACAAGGCATGTATGAAAATACATCAACCTCATAGCTCAGGTTCAAGAGTGAGCTTTATATGTCTAGAAACAATATGAAATCAAGAAAACCTTCTGTAGGACATATATAGGACTCAATACGTGGCATATAACTCATGGATACAAGGCAGACATTAGGTGACATCAATGGAAACACCAACATGCAAACAAACCCCCCCTTTGCCAATGATTCCAACCTAAAAGTTTCCTTCCTAAAGTTGATCTTCTGAAGTTAAGCACACAAAAAAAATCCCCCTCCCTACTTTAATATCACTAGCAAGGGGCTTTACATGGCAAGACAAGATACATAGAAGAAATGAGATACATAGCCATTGTTTACATACTCCTGCTGAGGGGTTGCACCATACACTCCCCCTAAGCTGCTTGACACTCCCCGTTGCATACATGAGAAGCTATACATATTGAAGAAATGAGAAGGAAGATGCAAGAAAAATAATTCATAATGTAATGAGATACAAGTGACTAAGCAACCGCCACCAACTCTCCAAAATTTTTCAGCTGATTTTTTTTTTGAGGTAACCTTGAGATGGAAGTTAGCTTAATGAAAAACTCCTTTATGCCTCTTAAAGGGCACCACACCCATATTCTTTCTAATATATTAAAAAATCTCCCTTAGAAGTGGCTTAGTGATTTTTTTTGCAATTTGTTCATTTCTGGCTACATACTCCAACCTTGCAACCTTGATGGCGACTTGATCTCTTAAAGAATTATAATTGATTGGTATGTGCTTGGGCTTGGAGTGAAGGAATGGATTTTGTATGACTTATATTAATTGATATCTTGTCTATTTTTTATTTCAACTAGGGCAAGGTTTGGAGTGATTCCAGGATTAGAGTCAACAAAAAGCCCTAGAGGGGATGGAAGTAGACTATAACCAAGATGAGATAGGAAGCCTTTTGTATTTCTGGCTAGTCTACCAAAAGACTAGTATATTTTGATATTGCAAGGCATTCTGAAAATTTATGATTGAGGGAAGCCTTATTGTATTATGATTATAAGACATCACAGAAGTTATGTGCCCTTCTTGATGTGCATTGACCTATAAGAATTTCTTTCATAAGAGTGATCTTAATTGGTATCTTGTTTATGTTTGAATTCAAGTGGGGAAATCAAACTGGTTGGTTGTGAATCGTAGATCAAGGTTAATGGGAATCCTTGGAGGGTTGGAAATAGACTAGAACCAAGATGACACATGAATCCCTTTAAATTTGTGGATAATATAATGAAGGATAACTGTTGCCATACAAAACCCATTATACCGATTAGTAGAAACCAACAAAAACATGTCCTTTAGTAGATCGTGTTCCAATACCATAAAACCTATAGGGTGGTTATCAAAAGATAAGATTTGAGCCTTGAACAAGTAACTAGCCAGCAATTCTAATAATGTGGGAATCCATTTCACTGACTTTGATATCATGGAGGGCATGTAATGGCAATTATTAATAGAGGCCCTAACGAATAATTATGATATTCGTCACTTGAAAATAAGAGCAATCAAATGGGCAGAAGAGGAGGAGGATGAGTGTCTACACTATTCTGGACATACCGGAAGAAGGTTTTCGAAGTATGCAAGATTTTCGGGGATACCATTTTCGTACCAAGAAATGAATTTGACTTGCAAGAGCGATGGTGGAATTGAGAGCACATATTCTTTGGGCTAGCCATGTGTAAGAGAGTTATGAGTAGTGTTTACGGTGATCATATCCCAACGGATACCATTGATCCCAACATTGTTGGCCTTCTGTTGAACTATGGTTATGATTAATGTTGTGTAAGAAATGACAACATGATTTATACAAAATATAATGTGTTGTACACCGTCAACGAAAACATTTATGAAGTGGAATTGGTGGGTCATCATCCACTGGCTTTCAAATGATAATCGAAATTTTACTGGTTTTTTGACTTTTTCTTTTTTCTAAGTGTAGCTCTAATATCTTGGTCACTTTTAATGGTTTGTTTATTTGTTTCATTTGGATTATTTTTCCAAATTTAAAAGTTTAGGGTGTATTTTGGTTCAAAATTACGATCAAATACATGTTTCTAGTTTTCATTTGATGTTTAATTGAATCTCTTATTAAGGCATCATTTGATGTTTAATTGAACCTCTTATTAAGGCATGATTTGTTTCATATTATTTTATTGATATAAGGGTTTTAGTTAAATTTAAAGACCTATGTTAAGTTAAAAAAAATTATGTTTTTTTGTCATGTCTATTTAAAAATAATATGATATTATGATTAATATATGACTTCAATTATTATATGGGCATTCAATGTGTTTTTCATAATAATTATTAATTTCTTTATATGTTTGATTATTCAATGAAAGATTTTAGTTTTTAGTTTTTATTTCCTTTCACTTTGTGGTGCCACTAAAGAATCTTCCTCTTTTAGAATAAACTATTTTTATTTTATATTTTCTTTGAAAATACGTTATGCTTGTTAAGATAAGAAAATGAGCTCTTCTTAGTTAAGCGAAGAGAAAAATGGTCTATGCACCAAGATCCTATGCATTCATCATATGCGACCTATTATCATGAGATTGACACTCATCTAATGCAATTATACTTTGATATGAATACAAAAAAAACATCACATGTAATTAGTTGAGAATTACACATTGTTTAGTGCACTACCATTCTTGAAGTGAAAAACCCCTTGATGGTGATTGTTTTGTGGCATATTTTTCCAAGTAATGAACATGCAGAGACTATTGTTTATATTTTTGTTATATTTTTTAACTCAACAACAATATCCTTTTAATGAGTTTGTATTATTACTTTTTTTCTTTGTCATGTAGGAAATTAAGTTTCAATGCATATTTATCTTCCATCCATTCTCATTTTTCATTCTGAGTGATTTCAAATAATTGGTTACCAATTCAACATTGTTAGAGTTGTCAAATGTACACTAAAGTGCAACAACTACTACAATAGTTATGATCCAAAAATTAAGGTGAAAAACCTACATATGATGAGGAAGCACCATATTTTAAAGTTGTTGGTTTATTTGAACTCGAGGAATTAGAGAAGTATATACCTTTCAGAAAATCAATGTATAATAAAACAAAAGAATTTGATGTAAATATTCATGATTTTGATATATCTATTCATAGACCTTATTTTCATGTGAAGCCTATAGAATATGAATGAGTTATCTAGATGTGTCAAGACCAAGTTTGAGCAAAAGAATACCTTTAGTTCAACATCACATGCCTTTTGGGGTGCCTTTCCAACTAGTTTCGCTTGGGATGTGATAAGACATTTGTGGTAAAACATGATAAAAACATGCAAAAAATATTTGCAATAATATATAATAAAAACCTACAGTAACATTTCCATGACTTTTCTTTTCCAAAACATGGAAAATTAGTATATTATAGTTTAACTAAATATTTTTCTTATTATTATATATGTTTCTATACATTATCAAGGAATCACCAATATTTTACAATGTTTTTTAATTTTTAAGAAGATTAACCATGAATTTGCAGTACTATATAACCTAGTGAAACATTTGCCAAGATTTAACAAAATTTTATAATTTAGTGAAAGATTTGCCAAAAAATTATATATGTATATTATATTAATGAAAAAATAGCCTATACATTTTTCTATATACAATGGAAATTTTCCAATTTGTTATAAATATAAATTTGGGGGAGTTCCTTAAAATGTTCTCTGCTAGAGGAAGATGCACTTCCTAGGAAATTCAAGTTTCTTTATGTTATAACCTTCTGATTTTTTTCCTAGTTGTGTAGAAATATTCTCTGTCGTACATGAGACTAACTCTATTTTTTTTTTGAAAATATAACTAGTGTAAACATTCATGTTACTTAATGTTTACAATGTTTTTAAATGCAATTGCAACACTTAGATGGAAACAAATATGAAAAATATTCCTATTCAGGAGCCTGACTGTAGATAACGAATAGTGAAAGCGAAAAAAATGTTTATAGTTCTAAATTCACATATGTTTTTTTAAATGGATTTTTTCAATAGTGAAAGTAAAACCCAGATTGCTAGTTCGTGAGGGTCACAATGCTATCTCACGTAATGTATTTGGTGATATTAGCAAAGATATAACTTTGCATGAAGGCTTTTGTATCTAGCCGAGTGATTGATTTGCATTATATGATTGTTGAAATTCCTATGGCTGGCAGCACCACTCTGTAGACTTCCTTAGCATTGACTTAACTCGCTTTAGTATCACTTGAATTGAATGCTCTACAGGAGCCACCAAGTTCTTAGAAACAAGTGGCCGAAATATTGTCTATGCAGACATGCACGAAATTCCCTGTCCCCAACGTATAAACATTTACATGTATACATCACACCCAATGCATGTTTTTCCATAATGTTTCAGGTCATAGTTGAACTTGGAAGACATATTCCACATTCCCTTACTGAATTCCACTCTTCATGTGGCCTTTTCTATTCTCTAAGAACTCGATGGGCTAGGAAACATTCACCTTGTCGAAAGCCTTGGAGGGATTGAACTAGTGGAAGTTGTAGTGATCAATTGTGGATGTGGTAGCACATCCGTGAAGGTGGAGCCGATTGCACAACAACTGCAACTGAGCCATAGGCAAATCTATGCTAGAGAAACCTTGGTAAAATCCACCAGATCCAAAATATAGTGAAGCGCTCAATTAGACCTTGAACAGAGTCGCATCTTGACCTAGTTGTGATATCTTCGGATTGGAAAACAATAGATAACCCTGTCACTATGCAGCACAAGAAGCACTAAGTTGGAAGCAAACAAATTTATCGAGACAAACAAACGAGCAAAGCATCAAGTGTCGGGATGTAGTCGGAGTCAGGAATAGCCCACCGCCAACCATGTTAATGTACCAAGGAATGGGACCGACAATGACTATAATGTACCAGTGATGAAAAATGACCCCGATTAGGTCATAGGTCAGGGGTCAGAACTAGAAATAAAAAAGCTGGTCATACCAATGAATAGAGAGGGCCCCAACTAGGCTTTGAACTGACTACTCCCACAAGGGGCATCAAAGCACTGCCACCTGGAAGATGGATGGTTTTGTCACAATGTTATACTTCCACATGCAATACTCAACTAAAACTGGGCCCGCTCATGGATAGGCCCCACTCCGTTAAGGATTTTAGACGACTATTGCCACCTGCGCTAATGTGCTACTGCCACGCTGAGAATATATATATATATATATATATAGGTAAGATTAGGAATGTGCCCCAGTCAACTAGGTCAATGCATCAAGGAAGAGCACCAACCCTGACTAGGTCAGAGGTTAGGGTCAGGCCTAAAAACAATGAAAGTGGCCCTCGAAAGCACTGAATCTGACTACTCCTTGATCTTAATACTTCCACTGCGACGTGGGCCACAAAACCACTGCCACCTCAGAGATTTTTTTATTATTTGTTGTGCAAATAAAATAATTAACTAATTTATAAAAATGAATAAAATATAAAATATAATTAATAATAATATAAATTGTATTATATATATATATATACAAAATTTGAAATTATCATATGTAATACATAGGTGGAAAAGTATATAAATGAATAGAAATATAAATTACCTATACACCTATATTTTATATCTAATTGTGGTCGGGAATGTGCTTGGGTCAACCAGGTCGATAAACCAATGAAGAGCATTGACCCTGATAAGGTCAGAGATCAAGAGTCGGGCCTATAAATAACAAAAGTGGTCGTCGTGAAGGATTACATCGACTCAGACTTATACTTGACCTAAATACTGTTATTAACACTTGGGCGACTGAACCACTGTGACATGAGAAAAGTATAATAGTTATTATTCCAATAACATAATTAACTTATTTTTAAATGCAAAAGGAGGAGAGGCCTAACCTCCAATGTCAAAGTTGGATGTGACCTCCTGATAACCCCATTTGGGCCCACTTTCCTTCGCAAGACGAAGGAAAGGACATTCATTTTTTATTTTTTTTTCGCTTAATATTAATTGTGCTTTTATGCATTTGAGTGTATTAGTTCAACATCCTTGCAAATGCACTTGGGGCGTCGCTTAGTCGATAGTTGCAACCATCAGCTGCAAGATAGCTACAAATAGGAAGGAGTAAAATGACCACAACCTACTTTGGGAAATGTGTAGCTCTGTTTCCTTATTGTGTTCCCACCTTGCTGCGTAAGTTTTTTTCAGTAGTTGGGATGTGGTAGTGGGCAGTGAAAGAACTTGGTACATGGAGAAAAGCCTCGACCCCAACTTGCTTTATGGAATTGAGCAAAGGCATTGTTATATTAAATTTCCTTGACATTTTTTACGAGCAACCTTTTTGCATTTTAATGTGTAAAATTGCAATCTATCATATCGATGAGCTCATCATACATTGTATTTAATTCAGCCCTTGAAAATGCACTTGGGCTGTCCATCAAAACAATGGCTAATCGTACAATGGCACGCTGCCGATGGCCCATTAATCAAGTCCTTTGCATTTAAATGTTTTATAGTTATTGTGATAAAACCTGAATGGTTCGATCAAATAATAAAAAATATTTTTATTTTAGTTTGACACATTATGATTATCTAAAAGTAAATGGAATAAAAGCTATTTTACTTATAAATAAATTAAATATCTTTATTTTATTTATAAGTCAGTTTTATTTAGAATAAAAATAAAAATAAAAATTCAATTCTTAATATTATTTTAAAATTGATATAAATTACATTAATAATAATTTTGTTACTAATGTGCGAACAAAGAACGAGAGGGAACGCTAGCAGGATTCAAGTTGAGGTCCCATTAGTGAGCGAATTCAAAATTTTATTTGTGAGGGGGGAGTCCATGCAGAGGAGACCTACGACACATGAAGAAACAAAGAGACATTAGTCGCAATAAAAGCTGGGTGAGAGAATAAAATGAATTCAAAATTTTATTTGTAAGGGAGGAGTCCATGCAGAGGAGACCTACGACACATGAAGAAACAAAGAGACTTTGGTCACAATGAAAGCTGAGTGAGAGAATAAAATGAAGTGTTTTGATTGCATAAGTATGAAACAGAAAAATTTCCATGGCTTATAGCGAGTTTTTTGTGTCATTATCATTATTATCTGACTAATAGATTGATATTATCACTACTAGTAGCAATAATACATGTATAGTCTCTTTCAAAAACATAAAGGTATAGATATAAGTTGATCATGTATAGTCTCTATATAAAATATATGTTGACATTGTCATTACATGAAGATAATATCTTCAAATCTCTCAAAAATACAAAATACATTGAAATATGAACAAGATTAGTGGGCCTCGCAGATAGTTGAACAGTGGATAATTCAAACGGGCAAAGGGAAAAATTAACGCATGGGTAAATAGCCCGACCTCGACCTCGACCTCAAGTGTGCCATAATTGGTAGTTGGGTATGAGAAGTGGTCGGGCCCTTCTCCAGGTGCGTCAAGAAAGGAGTAGAGAAGTAGAGAGAAGAAGAGATCTGACCCCGATCTACTTGAGTAGGTCCCATGCTGAGTCATATTTATGTAACCACTGGATTTTTTTTTTTGTGATCAAATTATTTAATAGTTATATGGTTTATCATGTCTTGTAGAAAATGTTGTCCCATTTAAAATTTTCTCATTGTCCCGGTGTGTTCATCGCTTCATGCTCAATGCGCGTATTAGTAGACATTACAAATAATTGTACACTACATAACTTCGCACACTGACCATCATACATTACATAACTCCCCAACTGTCATGCCCCCAAGCGAGCGGTAGTCTTTCAACCACTCTTAGCGAGGTGCGGCACCACCAAACACTTTCTTTTCACCAATACTTATGTTCGTGGACTACGCCTAACCACTTACTCCTACTTAGTTTGTGTTTCACAACCAAGTATTATTATGTTATCCTTTATACCAATGAACACCCATACACATTCATTATCATCAGCAATTATAAACGAAGAACACAATTGCACAGTATAAAGGGAGGGGCAACTCCCTGAACAATGAGTCTGCCCGATAATATATTATACAATGTTTCAATATTACAATGCTTTACAAGTATACTTGGAAACCCCAAGTTTCATACATAACCAAATTTACAATCTTCGGCAAACTCGGTTGCCCAGCTCGTCGGCACCTCCACACGGTCGCCGCACGACTCACCACTCCGTAACTCTACTCTCTGGGATTATACATCCAAAAGGTCCGCTCTCAGCCATTCCACACGTTGTCTAGCAGAGCAAGCGGTTTTACGCGTTTGAAGTGGCCGTAGTAGATGCCAAACCTACTGCTCAGTCAGTATGGGCGCAACAGCTACATGGACCCCTCCCTTCCGTTGTTGCCAGCGCTTTCCCGGGCTGGCTGATATGGGATTCTTCCTCACCCTCCGTTGTCAGCTGAGCAATTATTCCTTGCCCCCGGAGGGACAAGCAGCTTCGCACCTTATAATATAAAGAGAAAGCTTCAGCACTTCGTAGAGCGGAGGGAGGCCGAAGGCTTCGTTCACCTCATCGCACGATTGTGTTGTTTGCCCAACTTGGTCGCACCTCCAAGTCGCCACACACGGGCGCCTCTGCCTGAGACACACCTTTGTCCACAATCTCAACACTTCACCAAGTCATCGTGCACACTTGAATGACGGGCGGGTGCTCACCCGAGTCAACCACGAACTCGTGCCAAGTCGTCGCACAAACCGGGCGCTCCTGCCCACACCTCAACCAACCATCGGGCGCTCCTGCCCACGTCCTTCACCCACAACCGAGTCAAGCGAGTCTCCTTTGTGCAGCCTCACCCAAGAACAGGCGCATCTCCAATCTGCACCTCTTCTCCTTAGCTCTGTGCACTTAGACCTGCGCCTTACTCATATGAGCGAAGAGCGATTATGTGTTCAAATGCTATCCAACGCATCTCCATATATACCAAAGGTAGGGCGAAGTCTTGGCTGCCCAGCCGACTTGCCCAACGCCCACAAACCATCAAAATCTCCTCCAAAACGCATGTCGGCTTGCCCATGTTTATAGGTTGGCTGTGGGTGATCGTTCAAGCTCCCACGCACATATAAACAGCTCGCCCAACTCTTATGCCATCGAATTATGCCAAAACACCGTCGCACACCAAGTCAAGCTCGCTCCTCATGCTATTCGTTTAACTTTCCAACCGCGCGCCTCCGTCCAATCACGATCGCACTTTGGGCGGAACTGCAGGACCTTACATCCTCCTCCACCTAAAGTCATTTTCGTCCCCGACAACATAGCATCCTGGTATCCATCCACCAAGATCAACATCAATATCTGTCTCATCCATGGTGTCAAATCCTCCACATACTGCAAACATCTCTGCATCATATGTAGAACCACTGTCTCCACCATGTCTTGTCCCAACAACCATCTGTCACCAAGATCACCATATCAAGGTATACACCCCATCGGCATGCCATACATCAGAAATCATCTCAATCCATGACCATCGACCATATCGTCACAATCTCCACATGCTGCTCCCCATCGTGGAAGGTTGGTCCCTCCATCTCAAGCTACATGCTTCCTGCAACATCTCGTGTCGACCTCATTATGTATCATCCTCGTGTGAACTGTTGCCATGATATTCCAACATAATGCTAACACATCTCTGTACATGCCGGCCCCCATGTCTAAACTAGTCGGGTGATCAGTCCAACTGTCATGCTCAAACCATGAGAATGCACATCCTCATGTCACCATCAATCGTTTCTCAGAGCATCCCGTCACATCCTCAACTCGATCAAGAATCCATCTCCATACAAGTGTAAGCCATGCTCAGGTCCATGAAGTAGCCCTCATCTCATCTGCATCATGCTGTCCATGATGTCTGGTACTAATGTGCTGCATGAAGTCAATCACATCTACCCCCACATCATCATCCATCTGCAAAACATCCATCTCTTCAAAGTGAAGAGATCATCTCATCCGACTCTCGATGTGCCACATCCAGGTCCATGAAGCAACCTCCATCATATCTGCAATGTGCCATCCCTCAAGTCTGCCATAGAAACAAGTATACACCTGTCTCATCTATCCATGTGCTACCCATGATCGTAGATCAATTAGATACCATGTGTCAAAAGTGGTTGAGTCTCGGCTCAACCCATGCCCAAGTGTTGCCACCAAGGTATCATCATCGTTGTAACTCCATCACTCCAAAGTGTCTCATATCGATCCTCCACATCAGGTCACTCTTTCAAGCCATGCCCATACATGTACTCAAAAGTATGCACCCCATCCTGCATCAAAGTTTCTGACCCCAGCTCCTCAATGCGTCAAATCCTCCAAGTCCACCATATATGAAGTCTCCCTGGGAGTCACAACCTCATGTCATCATGAGCTCCATGAGTCATCTCCAACCAACACTCTAGCAAGCATACAAGTCTCAGCCCAAAGGTCTATGCAAGATACCTCAGCTCTCCATGTGGTAGGAATGCTCCATAGTCTACTCACAACTCCATCCAAGTCCATGGCCTTGTTGTACATAAGTGCACAACCTATCCATCGGCGCATAAGTAATAAGTCTCCATGTCACATCAGCAAATCCACCTGCACAACATCCCTGCCTTGGCACTCCTCATTAGATGCCCATAAGTGAAATCTCTACAAGTGCTCCCGCATCATGTCCTTGCATAAGATTGCCATGATCCATGTCTCCAACCTGATGTCCATGACTAAGTTTCCCATGTAGTCCAACCAAGTAGACCCATCACAACAATCGGCCATCCTCATCCAAGTCTGCAATCTTCTGTCTAGTGAACTCGATCACCCAACCATATCATCATCATCACGAGTCCCTTCCATCATAGCTCCCCCACTAAAGGTTCCACCAAGACTTTCTCTTGGTCTCGGCCATGAGAAGTCCACCCAAGTATCATCATAGCTCAAGTGTGTGCCCTCCTCAATCTATCCATGAGTCATGCCGAGCACTTAGCCAGTTCTCCATGTGGCTAAAGCATGAACCAATCCTTCGCAATGATCATCATGTTCCTCCCTTGTCACGGGCCTTTGTACCTTCTACCATAAGGTCACAAACAACCCCAACAAGTCTTGCAACAGTCAACAATCCTTGCTTCTCCATACAAGGTCTCATCATAGACATCCATGGTAAGATTCTCCCTAGCATCGGCAAACTGATTCTACCCTTCCCTGCATACTGTTCATCTACCAAATGCTCAAGTAAACACAAGTATCAATAGTACTTACATCATCATCATGATCATGAGGCTCCTCCATGTGAGTATCCTCATCCATCCATGTCTACAAACTGTACGATCCTGTTCCAACTTGATTAATCTCAAGTTCATCCTCCATCATTGTCACATCATAGCATCCTTTGTCAAGAACTGAGCAGCTACCTTGACTTTCGTCTCATCATTAGATAGACCCAAGCGTTCCAAGTACTGCTCCATGTCCCATAGAAAGTTACTAAGAGTCTTTGCACTCCTTGTACCATCGTAAGATTCCGATTCCTTGACTTTCACATGAGGCACTCCTCCACCTGAGTTATGCCTCACGGCCTTCTTCAACACCGCAATCTCATCTCTGGCTTCGTTAAGAGATTTTCGCAAGCCCACGATCTTTGCAAGACCTTGGTCTCTTGCCTCTTCGACCTCCTTGACCCTTACTTCAAGTTGTGTACACATAAGATTAGTGTACTCGTGTTGAGTCCAGAGTTCCTCGAGCTCTTCCCTCATCTTCGAATTGGCCTCTTGCTCTTTATCAAACAAGTCCATCTTCTTAGTCTAGAAAGCTTCCAAGTCCTCCATCTTCTCCAACACTTTTTCCATAAGTGTCATAGTAGCATACTTCACACTGTGACTAGACCTAGCCTGAGATTCAGCTGCCATTGCTAACAGCTTCCTTCTTCTTTGCGATCTAGTTTCAACCATCCAAGAGCTTCACCAAGATGCCTGCAACCTGAACCAGCTCTTGTTCCACTTGTATGTGAAACAATTTCCTTCACCTGCAAGTACTTGCTTCACTGTCTTCAATTTCCAAGTGTATCCACACCTGCACTTCGTCACAAGCAACCCTGCTCACCAGCTCCAATCGAGCTCTGATACCAACTGTCACGCCCCCAAGCTAGCGGTAGTCTTTCAACTGCTCTTAGCGAGGTGCGGCACCACCGAACACTTTCTTTTCACTAATACTTATGTTCGTGGACTACGCCTAACCACTTACTCCTACTTAGTTTGTGTTTCACAACCAAGTATTATTATGTTATCCTTTATACCAATGAACACCCATACACATTCATTATCATCAACAATTATAAATGAAGAACACAATTGCACAGTATAAAGGGAGGGGCAACTCCCTGAACAATGAGTCTACCCGATAATATATTATACAATGTTTCAATATTACAATGCTTTACAAGTATACTTGGAAACCCCAAGTTTCATACTTAGCCAAATTTACAATCTTCAGCAAACTCGGTTGCCCAGCTCGTCGGCGCCTCCGCACGGTCACCGCACTACTCACCAACCCTTCGTTCACCTTGTCACACGATCGTGTTGTTTGCCCAACTTGGGCGCACCTCCAAGTCACCACACACGGGCGCCTCTGCCCGAGACACACCTTTGTCCACAATCTCAACACTTCACCAAGTCACTGTGCACACTTGCACGACGAGCGGGGGCTCACCCGAGTCACCCAGGAACCCATGCCAAGTCGTCGCACAAACCGGGCACCACACACCCGTGCACGCCTCAACCAAACGTCGGGCGCTCCTGCCCGTGTCCTTCACCCACAACCGAGTCAAGCGAGTCTCCTTCGTGCAGCCTTGCCCAAGAACGGGCGCATCTCCAATCTGCGCCTCTTCTCCTTAGCTCTGCGCCTTACTCATATGAGCGAAGAGCGATTGTGTGTTCAAATGTTATCCAACACATCTCCATATATACCAAAGGTAGGGTGAAGTCTTGGCTGCCTAGCCGACTTGCCCAATGCCCACAAACCATCGAAAGGTCCTCCAAAACGCATGTCGGCTTGCCCATGTTTGTAGGTCAGTCGTGGGTGATCGTTCAAGCTCCCACGCACATATAAATAGCTCGCCCAACTCTTATGCCATTGCATTATGCCATAACGCCATCGCACACCAAGTCAAGCTCGCTCCTCATGCTATTCGTTTAACTTTCCAATCGCACGCCTCCATCTGATCTCGGTCGCACTTCGGGCAGAACCGCAGGACCTTACACCAGGGCTCTCGACCAATCAAAACACAAATAAATGTATATTAAAAATTAAAAAAAAATAATTTGTTTTGTTTTATAATGTTCATTTTAGAAATTGTTTCTTTAATTTTTGGTCAACCAATGATGAATTGAAAGCTCAACGCAAATTGATTGTGATATATCTTGCGAGGGGTGGAGATATTAATTACTTCAAAAATTAATTCATCTTCTCTATATCTATTATGAGATGAGAGAATCTCAAATCCCTAATCTTACAAACTTACCTTTCAAAATTTTGTAATTTAAAAAATAAATCAGAATTAATTATAGATATTTGCTCCCCAAAGATACCGTAATTCGATGTTAAAAGAAATCTAATTTAATATTATTATACATGTTTAATGAAACTCCATTCTCTTCATTGTGTTGAGAGGCGCATTCTACAACCCAATATGACCCCGATGTGTAAGAATGTTTCTTCGTCTGTCATCAAAGTTAAAATTATGCTCATGCCACCAAACTACAAATCTAATAATAATAAAAAAAATAACTATACAAAAGATTTAAATGAGCCTAGATCCATCTAACTCTGGATCTATCAGAAGCAGAGATCAAATCCGTGAAAGTGCAAACATTTTTTTAAAATGTAAACCGTAAAAAAATGTTTGTTCCCTCTCTACCCAAAATAGATCCTGAATTAAAAAAATCTAATCATAATCAAATGCTCAATGGAAATTCATAATAGATTATTATAGATTATAGGTTGAATATCTATGCTCAACGAAATTTTATCCCACAATAAAAATTTAGACATGGAAGAGAATATATTATAGATACCATAACAATTTAGAAATGGAAGAGAATATATTATATATATTACGAAATTAAATTTGTATCTTAACTAAAATTATTAATATATAATTATTAAACGAAATCCTCATTGAAGTGTTGAATTGCTTCAACGCTTTGTAGGCCGTTTCTTGAATCTCTATGCGAAGCGAGCACGGTGATTGGAAACATGTACAATTTGAGGGGATATTAAAACATGAAATCTTTATATATCCCGTAAAAGAAATTATATAAATATATATATATAAATATATAAATATCACAGACACTTATCAATTAATTACACGACAAGTTCATATGCAATCAATTAATTACACGACAAATTCAAGCATATGAACGAGCATAATTTTAACCCTAAGAAAATCCAGTAGACAAAAATCATTTCCATTTTGTATTGATTGGTATGTATAAAAGTATACGTTACAGCCATGTATATGCTCATGAAATGGACAGTATGTATATGACGAAGACATGACGACTCATGAGGGAATGTGAAGGATGTACTCCTTTACCAAACTGTAAAAATGCCAATTTGGTAGGGAAGCAGGCCTTGCGGATATGGATGTAATGCATACATGACTATTGGACACGCCGCATCCTTTGCATCTGTACCTGGATTGATCTGATCGACGATCATGAAGAGAGAGTACTGAGACTGTTCAAAAGTGCCACTCTGCTAGAGATAAGCAGTCTGAAGAGCTCATTGATTCTGTGGTCGATGTCGATGAGAGCGCTTTCCAACTCTGTGGTGGACGTGCTGACTGCATCGATGGAGTCCTTAAGTTCATCTTGCATGTTGGAAGACAACTTGGACGTCTTGTTCATGATGTCTCTGTCCAGTAAATTGTTGAGGTTTCCAACTGTAACATCCACCCTTTTCAACTCTTGCAAGAGAAACTTGAATGATGATGACCTCTTTCTCTGCATCTCCATAGCTTCCTTTAACTTCTGTTGCATCATATTGGTCATGCTGTTGATGTCAATGAGAGGAGGGAGAGTAGTGCTCCTTTTCTTCTTTGTAAGAAAGCCTGAACCTGGCATAATTGAGCGGCATGGTGTGTTGAAGGAAAGAGAAGCCACAAGTGCAGTGCAGGAAAATATGGTAATGGCCTTCGCTTCCTTGATGGCGTCCTCGACGCTTGATCGGTCCATTGATGTTGCCGTTGTTGTTGTTGGGTGAAGGTTATCGGTCATTCGCTTCAAAGTGGACATGCATTTTGCTAACTTGGATTCCAAGTCCTTGTTCTTCCTTAATTCGTCCATGCAATTGCCAAGGGAGTTCTTTGCTTTCACCACTTGATTAGTCATCATGCGATGGGCATGGGCGTGAAGTAGGCCATGGAGGGCTATCTGTACTGACATGTTCTGTTTCCTTATTTCTGATATGCACTCTTTCAACATATTGCACACATCAAGCAGATTGACCAGGTCCTCCATATGTCGGCTCAACCATTTTCCGTCTGTATTGCTGTGTATCTGCATGTGCGGGTACAAATCCTTAAAACTAGAGTAGATGAAAAGCACGACCTCCAGCGTTTGTCCAAGCCATGCAGTGGAAATATTGTATGACTCCGGCTGCTGTTGTTGTTGCATGAGCATCTCTACCTTAGCTCGAAGTTGGTACTGAAAATCTGCCAGGATCGGGTGCGCTCTGGACAGCGGCATGCTGCGTGACCTCTTATGCTTGCCATGACTACCTACAACACCAGGCATCAATGACTGCAGAGACGCTCCAAGAGAAACTAGAACAGAACTCATGATTGCGATCAATGCACAATCTCTTAATTTTCTCTTTCTCAGGATCAAGATCTGTTTATCTATCTGTATGGGACTGCACTTGTAATTTCTTGCCTTTCAGAACATCTAAGGCGTGTATTAATACAAATCAAATTCGCACATCCGTCAGATCAGGGAGCACGATAACAGCTACCATCACATGGTGGACAGAAAGAATAACGGAGAGGAGCTGTCATATGGCTCATCTATTGTAAGCCCGCCATATGTCCTCTTGCCTATGGAGCGTGTGTATCCCTACCCGACAACATGCCAAACCTACGCGAAAGGAGACGGGCAATTTATATATGAGGTGAAGGCCTCATGAGTCTATCGTGTCAGCGACATAAAGAATCAAATAAGATGAGAGTCAGATTTAAATGTCTTTGCAGATGCACGACGCACATGGAGAGGAGCTAATTCACGGTTTTTCATTTATGATATTTTCACTTAATAATTTCTTGTCAATGTGCATCACCCAATCCAACTTCTTGTCAAGAAGACAAGGTAACGAAAGTAATTAGTTGGGCGCTCGCAAGGAAATCAAATGAAGCAGGAAAAACATTTGTCCACTCACACATCTATTGTTATCCGTGTTAACGCTCACAGAAACTGGAGGACTCAGAAAATGAGCTTATCATTACATTACAAGTCACATACATTTATACAAAACTCATTACAGCGATTCACGCACTGTTATTTATTATTTACCTAAATTCGTTGACCATAGCCGCTCTACGCCGACTAACTTTATCATACGGTCAGGCGTGATTAATGTTCTAACACCTCCCCTTAATCACGATGACCTAAAATTTAACTTGCCTACTCGTCTAAGTCTCAGCTAGGCTTACAACAAAACATTTCATTTTTGTATTCTTGCTAAAAGGTCCATTCTTGTTCATTTGTTGATGCAACTTCATCTTCACTTTTCTTGCCATAAAATAGTGATGGAGCTTCTCCTTTCTTGATTACAACAAAACATTTCATTTTTGTATTCTTGCTAAAAAGTCCATTCTTGTTCATTTGTTGATGCAACTTCATCTTCACTTTTCTTGCCATAAAATAGTGATGGAGCTTCTCCTTTCTTGATTACAACAAAACATTTCATTTTTGTATTCTTGCTAAAAAGTCCATTCTTGTTCATTTGTTGATGCAACTTCATCTTCACTTTTCTTGCCATAAAATAGTGATGGAGCTTCTCCTTTCTTGATTGCAGGTTAACATTCTTCAACATTGCTTCACGTTCTTGGGACCCATTCTTGTCCTTAATGCTTGCAATTTCTTCAAGTTTCGATGCTTCTTCGTTATTGTCAATATCTGCACACTCAAAAACAATGTTAGATTCATAAACAAAACCATATTGATTTTTGTCATCATGCGCTTTGGAAAGACCTTTGCTTCCTTCATCTTTCTTTGCTGACATAGTTGGTTGATTCATGTCTTCAACCTCTTTCATCAATTCTGTTGGTGCAAACATGTTGTCCTGCATTTGATTCTTCTCACCAAACAACAAGTCATCAATAAAACGCTTTTCATGCATCATATTTAACCACTCATCATGGGATACATAATTGTCATCAAATTTGACTTCATATGTTTCTGCATCACAGGGTGTTTCCTAAATTCGCGGCTAAAGACATACTTTCAGCCTTAATCCCAGCTATGATGCTTTCAACACAATCACTTTTAGCTACAACACCTTTATCAACTTTAGCTTTCTCACTACCCTCCATACTGTATTTCAATTCAAGAATATCCCAAAATATTTTTGCATCACCTATTTCACCAAATTCATACAAAATATTAGACAAAATATTTTCATCTAAAATTGATATGATGAGAAACAATGCTATTGCATTTCTACGCTTATCATCAAGATTTATAAAAGCTTCTTGGACAAATTTCCATAAATCTACTGAACCAAGCAATCCTTCCATTTTAATTGCCCAAAGCTTAAAATTTTTACCTGAGAAAATTGGCAGAACTGGCATTAATCGTTTCAGTATTGCATCAATGTCTTCAAATTCTTCTATCTGATTCAGATCTTCATTAGACTTAAATTCTGGAAATATTTCTAATTCTTTTGCAACTTCTGCCATTTTATTCTTTTTCTTCAAGTATTTCAATTTTCTCCATAATTGTTTGAGTCTCTTTTGCTGACCATCACTCTATCACAAAACCAAATATGCAACAAAGAACCAAATCTTCAAGCTTGCCGCTTCTCTAGTGTTCACAGAGGGTCCACCTTTGTATGACTCACATATCTCAGGAAAATATCTCTAACACATGGTGTCTCACAATATGCCCAGCTAACAGCTACAATGTTTTCTGCCACGGCGGTCTCAGCCGTACAACATAGTCTTGCTCTGGATCTTGCAAGGCACTACCTTGAAACCAGAATGGGTCATCATTGTTGCCGCAAATGAACTCTTACAAATGCAATTCGGTGGCAGCCTCATTAATGCAAGATCATGCCCAAAATCTCATAACATCCACACCCTCGGCTAACAACAACAACCACACGATGATCCACTCATAGATTACAGAAAGATTTGATCTCCACCAACAACGACCTTCACTTGTATCACACAGAGTTAGCAATTGAATATTTCATCAATGCAAGAGTGCCTCCACACAGGCTGGACATCAGCAGACAATGTCGCTCAACGCAAGCTCTTCAGTAGCTAACAATTAGCTCTCAGCGATGGCACTCTCAACCAACGCCAAACAGAATAGCGGGCACTCAATTTCTTTGGCAGCTAGATCCACGCTCACACATAGTTCACAACACAGTCATGCAAAAAACTTCTTTTAACACAACTACAGATGATGTGATCCACAGCAGGTACAAACAACTTCACTAATCTTCACACAACAGACTTACTAAAACCCACTACTCACGCTGACCAAACATTGACTATGTGACTTTCACACACAGGCTTACTATATTAGAGAAACACTCTCTAAAAGCAAGATCTCAGAACCTCCAATCGTGTGTTTGATCCACGCATCCGCTGCACTGCTCTCACTTGCTCACAACAGCGCAACAAAGCAAGGCTTAACGTCTCCTCGAGCCAATGCTCCTCACACAGCAACATCACACGCTCTTCTTAACACCCAATGAACAACTGCACTGTCTCTTCGAGTGCACACTTGCCCACAACTCTCGCTCTTCGTCAAACAACAGCCATGAAAAGCTATTTAAATGTGCTCCAACAGCACTAATACGTTA
This sequence comes from Pinus tabuliformis, assembly GCA_031772625.1. NCBI lineage: Eukaryota > Viridiplantae > Streptophyta > Pinopsida > Pinales > Pinaceae > Pinus > Pinus tabuliformis. The sequence continues at coordinate 944,947,256 of CM062806.1, forward strand.
TCTCCCAAGTGCAGCTCCAGCACTACGTTCCAACTCACAACTCTTCCACACTTCAGCGGAAACCCTCGGCTCCCAATTGCAGCTCCAGCACTACGCTCCAACTCACAGCTCTTCCACACTTCAGCCGAAACCCTCGGCTCTGATACCAAATTAGAAACTATACAATACACAACTAAACACAGAATGCATTGAAGACTCATGAAAATGAGCTTGACATTTCATTACTAAACATAATTATTTATACACATGGATAGTCTTACATACACATGGATAGCCGTAAGACTGTAGCCGCTCTACGTCGACTATAGCCACTTGCTGCCAACTTCTCCATAAGACGCTGACTTCTCTAAAAGACACTAGGTTCTGCATTAATGTTGGTGATTGGATTTATCAATGTTTTCCCACAAACGCCAACCGTTTCACTGCGTGAGATCCATAGTATTGACGACAACCATCTTTAAAAACAGTATTGACGACAACCATATTTAAAAACAAGATGGAGAAAGCGATGAAAACTTAAAAGAGTATCTGGATGTTTATCTAATGAGGATTATGTAAACTTCCAAAGGGTAACATATTAATTTATTTAGTTGCAGAAGGAATTAGAAATTGCGTCGGCATATTTTATTCTTTTAATTATTTGTCACAGTGGACTTCTTATATTTTAAAAAACCATGTAAATTTCCCAATGTTTAATACTTTACTTTGTAGTGTAATGGTGTAAATTAGCATATATATTTCTGCTCTCATTTTTATCTTGAAAGTTGACTTTGCTTATTAAAAATAAAAATATAATTTTGTATTTAAAGTTTAACCAAAGAATAAAAAGTTTTTAATATTAAAAAAAAAAAAGCTAATACATGGATAATATTTTATAGATTTTTTTTCCAAATTTAAACAATCTAGCGCAAATACTTTACTGTCTTATGTATTTCACAGTAAAAGTAAATATAACTTTTTCTTCTTACAGTAAAAGTAAATATTTAGAGTTTTATACTATTCATTATATTTATAAGGTAATGAGTATGTTATTATGTAATGAGAGCATTTGTATTTTCATCATTCATTCCAAAAATTAAATTTAGGGATTTATAATATGTTCGAGTGAATATAAGTTCACTAATATATGTATACATTTCTTAATTAAGGTCCAACTCAATATATCTTTTCTCAAATTTTTTCTATGCATTTAAAATAATTTCTTAGCACTAAGCTTGTTGCAATTGTTAATGCTAGTTACAAATTCTCACTACTATTACTATGTATTGCAAAATTTAATTTTATCACTGAATATTACCAATATAGTAATTTCAATAAAACTTTCTAAAAAGCCATGAAAAAAAATAATAATAATTACCAAATAATTTAAACAAAATATTAAAATAAAATACTTAAATGAAGAAACCGATTCAAAGAATGCCTTTAATATCCCTATTATAGTTGAACTCTTTGAGACCCTCCCCATTTTATTTGACCACCTTACCTATCCATCAATATAATTACAATAGATGACCACCCCCGTTGTTGTTTCAACTATATAAATAACAAAAATTAGAATTTCATGCGTAGATTAAAAACTAATAAGTCATTTGGGATTAGCTTCCACAACAAGGATACTTATGCATAAATTTCTTAATGTTGATTTGAATTATAATAAAATTAACTAGAGACTCGCGAGAGGTTGACATAATAATCTTATTTTTCTAGGTAAGTCGCTAAGGGATTCAAGTGGAGGCCACTATTCAAAATATTGATAATATCAATAGCACTATTGCAACTAGATTTAAGGAGAAATTCTTGTGCCATAAAGAAATAAAGGATAAACGAAGGGAAACGTGTTATAAACCTATCATGAAAGCTATACTACAAAGTGAAAAATGTTTTTCTTTTATGAAATATTTAAAAAATAGAATCAACATTATAAAAATAAATAAAAAATTATTGAGATTTACAATGAAAATTTACATTAAACAATATATAAAATATCGTGGGAATGAGGATAATCACGTTGTTTCTTCAGTTTTTTAATAAGCAGAATTATAAAATTGAGGATATCGTTTTAAAGGATGGTTCTTTCAATCTTTAAAAAAGGAACAATCTAGACTTTGATGGGTGTATAGTTGTGTTTTATCTTAAATTTTTTGATCTTTTAGTCGATGAGAAAAAAGGGTGGCAGAGGAATCGATGGTTTCATGAAGGATTTTTGGTCGTTTCCTTAATTTCTAACAAGTAAAATCCTTTATCCTTTGACAATTTTATTCCTATCTCTTTATGCAATTTGTTTTATAATGTGTTCATGAAAATAATTATGAATAGTGTTCAAAGGGTTCTATCAAGTTATATATATGATGAAGAGATTGTGTTTATGTTTAATCGTCAAATATTAGATGCCATAGGCTCTACCTAAGTGGGGTTGCATTCCGTTAAATTAAAAAAATATCATGGCGGTACTCATGAAGCTTGATTTGGAAAAAGCATATGACAACGTCAATTGGACCTTTCTTAGGTTGGTTCTTCTACACAACAAATTGAGTGTAGAAGTCGTCAACTAGATAATGGTGTGTTTGTTTTGTCAGTGAATTTTGCAATCTTTTTCATTGGTTACCCATCGAGTTTTTTTAAAACCTCTAAGGACGTTGAAGGAATGTTTATTATTGTCCCCTTTTCTAATTCTACTAGTTGTGGAGAATCTAAGCATAATTTCATATACCATTAGAGTTAATGGTTCTATTAAGGGAATTTTGGTAATTGATCAAGAAATGTTGGCACAATTTTTATTCATCCATGATGCTCTCCTTTGAGAGCATCATGGGGAAGCAATGGTGTTGAAGTGGGGAAATTGTTAATATTTTCTTCAAAACTTTTTATTTAGAAATTAGGATGCATTCGCTGAAATATATTTCCAATCATTTCTGAAAATTTAACGTTGGAAGTTGAAGTTGAAACCCATTTATTGTTCCCAATGGATGTGCTTGTACAAGAAAATAGAAGAAAATATTAGTTGTGAGTGCCATAGATTGTTATCTATCAAAGGATGATTGCCTTTTTAAAGGTGTCCTTGAGAGTATTCCCATTTATTGGCTTGTATTGGTGCATACACAAAACAACATTATCGATAGAATCAGGAGGATATGTTTTAGATTCTTGTGGTTTGTAAATAGATGGAAGGAGAGTGTTCGATGGATAAAATGGAAAAAATTGTCCAAATCATATAAGGTTGAAGGTTGCGGTAAAAATAATGCATATTTATAACTTGGTTATACATTGGAAGGTAAAAGTTGTTAGATGTTTATATTTAATCAAGGTTTTGGGAAAAATTATGAGGCATAAATATTTCATGTATATTTTTGTACATGGAACAATGGATAAGAACTTAGGAGAACCCTATGAAAGGGGCATAAAAAATGTGGAAAGGATTGGTTTTAGTGCTTCCTACTATTGGTGATTGGGTGGCTTGGAAGGTTGGTAGGGGGAATGAGTAAGGTAGGGAGAAGACCCATTGGTTAGGTAAACTAGTAATTATTTGCTTTCCTAAGTTCTCAAAATGCATCTAGAGGATCATGGCTTCATGGTGCTTGGAGATGTAGGGGTTTAGGGAGCCCAAGATAACTTAATATATATTTCAGCTATCAAGAGGATTTAGGTTTAAATGGAGATTTGAATGTTGAATGGAGGTTATTCACATGACTTCTTTCTCAAAATGCAGGTCTTATTTGAGATGAGGTGGACAAGTTGGTTTGGATGTGGATAAGGAATTCTAGAACTCTTACTGAAAGTTTGGCTTATGAAAATATTTCCTTTAACTTAAAAGATCGTGATAACAAGTGGTTGTGGAGTCTATTATGGAAATGGAAGAGTTCCTTAAAGAGTAGAATCTTTACATTGTTAGTGATGGAGAATTATTACCAACTCACCATTGTTTAATAAAAAGAGTGATGGGGAATTAGATGTTGATATATTATAATGGGTAGAAAAGAGGTTGGAAAGGGTTAAATAGGTGCACTCTTTATAGGGTTGAGTGTTGGGTATTTTTTATGGGAAAATACCAAAAACCAAACAAACAAACAAACACCACAGAGGCAATGCTCTGTTTCCTTCTGCCACAGGATCTTTTTGCACAGGGAAGCCTTTTAATAAAAAAAATTCTCAGAACAGAGTATTACACAGCCATAAAACATTTCTATTGATTAAAATATAAAGCCTGATACAAACTTCATCCTCTTTGTTGAGAGGGATTCACCAAAAAAAAATTCATTCAAAACTCTGTCTCCACCTGCGATTTTACTGTGCTGGGTTTACTGCTGTAAAACCCCTTTTACATTTACTGGTGTAACACTGTTTTTACACACAGCTGTAAAACAACAAAATTTACATATGCTTCCTCAGAAATATTATGTGCTCCACTTCGTTTAAAAAAACTTACATTTCAACCTGGTTGTTTTACGTTGCACTGCTGTGCATTCACTTTCACACTGTTGTAAAAAAAACTTATATTACACTTGCAAGCTCTCCCCTGTTCTTTTCACTCGCACTGCTGTGCATTCATTTCCTCCTTGCAAAATCAACAGAGGTCTACACATAAAAACATTCACATTCACTTATGCACTGCTGTGCATCACCATAGTTTTCTTGCAAGTCAACATATTTTTTTTCGCTGCAGCAAAAACTATTTTTACGCACACTCATATGCGTTCTTTTCATTGTAACTCATATATGGAAAAAATAGTCAACACGCCTTTTTAAAAAAATATGACACATATATTATATGCCCATACCTCCGTGTAGTTGAATTTTAATGTTCTGCCAAAACTTACGAACCATAATAAATTCCATTTAAATCATTTTGCAGACAGGAGTGGCGGTCAAACAGGAAAACCAAACACGCCACGCAAACCATTGATTTGCCGCAGGCCGTATGCAGCTTCGGAGATCGACGGCGGAGATCGCGCGATCGGATCGGACGGCCGACGGAGATATCGGGAGCCAGTTTGCTGCCGAACTTTAGCCTCCAAAAAATTGCGTCGGCTGATGTCAGGCGAGAGACACGTGCCGACACCACATCGTATCAGAGTCGATCGCCTGAATATTCCTTCACCGGAAAGCTGGTGCGAAAAGTTTCGGGCGGCCGGAAAATGCATGATCGTTGCGCTTGTTGAGTTGGCATCCGTTGCTGCCCACGTCTGCCTGTAACCTGCAACCTGCAGTTGGAATTAACATTCCAACACTCCCCTTTAATTTCAACTGCTGGGCATTCGGTCATACCCAAACACTTCCTCACATAGAGGGTTTCACCAACTGCTTCTGATGCAGTTCCACACACAACAAAATAGTCTTCCTCTTAATAGAGGGATTAACCTGAAACTGTGCTTAAGAGCACCTTCCTCATGACAGAGGGATTCACCATAACAATGTGCTGAAGAGCACCTTCCTCATGACAGAGGGATTCACCTGTGACTATGCTGAAAAGCATCATCCTCTTGATAGAGGGATTTACCATGTGTATGCTAAAAAGCATCTTCCTCTTGACAGAGGGATTTACCATGACACTGTGCTGAAAAGCACCTTCCTCTTTAACAGAGGGATTCACTAAGAACTTCACTTCCTCTCACGGAGGGATTACTGCCAAACACTGCTTTAGATGCAGTTTCAAAACAAAACATTCATTTCACCATTGTGCATACTCATTACATTGTTCTTTTATGCTGCTGCATATTCTCTGCTGCACTGTTGTGCCATCTTCTTTGCTGCGTCTACCCCACACTGCTGTGTCTACACTTGCTGTTGTGTTGCTGCACTTCACTTACATTTCTTTGCAAACTCTGCATTGCTGTGCATTCTTCAAAGACAGAATACTCTGTCTTTTCTGGAACAATTACTCTGTCCCACCTTACAAATTTACACTGCTGTGTGTAAACATTTCTTACATTCACTGCTGTTGCATATGTTGCATTTCAATTCAATGAACAACACATTCACTATACTTACATTTACTGCTGTAAGGAAAAATTTCTTTTACCTGTGCTGCTGTCCATAACTTCTTGCTGCTGCATTTTTCATATTCACTGCTGTCCATACCCATAACCATAGACTGTCATCCCTGGGTTTTTATTTGCTGCTGCGTTGCCTCTGCAATTTGCACTGTGGCTGCCTTTTGTTTCATCATACTGCTGTGTGCCCATACACTAACTCTTTACTCTCCATTACTTGCACATAGAGAGAAATCATCCTCACGCTGTTTTGTGCTGCATTCTCCAAACAACAAAAAAAATAACACGGGCTGCTGCCTTTTATTTTTACACTCTTGCTTCACACAATCTTAGTCTTCATTCATTTTTTTTATTTACACAATGCACTGCTGTGCAGTTCCTTTCATTTTTCTATTGCCACACATTATCATTCACCCATGTGCATTAAAAATCTGTTGTCCCTGTTTTTCTTTATGCATTTCTGTGCATGTTGCATTGCATACAAAAAATTACATTTTTTTTACTGCTGTGTATTGTACTCACTCTGCTGTGAGTATGTTCTCTCACATTACATAGAAGAAAACTACCTTCCATTGCTATGCATTTCAATGCATGTGCTCCATAACAAAAAAAATTCAAAAAACTGTTGTTTTATGTTCTATCTTCCCACTGCTGTGAGGGTCTTCTTGCTTTGCATACGTTTCTTCTCTGCTTCTATGGCAGATTTAACTTCATATCTTTCCCTTATGAAAAGGTCTTCATCAAAGAGTGACTGTTAAGACAGTTCAGCAAAAGAAAATTACAAGCTCCCCTTCACTGTATGCATCATCTTCTTTCAACAAAGTTTTCTTAAAAGAAACTTAGATCAGTTGCAAAGCTCAAGGGACTTTCACACTGTATTTCCTTCCTTCTCCATACTTGTGTAACTTTCTTCTTTTGCATGGGTCTAGCTTGCATAGGAGCCCATGTTAAGTTACAGTCACGTGCCATATGCCCAATGTTATGACACTTGAAGCATTCAACTTTATTCATGAATAAGAATTCATGATTTCTTCTTGTGAAATTATTTCTTGGAGATTGTCGGGGACCACAACATCTATCTCCATGAAATGCTCTACAGTCTTTTACCATATGACCAAAGTTTGAGCAAGCATAACAATAACCATAAAATGAACTTTGGTACCTGGAAGATGGAGGTTTCCTTGATGTACTTCTGAAGCCTTGCTGCCTTGAGATCCTTTGATGATCACCATTGCCTCTTGCCTTTTTGTCATCAGCTACATTTCTTCTTGGAGCTGGTTTTCTTCATGGAGCAGGATTTCTTCTATTGCAGCCTTCATTTTTCTCCTTGCCTTTGCTGGAACTAGGAGCTTCACAACTTCTTTCTGGATTCTTCACATCTCCTTTGCTTAAAGCATCTTCATCCTTGTTTGAGGATTCACCTACATACCCAAGTCCTGATTTATCAGATGGAGATCTGTGATAGCAAAGCATGTCATCCAAAGCTTGAGAGCTCTTCATGATCTTGTTCATCCCTTCAACCTTCTTCTTGAGGAGAACAATCTCTTCTTCTAATCTTTCACACTCATTATTCTTCTTTGTAAGTTGTTCCTCAGTTTCTTCCTTGCTACGAGTAGCTTCAGCTGCTACTATTTTGAGAGAGATGATATCTGTCTTCATTTTGGAGATTTCTGCTTGACTGCTCTCCATTTTCTTTTCAGCTTCTTGTGCCTGCTTCCTAGCTTCTTGTAGTTCAGACTTAAGGGAGGAGACCTCTACCTTGTACTGTCCAATCTCTTCTAGAAGTTTGTTCACCCTCTTGTGCCTTTGTTCAAGTTGACTTGACAAGGCGTCTTCCTGCTTTTTTGCTTCATTCAGCTGATTTGTCATGGATATGACTTCTTCATGATGTTTCCTCTTGCATTGATCAAGCTCCTTCTTAAGCTTGACAAGCTCTTCATCCCTTTCTTTTACTTGAAGCTTGATGAGGTCAACCTTCTCATTTTCAACTTCTATGATGGGTTCAGAATTTCCTTCTTCACTGATGGTCATGGTCAGTGCTCCCTTTGCATGAAGATCATGCAGTCTGTCCCATATATCCTTTGCTGATGTATATTTTCCTAGATTCTTCTTCACAGAATCAGGCAGTGCATCCAAGATAGTCTTTGCTGCCTTTGCATTGTACTCCTTGGATTCTTTATCCCTCTTGCTATCATCAATCACTGACTCCCAGATTTCAATCCCTTCAGACTTTAAGAAAGCCCTCATTTTTATTTCCCATATATCAAAGTTCCCATCGAACCTTGGAACCTCAAATAGAATACTTTCAAATAGGTTGTTTTCTATTTTAATAGAAGAGGGAGACACAACCTTAGGGGATTTGGACACTTTCTTCTTTGACCTTGCCATTCTTAACTATTTTTAAAATCCCTGACTGTGTTTTTAAAATGACTCACTGTTTCTTCAACAACAACTCAAAAACTTGAGAAATACCTGAATCCCTTTGGCTGAAACTTCACACTGCTGGAGAAGCTTTACTGCTGCTGCAACAAGAGTCTTTCCTTCAGCTTCCTTGACACTTTTAAAGAGCCTAAGCCAGCTCTGTCACCATCAAAGAGCCTGGACTTGCTCTGATACCACTGTTGGGTATTTTTTATGGGAAAATACCAAAAACCAAACAAACAAACAAACACCACAGAGGCAATGCTCTGTTTCCTTCTGCCACAGGATCTTTTTGCACAGGGAAGCCTTTTAATAAAAAAAAATCTCAGAACAGAGTATTACACAGCCATAAAGCATTTCTATTGATTAAAATATAAAGCCTGATACAAACTTCATCCTCTTTGCTGAGAGGGATTCACCAAAAAAAAATTCATTCAAAACTCTGTCTCCACCTGCGATTTTACTGTGCTGGGTTTACTGTTGTAAAACCCCTTTTACATTTACTGGTGTAACACTGTTTTTACCCACAGCTGTAAAACAACAAAATTTACATATGCTTCCTCAAATATATTATGTGCTCCACTTCGTTTAAAAAAACTTACATTTCAACCTGATTGTTTTACGTTGCACTGCTGTGCATTCACTTTCACACTAATGTAAAAAAACTTATATTACACTTGCAAGCTCTCCCCTGTTCTTTTCACTTGCACTGTTGTGCATTCATTTCCTCCTTGCAAAATCAACAGAGGTCTACGCATAAAAACATTCACATTCACTTATGCACTGCTGTGCATCACCATAGTTTTCTTGCAAGTCAACATATTTTTTTTCGCTGCAGCAAAAACTATTTTTACGCACACTCATATGCGTTCTGTTCATTGTAACTCATATATGGAAAAAATAGTCAACACGCCTTTTTAAAAAAATATGACACATATATTATATGCCCATACCTCCGTGTAGTTGAATTTTAATGTTCTGCCAAAACTTACGAACCATAATAAATTCCATTTAAATCATTTTGCAGACAGGAGTGGCGGTCAAACAGGAAAACCAAACACGCCACGCAAACCATTGATTTGCCGCAGGCCGTATGCAGCTTCGGAGATCGACGGCGGAGATCGCGCGATCGGATCAGAAGGCTGACAGAGATATCGGGAGCCAGTTTGCTGCCGAACTTTAGCCTCCGAAAAATTGCGTCGGCTGATGTCAGGCGAGAGACACGTGCCGCCACCACATCGTATCGGAGTCGATCGCCTGAATATTCCTTCACCGGAAGGCTGGTGCGAAAAGTTTCGGGCGGCCGGAAAACGCATGATCGTTGCGCTTGTTGAGTTGGCATCCGTTGCTGCCCACGTCCGCCTGTAACCTGCAACCTGCAGTTGGAATTAACATTCCAACATTGAGGAATATTTAGTCCTTCACCCGTTTTTTTCATGCTCTAATTGTGAAAGACTTGGACAGTCTAGGTGCCTCTCGGGGTGGGGGCGTCAACATTTTTCTCCCTTTTCCTTTTTCTCTAAGCTCTAATTCAAATCCTTCATTATGAATTTACTCCCATTGGCATCTAAGACTCATGTTTAATTAAAAATTTCACTTTATTATGCAACACATTGTTAAGTCCCTTCTCACATTTCTCATAGTTAATGATTCCTTTGTTACAAGACCAAAACGCCAATACAATCATTTTAGGGACTTCCTTATCTCAACCTAATAGTGATAATTCTCCTTCCTAATATATAGGAAGGAATATATTCCTTACAGTAAATCTTATCTCAATAGAAAAAAAAGTGTAATTGATTTAAAGAAGAGTGACCTTTCTATAATATAGTGAGGGAGATATCAATCCAATGGTCACTTCTTCCTTGATAAAGGGAATTCAGACTCCTTTCTCGATCAGACAAAAGTCACGTTCCCTCTATACAAGTAAATATAAAATATACGTCCCTTATATTAGTGATAATCAGCATTCTCATGTGACAAAAAGGATAAGCATCTCCATATCACTACCAATGGTGATTCCCAAATTATTTATGATTGGAAAAAGAGGATTGCCCAACAAGAAAATGTATTACTCTAAATAATTTTTATTATGATGTATCACATTGAAAGTGGCATCTCTTATACCACATGATCAAATTCGATCCTTGAATATGTACTCGTGAATTAAAAATCACTTCACTTTATTAAAACGAAATGTGAGTCGCAGTTGATCTTCATATTGCACAAAGGTGAGAATTTTTTCATTGGGTGAGTTTCCATAACTTATTAGTGCTCAAATTTTTATCTTTTTCTAACTCTCACAGCTATAAAAACTGACGATTCCATGCTACACGTCAATCACCCTTTACTCGTCAAAATTCCCAACCCATAGAGTACGAGCTCTGCATAGGGAGGATCCTTGTGCATGAATTGATCAAAAGCCAATGATTTCCTTTGATAAATAATGATATCATTGAAATGATATAATTACTCCATATCTTTCCAAAAAACTAATGCCACAATGGATGTTATGTTGTGACATTGTACACATGATGACGTAAGTTATCGTGACCCAATTAGAATTAAACTAAAATAAACTAAGCCCTCTTAGATTTCGAATTAGATCACGATGACTAAAAATCTTGTAAGAAAGTAGGTCATTGAACTTCTAAAAGAACTTTCGAAAGACCATTGGAGCTCCATCACTTGTTATTTTTAGGATGAAAAAATAAATATATCCCATTAAGATTTCCCTATAAACACATAAATAACAACCTTAGGATAGCTTCAAACTTAAAGGGAATGAATTCCTTTGTTTTTGGTGAAATTTAAGAGTCCAAATAGGAATCAAGGAGGTTGAAGTATTCATACCCAGAATAAAAACCAATTTTAATAGGAAATAATGATATGATGAAGGTGTATAACCCTATTAGCTCCACAAACACCTAGATCCCCTTACACTATCTATGAAGATAACGCCAAGCTATAGAAATATTAAAAAATAGTGCTCCAATAGGTCTATCAATTTTTCTTACTAAAACCTTCTTTAATGCATTAAATGAAACTTGCACCTAATTCTCCCTAATCTCACATTACTACTTATTCTATGAAATAGAGAATGATTTCTATGTAACCAAATTCCTATAACACATAACTAGGTCGATATTTGAAGGGCCTTGTCAACATTTTTCTTTCCTTAATTGCCAAAAACATTACTCAAGTGCAGCATAATTGAAAGTGCCTAAATAGTTCAATAATATAAGAACTTCTAATGAAACTTGCATAGTATAGGAGCATGAAACTAAAAAATAATTGAGTGAATATTCATCAACCCTATAGAGAGTGCACTTGATCAGTCCTTGTCATCTTACTTTATACCAATTGTCCATCCAATTTTCCATTACAAATGTAAAGATTTGTAAGAGAATCTTCCATTTCCATAATATCTGTTAACACTAATTGGTACCATATTCTTCTATGTTAAAGTAAAGAGCTTCATAGCCCAAATTTGTAGTAAGGGTTATAGAATCTATATCCCATATCCAAACTAAGTCATCCTCCTCATTTCAAAGAAAAACTACAGTATGGGAAATGATGCATGAGAAAGCCCTCCATTAAATTTCTAAATTTATATTGAAACCTAAATGATCTACTAGGGACCAAACTTGTTATAACAAGGTATCAATGGGTGCCTAAAGCCCTAGACCCTCCATTCAATTTCCAAATTTATATTCAAACCTAAGTCATCTATTAGTGGCAAAACTTGTTATAACTAGGTATGATGGGATGCCTAAGCCCGTAGGTATACAGAAAATGAAGTCATTATATTTTAAATTTTCTCCTAGATATTAAGAAGGAAAATAATCACCATAAATCCTCTCCTAACCTTACATAGTCCACCCATACCAGATTTCTAATCCACCCAAAAACCAAGAATAGGAAACCAAACCGATCATTTCCACATGTTTGGAACCCCTTTAATAGACATTGGCTTACTTCTTACACATTGTTCCAAACATAGACTTAAAATATTTATTCTTCATAGTTCCCCCACAACGTTCATTATGTAGCAATTACCAAAGTCTTTTAATTTTCAATCCTTGATTCAATAAATTGATGTTTTTTATACCCAACCTCCACCCTTTATTTCCTTGAATAAAGTTCTATTTTTCTAATAGAACACTCTCCTTTTTTTTTCTAAACCATAAGAAGCTAAAACATATTATGTTGATTATATGTGAAATTATGTTTGACACATGTAATAATAATAGCGAATAAATGATAATATTTTCCAGGATTGATTTTAACAAAACTAATCTTCCTTGATAGCTAGCAGTTTATGGAAACAACAATAAATATTGATTTCAACATTCTTACACAACCACACTATAATTATTAAGCTTCAAATAATAACCAAGTTATTTTAAATTGTTGTTTATAGAATTGATTTTGAATTAGAAAAAGGGAGATATTTGAGCTACCGCATTCAATGATAAATTATCACAATGGATGAATGATTTGATTAGATAAAATACAATCACATTCTTGATATCTCTCGTATTAATCCCTTCCATGGTTTAGAAAATGTCTTAGCTTGGACTCAACTTAGTTCTCACAATGTCGTGAATTCACAAAGTCAAATTGAGCTCTCATACATTTTCATTTCCTTGGAGCTAGACTAATGAACTATTATACTTTATTGGAAGGATGGTTACCTGCATGCTCACCGTTTTTTTTAAAAATTTGCATAAAAAGACATAAAAATATTTGTGCTGTTAAATGCAATTTTTAAGAATAATGATGAGCATGTAAGTAGTCATCCTTCCAATAAAGTATAATGATCCAATAATATAGCTCCAAGGAACTAAAAATGTATGAAAGCTCAATTGACTGTGTGAATCCACAACACTGTGATAGCTAAGTTGATTCCAAGCTAAGACATCTTGTAAACCAAGGAAAGGACAATGCTAGAGATATCAAGAATGGGATTCTATTTTATTCCAAATATTTATTTGTGTTCAAAGACTATAATACAATAGAGTATATATGTTAACATATTACTAAGAAAATTGGTTCATATAAATACTATTATTTAACATTCACAATCTTAGAAAATATGTAAATATGAAGCTTAACTCTTTGCACCCTTCCTCCCTTCCTGGTGATTTATTATATGTTTTTTTTTATAGTTGTTTATTTCACATACGAAGACCTTACTGTAAAAATAGGAAATACCTTTGTAAACATCACTAATGCTATTTTTTTCATACTATAAAGATCATTTTCATATTATCACAATGAAATACATCTTCTATTGATATACAAAGAAATGGAATTACCAACATTTATGTTAAAAGTCACGCATTCATATAATCAATAAATTAGAAATCAATACAAATTTCCTACTTGATAATGAACATTGAAAATATCTCTTCATGTTGTTCATGCCTTATTCTCCTATGAATTGAATAATAATTTCTATCTTATTCGACCAAAAGAATGGTGGAAATGGGTGTTGCAACTATGCAAAAGATAAAATGTTTAACTCTTGTTTCGTTATCCACCCTCCTTTTCCACCATTACAATAGAGATTCCGAAGAAAAAAAAAATAGGTTTGGGCTAGGTTGATATCTTCTTATATTGAATAATGACAAGACTTAAGGAGCATTACCATCAGTGTGTCTTGCAATCCCTACCTGTATTTCCATTTTTGCACCAGGGAAAATTTTAAGAACCACCCTAAATTTATATGTATAATAAATGGGCTAATCCCCATGATACACAGGAAAAATGGGAGGCGATTTTATCAATAATATAATATGTATATATAATTTTTTTGGCGAATCTCTCACCAGATTATATTATCTTGTACAGTGATGGAGAATCTTTCACTGAATTATAAAATCTTGTAAGATCTTGGCAAATCTTTTATTAAATAATAAAACATTGTGAAGTCTTGGAGTATGTTTTGTTAAAGTATGAAGCCATATATGATAATAAGAAAACATATTCATTAAATTGTAATATACTAACATACATGTTTGGAAAAAAGAAACATAATTTTCTCTTTCTACAAACAATATTCCAAGTTTCAGTGGTCATGTTTGTCAAGGTTCTTACAATACACTCCTTCATATGCTTCTATTAGTTTTGATAATATTCCACATCAAAGTTATTGTAGGTGTTGATATTGACAATATACATGTTTGGAAAAAAGAAACATAATTTTCTCTTCCTACAAACAATGTTTCAAGTTTCAGTGGCTGTGTTTGTCAAGGTTCTTACAATACACTATTTCATATGCTTCTATTAGTTTTGGTAATATTCCACAACAAAGTTCTTGTGGGTGTTGATATTGACAACAAGTTCTGTCAAGGTAGGAGAGATTAATCTTTTCTCTACAACTTTTGTCAAGCTACCACTTTTTTCAAGTTATCAAATTTCATTCTTATTCCATAGACTCCAACTACGAGATAAAAGAAACACATCAAGTTTGTTTACCCCAACACGCCAACAAGTAGCAAGCCCCAACTATATTATATAAGAAAGTATTAGGTATCCCAAAGGCTTGATGGGGATTCAATTGAAAGAAGTGACCATTGTGAGAATCCTTCCAATCAATATATGAATATATAAATGTAGATTTATTATTATTTTAATTGGAAATCTTCAATTAAATAATTAAATTTAATTACGTCTCGCCCAATCTAAATTGCTTATTAGCATAATTCACTACCTTCATAGGTCTTGCATTTTTTAACAGCGTTGTAACATGTAGATTAATTTCCTCTTTGGTGAAAAATCTCCACCTTTTAGGAAAATATGGTGCAGTGGCTCCAACCCCTACAGATAATTAGGACAAACTAAGAGTAGGATGAAAGGTTGCATAAACCAGCTTATTTTTCAAACAACTAATCCAACATCAGTACCTAAACTTTTTTATGAAGATATCATATTGAGAATGTTTGAAAAATGGTGAGAAATCTTCCGCGAGGGTGATGCGGAAAGAGTGATAAGGTTTCATTATTTTGAATTCTTTTTGTTAAATTAGAAAAAGTTAAAAACCAATATTAATGGAGATATTGGTATTTGTTACTAAATTTTGTGAAGTGACTAAATGTAGCCTTAACCATTCACCTTAACATGTTTTTACAATATAATTTCCTAAGTCTATTTAATATCTTCATTATCATAAAAACCAACCTATATCCATCTTAACTCCACATCTACCACTCTTAGGGGATGAAATCTATTTATCCCTCTGAGCACTTGGTAGACCTAGAATTAAGATGGATCTAACATAATACAATTTCCCCTTTAAATAGTCTATGCTCACATGAATACTATGGTATTACCGTGGGTCAATACCATGGGTTATCATAAACCTAGAGCTTAAAAATTACTATTAGTAATTTATAAAAATTAATAAAATTAATAATTGATTTTTATTTTATTTTTTATTTTAACCAAGTTAAAATGTTTAACATACATTAAATTACAACATCCATTTTTACTCTTGATCCGCCAAGCCCCGGAGGGATCAAATATTTTTTCACTCTATGCCAGTTTGCATATCACGATATTTGATCCCTCTCGGGGCTTAGTAGATCTAGAGTAAAGATGGATCTATGCTAGTTTAATTCCCCTATTTAAATAGGCTACATTCCACGTGAATACCATGGGTCAATACCATGTGCCATTTTTATTTTTATTAATACTAATATTAGGGTTAATAATGTTTTTTTACATGGTATTAATAATAATCTAGCCCATGGTATTTGGCCCATAGTATTTTGCCCATAGGTTTCACCTAAATATAACGCATTTTTTGAGTGTCCTTAAATATAAGGTGACTTATGGAGTAAATATAAAAAATGTTTTATTTGTTTACCATACCTCTCGTTTATTTATATTTTGATTAGTTTACCACACCTCTTTTACAAATATGGTATTTGGCCCATAGGATTGACTTAAATAAAACCTGTTTTTTGAGCCTTCATAAATAGAAAGAGGGTTATGGACTAAAAGATTATTGCATTAATAGATATACTTATTTCAACCTCTGCATATGGTTTTCAGAACTTTAAATTTTGTAATTAATGATGATGATGGTGGTGGTTAACGTCCACTGAGACCAAACTTTGGTTTATCCGACCTAAAGAAATGGATTATTTAGTTTGATTTAGGATTTTATTCCTATGCTCAAAAAGCTTGGAGAGAAGTCTCCCTGATTAAATACTAACATAATATAATATAAGGTGACTTATGGAGTAAATATAAAAAATGTTTTATTTGTTTACCATATGTCTCGTTTATTTATATTTTTATTAATTTATCACACCTCTTTTACAAATCTGGTATTTGGCCCATAGGATTCACTTAAATAAAACCTGTTTTTTAAGCCTTCATAAATAGAAAGAGAGTTATGGACTAAATATAAAAAGAGGTTTTATTTATTTACGATACGTATAGTTTATTTATATTTTTATTTATTTACCATACTTTTTGAGTAACTATAAAAAATGTTTTATTTATTTACCATACCTCCACTTTATTTATATTTTTATTTGTTTACACCCTTACATGTATATAAGGTGACTTATGGAGTAAATATAAAAACGTTTTATTTATTTACCATACCTCTCATTTATTTATATTTTTATTAATTTACCATACCTCTTTTATAAATATGGTATTTGGCCCATTGGATTCACTTAAATAAAACCTATTCTTGAGGCGAATGGAAGGTTGTAACTCCTAATTTCAAGGGCTAAATCTACCTTTTTTACCGTCTCCCTTAAAATAAGGTGGGCTATTTGAGACAATTTGTAAAAATTTAATATGATACAAAATATTCGCCCACTAAAAATTTAAAACCCGTTAATTTCACCTAAGACTGAACATTTACCCCTAAAATTTTCCATTATTTATCAAACTTTCAAACACCTTAATACCTTTAGAAATTGGAAGACCTTAATAACCTTAAGAGTTGAAGGTAATAAAAGAAAAGACTAGAAAAAAGTTACACACTCTTTACAATGAAGCAAAATAACATTGAACAAACTCACACCAAAAAGTGGACACAAACCTGACCTTGAACAAAATCACATGAGAAAAATAAAATTATAAACATAATATAATCCATGGGAATCCATAATTATATCAATTGCCATCTCAATTATTCTTTCACCAAATTGCATCCAATTATATTAGGTTGTTATCAACAAAAATGTACTAACATCTGTCATACATTATCTAAGACTTGTAATTGTGGCGCTATCATTATTATGTATTATCTTAACCTGGTATATGTAAACTTAATAATATAAACTTAATAATATCCTATAGATATATTTTAAAAATTATGATAAACATAAAAAAATTTAAAATTTTAATACATCACATGTGAATTTTGTATCCACTTATCAAATACTAATGCGGTGAAAAAAATATCGAACTTAATTTAACCACTACATTATAAATTAATGCTAAGAATTTCTATTCAATTTGAACATGATGTAATAATATTTTTTTCCAAAGTAACATTACGTCACAGTAAGTGGTTTGCAAGGCGTGATATGTAATTTCTTGAATAAACTCTCTTTTATCACAATCATATTAACCCAAACCATCCAATAATACTTTTCATTAAATAAACATCCGCACCCTCTTTAAAACGACATAGACTTCATCGATTTCTCCACAGTTTTGTAAGATGGTCGCCAACAATACTATAGATCTCACAGAGCTAGAAGGTTGGCGTAATCCCGCCCCATAGTAATCTCGTGCTCTTTAAGCGTAAAAAAATATTACTTCTTCTGCTTTGGTTTCCAATTATTATTTCTGCTTTTCGTTTCCTTGCCCAGCGACCAACCAATTACTTCCGTTCCTTCTCGTTACCTTGCCGTATAGACTGATGATACCCTGACGTCATTATGAGATGCTCGTCTTTGCATGTTGCAGGAAAGGGACAAGGAACACACACGGATGCTCGTCTCTTCGTGTTGCCGGACAGGGCAACACACTCTCGACAGGCAAGGAACACACACTGCTGCATTAAATTAGATAAGTGATCTAACGGATTCTCTCCATGTGTTGGTAGCTATTCTCGTGCTCCCTCATCAGAGGACGAATATGTGAAATCGAGTTGTATTAATATACCCCTTAGATGATCCGAGAGGCAAGAAACTACAAGCGCAGTTCTATAAAGAGAAATAATCAGATCCTAATCCTAAGACGGAGAAAATTAAGCGACCGAGCATTGATGGCAATTATGAGTTCTGCCCTCATGCATTTCTCTTGAAGCGGCTCTTCACTCATTCATGCCTATTGCTGTTCGTAGTTATTGCAAGCCTAAGAGGTAAATGAGTATGCCAGGTTCAAGAGTGCACTCCATCCTGGCTGATTTTCAGTACCAACTTCAAGCTAAGGTGGAGATACTCATACAACAGCAACACGAGCAGCCAGAGTCATACAATTTTTCCGCAGTTTGGCTTGGACGAGCGCTGGATGTCGTGCTTTTTATCTATTCCAGTCTGAAGAATTTGTACCGGTACATGCAGATAGACAGTAATACAGATGGAAAATGGTTGAGCCGACCTATGGAGGACCTGGTCAATCTGCTTGATGTTTGCCATGTGATGAGAGAGTGTATGCAACAAATGAATAAACAGTAACACAACATTTCACTACTGGCTCTCCGGGGTTTACTCCACGCCCATGCCCAGATTCCTAGCGCAGTAAGCCATGATCACATGATGAGTAATCAAGTGGTAAAAGCAAAGAACTCTCTTGGGAATTGCATGAATGAATTAAGGAAGAACAATAATTAAGGAAGAACAAGGACATGGAGTCCAAGTTATCAAAATGCGTGCCTACTTTGAAGCGAATGGCTTATAGCCTTCGGCCAACCATAGCAACGCCTACATCAATGGACAGATGAGGCGTCCAAGAAGCCATCAAGGAAGCGAACACCATTACCTTATTTGTTTGCACTGCAGTTGTGGCTTCTGTTTCCTTCAACCCATCATGCGGCTCATTTATGTCAGGTGTCGGCGTTCTTAAAAAGAAAGAACACTACTCTAATAGAGGGGTTACTGCTATACAGCGGTTACTACTCTACATAGGTGTTTTAAGACAATTTTATAGCAAATTGTTTTGAGACAAAAAAAACTTGTAAATTGTCTTAAATATTGTGTTTAACCACTGTCTCAAATTATTGTCTTAAAAATTTGCCTCTGTAAAAACAATATATACCTACTACAGTTAAAAGGTTTTAAGACAATTTTTGGATAAAATGTCTTAGCACGAGACAAAGGAAAAATTGTATATTGTCTTTATGCTAGTGTCTCAAATTATTGTCTTAAAATATTGTCTATATGAAAACAATATATACCACAAGCATTATTGTCTCTTAGGATACAATTTCATTTTTTTCTCTCCTTGACACAATAGTTGAGATTAAATAATATTGTTTTTATAGAGACAATATGTCTTTAATCCCAACTAAAGTTGAGATTAAAGAATATTGTTTTTATAGAGACAATATGTCTTTAATCCCAACTATTGTCTCTCTATAAAAATTATATTTAAAGACAATACAATATTACCAGAAAAATATCTCACCATTGAAATAGATAAATATCAAAATTATTTAATTAAAAATAAACTACAATGACATTGATTGATTCATGTTAGGGTAGAATGGGATCGAACCACCAACCCCCACCTTATAAGGCAAGCGCTCTTCCATTGATCTTTAGCCTTTTAAAGAATAATGTGAGAAGTTATGGCATTCATTGAAATTGAATATTTAAACATTGATTTAAAAATAATGCTCGACGCATAATGGCATAATCTTTATAATGTCTATAATCATGCAGTCCCTATTTTTAACTCAATAAAAAAAACTTATCTAAATAACTTATCAGATCCACAAACCAATAATCCAACAACATGTTGGAATTTTGTTTTGCATTAATACTCAACTTTCTGATTCACTTTTTTGGTTACACACAAGTTTGTGCAAACACAAGGACTTTTATTTTGATATTAACTTTGATTTGGAAAGCTGTAAGATTTGTTTGGAATTCTGCACCTTATAAGTTGCAAATGAACTTGAATAAATGGCCACCTATCTAAATAGATAACTTTAGAAGCATTCAATTAGACAAATGAAAACATAATAAGAATTCAATTAGACAACATGAAAACATAATATGCAATTGGATTTATAGTTCGTTGCAAGTAATCATCAAAGACTATGGAATAAATCACAAATTTTGCCTCTTTTTAGGGAAAGAGGGAAAATACATTCTTTTAGTGAACCATCTATACCAGTGTTGCACATATCTTCTATTTTTCCCCAACTTTTCCGGTAGCTGATTTGTTCAATATTTTTAGATCTTAGTTTTTTTCATTTCAAATATTTTCCTACAATTTCTATTATCTGATATTTTTTCTTATATTTCCTACAAGTTTCTTTCTAGAACCTCTTTGATTTATTCCACAAAATGATATTTGCAACAATGATCTATACTACCATTATGAGATGTAAAGTTGGAAAGTTGGCATTCTTCCAACAAATGGAGGTTCTTCCGAGTTGGTTGGGAGGAAAGAGCCTTGGCTGAAGGGGAAAAATGAGATTTACGAATATTTCCTTTGCTTAACTTGTTCTTACCCACATTAGTCAATGCCATACTAGTGCCAACACTGGTTAATATAATTGTAGTTTTTGTTGCCAAAGAAACAACATGGCATATTGGATTTTGAAATCTCTGTATGTTATGACATAGAACTATGAAAAGTTTTCCTTTAAGACTATGTATGGTCATTTTGTATGCATACATCAGGAGCCACTCCTTTACATGTTAGATTTTCCAAACAAGAAACTATTTCTTCCTTGGCCTCTTATCTCCATCCTAATGACTTGATGGCATCATTCTTCAATGAATGTCCCATACCTTCAATAGTATTTGGCATGTTCCTTATCTAAGTGAGTGAATGATGTAAAAGTGTTGAGAAATAGAGGAATAGCCAAAATAAGGAAACCACACACCAACTATGTATGAGTTTCAAGGGCCAAAACAAAGGAATGGTTAAAACACTACACATGTCCTCATGTCCTAATATTATAAGCATCAAATGGAAATTTCAAAATGTCGTCTAGAGACTAAGAGAGGCTCTTACTAAGTCGTATTTTTGGTAGAACGACCTTGCTCCATATGACGATGGTAGCTGCTCCCATAAGGTGATTCATTATCACACCTTGAAAAACACAAACCATTTCTTCCTTGGCCTTTTCTCTCCATCCCAATGTATTGATGGCATCATTCTTTAATGAATGTTCCATATCTTCATAGTATTTGGCACGTTCCTTATCTGAGTGAGCGATGCATTTTCTATTGAGAACATCAGGTGAGATGGTTGGCGTGAGTTATCATTCTCATGCATTGGCTCCCATGCAAATGCAAGTGACTCCTCCAAAAATTCCTTTTCCATTCCTTGATGCTGCCTTTAGCCGTTCCAACACAATTATTTTGCTTTCCTCAATTTCAAGCATAGTTGCCTCCTTATCATCTTGCTGTTGTTGTTGCAAAAACTTGAAAAGAAACAAAATATATTACTTACATACCAATGAAATAAACATAAACAACTAAAACCATGTTTGATGAATAAATATGTGGGCATTGCTTGATTCTTGTGCCCTGTCCAATTTATCTAAAGCCCCTTCCAATGCTTTCTTTTATATAAATACCGAGGATTGAAACCCACTTTACTAAGAAGGGTCTAACTAGTAAAAGAAAAACTTCATCTAAGCCTTCACATTTCTATCATGGTAGAAATTTGCACCAACTTTTTTGTTTAAAGCATCCCATCTCTATAATAAGTAGTTAATGTAAATTTCTACCATGATAGAAATTGGAAGTATTTGAATGCTAGTGACTTTTCAGAATGTGTGAAGGAAGTGATGGGGCATGCAAAAGCATTGTGTCCTCAATCTAATGGTGATTGAATACATTTGGATGGTTATCTTCTCCGCTGTGAGAATAATACCTATTATAGATAGGATGTGGACCCTAGGGATTATGTTTATTATGCTCCCACAAATTTCAACAATCCACAAACATTCCTTAAAGAGTCGAGAACTTATCCAGACATTCTACCTGGTAATGAAATAAGGCCGCACATTTTTGATAAGTTTACATCATACTCAGTGTTAAATTATGACACCATGCTCAACCATAACTAATTAATAACAACCCATTGTTAATAGTGTGTTAAAACCCCACATGACCTCATGCTCTACATAATGACAGTACAAAAAATTAAATGTGCCAAGAATCATGTTAATATGAGACAAATTTTATGTTTATATATCAGTATCCTGCAACACTACTTCAAAAGATGCATTTATACAAGTATAGTTGAAATAATCAAGTCGTAATTGTCATGACTTTTAATCTAGTCAATATTTATATATCAGTAGTCTTGCAACACTACTACGTCAAGCATCTCTAAGAGTTCTTCTTATTTATGATATGATTTTGTATCGTCTTATAGCTCAGTACAAATATCATATTTCATTATCAATATTTGATTTACCACTTCACATCTTATCAATTTTATTTTCATAATTATTAAGTAATGTGTTTGTTTGATGTTGATGTTACTTTGGAAGTTAAAAAAATAAAAAGACTTTTTTTGTTTTTTTTTTTTAAGTTTCACAACAATTTCCTATATTTTCCCCGGGTTGCCAATAATTAAAATTTCAAATCCCCAGTGATAAATTTCCAATAACCATAAATGTAACACCGGAAGAGATATCTATTCAAGTGAAACACATGGTGGATATGTGATTAGTGATCCCAAGGTATACCAAATTAACAAAATTGCATTTACCTTTAGTCTTCCCAAGACCCATTTCATCTACAAGAATTCCATTTATTTATTGTTATATAAGGAAAGCATCCTTTGTGAATGATGCAAAATAATAAATACTATAAAAAGCAGTTAAGTGAGTACTGAAATTCAATGTGCACTTAAAATAAAGTGGGAATCAGGTGATTTTATCCATCAAAATGGCCTGACAAATATAATGACACATTATAGTAATGCTTTATTGGATTCTATGTAAGTAATATAAAAAAAGAAGCACCTACAAGTTGAAAATCTCTCACAATTCTGGCCCTCAACATGGATGGTTGTCTAATGGTCTTCTCATTTACATCATGTGCCAAGTTATAATACTTAAATGTAACAAAACAAATATATAACTCTTCCAACTTTCGTAAGCATTACAGTGTTATAGATCTGTTATGAAAATATAAGACAATGCAAATAAACCCAGAAACAATAAGATAGAAATAAACCCAAGAATAAGAAGATCCGAATATATATAAATGCTTCACTTTTTTGATCAAACCCTTAAGGTAGGGCAACACCATACATTCATTCCTTAAGGAAGGAGAACACTCCACAAGCCATATGCCCGTTCATACAATATTCCTTGACATCTCTCAATGGGGAGTTTCTAGCCTCTATATAGGCCTCATACATACAATACCATGGGTCAATACCATGGTTCCTTCAATACCATCTATCTAATACCATGGGCCCAATATATTATTACTAACTACTTGTGGTCCCTTACATGATATGGGTTAACCACCTTATTTATTACTATGGCCCATCCCATTATTACATTATTCCCTTGGGTACCTCCCTTTTTATCCCATATTATCGACCCTAGGTATATAACATAAAAAAAATTGCAAAAACTTACAAAAAACCCTTCAACTAAAATTTTCCATTACAGAAGTGGCATATACTCACTTTTTTACTAACATATTGTTCCTAGAAGCACTTTTTCTGAGAACTTATTTCTTATCACGACCTCTTGTGTTGTACAATCTGGTGCTGCTGCAGCCTCCTCTTCTGACAAAACCTATAGAAACATATAATGTATATGTAGAAACATATAATGTATATGGTAAACATTGAAAGAACAATGTTTTCCATGTCAACTAATAGAAAAGTAAAAGCACAACATTTTTGCACCTAGGAAAATTCCACATGCTTGTGCTCTTACTGCTACAGTTGCAGTCATTTATGCTTCTTCAACCTCTTGATTATTCTTTACAGTTGTAATTTTTCCTCCATGCTTGTGCAAATACTCTTCTATTTGTGACAAGAAAGAAGAGAGAACGAGATAACATTATTAAGCATCACCAGGAATCTGATTTTGCTTCTCTAACAAAATTTGATGATACCTATCAACATCATTAATTTTCAAGGCATCCATTCCCTTATTCTGATCTTCATATTTCCCTTTAGCAAACTCCTTTAACACATTCTCATGATATTTAGCAACTTCTCTGTTGTGAGCAACTCTAGCATCACGAATCATCCAATGTGGTTCGAGTAACCCTTTCACCATTGAAACATGACTTTCAATTGTTTCTCTTTTATTTCCTTTTGGGAAAGTTGAACTTATCTTGCTAGATATTCCCATTGGCGTACACAAAGTTGAACAAATTGAAGATATGGCTTATCAGACGTTGCCATTATTTCCTGTTGTTGTTGATCAACTTCATCTCTTTCTCTAGCCTGGTGATGATCTAGAAGACACAACTTCCACTCTTCTATTTGCAGCTCTAATACAAGATCAGGTCTGATTCATTTTATTTCTAGTTTTACTGCAAACAATTGCTCTATATTTTTCAGACTCTCGGTCCTTTTTTTGTTGAGAACGTCCATTCCCTCCTCAAATAACAAATCTTCAATATCATATCCTATAGATAATGAAGTTGCATTGTTTCCATCATGCAACATTGTTGACAAAAGCGAATTTGGCTTCTTTCCAAATGGAGGAAAGTCAAAAAGAGGACCATGATACTTCCTTATAATGTTCATGTCCTTAGAAGGTTGTCGAAGATTTCAGATGCTTCTTGACCTGGGCAGAAGTTATCTGGAGGACATTTTGAAGGAACTACCTTATTGATTTCTACAGTCAAACCGTTTGTTGCAGAAGCTTTAGCCTAGGTGACTTGTTCAGCTTCTTGTTCAATTTCACTACAACTTTATTGATTTTTTGTTCTTTTCCAGAAACCATCGTTGGCGAAACTTCCTTTGCAGCAACTAGTATCCTTGGAAATGTGTTGGGCACTGGTTTCCTCTCTTCAACCATAGGAGACACTTTCACATCTCTTTCCTCTTTAATCACAATTTTACCTTTATTTGGAGGCACACACTGTTGTACTCTGTCATCTCTCTACTGCCCTTGGTTGATCTACAACTTGTCGACCAAAATCCTTCTCATTAGAAGTCGCCTCTGGACCAACTTGACCTTGCTGAGAAAAAAGGGGAGGTGGAATAATTACACGAATAACTTCCAGAGGAAGTGAGACTTCACCACGATGCAAATAATATATAAGTCAAAAACTGCAGGTGTATATTATAAGAAGAATAAATATTTCCTAGAAATTTTTCCTTAATCATTCTAGCCTGAGATGATTACTATAAATATGCAGAGGAAAAAAAGTTGAACTTGCAAGAAATGAGAGTCTCAAAGGGATTGCAAGCTTGACCAATTTTTTACCTTTAACCGTCTAAAGGCCATTATTTGAGCCTTAAGAACATGCAATTGTTTCCTTGTAAAGCCATATTGTTGATGTTTCGTGGGTTCTTAATGATTAACTTGTGGATTTGCAATATGGATTGATGTTGATACTTCATTTCAACCTGTCGGGTATAAGGAAGGTCTGTTTAATTGAAGCTACCTGTAGTACTACATCTGTAATGAATCTGGAGAAACTTGCATGTTCTTTCCAACTTAAGCATCTCTTATGTGAGTCTATTGAAAAATTAATCCCAACCACTGTGTTAAACACACTGACATCAACCATACTCGCCTTGTTGATTTTTACAGTTGTAGATTTCGTCTGTCAACTAAAGGACTGAAGTTTTGAGCATAAGTACATCAAACCATTCTGCAACAAACATTAAACATTTAGGAAGTAATGTGTATTTAATAAAGAGTTGGTAAATATGTATGGCCCAATATTTACTGCGCAATTCTTACTTGCAGTCCGCAACCTCTGCAAGTTTAGAAAATCCCTCATTTTGTATAATCGCCCATCTTGTGTCTTAAATATTTTCTCTGTCGTGTATTAATGAGTCAAAGTTGTATGTTTAGATAAATATGAATGTAAAAGTCATTTTCAAATTTATGGAGAGAGTTGAGGGTGTACGTTTGAGAGGTAGAAAGAGGGAAAGTCTTGGAGCAAATATTGGTGGACATGTGAAAATAGTTTTTTACAGAGTTTTACGGAGAGTTATTCGGCAACCCCTGGTGAAGTAGGTGTATGTTTGAGAGGTAGAAAGAGAGAAAATTGTGGAGAAAATATTGGTGGACATGTGAAAATAGTTTCTTACAAGAGTTTTATAGAGAGTTACTCGGAAACCCCTGGTGAAGTGTAAATTACAGTAACAATTTTTGTTTTAATTGGAGTTGTAGCTTCCATTTATCATGCAAATGTATTTTCCTATGTTTTGATATCATAATCTAAAGTTTGGTTTGTTGCGATATGGCTTTAAACCTTCATGTCTAGTTTTATGGCAACTAGTGTATTTTACTCTATTCTATCGTGAGTTATTTTCTGTGTTTTTTAAAATTCTGTCCAAGTTGCGATTTTCTTTCTGCAACTAGAGATTTGACCTCAACAACTGATTTCTCCTCTGCCCCTTCTAAAACTTTCGAACATGGTATTTGCTTTCTGCAACTGGAGATTTAACCTCAACAACTAATTTGTTGAGGGAGACTCCTCTCCTTCGCCCTCCGTAAAACTTTCGAACATGTATCAGAGTAGGTTAAACTATGTTAGTGTAAAAACAAGTGTTTTTTACTGGAGTTAAAAAAAAAAAATTAAGGCAAAAAAATTTTGAGCGTATTTGCCAGTACTGAGAATTTTATTTTTTTTTACAGTGAGAAATGGAAGCATAAAATGCAAACTTGAATAATCCTTAGATACCTCAGTTTAATGGAAAAAATTATGACTACTGGGATATAACAATGAAGGCTATGTTTTCTTATCAAGACATTTGGTATTTGGTGGAGAATGGTTTTCAAGAACCAACAGATGCAACAACATACAATGCCTTGACAAAACCAAACAGGGATTTGTTGAGGGAAAACATGAAGAAGGATGAAAAATCCCTCTTCTACATCTTTCAAGTAGTTCATGAAAGAATTTTCCCAAGAATTGCAGCAACAACAAAGTCCAAGCAAGCAAGGGACACCCTCTAGACAACCTACCAAGACATGGAAAAAGTGAAGACAACAAATCTACAAATGTTGAGAGAGAATGTAGACTCATTTTTTACACATGTAATTGGATTGGTTACTCAAATCAGGTCTCATGGTGAGACACTTAAGGAAAGGAGAATAATTGAGTAAGTATTGAGAATTCTGCCAGCAAGGTTTTATACCATTGTTGTGGACATAGAAGAGGCAAAGAATCTATCATAGTTTTTAGTGGATGAGCTTCATGCATCACTAATTTCTCATGAACATAGACTGAATAGGGAAACGATCTCTTCATTGGAGCATGCCTTCAAGACACAAGTTTCATTTGGTTAAGGTAGAAACAGAGGAAGATCAAATGCTAGAGGAAGAGGAAGAAGCCCACACAGAGGTGGAAGAGGAAGCCTTTCAAGCTCAAGTAGAATGGGCAACAATCAAAATCCAAGTCAAGGCCCAAGCCAAAATCAAGTACAAGTTCAGAGGGATGATAAATCTCAAGTTCAATGTCATTATTGTAAGAAGTATGGTCATTATGAAAATGCATGTAGAAATAAGAAATATGACATAGGTAACAAACAAAGTGTAAATTTCACAAAGGAAAATCAGAACCATGATAACATGTTTTTAGCTTGTATTATAGAACAATAAGAACAAAGTGAACTATGGTTTCTAGATTCAGGGTGCAACAACCACATGACCAGGAACATAAAAATGTTTTCCAATTTAGATGAAAGTGTGAAATCTGAGTTGATGTTAGGGACTGTGTTAGCCTCCTGTTGCAACAGGTTTGATATTTCATGATTGACAGTGCAAGTGCCAAAAATTTTCATCTTTTTCATGCTCCAAAAGTTCCATTTTTGAAAATTTGTCAGTTAAAGGAAAGCCAAACAATCAAAGATTGATTTCCCTAGGTTTAAATTGCTTACTTTAGAATATAGAGAATGTATCTGTCCAAACAGCTTAAGCTTGGCAGAGCAGTAGCTAGGTAGAGAATGAAAGAGCCCAACAGCTTAATCTGGGCCCTTGGAAGAAGTAAGGCTAGTTTTCAGATAGGAAGGCAGTTTAAAAGAAAAAGAAATCAGGGTTTGCAAGTCTAAGTGCACCCTTCCGGAAGTAACAAAAAATGCTAGGTGTACTAGGCTGGGTAGGTAGCCTGGGGTTGCAAAAACAAGATCATCTTCAGTTCTGGCTTTGACAAGGAAAGCTCAGCTCATCAGTGGCAAAGGTGGCAAAGCAGTGTTTGATGGCAGAATGCTTAAAGCATGTCTAACTCTCCTTCACTCCCCCTAAAAAATATCTTACTAACATCCCCCTTAAAGGATCTTGGGATCTGCCCAACAAGTCCTAGTCTTACTTCATTTTGTGAAACATCAAGGTAAATGTTGGCTTTCTTAAATGAAAAGAAGCCACATTTCTTGTCTAAAATCACTTTTCACTTTCATTTGCCCCTATATCTATGTTTTATTGTTGAAACTTAGCCTTCTGCTCTTCTTCCACCTCATAAAGTTATATTAACTTCTAATTGTACTATATAGCTCCCTAACTATTCCCCACCCCCATTTACTACAAAAATTACATAAAATCCCAAAAAATAATGAATATCCCCCCCTTTGGCACTATAGCCATATGTTTTAGAATCTGGGAAAATGTCAAATCCATCTGGGACTTGCATTTAACCCTCCTCTTATTTTCCCCTTGGAATCAGTCAACCCCCGATTGAACTAATAACCATTTATGTTTTCCCTCGCAGTCACCGTTCCAAAGTTTAAATGTTTAAATGTTATATTAAAACATTAAAATATTCATTTAACCCACGCTACGTAAACCCAAAGACCCACTTTACTAATGTATAACCCCCCGCCATATGAATAAACAAATGAATTAATGCCGCAGGCCCCGTCATTAACGATCCGCCGTATTATTAATCCCGTAAGCCATTAGATTTGGCCCACCCAAGATCTACGGTGGGCGGGTCTTTTCATGCGCCAACTACCCGAGGGTTAGTGTCCGGCACTTCGGCGGTTTTGCCGTCGTACTCCCGCCACGCGTCGCCCTCCGGGCTGTGGCGGAGCCCCCTCCTCCCAAACCACCCAGGCACCAAAGCGGTGCGCCCGAAACCACTTACCTCCCTCCCCCCTGTGACGTCAGCTGCCACGTCTGCCTTATGACGTCACCCTCCTTGCCTCCACCGTTGTGCCACGTCGCCGCCACCTCATCTCTTGTGTGCCCGCGCCCTGCCACCGTGTCACTGCCATGTCACCGCCTCGTCAGCTTCCACGTCATTCATCCATACCCCGAGACCCGCCGATAATGTCACGCTGACGTCATCCCGAAAAAGCGCCAAAAGTGCCCAAATGTCAATTTTTGCTTAAAAAGAGCGTGGATGACCGTTATATTTTACTTCTATTGGCTCATTTGAAAGGCTCCGGTTCCTTGTTTCATTCATTTCCTTGTTTCCAAAGCTAAAGCGTCCAGTTGAGCTGCCGCGGCCTGCAAATTCGGCTCCATAGCCTACCTTCGTACCAGCTCGTCCACTCTCGGCACTGTTTGTACCAGGTATTTGTCACTTCTTGCCCTTTTTGTCTCTTGTTCTTTCGTTTTGTCCACTGAACATATTGTAAGCCTGCACTTTTCCCCAATTGGTAGCTCTTCCTCACTTAAACCTTCATGCAAAACCTCTGCAAGCCCTTTACTTCAGAAAAAGCCTTAGAAGCCTCGTGCCCATTTACATTTTCACTGGCTAGTCCCATTTAGAGTTTGACCCCCAGGAAAAATCCCGCAGCAGCTCTGCGTTGCCCTGTTTTAGCCAATTCTTCTGTTTAAACTCGTCCACTGAAGCTATAATTGTCCTCGGCCCCTTTGCATCGTCCCTCACAGTCTCTAGCTCCAGAGAATTCACTAAGAGAGGCAAGTTTCAGCTCAATCATTGAAAAGTTGCATAATGGCCGCTCCATCTGCTCTGAACGTCACTCCCATAAATCCACCAAGTAAAGAACTTGAAACAATGCCCTTGGCTGATACAGACTACCTTATTCAAGACTTGGTTGGAAACAGAAATCATTTGCATACATACTGCCAGCTAAGAAACAATTTCATAAACAAATCTGACATATATGGCATATGGGAGTCCAATTTGCCACAATATTTCCTCCCTTCTGTCAATATTTTCCTGAGGTTATTCACCTCTGTGCTGCAAATTATGAGCCAAATCATAGAGCTGTTAAGTCTCCATCTGGGAGCATACTCTTCTACGTCACTGCTGACTCCATCAACCAGATTTTGAACTTCAAGAAGGCTCAGATACTGTTGCCCTTCTCCATGAACAACTTGCTGGAAGAAGCCTCTTGGCTCCCTGGCCCCAGGTTTGAAAAAATTGTTAAGACATTTATGAGGGCAGATTGCTAACCTAAGGAGCCACCTCCATTGCCATACGACCATTTTAATGAGGTGGGCTAGTTACTTATAGACATGATATCTTATGTGTTGGGTTTTACAACAAGTGAGCATGTGGATGAGACAGTGCTGGTTATATTGTCTTCATTTAGCCAAGGACAGCCTCCTGCTGTCAAGTATGATTATGCCAAGTTCATAGCAAATAAAATCCATGACCAGCTCCTTAACCTGGATAGGCAGGGAGTTTCCAAATATTCTTCATACATTTATCATCTGCTCATGTATTATCAATCTGAAATCTTCCAGTGTCCCATCAAAAAGTTAGATTCAAAGGGAGAAAGAAGATCTGTTGTCTTCTGGTCAGCTATTTTCCATCAAGTCCAACATTCCCCTTACTTGTACTGTGAGTTCATTGACCAGTTTGTGTATCCAGTCTCCTGCCTGTTAATGAAAACTCCCCCTCCTAGAATAACCTATGAGATGCAAAAGTTATTACAGCTTTCTAAGAGCTACAAAGTAGGTGATTGGTATCTATATCAGGACCACACCGTGTTTAGAATCTATGGCTGTGAGCTTTGTCCTTACAGGCTCCCGAGATATGTGCCAATGAGGCTGTTTGCCTTGGAGTACTACAGACAGCTTATAAATTCAGATTTAACTCATTTCCACAACACTAAGAAGAAGGCTCAGCTAAAATTTAAAGACCGCCTAGGCCCCTTCATCATGAACAAGAAGGATGGTTGGGAAGATGCTGACCTAATATTAAAGGATCAACTTAAGTTGAAGAGGAGTTTCTGGTGGGTCCCTTATGACCCACTTGGTTTTATTAATGCCAGAAGGGTCAAATATATATTGACACCCTATGACCATTGCAAATACCCACACATTGAACAATATGCCAATCAAGATGCATGGGCACATGGGACTTTAGTTGAAGAATTTACTCAAGAGGAACTTTTGGAGCAAACTGCTAAGGATCTCGAAAAGACTCTTGACTTGGATTCTGATGACTAGGTAAATTTCAAGCTACCTTACCAAATTGAAGAGGGCACATCTACAGCTGCACCTTCACAAGCTGCACAAGGAGCATCTACATCAGCAACAGGTACAACCAAAGGGAAAGAGCCAATGGAGACATAGCAAACAGTCACTGAACAACCGGTCACCTCAATGGAAGAAACTCAAATGCAAGCCCCTCCACTGCAAACAGAGACAGCCCGAGTGCCACCTCTGCAAACTCCGGTCAATGAAGAAAGAGGTAGGAAACGAGACCGGGAAGACTCCAAACCTCCTAGTGGGTCTACACAGCAGCCTGAGTCAAAGAGGCAAAGAGGGGACTCTCCAATTGAGGAGGACGTCAGTAAAGAGGTCATAGAAAGCCCGAGAAGGGAAGCAAGCCAGCATACACCCACAAGCTCTTTTCAGCAAGAGCAAGACAGACAACACGGCATGGAGGTCTCTTCCTCAACACAACGAGGCAAGAAACCAGCTAGCGTTAAAGCCAACTTCAAAGAAATCAAAGCTCAAAATGAGCTGCTAAGAGTGCAACTTTATGATCAATTCCTAAAAGCAACACCTGCCAAGCAAGAAAGATTGATGGCAGCATTTGATATCAAACAAGAAAAGATGATTCTCAGCCACTTCAAGCCCAAGGTTCAGCAGCCTTAGTCAGCTGCAGGTTTTGTTAAGACAAGGCTAGAGGTCCTGGCCAAGGACATTCACCCCATGGACCAAATAGAGCTACATAAGCAGACAGCGGAAATGCTCTATGCTACCCTTGTAGAGAAGGCTACATTGGCCCATGAGTTGAAGGAGTCATTGAAGAATACTAACACTCAGCTAGATTTCGAAAGACTGTCCTCCACAGCCAAAGACAATAGAATTAAAACATTGGAGGAGATTATTGTGAACTTAGGACATGATCCTAAGGATCCTAAGGGCGTGAGGACCCTTATGAAGAAGAAGGATGATGACATTGCTGCATTGAAGAAGAGATTGAGGTTGCTTCCTACTGAGCATCCTCAAAGAGGAGAACTACAGAAAGCGAAAGAAGCTGAGGATCAATTGGATTTGATGTTGAAATTAAACCAAAGAGTAATTGATTTGGAAGGGGAATTGGAGAAAGCACTACAAGGAAAGCAGGGAGAGTCGACCTCCCAGCCACCTCAAACAAACCCAACTGTTGTTGTTCCTCCATCACAAGCAGCAGTTACCCCTCCAATTATTCCAGCCACAACAACAACTACAGAAGCTACAGCGACAACAATAACAGTTCCTGAGTCTGGCACGAATGTGGATGAATTAACAAGAGCTGTCAATGAGCTAAAGCTATAAGCAACAAAAATAAAAGAGGCCAAAGAAAAGCTGGCCAAATTGGAAGAAAAATATGAAAAGTCCAAAATGACAGTAGCTGAGCAATCAAGGGAAATTAAGGCCCTAAAGGACAAAGTTAAAACATTGGAGAAAGAGCTGTCATTGGACAAGACCCTGGCTGAAATAAAGAAAATCATGTGGGCCAAAATTAATCAGTCAATTACCAGCCAATGGAGGTCAATCCAGGCAATGTATGAACAGGTAGAACTACTTGGCCGTGCTCAAATTGAAACTCAGAGAGCCAAGGCAGCATTGGGAAACATGCCCGAGCAGGCCAATAGAATGATCAATTTTCTAAATCATCAGACCAAGGAAGAGCTGGCAGCGCTGCATATCATGAACCGAACAGAGGCCATATTAACAGTAAAGAGGGTGGTCACACTGAGAAGCTTTGTGCAAACCTTAGAGGCAAGATGTCAGGAAATACAAAGGGATGTAGACAATTTTGAATTAAAACTCGTAGCACTACAGACTAGGGGATTGCCCAGCCTACTCACCGACGCTGGAAAATTGTTGACATGTGACCAATATACAACTAGAATCAATAATTACGTCACAAATCATCTCACTGCTAAATCAAGCTCTACAACAGAAGCAGGACCACCTGCAGGACAGACTCTTTATGATAAGCTGGAAAGTTTATTTTACATAGAGCATGAAGTCAACCACTTGTTTGAAATGCCGCCCAACTATTACAAGTATACAGAGGCTGATGAGACACTTATCAGAATACAACAGCATCAGTTACCTCCCCAGGATTGGTGGCAGGCAATGCTGGCCATTTTGCCTAGGTAAATTTCAGTAATGGCCCATTTTTGTTTATTTTAAAATATTGGTCAGCTACAGGTCAGCAGCAAGCACAAGATAAAGCGGGAAAGCACTGGTCAGAGCAGTCAAGGAGCACGTAGAACAGGTGGGAGCGGTCACAAAGCAGTGCGCTGGGACAACAAACCCAAAAAGCGCGGATTTTTAAGAGCATGGCCCCAGCCGACTCAATTGAAATCAAAAGTCAATATTTCCTGGCAGAAAAGAACAGTTGTTACATTTGTATTTATTTCAGCATTTACTTTCTCATCAACTGCTCCTTAGGAGTTGGTAAAGAAATCATGAGCTATTAACTTTTCATTCAGATATTTTTGCATCCAATTTTTGTATATATACCTCCCCGTGCATTGTTAAAAGGGTTGGTCGACTAATGTATCCAGGAGAGACTCGCACTGTATTTATGATATTTTTCTATAATCAAACACTGCATACAAGCTCGGAGAATGGACTGTTGATGTGTTGTTAATGTTTCTGAAGAGTTAAATGAGGAATTCTTGTGCTGCAATATGATATAATAAGTGTTCCCTGCCTCTGTTATTTCATTTTCATATATGCTCAAGTCACATAACAAAGGATTGGTATAGAATTTGCTTTGCTGCACTCTATGCCCAGGTTTTGTGGCTTCTTAA
This sequence comes from Pinus tabuliformis, assembly GCA_031772625.1. Taxonomy (NCBI): domain Eukaryota; kingdom Viridiplantae; phylum Streptophyta; class Pinopsida; order Pinales; family Pinaceae; genus Pinus; species Pinus tabuliformis. The sequence goes on from CM062806.1 coordinate 944,982,169, forward strand.
TGTCTTTCTTCTTGATCTACACATAAATATGAATTCTGTTATGGCTCATGTTTGATCTATTTCACATATGAATGACTGTAATCTAGGAATTCTTAGTTGCTCCCAGATAGAGTTTATTCATCTTCTTCTTGCTAACCTGTTTGAGAGATTCTTTGCTGCCTCTCATTCCTTAGCCCTTTTCATCCTTTTAAACTTGCAAAAATTGTTTCATGAGCAGCTACCTTGCTCCTCATCTTTTATGGTTAAGAAAACACACCAGCAGTCTTACTCCATGACTCCATGCCCAATGGTTTGAAATTTACCACAACATGCCTTGCCTCTCTACTTGAAGCATCATCTTTCCAACCAAAACACAAACAAAACCCCTAAACTCAATAGCTAGCCTAAAATCATCATCAAAAAAGCTAAATCAGAAAGAGAGAGCCCTCTATGACTGCAGGTGGGCTATAACCTGCGTTCCAAAGTTGGTTTGTGGTTACCTCGGCCGTATCCTTTCTGGAGCTTAAGGACAACCTGAGTGTTAACAGACTGATAGCAAAGTCTCTCTCAAGAGCAAAGGAAGAGTTAATATCCTAACAAAGAAGTGGGAGAAGAAGTATATTTAATATGTTTATTTTGCCCCTCATTTGAAGCATAACCTCACAAGAATTGGACAACTCATGCCAAAGGGCTACAATGTCTTTTTCAAGAATGATGAGTGCATAATTTTGGATAAGCCTCCAAGCATACAACTGATTGCAAAAGTTTAGATGACAAGCAATATAATGTTTCCCCTAAAGATAAAATCATATTTAAAGGAAGAAGGTGCCCAACAACAATTGTCAATGAATTCACAAGAGGATGAAATAAATGTAGCAGTTGTCACATAAGTAAACTATCAAGCAGAGGTAAAAGATGAAAATTGGTTATGGCATTTGAGATTTGGTTATCTCAACTTTTGAGGTTTAAATTTTCTACATAGGAAAGGCATGGTGAAGGGAATGCCACTCATAGAAAAACCAAATAGCCTATGTGAATGATGTTTCTTTAGCAAACAACATAGAGAGACATTTCCAATAGGAAAGTCAATAATGGAAAAGGAACCTTTGGAGATTTTCGATTCAGATTTATGTGGACCAATGCAGACACCATCAAATGTTGACAACCATTATTTGTTTACTTTCTTAGATGATTATACAAGGAAGACATGGGTATACTACCTAAAACAGAAAAGTGAAGTGTTTGAGCGCTTCCGACAATACAAATCTCTTGTTGAAAAGAAATGTGGACATTACATCAAAGTCTTGAAGACTGACAGAGGTGGCAAATACATCTCAAATGACTTCCTTTGATTTTGTAGGGAGCATGTAATTCAAAAGAAATTTATGACAATGTATACATCTCAGCAAAATTGTGTCGCAGAAAGGAAGAAGAGGACCATTATGGAAATGGAAATGAGTATTTTGAAGGCAAAACATTTGCCAAATGACTATTGGGTTGAGGTTGTCACTTGGGCAACATATATCCTCAATAGGTGTCTAACCAAAAGTGTCAGGAATGTGGTTCCTAAAGAGGCATGGAGTGGAAGGAAACATGGTGTCACTCACATGAGAATGTTTGGACGTGTGGTGTATGCACATGTTCCTGATGAGTTAAGGAACAAGTTGGATAACAAGGGGGAGAAATGCATATTTGTTGGATAGAGTGATGAATCCAAGGCATACAAGCTCTATAATCCATCAACCAATAAGGTTATAATCAATGGAGATGTGCAATTCATAGAAGAGGAAGCATGGGATGGAAGTTTAGAGAAGAAAATAAATGTGAAAACATGTATATCACATGAGGAGAAAGAGGAATTGATAGTAGCAAGTGATTCCTCAACTATGACTCCCTCTACTCCTATTCAAGCACAATAAAGAAGAAAACAAGTAACACCATCAAAAAATAATAGGACGTCATCGCGTAGTCAAGAAAGTGTTTCTCCAAGCACATCACAAAGTGAAACACCAAGTGACATGTCAAGCCCATCTTCCACAAGCATAAGAAGACCAAAATTTATAAATTTAAATGAAATCTATGAGCAAGATGAAGTTGATAGTAGCATTGGTTTGAATTACTTATTTGCATTATTTTGTCATGTAGATGACCCAATCCATTTTGAAGATGCATTCAAAGAAGAAAAATGGGTTGCAGCAATGGAGGAGGAAATAGAAGCAATAGAAAAGAATGACACATGGGAGTTAGTGAACCTTCCACAAGGAAAATAAGTCATTGGAGTGAAGTGGGTCTATGAGACTAAGAAAAACGCTGAGGGGAAGATTGAAAGGCATAACCAAGGCTAGTTGTCAAAGGATACAAGAAGCAACATGGAAGAGATTATGCAGAGACATTTGCGCCAGTCACGAGGATGGAGACAGTGCGTACAGTTGTGTTGATTGTAGCGCAGCATAGATGGAAAGTGTATCAAATAGACGTAAAATCAACATTCTTGAATGGAGTGCTGGAAGAGGAAATATATGTTGCACAACTAGCTGGTTATGAGGTAGAAGGCCAAGAAGACAAGGTGTATAGGTTGAGGAAAGCCCTTTATGGGTTGAAACAAGCACCACGTGCATGGTCTAGCAGGATAAATGTTTACTTGTTGGACAACGACTTCGACAAATGTGGTGGTGAGCCTACTTTCTACATCAAGGAAAGTGATGGTAAGCTTCTTATTATTGTTTTATATGTAGATGATTTGATTTTTACAGCCAATGATGATTTCCTCATCGCTTATCTCAAATAAGTAATGAAAAGTGAATTTGAAATGACTGAATTGGGGTTGTTAAGATATTTTTTGGGCATAGAAGTTAAGCAAATAGAAAATGGAATTTTTATTTCTCAAGAAAAGTATGTAGCAGAAATTTTTGAGAGGTTTAATATGAAAAACATCAAGCCTGCACCAACTCCAACTGTCATGGGGTTGAAGTTGAGCTAAGAATATTTCAGTATCAATATCAATCCGACATTACACAAAATTATGGTGGGAAGCTTGATATATTTGGCCACCACTAGGCCAGATATAATGTATGTAGTGAGATGGTGTCAAGGTTCATGGAGACACCCAAGGAGACGCATTGGCAAGCAATGAAAAGGATTCTAAGGTATTTCAATGGGAAAAAATAGTATGGTATTTTATAGATTGCTACAAATGAGTTTAGGTTGGTTGGTTACACCGACAGTGGTTGGGGAGGAAGTATCAATGATAGAAAGAGCACATGAGACTACATTTTTCATTTGGGTTCTGGCTCCATTTCATGGGCCTCCAAGAAGTAGCCAATAGTGTCATTGTCAACATTAGAAGTTGAATACGTCGCCACAATAGTAGCAACGTGACAAGCAATTTGGATGAGAAGGATGTTGAGGGATCTATGCCACAATCGAGAGGGAATAAAAACTATTTTCTGCGACAACACTTCCACAATTTCACTATCAAAGAATTATATTTTTCACAAGAGGACCAAACACATTGATGCTAAATATCATTTTATTAGAGAGTTAATTGGTAATGGTGAAATTGTGTGGAAACATTGCAGCTCACAGGAACAGTTTGTTGATATTTTCAAAAAAGCCATTGGCACTGAAAGTTTTTCTTATCTCAGAGACTATTTAGGAATTTCCAATGGCAGAAGTTTTGATTAAGGGGGAGTGTTGGAAAATTAATCCCAACCACCACATTAAACACACTAACATCAACCATACTTTCCCATTTGATTTTTGTAGTTGCAGATTTCGTCTGCAAGCTGAAAGACTGAAGTTCTAAGTAGAAGTACATCAAACCATTTCCAGAGAAGCTTATGTTTTAGAGATGGAAATAGAAATTGTATGAAACAATAAATTTTTACACAATCATAGATATTATGAAGGTATTTTTCCACCTATATCAAAAGCTCAAACAATGACATATAAAAACCATCTAGAAAGCCACAAATAAAAATGAAGCTAAACAAACCCTACTAGATATAAATACCAATTGAAATGATTTGTATTTCTTGCTCAAATAAATAATAAAATTAATAAAATATCCCACAACTTAGTTTCCTACTCCAATAAAAAAGATGGATAGAATATGATGTAAAAGCATATGGTTATTAGACGAGAAGGCGTGCTAACTATCATTAGGGTTACACTCTATGCATGAAGATAATTTAAATGTTATACTTTAATAATCATACATAGATTATGGCAGAATGTTATGACTAAACAAGATAATGATTCAATCGGAAGATACAAAAAATGAATACAGTCTATAGTTTTCTCTTACTATCTACGTAAGAAACAAAAGTATATTTATAGCTACTAATTGAGCTTATTTTCTTTGCTATATACTAACAGTTTGCATCATCCTTAAAGAGGGTATCAGTAAACTATTAGCTGCAGGGCGTATAAATAAAATAAATACTATGAATATGAAAATAAAACAAAATAAATACTAGAGCTATCAACCAAACTAACCATTGTGAATTCCTTAGATAGGACACAAAATATTCACTAGGAACATCGATATTACAACGGATTTTATATAAGGAAGCACCAAGAACAAATTTATAATTGATCACAATCATAACGTATGTCAACATGGTTCATATAAGATAATACCAGGAATAGTATTATGGTGTGCCACAATCATTAATATTTGTTAAATTTGTGCATATATCAAGTTGTTTCCCTCTATATGACTTTGGATTACTATACATCCTTCTCATGAACTATGTTTGAAGCAACAAGGGTAGTTTTTTTCCTGATATTCATGGTACCTGGTGGCCCAATATTAAGGAGACATGAGGCTTTACATTATTGATCATTCCCTAAGAACAATACCTAATCCCTTACATCATATTGATCACTCCCTAAGAACAATATTGTACCAGGGTTGAGTAAACCATCCAGCTTGTGGGTGTACCTTTGGCATATGGGTCAGTGATAGTACCCAAAGGTATTAAGAACCTCCTACCATGCCGTTTAAAAAGTGTTGAAAACTTGTAATATTGGTATATGGTGAGTTGTTCAAAGAATTTCAGCTAGTAAGATACTTCAGAATGTGCATTGGGGTAAGGCTCATAATTTTCCTCCCAACTATGAACAAGATGCCAACAAGGAAAATGCTACCCCGTAGCTTGTGAAACCTATCCCAATGTCCATACGAGGGATCAAAGAGGTCTTCTCTGCCTCCACCCTGGACGGAGGTGCTCAATCATAGGCTTGTGTAGGGATTCTAGAGGTAACTTCTCCTCCAGCCCTCAGGTGATGAGGGACTCTTGCAGTGCAAGTCCTTGCCCTTGCTTATTTTAGGGATTCTTGGGATATGCCTCCACCCTGAGATTAATCAACAACTCCACCTTATGTTGGGAATTTAGAGTGTACTAGTTCTAAGAATTCAACAAGGAGACTAGCCTAGGGAAGCTAGATGCCTCGACCATTTAGCCAATGAGGGGCTCCAGATATGAGATTTCCACCCTCAATAAATAATTGTAGCAATAGAAATAAGGAATTTAAGACTGAAGAGTAATGGTAAGAAGTAAAAAGGATGAACGAGTTGTTTTCGCACCACCAACTGAAAATTAATTAGGTCAAACTATCATGACTACCAATTATGTTCTCTGAATGGAAATAACAATCAAGAAAGAGCATTGCTACTAGTCTGCATATAGAAAGGACATATTTATAGGTTTTCCACCCTCCAAAGGGTAAGGACACTTAATCAAGTTCCTTATCATAATGTATTGCATACAATAGGTATTAATGCCTGTAACCCAAGTATAACATGCAATGAAAAATAGCAGTAAGGGTTGACCTTAGAGTATTGGATTTAAGTCATATATATTTATCAACAAGTCATTGTCTATGGGAATACACCCTAGCATACAACATATATTTTAATTAACCCATTTTTTGAACAATCATTGTCTGCAAAACTAAACCCTAGTCGTCAGGCACTAAATAGGAAAAAATAAACAACAAGAATCTAACCCTAATTTTATTTTTATTTATTTTTTTAATTTTTTTTTTCAGGTTCCCATAACTAACCTCTAGTGTTGCAGGTCCCTTGCTTCCCTCATGAAGATCACCACACAATTTTAAACTCGTGTCTCTTCTTCCTTAGCCACCAATTCCCTGACTTGAGCACTCTCGATGTTTATTCAATAATTATAGGTGGCCACCTTAAAGAAGTACCACTATGTTAGTTGTTAAGGCCTCGTTAATGGAGGTTCAATCAATGATTAGGATTTTGATCAATTAGACACTATTTATTATTATATTTATAGGCATAGTATATTTATAATCTTCCGCATGTATACAAGGATACGAAGAAAGTGTTTACTATAATCATGTGAATGAAACTTCAATAAGTACACCAGGATAACGAAAAATATTTACCATATCTATAAAAATGCAAGGTGGCTAGGGCGATAATTACATTATATACATGAATGTAATAAGAATGGGACCATTAGCACCATATCTACATATTTACAACATGACCGGGGTCATTATAGTTTATTTAATCTATGGTTATAACTGTTTATCCCCATAAATAGTCAAATTTCTTCCTTTTTAATATCAAAAAGTACCTTCCAATTGATGTCAAAAAATAAAAAACTTGTTTTCCAAAATGGTAGTTGAGGGAATAGATCCTTGGTGTTCCACGTGCTACACAAAATACTTCACTGGCACTCCTTGAATAAAAAAATTGTTTTCCAAAATGGAAGTCAAGGGAATATATCTTGGGTGTCCCTCGTGCTCCATAAAATACTTCACCAACTCTCTAAATTGAGAAGTAATAAGAAATATCTATCTGATCAATGAGGAGGGTTGTTTGGGTAGCACAAAGACATGGTGGTCCTTCATAGCCAAGTAAAGATACATTGGAAGACTATAGCAACACATGGTTGCAAGGTACTGTAGAACAAGCGTGTTTTGGATATTGAGAGGTCTAATCAAATGAAGATCATCACCATTGGAAAGATTATGGATTAGGTTATTACAACAGTAGATTTTACATCTTGAAGTGATACAGGTGTTGAGAGAAAGGTTGTACAAGTTAGCTCTTTGGACATTTGGTCATTATGCAAAATATGGAAAAAAAAATAAAAATAAATGGACAATTTGCAAATGAACCTTTTAGCATTTAACGAGAACAGTGTCAAGGAGGAACCTTCATCCATTAATAACTATCACATACAATTAGTTATAACTTCTAAGAATAATCATCATAATGAAAATAATGCCCATGGTTTAAGTAATCAACTTAATACTCAACCATCTCACGTCGACAACATATTGGCCAATCAATTCTCCCCATTCTTATGAATATTAATGAGTACTCACAAGTATGATGACTATATCAAGTTAAAACAAGTATCGGTCTTTTGGTTTTCCATTGGCAGTTAGTTACCCGTGTTAGTGTTGATGTCCATTTAGTGTTAGCCCTTAGGTACTGGGTGTTTAGGCTATAAAATTATGTTATGGAAACATTTATTGTTAACCTTTAGGTATTAGTTGCTTAGGCTATAAGATTACGTTATGGAAGCATTTAATGTTAATGTGATGCATGTCATTAATTGAACATGTTTATATAATATAGTCAATCAAGTTATCATTATTAGGCCAACAGTTAAGAAAACCACAACATTAAGCAAATGAGTAGGAAACATTGTCATGTTTATGTATGCAATTCAAAATTAATAAAAGAATCAAACAAGTATTATCTTCCCCTTCAATATTCCTCTCTCCTGTCTTGTAAATATTTAAATATTGTAAGTTTACTTAACATGGTATCATAGCACAAAAAAATGAAATTCTAGGAAATTTGTACCACTGTGTATGACCTAAGACTTGAACATTGGCTAAAGAGAATTATAGAAACTAATAGAAGAAAAAACCTCTTGAAGACTGTGAAAAGTGAAAATATTAGCAAGAAATTGTATAGACATGTACGGAAACTTTGTATCCATGTGCATAATTATGCTAAAAGGATGGTAAGGAATGTACAGAAAAATATAGTGATCACAACAATAAAAATTGGCACTGATTTTTCTAGAGGAAATGGCAACAACACAAGAAGATTTTGTGACGTGAAATAATATCTAGAGGAAAACCAAAACCTATAAGGTGGCAATGTGAAGTTTTGTTGGTCCAACAATTATGTCCATATCTATATATCAATTTTGAGGAAAGAAACCCTAGTTTTAAATAAAATAGGTCAAACTTGCATCTAAATTTTGGAAGATATATTTGTATGAAGTCATTTTGTAGCTTTCATATCTTTACAATGAAGAAAATATAAGGTTGTCATCTAGTGGTAGATTGGTGAGAGAAAAGGTTTGATTGTCAGTGCACCCTTTCTAGACTCTACCAACAAAAAGGGCTCACTTACGAAAAGAAAAAGAAGAAAAACAAGTCTAATCTCCAACAACAAGGAAACATTCTTGATAATACCCAGGCTGGAAATCAGTTAGGAACTGTCATGTCTAAGCCGTCTGACTAATCTCGCAGCGGAAATTTTCCCATGAGGCATCTTGCCATAGGAATCAATTTCGTAGTAGAATTTTACGGATGGGAATTTGTCGGCGGGAATCAATGTAGGGATGTGATTAAAGGTTTCACATAGAGGGTTATAAAGGATATTTATCTACTTGTACTCCCTAATATTAATTTATTACGAAATAGTAAGGCGATTTCTTGAAATAATTCTTAATATTACAAATGTTCAAAAACCTTCCAAATCTGCATCCACTATATTTGTCCCACTTCGCTCATGGTTGACATTGCACGTAGCTTTAATATGACGCATAAAAATAAGAAACAAAACAAAAAATAACAAATTGGCCATAAGGGAAAATACAATAGAACAATGACGTAATTGAGGATTATATTTCCTTAATGCAATATCCAACCACACAAAATAGAAAAAGAACTATGTTCAAATTATGAATCTCAGCAACCATCAGAGAAATGAAAATGAAAGAAGAAAAATACAAGAGAGGATACAAGGATCTGGGATCTTAGACAACATACTTACCAGAGAATTCTTTGCGTTGATATTTTGACCTAGAAATAGCAGGAAGATGCCGCAAATCCCCTGTTTTCTCTATTCTTTTGTCAATCTACTGACCTGAGCATGTGAGGCCTCCAGAAATACTTTCATGGGGGAATTTGAAACCAGGAGATGGAGTTATATAAATGGTTGTGACAAGACCTCCACAAACCTAAACGATCCCTAAATTCTCTCTATAAAAGCTCCGGGAACATGGGGCACAATGAACCAATCCTCGTATTCCTGAACCTGGAGATAGAACACTCCATCATCAAGTAGAAAAATCATCACATCTTCATCTGAATGGGGTGTAAGTTCATTCACCATATGTGGATGAAGGAAATCAGGTTAATAATTGATTCTCAGTCGGAGAATGGGTTCCTTGTTTAGGATTTGGATACAATTTGGGTATAACACCAAACCTTCGAAAAGAACCCAACAACTTTTCCCTAAGCCCCATTACCTCTTCCTCATATTTTTCATTTGGTTCTTCAAAGATCATACAATCATGTATCATAATGGATGCAATCCCATTATAAAGGTTTTTCAATATCTACCCTCTATGTGTATAGAGTTGTACCTGTATGTGGAAGGCGAAAAAGTGTTTGATTGTTTTAACCCATTGTGGAAAAATATAAAGAAAAATGGAATCAACCAAATCGAGGACCATTTCATCAAAGAACTAGTCATAAAATTCAAGCAAGTGAATACCAGGCCTCATAAGTCATTATTTTCATTTCCTGAACCCTATTCCTAGGATGCTTGGGATATATTTCTGTGCAACATGTCCGATAGTGGCTTTGATCCTTCGGCCATCTGGGTTTTTGCCACGAGGAGGGCCTTCTTGAGCTGTCGTGTTTGACAATCAAGTGAGATGCTCTAAGAGCCTGCAATATTCTCCTCCATTTTTTATTAATCCCCTAATTTTATCAAACCTTTCATCAAACCCATATAGTGTGTGTTGTAAATAGAGTAATCCCTTAAGTTTATCAACATTTTATCAAAACCCATATTGTATTATGTGTGTCTTAATAAATAATTTAAGGGGAAATAATTTCATCTTAAAAATTGTCTTAAAATAATTTTTTAGGTAGTGCTCATATTCAAAATTCTACGACAAAATTAAAGACGAAATTAAAATATTTTTTAGGTAGCGCTCATATTAAAAATTATGAGAAGAAATTAAATGTTTGAGATAAAAGAAATATTTTTCCTTTAAAAATCTTCTAAAAGTCACCTCCGTGTAGTAGTGTTATGATGAAAGGAAGAAAACTAGAAATTAACTTTAATAAAGAGGTTATCTTCAAAATTCATTTTCTCATGTTTAAGGAAAATAATTGAAGTCATCAATAAATAATTAAATTTATTGTATAGGATTCTACCCAAGTTGCATCCATTATGCCAATATTCCGTCTACCCAAGTTGCATCCATTGTGCCAATATTCCATCGTTGGACCCTAATGAGTAGACTTGCATGTACATGGAACCTTTAAAACTATCCCAAATGTTGATCAAAGATTGGTGGGCAGTTGTGAGGAGCTAGTTGGGAGTTTGCCACCATGCAAGGGCTTGTTCTTCAACATGCACCTCAACTGTAAGGATTTTCTAAAAATTTGTCAAAGTCGAATGAGTTTAAATAAGGCTTCCAAACTATGAATTTAAGCATCAAGCTTTTGACCATTTAGGGATCTATTAGAATTAGGAATAAAAATATTTGTTTCTAGCATAAAATAAAGTTGAGCAATAGGGGTACCTATGGAAATATTGGACTGTGATTGTGTTGTACAGTTTGGTGGAGGGTATGCTCTAAGGCTTGTTGTTTAATGGTTATAATTCACTGAAACATAATCAACATATCTTCAAACATTTTGTCCTGCAACTCCTATTGTTGTTGGGCATGTTGTCATTGTTGAATAGCCAGGGTTTCCAACAAGAAACATCATTTCTCCTAAATTTGATCTACCATAAGTTGCACAAAATTGGAAATTGTAGAATCTCATAGTTACTAGGGTATTTATGGGGAAATTTAGCAAAATAAATGGCATGATTATCACTTTTGAAATTAGATGCAGTGATCTATAGAGTGGGGAAATCAGTAAAACACAAGTGAGGAGTCATTCCAAGAGTTTTTGCAAGAAAAACAGGTTAAAACTAGTAGAATGGTAAAATGAAATATACAAAATCTATATAGACATTCGGGGATTTGTGGGGAGCCTTGGAAGAATAAAGGGTGTCAAGATTCATCATTTTTTCAATTAGGAGCAGTGACCCATCAAGTGGGTAATTCAAGAAGAATTCAAGGAAAAAACATAACATGGGGGACCATTCCACAAGTTTTTTCCAACAAAACTAAGCTAAAAAAGAGTTGAATGATTTGAAAACTAACAATTCCAAGTATCATAACCAAGACCCATGACAATATAAAAAATAATGGGAACACACTATAGAAATTAAATCTAAAAGTACACATTAAGCATGTTGAATTAGTGTACATTCAACCTAGATGTTCATCACATCAACATGATAATATGACTAGCTATTAAGTCTAGTAACTACCATGGAAATTATGACTTGTAAGTGAGGAGAAGATATGAGATGGAAGTCAGTGTGTGCACCAGAAACCCGAATGGGAGTTGCTTTAAAGTTCCAAGGTGTTCGAACAAAGGTACCTACAAAGAAAAGGGGAAAAAGGAAAACTAATTTAGATATTAAAAAATAATAATAATAATTTCAATGTTAAGCTATAACCATTACAGACCAGGGAAAATAAAAGGTGAATCCATTATTCACCTAAAAGAACAACGAAAAAATACATTGTTAATTATAGCTAGACAATGGAGTATGAGGTCTAAAAGTGATTATAATTCAAACCTATGAATTGAATACCCCAAAAAAAATGTCGCGAGCTAAGGTACCACATCAAGAATGGGAAAAAATCTAATCCTTGGTTAACTTTATCAAACTCTCTAGGGCGAAAAAACCATCGACCATTTAATACACCTTGCACAAGTTGGTAGACCTGTCCAAATGAAAAAAGGTTAGCTATAGAGAAAAATGAAACCTTGAAATTGACAAAAGTAATCGAAGGCATGCACCTAATACCTAAGAGGGAAGTGAGGTTAGAGAATTGCGCTGAAGAATCAAGAGGTTGAGACTAGGAAGGTTGATTGCTAATGACCCAAACAATATTATTGGTTGCAAATTCCCTAGCATTGCTTGTTGCATTTCCATAGGAAAAATCTTGGCAGAGTTAAGCCAATTAAAGGATTAGGAAAATACCAAAAGATTAAATCTTAAACTAAGATAAAAAAAAAATATGTAGAATAAAACCCAACATAATATAGAAACTTACCTTTGTCCAATAATCAAAATTGTATCTTGGTGCCATACAGTCGATCAGAGAGTCTGGAAGGCCACGGGAAAAGATTTGGGAAAAATAAGGCCAAATGCCATAAGTTTTTCAATTGATGAGCATGGTGTAAATCTACAAAGTGTTTTATCCTCCTTTCACTCTGATTCTCATATCCATTCCGACAAATTAGTGGTGTCCCAATAGAATAATGGGCTCGAATACTTGTAACGGAGAATCTTGAATGCATTGTAACAGAGAATGGGCTCAATGGGATAGGAATTGATCTTGATTAAACCATGTCCTCGCTTGTAATATGTCATGACTATGACTATCTTCTTTCAACCAAAGCACTGAATGGAATGTTGAATTTCTATGACATTGGGTCTAGGTTAGAGAATTAAAATCATTGACACTACCAAACCAACGATCTCAACCATAAAATACTTTGCATAAATGGAAATATAAAGTAGTAAATCACATATGCACGAGTATACACAATTTTTAACAAATATTGTACAATAATGTACAACCCAATATTCATTACATTAAACCAATTCTTAATAATACAAGAGTGTATGGTATACAAGATACAATGGAAAAGTTTGTTGCAACTTCTATGTTGTATCTTGTCCTGTTGGTCCTTCGATTCCATACTTCTCACTCACTGCCCCTTAGTCCTTCAAAGGACAACACATTGAAACTACAAGAGGGTTGCCACATAATGTTGTTGAAAGTCACTTCTGTTGCATGTATACCGCCTCATAAATTTGCTCTCTAGGTAGGCCTAATTCTCGAGCTCCAATTTTCCTTCTAGTAGCCTCTTTCATCCATCGAAGAGCTACTCACAAGGCTTCAAACTTCACCAAATCACATAGCAAACAACATCCTTCTTGTATGCTTCTCTAGGGCTACTATGGGTAGCCAATGCACTACCCTCCAATCAAATCAATGGAACCTAATAGTTCATTGTTGTTTATGCTCCTAGGAAATACTCTTTGCCACCATGGAAGACCCTCCATATGACATCAACAAGCTTCTAGTCAATCTGATCTAAACCGGTCAGCTTTTGACCCAACGTTCCTCCACAAAACACTATTGTCATTTATGTTTACATATTGTTGTTTACTGCAGTCCTAGTTAGGGCACTTACGACAGCCCTAAGCACACCCCACAATCAATGAACCAACCCTTTAAGGACTTTGACCCACCTTGGAAATCTTCCTTTACACCCACGTTGCCTCCTTAAGGGACTTGTCACCCCTTGAGACCTTGAACATAGACCTAACTATTTGTTATGGCTTGCGGCCTAGAACAACAACCTTGTTGTAGCTTCTGCCTACACAAAATGTGCACAAATAGTCATACAACAACAATGTACTAGCCTATTATGACTCAACCTAGTAGTCTGCTCCCTCAGCCCTTGAAACAATAAGATTCCAGCCCAAAACAGACCCTCAAACAATCTACACTTTCCTCAACCACTCGACCTCCTGTAGCAGACTTCAGAACCTTTCTTCCACGCTGTCCAAGACCCCTCTCTTGCTACAGGTAGTGCGTCCCAATTTTAGATTTATCCCTTTCAGAATGTTGCACTCACATCACCCTCTATTTATAGCCAAAATGAGGGGCTCCAATGAATAGATGAAGAGACACATCTATTGGACTAATTTACTTCAAGCCTACATGTCTTGAAAACTTATCAGAAGTGTCACTGTCACTGTTGGAAGCACCCTGCATCTTCTTCTTATCCTATAACATCTTCCACTCTCTCCATGATTCCTTCTTGAAAGTTGTAGGAGCACCCTTTCTCCTGACTGACCACGCGCTCTTCTTGGACTGCAAAGTCTCCATTTGAATCTACAAGCTTCGTCTCGAATTAGACTCCCTCTAAGTCTTTGGAACCTGGACCTTCTTAGGAAGGTGTACCTTCTTCTCAAGAACTTGTACCTGCTCCTCTAGAGCTTGCACCTGCACTTGATCCTACTTCTCTGGAGCCTACACCTACTCCACCTAGTTTTTTCCATTAATCCATAGGATTTCCTTTCAACTTGTAGAGACCAAGCTCTCTAACTCCGAGTACAATCCCATTGGAGTTAGAGCTTCTGGGAATGAGTCTTGCCTTCCCATCTTGGAACAATACCTAAAACCATTTCCTCTCAATCATTGAGATGGAAATCATGCTATATCTGAGTCCTGGTACAAAAAATACATCCTGGACCCGCATCACATGTCCTGTCTCCATCCTAAATGGAACAACATCCAATCCTCGGATCTCCAACTAACTCTTGTCACCCAGCACGATGGGAAACTTTGAGTCCCATTTAGATAGAGTATCAAAAACCTCCTGTGACCCTATCATATGCTTCATCGCACCATTTTCCATGTACCATCCATCCTCATTAATAGTGCCCTACAAGAAATGCGAAATCATAGCAAAGTCCTCCTCTTCCAATCTCCTAGCGAGATCAATTGTCTCAGCTGAAGTGGCAACACCAGCGGCATCCTTTCCTTTCCTCTTCTCATCATCTTCATTCTTCTTCATTGGACATCTCAATTAATAATGACCCATCTCTCCATATTTGAAACACTTGAATTTACTCAAGTCCTTCTTTTGCTTACCCTTCATTCTCATTGCAAGTGCCACATCCTCATCGAAAGACTTCTTCTTTGGATGAAGATCCTCGTCTCCCAAGTCTTCCTGAATGAATTGATCCCACATCCAATCCTAGTCCGAAAGCTTCTCCCTAGAAACGATCCCTTTGATGAAGGGCTTCCATTCCTCAATAAACCCTTTCCAGGAAATCCTTACCATATCTCCATTTGAGATCGCCACACTGATGGCAACAATATCATCTTTGACATGAGACAATATCATCAAATATAAGCTCACACTTTCAGCCTTTATCATCTTTGTGGACATAAACATATCCTCCAATACTAGTACCTAGTTCTTGTTCTTATTCTAGAACAATTCTAAAGAGCCATCCACATCTCATGTGCATTGTTCTTCCCAAAAAAAAGGTATTAGGGAATCCTTCACACCATCTAGGATGAACAATATGTCCCTCGCATCCAAATCATCCCATATCTCCATCTCCTTGGGGTCGGTTTGCTTCTTGATCTCCTTCTCGACAAAATTCCAAATCATGTTGACCTACAAGAACAACTTGATCATTTCCTTCCAAGGAGTATAATTGGATAGCCCTTCCAACCTGTCCTCATACCAGAGACCTTCACGCAACTTCGACATTGTAGTGAGCCCTAGTTCACTTACAATGTCACCAAATCCCTCTCATGTTGTACTTTGTTGTGCACAACTCTAATTTACTTACTTCCAAAGTAGCTCAAACACGCTCTAATACCATGTTGAATTTCCATGACCTTGGGTCTAGATTAGAGTCTTAAAATCACTGATGCTATGTTACACAATATTTTTTCATGCCTCCTTCACTTCCTTGTGACATACCCTGAAGTACCTCAAAAACAATCATTATACAGTATACTCATCCATGTATACAACTTAGATCCTTTCTTTAAGTTTTCTTGGAAAATGTGTGGAGCTTTCCCTGAAGAAATAGCTCTTAAAACCCTAAAATGAGGGTCATCGCTCTTATGGACCTCAAAACCATGATGATCACCTATTGCACTATGTTTGACCTATGATGGCATTGCTTTTTTCCTTGTCATACACATGATGATCCCAAAAAGGTAATTTTCCCAAATACGATGAGAATCTTCGTTATCTAGAAGCTTCCAGAGTGGCGAGCTAGAGGTGGTTTCGTATAGACGAGGTCGAATATTCTTAACTTGACCTATTTATATTATACCAATGAGCTACGTCCTTGAGATGTGGGCCTAATCCCATGTTTGGAAGAGTTCTAACTCCCTCTCCCATCCTATAAATTCCTCATCTCCCATTCCCAAATGGTTGGTCTATGTCCATTTGCACCCCTATGCTTAGCTTGTGCTTAGAAGCTATTCATTAGACTTGGAGAAGGAGTGTTTGGAGAGTTTCTTGGCTTGGAATTGGATTACCACTCAAGGAGAGAATTTCAACATCAAGGCTATGGTTGTAATCTTCCCTTTATTCTTTAAATAATATACAACTATTGGTTCATCTTCCCAAAATATATATATTCATGTATGTATTAGCTTGCAATTCGTTGATTAGCTAAGTAGGTTATTGTTGGATTTGCTATTGGTTTTGGCATGATTTGTTGTCTCTTGATCACTTGTGTAAGTACATAAGCGCTAAGAGAATCAGGAAAAAGTTCATGACACAAGTGGTTTGAGGCCCTCAACAAAAGAAATCAGATTAGCATCAGAACGAGGTAGGTCATCTCTTTCATTCTACTTTTCAATTATAATCTAGGAATATGTCTAGCTGATTGTCACTTCATTTGCTAGACCCACTCATTGGGCTAGAGGGATCATCTCTGTCTACAGAGACGATTAACCTTGTCAACAAAAAGGAGACTCTGTTGGGGAACCTATGACCCTTTCCTTCCAATCCTTCACCTTGATCTTTTGATTAGTTTGACCAACTGTCAATTTTTCAGCTTGTCTACATGAGTCTGGATTTATACCATCAATGATTACTGCCTTAGAGTTCTAAGTTTGGATTGTTTCTTGGAATATTTTTAGTTTTTTCCCATATTCCTCACCCATCACTGGTTTACCCTTAACAGTCGTGATGGCATCACAGTTTTTACCTTTACAGTCGCGATGAAAAAAAAAATTCTTCATTTTTTGGTCGCACTAAAATCATCACTACTTTTTCTATACAATGTGGTGATTCCATCGCCGGTTTTCCAATGCAAACCAAGATCTAACCGGGTAAATGTGAACGCGGCTGAATAAATTTGAAGACAAAGGAACTGAACTTGACCTTTTCATGTTTTAAGAGTCGAGAAAAGGACAAAAAGGTGACTCTAGTCGCCTTCGAATTTTTTGTGAGCCCGAAGTGACAAACTACTCAAGTGAACCTTTTCTTTTAAGGAGTCCGAAAAGGATCAAAAGTGACTACTCTGGAGAGACTAGGCAAAGGGTTTACCAAGCAAATCCGTAAAACTGCATATACACCTTAGCAGTCATATGAAAACCAAGGACTTCCCGTACGGCAGTCAATCTTCCTGAATGCTGTGTTCGGTGCGTTACAGTTTGTAATGCGACAGACACAGCTTCCTGTGGATAAAGGGTGATAAACTAGTGGGGTATCCCTTATATACGCGATGGTACGTGGGAGCTCAAGTCCGTGCTAGACCACTATCGAGTCACAAAAGGAGGAATCACCCAACCGTAGTGTGAAACAACAGTGACTAGGTTTAACAAAGCCTTTGTTTGGACTCTTAAAGAAAGATGTTGAGTTTAAATGGATTAACAACTATCAAGGGTCACTGGACGAATTGAAAGATAAGCTGGTGTCCGCCCCGATCTTGAGAGGTCCAAACTGGGCCCTACCTTTCCATATCCACACTGATGCCTCGAACAAAGCCATAGGGGTAGCCTTAGGAAAAGTTGAGGAGAAACTCCCATATGCCATATACTTCATTAGCAAAAACCTATCCAAGGCAGAAATAAACTATACTATAACCGAGAAAGAGTTCCTGGCTGTAGTCCATTCCCTAAACAAGTTCAGACACTACATCACTGGTTATCAAACACTTGTACACATTGATCATGCAGCGATTGGATATTTAATGAATAAGCCTGATGTCAATGCTTGTATTATTAGATGGTTACTTTTGTTGCAGCAATTTGATTTGACGATTGTTGACAAGCCAGGTAAGGAAAATGTTGTTGCTGATTTCTTGTCTAGATTGGACTTGCCTGCAGGTGAAGAAGGAACAGTGGATGACCGGATGCTGAATGAACATCTGTTTGCGATCTCGGTACTCTCTCCATGGTTTGCTGATATAGCAAATTACTTGGTCTCAGCACAGTTCCCTCCACATCTATCCTCAAAAGAGAAGAGCAGAATTGTCAGGAAGAGTGCCCCGTTCACTTAGATCAGGGGCAACCTGTTTAAACTTGGCCCAGATCAGATCTTGAGACGTTGTTTTAGGGAGGAGGAAGTCTTTGACATCCTCCTAACCTGTCATGATGGACCTTCAAAATTCTATAGGCAGGCTACTATTGGCCTACCCTTCATCAAGATGTCAGAAGATAGATCAGCCAGTGTGACCGATGTCAGAGGATGGGGAAACCGACTCCAAGGGATGAAATGCCTCTCCAACCTCAAGTGACCTTCGAGCCATTTGAGAAGTGGGGCATGGATTTTGTGGGTCCTATCAACCATCCTTCAAAGCAACGGTCTTACATAATTGTGTGCACCGACTATCTGACCAAGTGGGCAGAAACGAAGGCAATCAAAGCAGCAACAGAAGAAAAGGTGGCTAAGTTTCTGAGGGAAAATATCTTCTACAAGTTTGGTTATCCACGAGAGTTAGTCACAGATCAAGGAAGCCAGTTCACCTCCAACTTGATTAAATACTTTCTCGCACATCACAAGATCAAGCACAAGACTTCCACCCCTTATCATCCTCAAGAAAATGGGCAGGTGGAAGTCACTAATAGAGCATTCGAAGGGATTTTGACCAAGGTTGTGAGCAGCAGCAGAAAGATTGGGCAGATCGCTTGGTTGAGGCCACCTGGGCCTAAAACACCACTTGGAAGACTACAACCAGTTTCACACCTTATGAGCTGGTCTACGGGAAGAAATCTTTGTTGTCCATAGAGTTCGAGTACAATACATTAAGGGTGGCAGCTCAGTTGGACCTAGATCTCAACCATGCTCAACGTGAAATATTATTGCAGCTGAATGGATTAGATGAACAAAGGATGCAGGCTCTTCTCCACTCAGAGGTAGTTCAACTCCAGAGGAAGATATGGCATGACCGGCACCTTAATGAGAAGCAATTCTAGCCGAGAGATTGGGCACTACTGTATGACTCAAGATACAAGGATTTCAAAGGGAACCTGAGGACAAGATGGTTAGGACCATATACAGTGGAGAAATGTAACGACAATGGTTCAGTCCTTATCAGGACCATTGATGAAGAGGCCATCCCCATTCTTGTCAATGGGAATCGACTGAAAATCTACAAGAAACCCCTCTCGAGGCAGGAATTCATTGAAACTGTGGAAAAATCAGTGCTGGTAATAGAGCAGGGTTCTGCCTCTTTTCCGGCCACACCTTGATCATAAAAAAAAAAGAAAAAAAAATAAGAAGAATCAAAAGATCCCTGGACGAAAACCTCTCTAAGGTGCCCAGGGCAGGCAGTGAGGGTGAAAACCTCATGAAGGTGCCCCTGCTGTCTCTTAAAAAAAAGAACAAAAAAGAAAAAGAAGAAAAACAAGTCTGATCTTTGAAATTATTGCAGGTTGCGGGGATATAATGCAGATAAAAAGGGTCGCGCAAATCAAGGACAGGGGTCCATCCCAAGCTACCAGGCATCCTCACCGACACTCCCTCCATGGCCACACACGTTTTCTAGGATTTGGACACATTCGGGTCAAGATTCAACCTCCTACAGGATGTTTCAGGGCTTTTTACAGGGAGTTCTGCATTTCTACAGGAAACATCCTATAGAACCTTTGGGCAGGCCAAAATCGATTCTCATGAAGGATTTAAAGCTTGGAGTTTGTTGGTGAGGCCTGTAGCCACCCCTTTTTCCCATCCATCACCTGTTTCATCTCTTTCCACCGCCATTACCACAATTTGGTCTTGTATTCCTGCGCATTCATGCAAAAAGTCCTGTTTTCCTCAGATTGCAAATTTTTTCAAGGGACAATTCAAATACATGAAGGCCCGCACACTCTACCTGTCAAGAGCTCCAATAGGAACCTTCATCCGTGACTGTAGCCGTGCTCGTTTCAGCATGCATCCCAGGAGGAGAAGCAGCTACAGGATGTCCTACAGGAATCCTGTAGCAGCTGATCCATCTGGAGTGCACACCATGGAGTCAAGAGTAGTTGAAATCAACACAAGAGGCATGCAACCATATCCACGTGAATGTGAACACCTCCTCGACAACTGAGAAAAGACAGAGCCGTGCATGCAACGTTCACCACCAGAGGATCGGGTCCTAAAGCCCTGCATCCAACATCAGCGAATGAACGAAGGAATCCCAACGCCTGTGCATGAAGCAGCAGTGAGAAAAGCCATTGTTTCACGTCCAAAAACCTGCGAAACACGTCCACGGCCACACAGGTAAGTGCCTATCCTTATTTCGTCAAATTGCATAAACTATACTATGAACACTGCATATCTGTGAATGGTGCGGATTGAACGAATGCAATGGCCAGTCAACTAGCCACCCACAGCCAGTAGAATTGCCTCATGGGATCCGAACGAGCTTGGTTACACTCGATTCCACCAGAAGGACGTGGAGCCGAGACGTGGGAAGTGTCCAGTTGGGGAAAATCAGCAGATTTGCAATAAAATCGGCGGACTGATAGGGATGACGACGGGTAATGGCGGAGATATACATTGGCGGTCAGAGACACGCCGAAGAATGATGGTTGTGACGTTGTCTAACGGCTCGTCCTGGACACCTCACCCCTCGCGCCATGAATTGCGCCATATTTCAAAATCATTCGGCCAGAGCACTCACATTAACCACTGTCATTTACGCCTACAACCGTTTTTTAGCAATGTGAGCCTCCTCCTCCTCTGTAGTTCGTTAGCCCAAGTTTCTCGGCCCAGTTCAAAATCTTCCCGCGTCCCAGGCTTGCTCAGAAGTGTCGTGACGTCCTCCAGAAGTAGGAAAAGATCTCTATAGGAAGGAGCTACAGGAAGCACAACGAAAACTCCCGAAGCAGAGAAACTCATATCTTCTGCGTCGAAATTGGAAATTTCAAAGAGAGGTGGGCTCGAACACGCCATCCCCATGCTTGATTTTCGAAAGGTGGTGAATTAGCTTGTTTGAAGTGGGAAAAATTAAAACCAGTCTGTTTGTGGGTCAAGAATGGTGGTTTGCTTATATGATACACGTAATTTCTTCCAAATGATGTTGCGGCACATTCTCCTCCATGGTTCCTGTTAACAAATTCTCCCCATTATAACGATAAACCGTTGTAAGGCTCACCTATGCACATATAAAAAAAAAAATTGTGACTGTTATGTGGATGGAATAGAAAAACAAGCTCTGCACCCTATCCGTGAGAGCCTAATTTCCGTTTGACAAGTTGAGTTTTGGGCAGCAGCAGTATTATAACCAGGGAATTGGTGAAAGGGGAGATACAAACCGCTGAGAAACCCTGTCCTGAGAATCAAAGGAGGAACCCATATCAGAATTTCCATTCTAAACAGAGCTCAAGCCAAAGACAGAGTGTTTTCATCATGCCAGGAGGGTTTATCAGAAAGGAACCCTCAGATTCCAGAAAATTGAGGGAAACTCCCGAGGTGGTAGAAGTGTTTACCCATGCCAATTGGATGACCTTCTGTGACAAAATTCAAGGTCACGTTGATGATATAACAGAGGAGTTCCTAAGGTCCCTGCAGCCCAAATCAAAAACACTGGCCACTGTAAATTTCAGAGGATTGACCTTGAAACTCACCCCACAACTCATTAGTCGGGTCACTGATTTGCCTTTGGGGATACCCTGGGATAAAGAGGAAAGGAAATTGGGCTAGAAGGCCAAAAAGGAATTCTTCCTACCGGAAGAACAGTTTTCAGAAGATAAGAATGGGGTCTAGAGAGCCAACCTTCAGTGATTTTGGAGCGAGGTCAACCTTCAGATTATGAAATATATTACCTGTGAGGGGCAATTCAATATTTTGTATGGTTATCACTTCCGCTTGTTAATTGAGCTCAGGCATAAGATGGATTTTCCCTCAGAACAAAAATTGAGCATCCCATACTTCCTCCTACAGTCATTGATTGAGTGTGGCACAAAATTGAAGGAGGGGACACTAGACTAGCTGGCTCATCATGGGCTTATCAAGCTCCTAGTAGAAGATGCCCTCCATACTTATACTGTCCCTATCTCCTGGGAGAGTTTCCGTAATATGTCCAAGGATGATGATATCTGGACTCTGGCCGAAGAACTCACTTCATCCAGCAGTGAGGAAAAGGAGCATATTGAGGCAGAGAGGAAAACTAAGGGTAAGGAAGCTAAGGGTAAGAAAACCCAGGACAGACCACCACAGGAAAATCAAAAAGAGAAACAAGAAAAAGGCCAAGCTGCTGAGGCAAAAGCTGTGGGTGGAATCAAAGCACAAACGCCAAGGGAGAAACGGTTGCAAACCCGGGTAGAGAGGACTGAAAAGGTCCAAACAAGTGAGGGCACACCCAAGGCAACCACAACATAATTCAAAGAGAAGGCACCCCTAGCCAAGCAAGCCAAATCAGTAAAAACCGGTTCTACAGGAAGTCGGCAGACTGTTTCTACAGGAAGCCAGAAAACTGCTTCTACAGGAAGCCAGAAAACGGTCACTACAGGACTTTCTACAGGAAGTCTGGGAAAGGGCAGCAGAAGGAGAAATCGCCCGAGATTTTAGCTAGGAAGGAAGCCGCTATGATTGCCACCCTAAGCACATCTCCCAAGCAGAAGGAGAAGCGAAAGAGGGAGCTTCCACTATATTTTAAGGCGAGAAGGAGCGTGAGGATTAAAACTGGCAGACCCCAACCACTGTCCAAAGAGCCAATCACCATTGTAAACATCCCTACCACACCAAAGGAGAGGTCCCCCTTCAAGGCAGCCATCACTTATGAACGGGGAAGCCCGAAGACATCCACCTGGAGGGAGAGAATGAAAATGTTGGACACAACGGCCTCTCTACAGGATGCTGAGACTATTCTACAGGAAACACTGGCTAGACTAAAGGAGACCGAAGCAATGGAGGGTGAGGCAGTTAAATCACTTCAAAGGGAAGAAAAGGTAGAACACATTATGGAACCTAGCCCCCAACCCAGCTTGGGCTCCTACTATAACTTCTTGGAGGCCGAAAAGATCATTCCTTAGAAATTCACAGTGCCACTTTTCCTTTCACTAGAAGAAGAGAGAGTGAGGACCCACACTTGGATGAAAATCGCTAAGTCCAAGGGAGTGGCAGATATAGGTCCTCTGGAGGAACAGCTTAAGGAGACAAAAAGAGAATTGGCTATGGTCCGACATGTGGAGAGCAGCCGAAGGGTCAAGCTACAGGAAGAAAATGAGCTTCTTAGACAGCAGCTACAGTCACAGGGGCAAGGGAAGGAAGATAGGCCTCATATCTTGGGAGAGCAACAGCAATAGGAGGGGCCCACAACAACCACAGATACCCCTTATGAATAACAGAGAAAGGAAGGGACGCCGACTGAAGTTGAGGCACTGAACCAACAGCTACAGGAACAAGAATTGCAGATACATTCTCTGGTACAACAGGTGCAATGGAAGCTCTGCAGTGCAGACAGCCTGCCAAATCCTATGCCCTATACCTCAAGGACCAATGGTTACAGTTTCAAATCAATACCTTGGCTCAAAGGGGCATCACCCCTTTCCAAAATTATCATCAGTTTTCAGCTTTATGTGGCAGTAGTTCATCTGAGGATAGGGCCCAATTGGAAGAGTTCTACTTGCACAACTTCACCCTTCCGGACATGAATGCATGGGATCCCAACACGGTGATAGGAGATGTCCAGCTTATGGCCATGGCCTCTTGGATGAGCCATGAGGAGAAGAGAGCAACGGAGGTCCGCAGTATCATAGGCAGAGAGCTCAGTGAGCCTCTCATGATCAGAGCAGAGCCTGATGACCCCTCAGCAGTGATAAGTGCCCGCCAGCACTTGGCCAACAGTCCTCAGGAGCTACCAGAATACATTGAGCAACAGACCCAAGCCATTGCCTACTTTGAGGACATGGAGAGACTATTGTGAGACAACTGCATGCATGCCTGCACAAGGTGGTGGAACACACTGCCTCACAGCTTCAAGATAAGGGAATACCACTCTCCCACTAGGATGAGGGAGGCCTTGGCAAGGGTACCTCTCTACAAACAGTTGATGCAGAACTTGCAGGCCAATTGGATTGGCTTGAAATTCAGTCCTCCTTTACTTCTGGGATTGCTAGAAGGAGTGAAGGAAGAGGAGGAAGGTAGACAATGGGAGGAAGTGGAAAGAAAGGCAGGATTCCACGAACGGGAAGAGGATATCACAGTAGAGGCCTGGGACGTGAGGGAGGCAGTCAAAGCCATCAAGGATGATGAGCTGGACTAGTTGCTCAGAGGATGAGCAACCGATTTAGTAGGGGGGTGATGATGAGCCCCCAAATTGGGTAACTTATTGGGCTCATTTTTCCTAGTTGTCCTTGTTGAGTCCTCCATTTTTCATAGATTATGCATGTTTTCTTAGTATGTTTGTGTTATTTGAATGAATAAGGCTGGTCACTCTACCTAGGAGGCTAATACGTGGTTATTTCTGGATTTTTGGACTAATTTTGGAGCAAAACCAAGCAATCATGGGTCAACGGACAGCCAAGCTTGAGGTGAGGATTCGTAGGGAGGTTGTCTCTTGCATTAAATGGCCTTCCTCGAAATCTCCACCCTCAACTCCGAGCTCCACAAGCCACCCAAACGAGTTTTAAAGGCAGCCAAGCAGTTTTGGGAAGAGTGATTGTTTACTAGCAGTTGGGACAGCCAAGTCCCTTGAATCTAGGAGGGCTGCTAGCCCCCTCGTATTGTACAAATAGGAAGGCCTTAGCCTTCGTATTTTACTTTTGGAACTGTTGGTATTTTTGCACTATAGTGTTGTCATTTTTCTCAGCCTGTTTTCTTATAGCTACTGCTGTACAACTTTCGTATGATGATTATTTTTGGATAATGAGAAGCATCTTTACTTGGCACCAGATCTGAGTTCTTTATAGGATCCTGTAGCTCTTGGGGTTGGGCCCAACCTGAGTGCTAAGGCCTCCTTTATGTATTATTATTCGTTCTTTATGCATTTGCAAAAACATTTCTGTTAAGTAGATTAAAGTTTGTTGATTAACTAGGTCACTGTTAATGGTTAGAATGACTTTTAATTCTTAGATTTAGTTGATAGGTTGTTAACAGGGAAAAGCTTCAAAAAAGGGCCATCAAACACCACTGGTTTCACCTCTCCCTCAGTGGGATCAGAAGCTGGGATCAGGGTAACCTTGTTGCCCACAAAAACACTGATTTTGCTTTGCCATGCAATCACTAGTGTTTGATTTTCATGTGTAGGAGTTGGTTACAAGTTCAGACTTTTGCTTGCTTAGTTGCATGAGTTAAAATACATGGTTTCATTGCAGGGCACACTTTTGTTCATTCTCTTTACTGGCAGCTAGCAGATTAGGTCAACGTAATTAGGTTTTTGAATGTACAAGTCTTCGTTCAATCAATTGGAAAAATGCCTTGCAGAGCACCTGCACCACTCCCTCATCTGCTTATTCTCCATCAACACCATCCACTCCACCCTCTACTTAGAATCCTTGCCTCCTGTTTGCCATTTGCTCCCTTAACCATAGTTTTTTGTAACATTTCTTCAGTCTTCTTTGAACCAAATCCAACCATCTACACCTGTCCACAACTCCATCCACCAAGTCTTGGACCATCTCCAACCCTCACCCTACCTTCACACTCACTCCTTCACCCTTTCCTCTCCATCCATCCACCAAAATCTCACTTCTGAACATCCTGTAAAAAATCGTAGACATCTAGTAGAAAATCACAGACATCCTGTAGAACCCCTGCAGACTTCCTGTAGAGGCTCACGATTGAGGTTTCTTGATAGCCAAACTCGGTGAAACTCCATGGAAGGGTGTTAGGGACCGCTTAGGCCCTCGCTGAACCTTCTTGACCTCCTCCAAGCATTTCTTCTCACCCATCCACCTCTGCACAGCCAAAAACAGTCAGATCATATGCATAATAACTCTGGCAACTTATTCAAAAATACAAAAAGATGTTTTTTTCAGATTTTACTGTAGAAGTAGCTTAGATACATGTATTTACCTTCCTAGAAGTCAATGGCATTCCTTTCAGTAGCTTGCATCCTCTTTCTTGCATCAGTAGGGTTAGCTGGTAGAATTAGGGTTTGCTAGG
Source organism: Pinus tabuliformis (assembly GCA_031772625.1). Classification (NCBI taxonomy): domain Eukaryota; kingdom Viridiplantae; phylum Streptophyta; class Pinopsida; order Pinales; family Pinaceae; genus Pinus; species Pinus tabuliformis. The sequence goes on from CM062806.1 coordinate 945,008,620, forward strand.
ATTTACGTTTCCTTTCAGCTTTCCAGGTTCTTTCTGCAAGTAGATCAGCCTTCTTTAAGTTAGCTTTCATCCATAAGTTAAAAAGCTTCTTCTCAGAGCTCATAGAAGTTGGCTTAAGCCCCTAGCGGACTCGTGCTAGCTGACCAAGTGACAGCTGCGGCAAGAGCTAGTACTTGTGCATACAACACCATCGCTTCCAAGTTTGTTACGAACTACCGGGTTGATAAAAGTAAAGAAAGGAGTCCCAGGAGTTGTAGCATTATTGCTGCAATACTGGAGCTCACTAATAGACTACCTGTGACAAGGTGGTGTCAAGCTATGAAGTGACCAACAATTATAAATCCCATATGTAAGGCGAGATGTAACCAAATGTGATAAAAATGGAAAGAATGGAAAATCCATGGAGTTAGACATTTATTGTGAGTGAAGTAATGTTGGCATTATTTCACCGGGAAAAAAAACTAGATGATAAAGTTTGATAATGTATTGTATATAATAATTTTAAACTGAAATAATATAAGCTAATTTCGGTTAGTGCCTCGAAAAGAGGCCAAATAAAACCTCAAACCACGGACTTTGGTTAAAATTATCATGATAATCTTAATGAATTATATGACTTATGAAACTTTGGCTTAAGATTTATTGAATAGTTTTGATATGTGTGGAGACTAATACATAGTTGAAAATTAATTACTACAGTCTGTAGCCAAAAGGAGCAGGGAATAATAAGAAATAGAAAAAAATATGCAAGCTAATTTAATGATTCATATGATCATTATAGGGAAAAGTTAAAATAGTGATATCAATATCCTTTATTGATTCATTTTCTTTAGGAAATATTTTGATACATTGCCTAAAAATATTATATGGAAGATTTAAAGGTTCTTGATGAGTTCAAATGTTTAGCGATAAGGTCATATAAAAAGGTAATTTCAATGTTCATGAATACTAAAGGTGTGCTAGAATTATGTCACTTCTATCTAATGGCTAAGTAAGGTTAACTTTTCCCTTAAATCGTTCATATGATTTGTATTAATAAGTTATAGAAATTTTTGGTATAAATAGATTATATTGGGACAATTTTGATTATAATATTAAAAAATGTCGTTCTACATGAATATGATATTTTTCATTCTCTTATGGGCTTCTCTAATCTTGACAATAACTAACAATTATTAAATATTTATGTTCAAGCTTAGGCATGTTAAAAAATGCTACTAATAAAAGTTATGATCATCAAATAAAAGAAAATAACATAACTTAATTTGAAATATAATAATTGATCCAATCCATATCATAATAGGATGTGTAAAATAAGATGGATATTCCATAAATAAAATACTAAAACATTTACTATGAAGGCTAATCTCCTTTAGATTTGACATTCTTTAATTATTGTTTTATGCTTAATGTATAAAATAGAATAGATTTGGAAAATAGAGTAAACGAATAGTTAAAAAACACATTCGTGAATAAACACAACTTTTATCCTAAGAAATATGTAATGAAAACTTGGCGAGAAATTGAGGCCACTCTAGTTTCATTTCTTTAGAAAGAGATACTTTTTGTGGAGTTATATGAGATTTTTTCTTGTAAGGCTACGACAAAATATTATCATCCTATATCATACTCTCTAAATTTGATTCGAACTTAAACAGGAACGCAAAAAATTTCTGATATAACCCGAAATACAAAGATGCAGCAGAAATAACACATAATTTCATTAATATCAAAGACTAAAATATGCTTACAAACAAAATATAAATAAAACTAGTTTGGATGATGGTAGCTTATCTATGAGAAGATATGTGGTGGCTACATGCCTATGAACTATGTTATAATGAGGCTCAAAGGCCTATTTATTATTGAGAAACAATGGAAAACCTTAAGCATCCAAAAACCTAACCCTAGGAGATGAAGGGCCAAAACTGTGGGCCCTGTTTGGGTAAATTGGTACATCAACTTCCTGGGGCTATAACTTTGGTTTATGATCTCTGTTTGGCTATCATAATACCTCGCTTTCAATAACTTGAAGAGAAAGCCGAAAAAAATCCTAGAAATTGGTTTGGGACTTTTTCGATCTCTACGTTTTCCCTAAAAATGTCTTTTAGTCCCTCAAAAGGGTTTTAGAAGTTTAGGACCCGAAAAACTGCCAAAAATACTAAGTTGTGCTACAATTAAGGAAATTGAAAAGAAACAATAGTGGGGGTCCAAGTGGAATAGGAGGGTGGCCACCAATATCCACCTATATCAAACTTCTCATATAACTATTGAACAAATACAATAATATATAATAGAACCTATTTTCCTCCTAGTGGGTCAATATTTAACAATGTCTACTAACAACCTAGGGCTAAAGTTTTGAACTCTTCCACCTTAAACTAGAGTTATGGTTTTGGAACTTATAGAATCATATTGAACACATGCTTATTTACATATGTATGAGTAATAGGGGATGGTAGAGAATCCTCTCATAACTTGGTAGTCAACATGTTAAGTCAACTTGTAAAAATAATAACTTTTGCATATGAGTTCCAATTGACATGATTATAGTACCATTGGAAAAGTATCTTAATGTAAATAAAAATCAAAATATCCTTAAACAAGTGAGGAAAATTTTTACCTTTAAAAATACCATTTAATCCCCTAAAATAACTCTAAAAAGTTTTAATGCTAATTTCCCATACTAAAACCTACCATTAAACTTACCATATAAATTGATTCCTCTATTTTTTCCACTTCGAAATCATAATATATATATATATATATATATATATATATATATATTAAATTACATAGTAATCTAATATAAATCAATCACATAGATGATAAAGGTTCATTTCCATTGAGAATTCACACACATTTCTAGTTATATAGTGTTTCTTATTTTATTATGAAAAGTAAATATCCATATAACTAAAATTAAAAATTCACAGGAATTATTCTAAATCTATGTTTTAAAACATAAAAACCAAAAAAAACTACATAGTAAAAACATATACACACCCCGTGAAAATTTATTAAAAGGTGTGATACTATTTCTTTTACTTTCCCATCTCATGGTGATTTTGGCCTCAATTTTCTTTTTATGCAAGAGCACATTATGAAAAGTAAATATCCATATAAATAAAATTAAAAATGCACATGCATTATTCTAAATCTATGTTTTAAAACATGAAAACAAAAAAGACTACATAGTAAAAACATATATACACCCCTCAATGTGAAAATTTATTAAAAGGTATGATACTATTTCTTTTACTTTCTCCCGTATTAGGGTGATTTTGGCCTTCAATTTTCTTTTTGATGCAAGAGCACATTTGCCAAAGCAAGGAGAAGCATTAAGCACATTAGTACAAATTGGCATTTTGTAGTAAGGACATTAATACAAGTTAACATTTTTCTAGTAAAAACATTAATACAAGATAACATTTTGCAAATAGAAGTTCTAGCTTCTAAGTACATTTTATCTGAAATGCCATCTTAATATTGTCAAATTATATAAAATTACATTATTTTAAAAATATTTTGTTATTGTTTAGTTTCAAATGTCATTAAACTAAAGAGAAAATATTTTCCAAAGCTAAATATCATCCAAACCTAAAAAACAAAAAAAATATTGTTTAGAAGAATCTAGAAAAGTAATTGGTAAAATTGGTAATAATAGAAAGTAATTTCATATTTCTTTGGCCACGTTAATTTATCACATTGTTTAGTAAGGAAGAGCCTAAATGTTGCATATAATTACTGATATTCAAAGTTAATGCTCTACTAAGTAAGTAGCAATGCATATTAACTATTTCACTATTAGAACCTTTAATGAAATAATTTCTTAAGATTAAATGAAGATTCAAAATCGCTATATTTATAAATATTTATAGAGAGTTTAATATTCCATTAATTATTTTTTCAAAAAATGTTAGATTTCATAAAGTTCAACTTATTATAAAGAGTGTAATGGAGAGTAGTTGTTAGCTATATTTGAAAACTTCTCATATTTATGCAAGGTTCCTTAACCATTTTATGTATTTCTTTTGCTATGTAGCCTGGTATAGGTGTATAAGTATATCCTAAAGACCATTTCTTCATATAGATTATTTATTTTTGTGAAAAGTGTTTTCATGGGTCTTGGAAGACTCTATATTGAAGTTATAAATCAATCGTAATGAAACATCAAGATGTATGAAATAAATTAGGTTTCCAATAAATACTAATAAAGATAGTTATAAAATATATCATGTTAAATATAGAAATCGAAATCGAAATGCTCACCATAAAAACAATATAAAGTGTATTTTTTTGTTATTTATATTCTTAGTACTAGACTTCTTAAAATAATTCAAGTATTAGAAAAGATTTAGTTTATTTTTTATTAATTTTCAAAATTTTTAATAATGATAAATATAAATAATAATGTTTAAAGAGCAAGTTATGTTTACCGGTGTGTAGGTATTAGTAGCAGTGAGGAAGAAGCAAACAAAAAATGAAGTTGCAAGGTGAATTGAACAATTTCTAAAAAATCTCAGTGATGGAAGTGAACATGTTGAAATGAATTGACATCATCTTAGTGGTAACAATGATATCCAGTGAGAAGAAGAAGAAATAAGTTTGGAGAAACAAATTCAAGAAAAAATTGCATCATTATATTGTAGCAAAGAAAGTTAAAATGAAAAATTTGAGTCATTTTTGTAATTCTAGTTGAGACTTAGACCAATAGGCAAGTTAACATGTAGGTCGTGATTTAGGGGAGGTGTCAGAATATTAATCACGATGGCACCAATCATTGTTCCCTAGTCGCCGGTAGATGATTCATAATTAATAGTCGACAGGGCAATTGGCGGAGATCACTACTGATTCTCCAACTCATACATGTATAAATAATGGTGTTTGGTAATAAAATAAACAAGATATCGGAATGAGTATTTACTTTTTTATACTGATCATTAATAGAGTTAATGAAGCTAATTGCAGAACATGTTATGTTACATGGATAAATTCCAATGTTATATTAATTGTTATTGTTACAGTTGAGAGCATGGTCACTATATAGGAATATAAGGGTAATTATTATGATGATTAAGCATCTACATGGGTTGCAGGGGGCGAGAGTTCCTGATGAGAAAAGGACATTGATGGTTGGGCCTTCATTCTCCCATTGTGTTTTCTACTCCCAAAACCCTTACATATGCTGGGTCTATATGTTGAAAAGGAAAGCTTATGTATTTAATGTTTTTAAACAATTTAAAGCAATGGTGGAAATGAAAACAGACACATTAATTAAATGTCTAGGAACTGACAATGGCGGTGAATTTACCTCTCTAGAATTTGAACAATACTGCAAGGATGAAGAAAGTTTTAGACATAAAACTATTATTTATACTCTTCAACAAAATGACATTGTTGACATATGAATTTGACTCTTATTGAAATATCTAGAAGCGTGACCAATAATGCTAACCTGCAAAAGGAGTTGTGGGAAGAAGCAGTATCTACTGCTTTTTATTTAGTTAACAGATCACCTTCAGTAGTCATTAATTGTAAAATTCCTGAAGAAGTTTGGTTAGGTCAGTCTTGTGATTATTCACATTTAAGTATTTTTGGTTGTGATGCCTATGCTCTTATTCCTAAAAATGAGCGCTCAAAATTAGATCCAAAATCAAAATGTTATGTCTTTGCTGGGTATGACTATGCAATAAAGGGATACAGGTTGTGGGATCCTTCTTCACAGAAGATAGTCATTAGTAGAGATGTAACATTTGATGAATCTTCTCTTCTAAAATCGGATGTTGAAAAAATTGAACAGGAACATGTATCACCAAATCAAAAAATTCAGTTGGAGGCTATACCTTTTTCAGAAAGTTGAAAGGAAGGAGAAACTTTTGAAGGAAAAGGTAAAGAAGATGCAAATGAAATTATTGAAGTTTCAGAACCAGTTTAGCAACCAGTCACTCTAAGAAGGTCTATAAGAGAAAGAAAAACACCCAAAAGGTATGAATATTCTGCTTCATCTTTTGCATTGCTTAATGACGATGGGTAACCTTCTTGTTATCAGGAAGTAGTGGATGATGTAGATAGTAGAAAATGGAAAAAGGCTATGGACGAAGAAATGGATTCCTTAGCCAAGAACAAAACTTGGGATCTTGTAGAACTTCCTTAAGGGAGAAGTGTTGTTGGATGCAAATGGATCTTCAAGTTGAAGCAAAATGCTAATGATAGTAGCGAGAGGTATAAGGTGAGGTTGGTTGCAAAAGGGTATTCTTAGGTTGAAGGTATTGACTTTCATGATATTTTTTCCCCAGTCGTAAAACATGTTTCTATTCATACTGTGTTGGCACTAACCGCATTACTTGACCTTGAGTTATAACAATTAGATGTTAAAACAACTTTTCTACATGGTGATTTGGATAAAGAGATATATATGGAACAACCAGAAGGTTTTGTACAAGGTCGCAACAAAAGAATAGTTTGCAAGCTCAAGAAATCATTGTATGGCTTGAGGCAGTCTCCTAGGTAATGGTACAAGAAGTTTGACTCCTTCATGGTGAGCCAGAACTACATTAGAAGTGAGTATGATCATTTTGTATACTTCAAGACTTTTGTAGAGTCTCCAAAATGTATTCGAAATATCATCCACTTTCACCTTTACCGCCACCATTTCACTCACATGTCGCAACTCCATGACCATATAACTTTTCATTAGCCTCCATTTTCATAATTATATGGGTTTCATTTGGGTTTTCTAAAAGTTAATGATTTCTAGTATTATAAGTGAATTAAATGGTTAAAACTTAGAAAAATGGCATATACTTGCTAATACTTAATAGTGGCTTGAGTTTCATGACATGTGTAGGTCATTTGGAAGCTTTCAAGGCACCCTTATATGGCCTCCAATGCTGAAATTCGAATTCTCTTCAAAGAAGATTTGGATGAAGGTAAAAGAGGATATGTGTCTCCTCATTACCTACTTAAGTTGTAACTCTATGAGATTTTCTAGGGATCTAGGGAGAGAATAATGGACCTCCATTAATGAGGTAGCTTCTTATGTTTTTGTATAAATAGGAGAGCCTCCTCCTTCCAAAGGCATGTGTAAAGTTGAGGAAATGCTCATGTTTTGAATATAGAATTTGGATTTGGCACCATGCTCATAAATGATGTTCACTTCAATTTGGTTATGCTTGTATTTGGAGCCTCTCAACATTCCATCCCTCATGCTTTTGGATTGGCCACCTATAATGTGTGAGATTTATTGTTTTTCATATATTAAGATTTATTGTTTTCATAGATTAAGATTTATTGCTTTCATGTAATTTCCTGTGTGAGAGTTTAAGAGTGATTGTTTTTATTTGCTTTCATATCTAGAGGTTAAGAATGATTGTTTTTGTTTTCATTTCATATCATGTGGTTTTGACTATTCATCTCATAGGATCTTGATTTGATAATGCACACATGATCCCTTAGAGTAGATTTCATTTCATGCAATTTCATTTTTGAAAGAGTGGTGTGCTTTTCAATTCCTGCAAGTGTGGTAGATCAAGATTTCAATTCTTGCAAGTGTGATAGATTAAGATTTCAATTCCACACATTGTACTATAATTTCTTTTGAATTGATTGTTGAATTAGAATAGGTCAATTTGGTTTGTCTTTATTTGGTTTCGTAGTTAGATTGATCTAAATTGGCAGTTAATTTCTAGCATATACAGTGCATGTATGCTTCACAAGTTTTACAAAACCCCCGGGTTGAAAATTAAATGATAGGTAATTAACTTGCCTCAACAAGTTTCAATGGCATATTCATTATCTTGGTTTTATATGTTGATGATATGCTTATTGCAAGAAAAAGCATGGAAGAGATTAACAAGTTAAAGACTCAACTCTCTAGGACATTGGATATGAAGCATCTTGGAGTGGAAAAAATATATCTTGGGCATGGAGATACACAGAGACAAAAAAAATGGAAAGCTTTGGTTATCACAGTAGAAGTATGTGGAAAGAGTACTTGAAAATTTTGGTATGAACAGTAAGAAACATGTTAATGTTCCATTACTTTCCCATTTTAAACTTTCTTCAGTTTTGAGTCGTAGAACTAATGAAGAGAAGATATGTCTCCTATAACATATGCAAATGTTGTAGGAAACTTAATGTATACGATGGTATCCACAAGACTGACGTTCCACATGCAGTTGGAGTTGTCAGCAGGTTCATGACAAATCCAGGTGAAGAACATTGGCGAGCAATGAAATGGGTGCTTCGATATTTAAGAGGCACAAGTGACCATTACATCATATTTAATGGTAGTGAAAGATCAGTCCGTGGATATGTGGATGTTGATTATGCAGGTGATTTGGACAAAAGAAGATATACTACAGGTTATGCCTTTACTCGTGGAGCAAGTAGTTGGATGTCAAAGCTTCAAGAAACAATTTCTTTGTCCACTACCGACGTAGAGTATACAGCTGCTTCAGATGCCAGTAAAGAAGCAATCTGGCTAAAAGGTCTACTTTATGAGATTGGAAGGATGCAGGAGAAAGTGCATGTATTTTGTGACAGTTAGAGTGCTATTCATTTTGCTACAAATGTAGCTTATCACAACAAGACCAAACACATTGATGTAAGGTATCATTTTTTGAGACATGTGATTGATGGTGGAAAAGTGGCTCTCAAGAAGGTCCATATGCAAGAGAATTGTGCAGACATATTCACGAAGCCAGTTACAGTAGAGAAGTTGCAATGGTGTTTGGCTTCTCTTGGCTTGCAGAAGAGATGATGAATGGACGCGGGAAAGGGATTAAGATTCATAACAAGAAGGAGTTATGTAACAAAGTGCCCATATTGATTGGGATGACCGAGAGGATTTTATCATGGAGAATAATCTTTGATTAATAGATTTCCAATCCCTTGCCCTGTGAAAGTTTCATTGACACATTGTCAAGGTTTTACCATGTAAATTCATTATGTTTACTTATCTATGTTTATTTCAGTTTCTATTTATGCCATTCTTGTTCAATTATTGAATGATTAAATAACTTTGTAAACCCTACAACCTTGTTGATTTCCTTGAAGACTCCAACAGGGTGTAGGATATTTAATTTCTGCTCTAGGTCTGCCAAATGCTTTTGTTCTCCCAAATATAATTGGTCCAATCTTGTATGTTTGTAATCTACTATGTCTTTGTATGAATAATTGTTTTTACACACATGATTCGATCATTATGGAGCTAATTGGGTGCCATGATTCTTCAGTCCCTTGTTTAGTAAATTGATTCAAATTAATTTTCTTGATAAGGGCCTCTTAAATTCCCCTAGTCAACAAATGGTTTAGTTAAGCTTCATAGTGTGTACCTGTGAAATACACTGGCACGTGAGAAGATCTAATATGAAATCTTTCTTTTCTTTTTAGGATGCCCAAGTGATCTGAGGAAAGAAATTTCACTTTTATTTTACGTAGTGACGAAAATACCAAGCTCTGGCAGCTGCAAACCTGTTTTGGATGACCTTCAAGATATATTGAAGCGACTGTTTTCGAAAACTGAGCGAAAATAGAGAGAAATTCTCATGTACAGTGTAGATTATACACTTTCTTGATTAGTCGATATGCATAAGTTTGGTTCTGTCTTTGTATATATGGTGGTTTAAGAATCCAATTAATGTATTCCCAGTGAAAGAATGGAGTGGTTTCTCCATGGAAAATTTCTAACAGAAAAGCCTAAACCCCGAACGAGTACTTCTCAATTAATCAACGCCGAACTGGAAGAACATCGAATTCAACAATGTCATGGTTGCGATCCCAAGATTGAATGCGAAAATGTATCATTATACAAATTTTCCCTATTTAGTTTGTTGCCATACTTCATTAATTATGGAGGAACATCTATGTCTGGTGCTTATTTCTGTTGTTGCTTGCGATCCTACAACGTTTCCTAACTTCGTTATTAAGTTGAAAATGCGATGTGTGCAAAGAAAACAGTAATTTGGGGCTGGCCGCTGAAACTCGAACCCTGTACCAAACAGGCATGACGACGCCCGAGGAGTAATGTGGAAATAGGTGGGCTGATAACACCCAAGGAGAGGAATAAGGTGGAAACATGACTTGTGCAACATCTTTTCCATGTGTCAGATTTTCACTAGATAGAGGCAGCGTTGGAATTTGACGGCCATTTTGCTCGTCGGAGACCATTTTGCCCGTAAAATACGTTGAACTTTTTTAAATGACCGTCAGGCATGACGTGTTTGGAAGGATACAGAACGTATTTTTGACGGCTAAGGTTTTTCTGAAAACGTTATTGAAATCTTATCCAGAGTCTATACCTATCCATTCATCTTGGAACAGACACTAAATTTGAACAAAGTGTTACTATAACACTTAATTTTGAAATCCCGACAATGGGTTTGCAGTGTAATTTTGAAATCCGAACAATTTGCTTGCAGTGTAATTTTATCTTCATAATTATAGGATTTCCTGGTTATTCTAGTCTTGCGGTTATAACCATAATATTTGTAGAGTTGTATAATTGTTGAAGCTGTGTCAATTTGCGGTTATGACCATAATATTTGTAGAGTTGTATAGTTGTTGAAGTTGTGTCAATTTGTGAATAAGGGTTTGAAAATTGGTTATAGAAAAAAAACCTAGTTGCTTTCTGATGATTATTTTGAAGGATTGAAAAAATGAGAGGACGATAAGGGCAGTTTTCTCGACTTTATTTTACAGCTGAAATTAAAATTAGTGTGCATCATAAGCTTCGTGATTGTGGCTTCGATAATAATTGCTGAAATATATTATTCATGACCACCCAGCTCAGAGCGCTGGGTTATTATTAACTATTTTTTTGGATTAGAACTAAGTATAATATGTTTTAAACAAATTGTAGATTTATGTGGATTAAATCATTTTTTTTAATGTATAAATTAATTCAGTGCATTTAAAACTCTCTTTAACTTTAAACCATTAAAAATTTGATATATATATATATATAGATTATTTATGTATTTTATATATATTTTAATTAAAAATATAGATTAAAGGCAGTTTTTTTTATTTTACATGTGGCTAATTAAAATTATGAGGATGATAAGGCATGTTTTGGCTTCGACAATACTTGCTGAAATATATTATTCATGACCATCCAGCTCAGAGCTGGGTTATTATTAACTATATATTTTTTTGGATTGGAATTAAGTAGGGTGTGTTTTAAAGAAATTGTGGATTTATGTGGATTAAATCATTTTTTTTAATGTATAATTCAATTCCGTATGTTTAAAATTCTCTTCAATTTTAAACCATCAAAATTTGACAAATGTAATTTTTTAAAAAAGTTTAGTGTTTTCTTTATGATGTTTTAGTTAAAAATATACTTGAAATATATTCAGTAAAATTAGTGAATTGCTCTCTATAATATTTTAATATTTTTTGTTTATTTTTTTAACATAGTGGGGAAAATGATTATAATTCAGTTGAGAAATTCACATTGGGGACAATCATCACTCATAGTTATCCATAATGCAGGTTGACTCATCATGGCCTTGGAATTACCTAATGCAGGTTGATTCATCATGGTTATTCAAGAAAAACCATACCCTAGAATTACCTTACTAGTAGTTTGAGTGTGCATTTCACTCTTACCAAATGTCTCTGAGCCTTGGGCTATTAACCTATTTCCTTAAATTCCATGAAATCAAACTCTTAGCCAAACAAAAGCAATTTTAAGACATACTATAGAACTAAAAATAAAATCGTCAACAATTCTGATTTATAAATACAATTCTTCTATAAAATTTGTAAAAAATGTGTATATATTTAACTATTACTATGGTTTATGTTTACTCTATCCATCACCAACAAGGTGTGTTACTTAAACACATACTTGTAGTACGTTAAGTGGGCTTAAACACGTGTAGTACGTTAAGTGGGTTAAGCATTCAAGTAAACCAAAATCTAATTTATTAATTTTACAACTTGACCATGAGAATGAAACGAATCTAAAACATCACTAGAAACTATTTATTAATTTATTAAAATTAATAAATGTAGAGATGGTGTTGAAGAACTGAATTGTAAACATAATAATTTTTGCAAAACCGTCTAGAAATGACCTTTGTTTGGCTCTTTTATGCTTTAGGAATTATTACAAAAAGAAACTATAAACTTATAAATAACAATTTTAGGTACTTTTATTCCCAGGCTTCACATTCTTAGCTTTTCTCTATTATCTTTTGTCCCATTAATATTACAAGCTTTCAATTTTCCTTGGGTAAATATATTTAGACCCCTTTTTCACCTTTGAATAATTTGCTTTCTTGTTGATGCAACTTGAGGTGCATATGAGTGGACCATGCCAATTGAAGAGAGTTCTTGAGTGAATTTGAATATGCACACACATAGAAAGAAAAACATATTTTTATTAACCTATAGCCTAAGGATACACAACCATGGAAAATGAATCTGAGACCATTTAACAAAGGTTATTACCTACTCTACTTAAATATATATCTAGAAAACTAAGTGATCAATAAGCATCTAGTCTAATAGAGACTTTATATCAAATAATGTCATATATATATATATATATATATGCCCACAACTCAACAAATTTGGCTTGGTTTGAAATGTTTTTGTTCATGATGAGGTCTCATCAAATGCTCGATCTTAGTATTATTGAATTCCCATAGGTGTCACCTAGAAGGGACAAGGGGAAGAAAAAATATATATTTCATACTCCTTAAAAGGAATGTTGTTCAATAACTCACAATTCTTTCATTTGATCACTGTAAGTTGGATTAGAATCCGAGTCAAAATAGTTTCTTGAAATCCAATGAATATGTATATATCTCTTATGCAAACATCATTAAAATTCTCACTTGAATGAAACAAACAATCAATCCATGAGTGTGTTAGTGCATCATCAAACCTACGTAGATAAAAGAACAAAACCTCTTCCTTGTCATAATAAATTTGGACCACAATCTTTCTTGTAGCCACTTGCTCTCCCTGAGTGTATTGGCCACCCAACTTTATTGGATTGTTTGGGCGAGAGGCTTGTCAAAGTGTCACCGACTCACCACTCACTTATGAAGGTTATCTTATGTCACAATGTCGCCTGTGGAACAGTGGAAGTGTCAGTTCGACTACAATATGCACCAGATATCGAGTGTCTCAACATATCACTTAAAAGCTTTGAATGATATGGCTTATGAAGAATGACATACCGCCACTTATGAAATACTAAAACACTTTCAATACATTGTACTTTCTTGAATACAAACTCTCCGCGGTGGACCCCCACGTTGATTCCATGTGATTACAATCGTGGAGAGGATGTAGAGGATAGTCCATCTTATAGTTTTACTTTGTTGGTCATCTTATATATCCCATAAGATATCCTTAGTAATATCTCATATATACAAATGCTATGGCATGTCTGGATCAAGGACATTTGATTTCAGAGTTATGAAGATTTTATTGTGAGTGTTCCATACAATTTCAAACCAAAATTGAGAATTCAATAAGTCATTTATGTGTTATGGTCATTTTGTTTTTTTTTATTATTATGATAGATATGTGTTTTTAATGAAACATTTATTAGTGAAGGGTTAATTTATCATCAAAACATCACTCTTGAAGGGCAAAATTTTAAACATAATGTTTCATGAAGGGTAGAATAAATAGTAATCCTAAACATAATGTTTCCTGAAGAGTAGAATAAATACCTAAAACGTCAAAATGTATAATGGGTAAAAAGTAATTCAAATTCCAACCCTGGATAGAGGAGAACAAAATTGGAGCGAGGAAATTCGGCGTGAACAGTGTTTTCCTATGGAACGGCTTCGGTGTAATTATAAAATATTAAATAAAATAATTGTTTATAGGTTACCGATTTAGAATGATAAAATATTAAATAAAATTATTTGTGTATAGGTTATGTTCACGTCAATAATGGGGACAAACTAAATCATCCATGGACATGGAGAAAGCGATATTTTAAGCATAAAATTAGCTACGACCAGCTTGTGTATATCCAGTAAAAGGAATCAATCATTGAGTGTAAGGTATTCAAAACCAGCAAGCAACGGGTGCGCTTTGGATGTCGGCATGCTGCTTGACCTCTTATGTTTGCCATGACTACGAACAACAGCAGGTATCAATGACTGCAGAGACGCTCCAAGGAAAACAAGAGTCGAACTCATGATTGCGATCAATGCTCAATCGCTTAATTAATTTTCTTCGTCTCAGGATCAAGATCTTCTTATCTATCTCTTTGGCACTAGAGTCCTAGACTAGTAATTTCTTGCCTCTCAGAACATCCAAGGCGTGTATTAATACAACTCAATGTCACACATCCATCCAGATCAGGGAACACGAGAACACCTACAAACACATGGTGTGCAGAAAGAATAGTGGAGAGGAGCTGTGATATCGCTAGTCTAATCTAGGACCGGCATGTGTACTCTTGCCTACAGACCGTGTGTCTCATTGCCCGACAACATGCCAAGCGGACCCGAGCGGGCAATTTATATATGCGGTCAAGGCCTCATCAATCTATTGCTTCTGGCCACCTCAAGAATCAAATAAGATTAGAGTCATATTTAAGCAACTACATGTCTCCGAAGATGCACGATCCACATGGAGCGCACGACATGCAAGAGCAAGATAATTCACGTTCTTCCATTTATGATATTCTCGCTTTATAATTTGTTGTCAACGTACATCAGCCAATCCAACTTTTTGTCCAGAAAACAAGGTAACGAAAAGGAAAGAAAGTAATTGGTTGGTCCCTCAGCAAGAAAACCAAATGGAGTAGGAAAAATAGTTTTCCACTCAAACATCTATTGCTATCCGTGTTACGCGTAAAGAATGGCTAGATTACCATCGGACAACATTACGCCAACCGTTTCACTCTATGAGATCCCGAGTATTGACGAAGACCATTTGTAAAAGGAAGCTGGAGAAATCCATGGAACTTAAAGTATTGGGATGTTTATTTTATGACCATTGAGAGGGTATATATTGTGTTAAGAAAATTTTAGGACATCACTGTAGATGTGTTTTGTAGATGTGTTTTGAACGATTTAGTGTAGTTTATTATGAGGATCAGATGGCATGCCATTGTATTAAATAAAGGATTTGTTTTTAGTGCGATCTTTTGGATTTTTGGGTGGAATTTTGTGGAAAATTTTAAGGTGAAATCTTGATTTGTGTTATTTACTGGTTTTTTGACTATATATATGGATTCAACACCCTAAAACAGCTTAGGGCACTTCGATTGTGTAGGGGTTACCCATCAAGCTTGTGATTTCAATAAAATCATGCTGAATTTTATAGAAATTAAACAGGAAAAGCCCACCGAAAAAGTTTCCAAAAAGTCTCACTAAACACAACTCTTTAAATAAGTAGGGCAATGTAGAGATAATTACTAATAATAGCTAGAATCTAACAACTAATTTTAACTAAGGAAAATTTATTTATGAATAAAAGATATTATATTAAATAAAAAAACAAACAAATAAATAAAATCAGCCTAGCTCTTACCTTTCCTCGATGTCCTTATTACAAAGAAAAAAGATGGTTCTTTCTCCCATCAAGTTTTTCAAAAGAAAACTCATACAAAGCAATATTTTCATGCTAAGTCCCATCATTTCCTTGCTCAAAAGTTGGGTGTTCTCATGTCATGTCACTCAATTATACAAGATTTTTTATTCTTTCAATCACCACTTTCAAACATTCACTTAATATGATGATAGTAACTTGCACTTATTGTAATTAGGGTGATAATAAAAAGAAGTTTAATGTCCTATTTATCATAACCATACTCTCATGATGTACCCATCCCTTATATACATATACCCTACTCTTCTACCTGTGATATTTGGGCAATCTATATGAATTTCGACGTTTCATAGTTCACTTAGGGTATCATTACTCACCCACCATGTGTATTGTTTCTAGATTAATATCCCAAGCCTTTTTAGGCTTTAATGAAGTTTTGAAACTTTGGACATGCACCCATTTATTGGTTTAACTCTTAACTTATAATATACGTATTCCTACATTGTTGAAATTTATCACGTAACTGAAAAATTATTGTTCCATAGCTTTATTCCTCCTATGGTGTGCTCCAACTGTCCCAACCTACCCTTAGCGATTGACGGGAAGATAGTATGCCTGGGGCGTTGCATGCCCACTCTTCTCCTGCCACTCAGCCTTTATCGCAGGTCACATGGGAGGAGTGTGTATGTCAGTCTTTGATTTTTGTGGAAGGTTCAGATCGATCGAGGCGATCTAACGACTGCTAATTGTCCCGCTAACCCTAAACCCTTACCTCAATCTTTTCTAGTCATTTGTGCAACGACTCTCTGTTTCGTTGTCCATGGTTCACTGAGCGTGTTCGATCCGTGTTCTTCTTAGAAGCGAACTATATGGACATGGAGGAGATATGTCAAGGATTTTTCATAGTGGACTACATTTGGCATTGCTGAGGGTCCACAAGTTGGTAACGAAGCCATGAATGGGAGAAGTAAGTGTCGATGTCTTTTCTTCTGCGCTTCCGTTTTCACAACGCCATGCCTATTCACTCGTAAGTTCTGCAATCTGCCTATTTAAATACATTCACCTGTTGTTTTTAATTTAAGTTTAATATTTTAGTTGTTCATTCGTGCACTTACACCATTTTCTGTAGCAAAGCATTAACCTCCGAATTTGTTGCTTTAGATGGATAATCTTACTCACTCCTTTTCGACAGGGAAAAACCTTTTGTTGCGTTCGTTTATTTCTTGCTTTTTCTTCGGATTTAAAGGTCTAAATACCGACTCTCTAATCCTCCTTTACGCTTCTATTTCACTGGTCTCGGTTCGAATTTTAGTTCGGGAATTTTACCAGGTGGCAAAGACTCGGATTCAACGCTTGCCAAGTGTTCTAGCTTTCGCTGCTCTAGAGATTTACTGGTTAAGGTATGGCTTGACGGAGATCAGAGGCGCACAGTTCTTGAACTCAACACACAAACACTGAATACAAAAACACATACTTCCATTCATATATACAAGCTGGAAAAGACTCTGGAGATCAGTTCAGTCGGTGGTTCCCTGGAGAAGCTTTGCCTATTTTCAACGATTTCTAGAATCAGCATTTAAATCGCTGTTGAACATTGGTAGCTGGTAGTTGGAATTATTTAGTTTCTTCCAACACTCCCCCTTAATTCCAACTACATACAATAAACAAGACACTATACTCCTAATTGTCATGCCTGCTGGTCTAAGTCTCAGCTAGGCTTATAATTTGGATTTTCTACAATGTACAACTTATTTCTAAACATTTCAAATTTAGCCTTTCCAAAAGGCTTGGTGAACATGTCAACCACATTTTCATTTGTATTACAATATAATAAGTCAATTTCTTTTGATTGCAATTTTTCTCTTACAGAATGATGTTGTGTCTCAATGTGTTTTGTCCTTGCATGATATATATGATTGTTTGCCAATTTGATAGTGCTTTGATTGTCACATCTAGGTGCTTGTTGTGTTTCTCCAACATCTTCAAGTATCCTCCTAAGCCATATTCCTTCACAGGTAGCACTGCATAATGCTTTATATTCAAATTCAGTGGATGACAATGAAATAGTTGGTTGTTTCTTACTGCTCCATGATATTGGTCCTGAACCAATATTGAACACGTATCCAGTAGTAGATTTCCTATCATCTGGATTTCCTGCCGAGTCAGAATCAGAATAACCTGCCAATTCAACATCAAATTCATCAGTATACATAATGCCAAAATTAAGTGTTCCTTTCAAATATCGAAGGACTTTCTTTGCTACTTTCTAGTGGCTTTCACAAGGCTTAGCCATGAACTGACTAAGTATGCTGACAGAATATGCTATATCAGGCCTCGTAGTGGTGAGAAAGTTCAGACTTCCCACCAGTTGATGGTACATAGTGCCATTCACCTCTTTGGTTCCATCATCACTGCACAATTTGACATTCTGTTCTAAAGGAGTAGATGTTGCCTTCCATTCAATCGTATTGAATCTTTTAAGGATTTCCCTTGTATATTTTCTTTGTGTGATCAGTGTCTTACCAGCCAAACTTCAAGACCTAAACAATAATGCAATTCACCAAGATCCTTCATCTCAAATACATGTGACAACTGATTTTTAATTTTTTCAATCAACTTGCATGCATTCCCTGTTATGATTAGATCATCAACATATACAGATATTAAAGCAACATTCTTGTCTTCATCTTCCTTGATATATAAGTTAGGATCATTTTTGCTTCTCATAAAACCTTTTTCATAAAAGAAAGAATCAATTTTCACATACCATAATCTTGGTGCTTGTTTCAAGCCATATAAAGCTTTCTTTACCCTGCAAACCAGATGTTCCTGTCCCTGTTTTACAAACCCTTCAGGCTGAACTAAATAAATTTCTTCTTTTAACTCACCATTCAAAAATGCAGATTTGACATCTAACTGATGCATTTTCCAATTATATTTGGTAGCTAATGCTATCATGATTCTAATTGTGTTCAACTTAGCTACAGGTGCAAAAGTATCTTCATAATCAATTCCCCCCTTTTGTGAATATCCTTTTGCAACCAATCTAGCTTTATATTTATCAATACTTCCATCAACGTCAAATTTAGATTTATAAAGCCATTTGCATCCTATGGGAACTTTGTTTTTAGGTAACTTTGTCAATCCCCATGTGTCATTCTTCATTATAGAGTTATATTCTTCATTCATTGCATTTCTCCATTCTTCATATTCTTTAGCTTCATCATATCTTGAAGGTTCTACAACATTCATAACATGAGACATTAATGCATAATCTTTATACTTTACAGGTACCTGACTTTGACGTGATGACCTTCTTGGAGTTTTACTGCTTTCATCTTTCTTTTTGCTTTGCGGAGTCTCCTCTCCTCTTCTTGGAGTATCATGATTGCTTGATGCTCCTTGCTCTTGAGTTTGTATCTGTTCCTGTGCTTGTTCCTGTTCTTGTTCAACGCTTGGATCTAATTTGACATAACCATCAATATCACGCCACACACTAGTATTATTTATTTTATCACCTTCATTTGTATTTTCATGAAACACCACATCCCTACTTGCAAGCAATCTATGAGTACTGGGATCAAACAACTTGTATGCTTTCTGATTATCACAATAACCAATAAATATGCACTTAATTGACTTTGCATCAAGTTTTCTTCTTTCATCTTTAGGAATATGAGCATATGCCTTGCAACCAAAAACTCTTAAATGACTCACTTTTGGTTTGTACCCATAAAATGCTTCAAAAGGTGTTTTAAGCTCTAAAATTTTGGTTGGACTCCTATTTTTCAAATAAACAGCAGTATTAATGGCTTCAACCCAAAAAACATTAGAGATATTTTACCTTGAAGCATACTACGTGCACATTCAATTAGTGTTCTGTTTTTCCTCTCAGCAACTCCATTTTGCTTAGGTGTATGTGGCACTGTAAATTGTTGTAGAATCCCATTGCTTTTACAATATTGATTTGAATTCTCCTCCTTGATCAGATCTCAAAATTTTGATATAATTACCAGTTTGTTTTTCTATCATATTTTTAAATTCTTTAAAATACTCAAAAACATCACTCTTCTTTCTTATGAAATAAACCCATGTATATCTAGATCTATCATCCACAAAAATAAGAAAATACCATGCTCCACCAATAGATCTAGTTTGCGAGGTCCACATATATCAGTATGAATTAATTCAAGTATTTCCCTTTGCTTTTTTTCTTTATATATAGGAAATTCCTCCTATGTTGCTTACCAAGTACATATGCTTCACATTCAACATGATCATTCTTCAAGACAGGAAGCCCTTCAACGATAGTGTTCTTTTGAAGTGGCATTAAATCTTTGTGATTTAGATGTCCATACCTTTGATGCCATAAATCTATTGTTGATATTGCTGTAGATGCCAAAACTTGATGACTTTTCCTGGTCACATCCAGCTTATACAAGCCTCCAACTCTGGTTCCTATGGCAATAACCTTGTACTTATCTTGAATGTCTTTCACTACACACTGTGATTTAACAAATTCCACCTTCAAATCTTGGTCAGTAATAGTAGAAACATAAATTAAATTCTTTTTGATATCAGGAACATACATCACATTATGAATCTGTTTCTCTTGTCTATTAGACAAATTCACACCCATTACTCCATAACCTTGAACTTTAAGTGATTTGTTATCTCCTAGGCAAACATATGTTCCATCAATATTTTCATGATATTCATCAAAGCACTCCTTATTACGAGACATATGGAGTGATGCACCAGAATCAATGAACCAAGCATTCTTATTATCATTTTCCACAGACAATGCAGCATCAGAAGCAAACAATTTAAGATTTTTAAATCCATCACTGATTGAGGTATCTTTGTCCACAAAATTTCCATTATGCCTTCTGTTTCTCTGCCTAGACTCATTATATTTCCTTTTATAGAAATCTTTAGAATGATGCCCAGGTTTGCCACAATAATAACACTCATCATTTCTTTTTAGAAATTTAGACTGTGTCATACCTTTTTGTTTTGCTTGAAACTTGCCTCCTTTGTTCTTGTCCCATGGCTTGCCTCTGTATGGATATTTGCCCTTGGCCACCAATGCCAAATCTGAACTTCTAGAGCCCAAATTAAAACTCTTCATCCTCTCCTCCTCTTGTAGAAGAATTCTTGTCAATTCATCAAATGAAAGGGGTTTCTCTCTAGCTGCAAGACTTGAAACAAATATTTGATAATCTTGCACTAAACCATTTAATATGATGGTGACAAAGTCAGTATTAGACACCTTTTCACCAATATCTCCTAACTTATCACTTAAATATTTGATACGAGATATGTAATTGCTTATACTTTCATTTGCTTCCATTTTTAGAGATAAAACCTTAGTCTTCAAAAACAAGATTCGGTTTGTATTTGTTGTTTCATACAAACTCTTCAGTGTATCCTATGTTTCTTTTGATGTCTTGCAATCTCTAATATGAGGAATAATTTTGTCATTTAAGGACATGTGCAACAACACCTTTGCTTTTGTCTCCCTTCTCTCTCAATCTGAAATAGAACCTGCAACAGTGGAGTTTGGGCTTATCCCCACTCACAATGAACCACAAATTATTTCTTTCTAAAATAGTCATTAACTTGAATTTCCAATTCACATAATTTTCTCCATCAAGTTTGGTGGATTCATTCATATAATTATTAAGCAATAAATTTGCCATGATGAAAAAAAACTTTCTCTAATCACCAAAATGCCACCAAATCTAAATCCAAATGAACCAAATTTCACTAAATCTCACACATGCACCATAAAAATTTGTCTTTCACAATTTCAATGTTTCCTTAATCAATAATAAAGTGTCAAAATAAACCAAATTTCCAACAAGAAATACCTCTGGACTCTTATTTTGTTGTTTATCACATCCACTATATTGGCACCTCCACACTCCTCTTAATACTACGAACAACATATCTCTATAAAAACGATCCATTACCACATTTATATGCCACGTATGCATAAATGCTTGATAGATTTTAAGGCTACTTGGCACATAGCAGACTTAGTCACAAAATCACAAAAAAAACTCAGGCAACCTCCCTGTCTGTTCAGTATATATATAAGCACTAGCTTACAGCATAAAAAAAAACATAGATGACATGCGCGTTACAGTGACAGATTGACCATAATCAGCCAAATGCTGTTTTCTTACACCAACACCAATACTAAAACAGGTCCACACGGATATATTTCATTATCAGAGTCGCCAAGCATAAACACAACAGATTTCAAAAATCCTCAATCCTTCAACAAATTACACCGAAATTTAGCCAAAACTTACTTTCCAATTATGTCGTTCACTCTGATTATGAGATGTTCAGGAAATGCCTTCATGGCTCCGGATTGTGCTTCCCGGCATTTGACTTTGGTGGCATCCCACACACCCTTCGATCTCACAGACAATGCTAGTATCATCAGCGCTCTTTCAATAGTGGCAGCACGCACACCACGCTGAAAAAAACAGATCACCAACACGTCGCTGCTGGTTGGCTCCAACGCAGGAATATGTAATACTGAGATCTATACCGACAAAGCTCTCAGCTACAGCTCACACCTCACTTTACAACGATATCTCACCTCCTTATACACTCCACCGAGCCTTACACATGCTCTCGACCTCACACCTGCTCTGATACCATGAAAGAGATCAGAGGCGCACAGCTCTTGAACTCAACACACAAACACTAAACACAAAAACACATACTTCCATTCATCGATTAACAAGTATATATACAAGCTAGAGAAGTTTGTGGAGATCAATTCAATCGGTGGCTTCCTGGAAAAGCTTTGCCTATTTTTAATGATTTCTAGAATCAGCATTTAAATGGTTGTTGAACATTGGTAGCGGGTAGTTAGAATTATTTAATTTCTTCCAACATGGCTATGCTCATCCGGTAATTTTATTGTCACCATATTGTTGTAGCCATAAACCAGGGTTTTCATTTTTATTATTTTTTATTCTTTCTACTCTGGCCATAGGGAAATCACCCATATTGCTACTACAACTCTTGGTTCGATATTTCGCATAGCTAGGCACACACGAGAATTGCTTTGGTTCCTACTACCACCAGGTATAATATAGTTCTACCTTTTCAAACCTTTTTACTTAATCAATGTTGATTGTTGATTGTTCGGAATAGTTATAATGATACACATTATAATTTTCTACGTGACTCTGGTGTTTCCGCTTCAATCACGAAGGAAGCTGCTAATACAATCTTTACTAGAGGTAATTATTTTACTCGTTGCGTGTAAAACTTATAATTGAATTTACAATTCACGTTCCCTTACTCACAGTGTGGTTTTGTTTTCCTGTATATTATAACAGATACAGGTATGGAGGTTGGTGCTATTTTCTCGCTCATCTGCTCAGTTGCAACTAATAAAATTATTCAACTAATGTTTTCGCACCGTTCCCGGTTGATGCTTTGCAAGGTTTCAGGTCGATTCACTTACGTTATTCTGTGATGGATTTTTATGGCACCTTGCCGATGGAGAGTTCCCAACTTGTAATTGTAATATATTTTTTTCTTTTTCACTGTCCATCATGCTTACAACAAGTCTGTAGTTGAATTTTTCGCATTTAAAAGGGTGTAATACCCCTTTTCAATTTAACATAAGTTTATCGTTATTATGATTGAGAATATTTGGTACTTCTACTATTTATTCGAATTTTGGTACCTTAAACTTTTCAAGTATATATACAAGTATATCTTCTTTTCTAAAAATTTATCGAGATATTATGAATCCTCCTCGGTTTCAGCATATCTATTCCAGTCTTTTCTTCTATACACATATGATCGTCTGGAAAGTAAGCCTTTGTAGTTTGTAATTAACCAAGGTCATCTCGCCCTGTGATATTTATTCACTTAGTATTTGTATGGAGTATGGAACTCAATGCACTGTACTATCTTTCCATAATTATTAATTCATTGCTTGGGAATATGTCGCGTGCATCCTATGCCCCTTTAATACTAGTTCTTTTTCCTCCAATTTATATTTTCTGGAAGATCATTTTCGTTTATATTCAGCTCGACCACTATAATGTTGTTCTACTTCCACCCGAACGTAGCTATAGAGTTGAAACTTGTAGCTACTACAGCATCAGGAAGGTGCTGAGGTTATTCAAAGACCTCTGTCCCACCATTCAGGATTGGAATTTAATGGTGCTGGGGTTATTCAAACACCTCTGTCCCACCATTCAGGATTGGAATTTAATTGTATTTTATTTGTAGCTGAGGGATATTTCATTGATTTATTTTTCTGTTGAATATGTCATTCTATTTTGTCCTTAGTTACCAAAAAATCAAACCACGCCTCGCCGCATTTACTTAAGTATTCATTCGCACAAGAACCAACTCACTTTTTTAATAAAATACTACCCGCCTTCTAAGAAGTGGTTGTACCTTCCTAACTCAAACTGGATTAGGAAGGTTTTTCCCAGATTTTTCTCATGGTTATTTACAATAGGTTTCAACCTTCATACAAGATGAAGGTTTATGACTTATAGGATTAAAATTTATAATTTACATATCATTTTAAATTCCATGGGTCTGTGGTTCTGTTAACTGCCAGGTATATAAATATATTTGCCAACAAATTTAACATAACCATATGCCATGTTTCGTATAACATTTGCACCAAGGGTTATGACATTAAAAACTTTGGTATATCAATTTGTTATATGGTTTGCGCCAATGCAACCAATTACTATGTCAATACAATATGTTGCCAAAGTCCACCGAGGAGAGCCGTGGGTTTGACCCGAAGACCTCCTGTGGCCTATCTAATAGGATTACCACTACGTCAAGGCGGAAGGGAATTATATATTGGGGCTGAATACTATGTAATATCTGTGCCTGCAATTCCTTTTTAGGCATAACTTGGACATCCTTGGGCTTTTTGAGAACGGTGAGTTGTGTTGGAGAGCAGAGGTGGAGGTCTTCATTCTGATAGTAACCAACAATTTTTGTATGTACAGTATAGATTGGTGATATTTTATATAAAGAGTTTTTTTTATCATTCCTAACATAACGAACGCCGATTGGAAGCGGACCCGAAGACATAGTCCATGAGCGTTGAACTCCGTCGTCAATGTTTGTTGTGTTTGATTCTTTTCTTGCTAGTGCTCATGCTTATTTTCAATTCTCAAGTTTATGTTTAAGGCACTTAAAAATTGAATTTGTTCTCATTCATTCACATAAAAGAAACCTTAGTTAATATTTGGTGAGATTGGACAAATAATCACTCATGTGTTTTCGATCATTCTTTGATTAAGAAATAACCCATTGATTGAATTATAGGGGTCATCTTCCTTTTATACAAGAGACCACGAACAAGATTGCTAGGATCCTAAGGAAACATAAGGTTCCCTCCAGCTTTAGGCCCCTTAACACCATTCAAATCTCCTTAAGATCGGTTCAATACCCCATGGACCCTAAAGATTTGAGAGGTGTTTATGTAATTCCATGTTCTTGCGGGACACCATACGTTGGTGAAATTTTCTTCTCGATAAATCAAAATATTTACGAGCACGCTGCCGACATAAAACATGGGAGGACCCGCTCCTCATCTTTGGCATAACATGCAGAAAAAACAAAACACAACTTCTACATTGAAGAGGCCTGGGTCATTGCAAGTGTTGATCCTTTCTTTCATCGAAAATTTAGAGAAACCATTGAAATAGAAATGAATCCTAGTAATCTAAACAAGGATGATTGCTGGAAAATAAATAATTGTTGGGTCTCTATCCTTTCTTCTTAAATTATTTATTTAATTATTATTCTTATTTTTATTTATTTATATATTCATTTATTTTATATAATCAAATTTCTGTTATTTTTTATTTTATTTAACTTCCTTCTTTTGTTTATTTCTATGTGATGATTTTTCTCTCTTAATGTTATTCCTTTAGTTTTATTTCTTTTATTTATTCATATAAGTATTCACTAATAAATTTTATATTTTAAAGATTATTTATCTTTTATATTAAAATAGAAATTAATTAATTAATTTATAAATAAAAATAAAAATAAAATAAAATAATAAATTTATAATATAAATCAATCACTTCGTTTATTTCTTTATATCCCCTAAATTAGTCTCATCCTTTTTTTATTATTCTTGGTTTCCTTTATATCCCCTAAATTAGTCTCATCCTTTTTTAATTATTTTTGGTTTCCCTTCTTTTTCCGGTCTTTTGATTTTAATAAACATTTATTTACTTCCCCGTCTTACTGTTAATTTCTTGTTTCCTTTGTATTCTTTATTATTTAATTTTGACTAGTCGTTGTTTGACATATAAGAGTCCTTTTTCATAACTTATACTTTTATTTATTTGTCAGTTATTTTTTTTTAATATAATGTTTTTTATTATTTTATTTTTTTTGGTCAAAATCAGTTGTAAAATTTTATCTATTAGTAATAATTGTCTTTGATTCTTTATTTGGTTTTGATAATGAATCATATTGGATAATTCAACTATACTCGATGATTCGAAACACAGAGAAAATTTTTCTCTAATATAATGATCACTAAAAATTTTCTAAATACATAATATAAATCACAAAAACTTAAATTCAAAATATATATTATCAAAACGTCATAATTTTGTGAAAATGTATAATAACTCTCAGGTCAAATAATTTTGATTTGGGATTTTTGTAAATTTCAACCCGAAAATAAAAATACTACTAGAAATTGTTATTTTAATCTTTAAAAGCAAGGTGATATATTAAATTATTTAGTTTTAGAAGAAATTAGAAATTGTGTTGGATACTTCTATTATTTTAATTGCCTTTTTTTATTAGACTCTTTATGTTTCAAAAAAATTATGTAATTTCCGCATGTTTTATAAAATTTGTAGTGTGATATAAGAACTAGGTTACTAGGACTTCGGAGATGGCGACGGCGAGCGAGGGTTTCGATCCGGGAACCCTAGGCCTATGGCCTAGGTGATGCAGACTCTGCAGTTGTGACACGCAGGTACGGGACTTTTGCAGCGCTGGCGGACTTTTCAAGCTTGTCTGCGCTTCCGTTTTGGGCATCCGGGTTTGGAGACAGCTGGGAGTCAAAAGTCTCTTTTCAGACTGGCAGTGTTTTCCTATTTCGGTTTGGGGTTTTACGGAGAGCGGTTTACTGAAGCCTATTCCCGTGATTTTTCTTGTGGTTTTACGCTGTTTCGAGCCCTTGGCAAGATAGTTTCCTTTGTCTGCAGGCGGTTTCAGCATTATTCCCGGGTAACGGTTGCGAGGAGGGTCGTTTTCTTCGAGGTTTGGTGTGGGTTTTTACCATGGTAATTGCAAACGAGTCGGTGGAGCTTGACCCATCTCCTGAAGACATCCTTTCAGTGTGGGGAAAGGATATCAACGAGCAGAACCTTGGTGAATATTTCGCAAAGCATGACAGTCATGGGTCTGGTGCTTTCTCGGCAGGGTTTTCGCGGGCCTCAAAAAATGCAAAAGGATTGTTGAATGAGAGCTGGGACCTCTCTGGCGTTTTGGGTCTAAATGGCAAGGGCTCTGTAGGTGAAAACCCTCAAGCAACTCAGAGTGCGTGGGGTGCAAAAGGGTTCGTCCCATCTGGTGGTAAGGTTTTTTCTCCCTCAAAATTTTTTTGCCCGACTGGCGGCCTTGAAGATATCATCAGCTCAGCTCAGAATATAGGAATTTGGAGGCCCGTAGGGGGTATACACACTTCAGGGAGCGAAGCCGGAGGTACCTCCCATCTGTCGGCTGCTAACAGAGTCCTTTTCTCAAAGGACTCCTCTCAGAGGATAGCAGGGTCGGAGGGGTTTTCGTCCGGAGCTGGAAGACCTGAAAAGCAGGGGCTTGAATCCATTTCTCCAGGTGAAGTTAAGGGTTTTGAGGAGGGGTTCGCGGCTGAAGGAGATGTGGGCAGCCCGATTGAAGGGCTGATAGAAACCCCGCCCAGCAATGGGGTTGAACAATCAACAGGCAAGGAAGATGGGGAGTCAAGGGAAGCTGGAGAACAAAACCCCACTGACGGAGTCAAGGGAGCGGAGCCGGAGCCGCGGAAGTCAGGGGAGAAAAGGAAGAAGACAAAACCTTTAAAGAAGAAGCGGTTCGCAAATCTAGTTCTCGGCATGGATGTGCAGGTGGAGGAGGTTTTGGACGTGGTAGAGGTCACTCTTGTAGGCAGAATTAGAGGAAGGCCTGTGTCCGGAAAATCTCTTAGGGAATGGGCGGAGCGGCAGTGGATGGATTCCCCAGCTTCTTCTTTCTCAACAAACTTGCTAGTCAAAGGCTGGTTCATGGCAAGCTTCGATAGTAAGGAGGCTCTGGAGTGGGTCGAGGGAAAGAATTGGGAGTTTGAGAACCGACCTGTTTTTTTCAAGAGATGGACCCCTCTTTTCGATGCTTCAAAAGAAAAGGTCGAAGAATTTCCTGTATGGGTCAGGGCTCCAAACCTGCCCCCTTTTCTTTGGGCGGACTCTGTGTTCAAATCAATTGGGAATCTTTTGGGCACCTTTCTGGATGTTGATAGATCATATCTCCATACTTATGAAAAAGTTGTGGCAAGGATTCTAGTGAGGCTCAATCCGACGGATGGTTTGGCTGAATCAATAACATTACAATATAGGGAGTATGTCATCGAACAGCCATTGGACTATGAACTTCTTCCCTTTCGATGTCACCGGTGCCACGAGTATGGGCACTTGGTAAGAGATTGCCCGATGGGAAGGAGAAGGAGAAGAACTCAAGGCAGAGAAGAGGAGTGGGAGGGGACTTGGAAGCACGAAGGGAAGCCGATGGCGGGGTCTGTTCAAATTGACTCTCATTCAGAAGAACCGTTACATCAATCTGTGAAGGAACAGATTCAGGAGGATGGTATTCCGAAGCGTCCTCCAGATGTCCAACCAACCATGGAACCGTCTCCCGCTGATCTGAGTGCCGATGCTGTTGTTGAAGACCCTGGTATGCAGTTTTCTCCATCTTTTTCTGCTTTAAATAATGAATGTGTAGTCGGGGATATCCCTCTGTTTAAAAATTGTAAAGATGTCATGCAAAAACTAGAAAATCTGACAGTCGATCCCTCCATTCTGAACTGTGAGGATATTCCCCCGAGGGGTCAGGGCGCTGGGTCTTCCTCTGCTGCTTGCCATTATAACCTTACATCCCGCAATAAGAAGCCAGCTGTTTCAAATGAGTATTTGGAATCCGTAGGAGGATTAGGACCTGAGTCGTCTAAGAGTCTATCAAAAAAAGGTAGAGGTAGAAAATCTCTTCTTTCAAAAGCACAAGTTAAAGCAATTTATGATGTAGCAGATGGAAAACAAATGTCAATTCCTGGGGCGCTTAGAGCAGCAAAAACCCCTAAGGTGGTTAAAAAATGATTTGTTTCTCTTGGAATTGTAGGGGTTTAGCCAGTAAACCCAAAAAACTGGCTTTAAAGGACCTTATATCTCGACTTAGCCCGGACATTGTTTTCCTTCAAGAAACTTTGGGCAAAAGTGCAGATGTTGAATATGCCCTTCGTTCTTTCTTACCGGGCTGGGTATTCATAGCTATTGATGCCTCGGGTCATTCTGGAGGCCTGGCTATTGGATTTAAGGAAGGAAGACTGAAATTGTTAAATCAATGGGGCCTTTCAAATGTTCTGGGATTGGAGGTTGTCTCCCCAGACTTTGATATTCCTCTGCTGTTTATAAATGTCTATGGTCCCTGTTAGGGCAGGGTTTCTTTCTGGAACGATCTCCTTTCAAAAGGCCCGATAAAGGATAAAAATCTAATAATTGGGGGCGATCTGAACTTTTCTTTGGGGACTGCCGAAGCTTGAGGGCCTCTTGCGAGGGAGGATCCTTTGACAGATTTCTTTTCAAACGCCCTCCTCTCCCACAAGCTGATTGATGTAAATATCATTAAAGTTAAACCTACCTGGAGGAACAGAAGAACGGGGGATGAAAGAATAGCAAAAAGATTCGACCGGTTTCTCATCAGTGAAAGGTTGGCTTCAAACATCCCTTTGTTCAGGCAATGGGTAGGTGAAGGGGGTAATTTGGACCATTTTCCCATCCTGTTGGAATTCTCTAAGCCTCCTCCAAAGCCGACTGCCCCCTTCAAATTTAATGCATCCTGGCTTCAGGAGGACTCTTTTATAAAACTCTTCAATGATACTTGGAGACATTCGAGGTTGGGGCTTTCGGAGAACAAAGGAGCTTTTTTCATGGATAACCTAAAAAGACTCAAGAAAGCAGTTATCGAATGGGCATCAGCCAGGAGGAAAAAGCAATCCGAGGAGTTAGTCAGTATTGATGAGGCTCTTGGGGTTCTGGAAGACCCAGACTCTGATGCCTATGCATCTCAGGATTCGAAAGAAAGAATTTTGGCTCTGGAAAAGAGTAGAGCAAAGATATTAATGGATAAAGAAGAGGAGTGGAGGTTGAAAAGCAGAGCTATCTGGTTGAAAGCGGGGGATGAAAATACAAAATTCTTTCACAATTATGCAAAGGGCCGGAGGAATGCAAACACTATTTGGAAGTTGCGGGACTCTGAAGGCAGAGAGGCTTCATCTTTTGAAGAGCTTTCAAATATGGGGAAGACCCATTTCCAATCCCTTTTCTCTGACCCTGGGGGGATCTCTTTGCCTGAAATAATCAGAACGGCTCAAGCTTTTCCCCGCTTTGTGGAGGAGGAAGACGCAGAAGATATTTTTAGAGAAGTGTCAAAGGAGGAAGTAGAAAGCATAATAAAATCTATGGCGAAAGATAAAAGCCCGGGACCTGATGGATGGACTATAGAGCTATTCTCCCACTTTCTTGATTCTATTGGAGCAGAACTTACTGAAGTAGTGGAGGGATCTAGAAGGAAAGGAGAAATCTATGGCTCGTTTAATGCTACTTTCATAGCTCTCATTCCAAAAAAAGAAGACCCGGTGTCCTTTGAAGATTTCAGCCTATTTCGCTGTGCAATACCATCTATAAGATTATTGCAATAGTCATTGCGGTGCGCCTAAAACCTATTTTATCCTCCTGTATCTCAAAGGAGCAATTTGGGTTTCTGGACAGTCGCAAAATCCACGAAGCAATCGGGGTAGCTCAGGAAACTATTCATAGTATCAGGCAAGCAAACAAAAAAGGGGCAGTGATCAAAATCGACCTTTCAAAAGCTTATGACAGGGTCAGCTGGACGTATTTAAGGATGCTCTTGACCCACCTTGGCTTTCAGGTGGGTTTTATAAACTGGATCATGGGATGCATCTCAAATGTAAATTTTGCTATCCTGATAAATGGAGCTGCATCTCCTTTTTTCAAAAGCCAAAGAGGTCTGCGTCAAGGTTGTCCGCTCTCCCCTCTGCTATTCCTCCTAGCAGCAGAAGGACTTAGCAGACTGATCTCAAAGGCCAAGAGTGCAGGTTTGGTAAAAGGTTTGGAAGTTGCTGTTAACTTATTCATTACCCATCTACTTTTTGTCGATGATATTCTTTTGTTTACAAATGGGAATGTAAATGAAATTAAAGAATTTAAGCTCATTCTTGATCAGTTTCTGAAAGCAACAGGACTTCAAATAAATGATAGGAAGTCTCAATTAATCTTTGAAGGTTTCAGTAGGCAAGAGGAGCTCCTGATTGCTTCTCACTTGCCTTTTGGAACCTGTAATATGGAGCAGCCTTTCAAATATCTTGGTTTCTGGCTAAAACCATCTTCCTACAGAAAGCAGGATTGGAACTGGCTGATTGCGAAAATTGAACAAAGAATATCCCATTGGAGCTTCAAGTGGCTATCGCGGGCAGGCAGACTTACACTGGTAAATTCGGTCCTGCAGGCTATTCCGGTTTTCTGGGCTGCATTGACTTGGATACCAAAAGGGATTCTCTATAAAATAAAGCAGATTTGCAGTCGGTTCCTGTGGTCTGGGTCAAAAGAAGACACAGTTCTCCCGTGGGTGGCATGGGATAAGATCGCTAGGCCAAAAGATTGGGGTGGGTGGGGTCTGAAAAGTCCTATTGATTTTAGTCAATCCTTGGCTGCTAAATCTGGATGGAGAATCATTTCTTCGGAGAACCTCTGGACTAGGGTGGTAAAGAGGAAGTACATTGATCCTACTCCTCTTGAAGACTGGATTAGGTGCCCAAACAAAAAAGGAAGGAACTGTTCGGTTATTTGGAAGGCCACCACAGAGGCTTTTAAGGTAATTGAACAAGGTCTGGCATGGCGGGTAGGGAATGGTGAATGTTTGAGGATTGGCAGGGACCCGTGGGTTGGATGCAGTGAAGGATTCGCACTATCACCTGAACTGCTAAATCATTTGGAGGAAAAAGGAATAAAATGCTTAAACCAGATAGCAAATTTGGAGCAGTCTTCTATTTGGGGGCAGGCTTGGAAGTCTGCAGATGATTTAGGCATTGATTTCAATTGGAGGAATGAATGGCAGCTTTTTCTTCAGGAGCTTAAAAGATCAAATGTCAGAATAAGAGACAGGCCGGATTCTTTGGTTTGGGCTCATGCTGAGACAGGGCGATATTCTCCAAAGGCTGGTTACAATTTTTTGATGAAGAGAAAGGGTTGGGAACCTCTTGTTTGGTGGGCAAAGCCTCTGTTTAAACTGAAGTGTCCTAAAAAAGCTAGGATCTTTTTCTGGTGTGCTTTAAAAAACAAAATTCCTACTTGGGATGTCCTTCATTCTCGTTTTAAACAGGGGCCTGGTAGATGCCCTTTATGCTTAGCAGACTCAGAATCCACCTCTCACCTGTTCCTGGTCTGTCCTTTCTCAAAGCAAGTCTGGAGTGAAGCGGAAAAGCTATTAAGCGTAAAGGTTAGATGGGAGGGGGAGGTTTTTCCTGCTGCTTGGGAATATTGGTGGAACCATTTTCAAGAAAAGAATTTGAGGAATTTGCCTCCCATCATCTGCTGGGGCATATGGATTGCCAGAAACCGAATCATTTTTAAAGGAATCTCGACTCCAGCGGCAGCTATTGCTATTCAAAGCAATGCTATCCTCGCCAGCATCCCTGAACCAGAGAAACCTGTAAAAAATAATCAGCGGAAAGAGTTAGAGCTTAGAGAGGGGATTCCGTGGGCTTTTTTCGATGGGGCAGCCCAAAATAATATCACAGGAGCTGGAATCTGTATTCACCTTAGTGCCGATCACTCGTTAAAAGCCTCAGTGGGTCTTGGGATGGGAACAAATAACTTTGCAGAACTTTCTGCCTTAAAGCTTCTCCTTTGTTGGCTCATCCACAGAAATATCCTTGCAGTTCAGATTTTTGGAGATTCGATGAATGTTGTTAATTGGGTCATTGGGAAATTCAGATGTCAGCATTACATGTTGTTGCCTTTACTAGAGGAAATCCAATCTCTAAAATTGCAGTTTAATGTTTTTTCTATTGATCACATCTACAGGGACAGCAATGAAGAGGCCGCCCGGCTTTCTAAAGAAGGTGTGCAACAAGCTGTGGGCGCATGGAGAGTAACAGAACAGCTTCAAGATCAGATCCGTGTGTCGGATCTCCCTCCAAACATTTAATGTCTTTTTGTGTTTTGATTACTCATATGCTCCAGTTTTTATCAGTGTTTTTATTTGAAAACGGTGGCATATAAAACTGTTCTTCCCTTTTATATACTATCAGGCTCTGTTTTGACAGAGCGGGTTGTTAAACTGTGGTTACTGTATGTGTTTTTCTGGGTTGTTTTCCTCATGAAAGGAGATCCAGGAAACACATTGGTTTTTCATTTCCTTTTTGGTATGGCTGTTAGGCCGGGTACAGGAGTCTTTATAGATTTCTGTAGATATGCTGATGCACTTACTCAGAGGAGTTTTTGCTCCTGACCATGCAGTTTTTTGCAGAATGTTAGCTCATATACTATGTAACTTTTTTATGCCTAATAAAAAAGTTCGTTTTTTTCCTTGGAAAAAAAGAACTAGGTTACTAACATTTATACTCCTCCCATTTTTATCTTAAAAGTTGGTCTACTCACTAAGAGATTGTAATTAATTATACCCTAACATAATTAGAATAAAGAAAAAGGTTTCTAATTTTAAGAAAAAAGGTTTAATATTCATAGAACATTATATAGATGTGTTTTTCAAATCTAAATCATTTGTTATATATATATATATATATATATATATATATATATATATATATATCTCCATCGCGAATATTATATGTTTAGTTACAAAATCAACTAATGAGTGTTTATTAAAGACAAATACTATAGATTTAATAGTTTGATTATCAATAATTTTAGTAATTACATTTTTTAACTTTATTATATTTATAAGGTAATAAATAGGTTACAATGTAATGAGAGTATTTGTGCTTTCTTCATTTATTCTAATAACTATATCAAGAGATTCATAATTTATTCCTCTAAACATGGGCTCACCAATATATTTAGACCATCTATACTCAAAGTCCAACTTAATTTTTCTCTTCTTAATCTTTTGATGTATTTAAAATATGCAATCTTAGTAATAAGTTTGTTGCAATTGTTAATGCTAAGTGTAAACCTAGTTTTATATTCAAACCTAAATAATCTACTAGGAGTCAAACTTATTATAAAAAAGTGTCATGGATTAGGAAACCTTGATGTATACAAGAAACATGAAGCTGTGATATTTTAAATGCATTCTTAGAACTTAAGAAATAAAATAATCACCATTTTTTCTGAACCGTAGCTCCTCTGCTAGCCTTACATGGTCCCCATAGCAACCTTCCAAGCCACCAGGAAACCAATAATAGGAACCACCCATACCAATCATTTGCACATGATTGAAGCCCCTTTGATAGGCCTTGGCTTAGTTCTTATGCATTTTTTCAAAAAGATAGGCTTAAAATATTGTTGACGATGATATGAAGTCCCAATTAAACCTCACACCATTTGTAGGAGCCCCATCTAGAATATCGACCACATTGCCATGTATTCTTATAGATTTTACTTGGCTCTAACTATTAGCGAGAGAGCGGAACATGTGGTGCCTTTGAAAAGCAAGGGGGATGTGCCTCGCGAGTTTTTGGTTGTATGTGTGACAAATTTGTTTCATTACAGAGGGGAGGAAAAGTGAGCCTCTAAGAGAGAGGTAGTAGTACCACTCTAGTAGAGACACACATGAACAAGAAGGTTTCGTACAACGTCAAGTAGAATAGTCAACAAATATGCGACGGTCATTAAAACTAATATAACAAGAAAGATATGTCTAACATCCAACAGAATAGTCCACAAGGATGAAACAACGATAATAGCAATTACAACACATTCTCAATATGATAAGTACCAAAATAACCAAAATAATTAAACTACTTTAACATAGATGAAAGCAAGCATGAATTACAAACATTCAAAAATATTTTTACAAATATCCATAATCCATGCCTGAAGAATGTGCTGGCCCATAGGGATTCTCATATTAAGTAAAATTTCCAAGACACATGTATACAATGAACACCACTAGCTCCAACAATGGAGCGTTGGAGCCACTCCTTTCTCCTCAAATGAACTAGATTATCTCTCTGATGCCTTGCGGGAGGAGCCAAGGTGAGAATTCCTTTGCTCATATAATGAGGGTGTATATATAACCAAGGGGTGATGCTTCACCCTCCTTGTGACTCTTTGACTACCCTCAAGACTGTTTGACTTCCTATGACTTTTAGACTTATATGACTCTTCATATTCCATGTGTGTCCTTTGGACTTCCACTTTGCAATACATATCGAATATGTAATTACATAATCCATAATAATGATGTGGCATATGATGACTTGTGACAGGACATGACATGACACTGATGACATGGACTACATGATGATGTGATAGTGCCAAACTGTCCTTCTAACTGCTTCTTTCTTTATGTCTTCTTGAACATATGGTACATGTTCTTCTTGTTCCTCCTCCTTATGACTTGAAAATGAGGAGCATTCCATGTGATCTTCATCTTCATCTTCTATTAGAGTTCAATGTTCCTTCATCTTCTCGCCTGTTGATCATCTTACGTCTTTACCTCCATATGTATCTTCTAACATTATTTCCTTCTCCATCTACTTCTTCATCATCTTTCCATAACATGATAGAGTTCCTGTATCTGCAATTCACTCATGACAAGGCCAGTCAGATAAACCCCTAGTCTAAGATGGTCCATGTTGATCCACTAACTGAGCGGGAACTGGGTGACAGGTTGGGAAAGAGGCTTAGTAACTACACAATTGCGCAACTTAGGAAGTCAAGGGTGAAACGTGAGCCTTGAGACTAGCCAATGCGAAGTTCGGGTTGGGTTGAGGAAGAAATATGTGTAGTCTATGAGCTCACAATGATAAGATGAGGGGATAGGAAATGGATCAACCTATTGTGTAATTCTGGAGGACAAAAGAGCCTAGGTGACTACACAATTGTGCAGTTTAAGAGCTTAGGGCTGAGGCTTGAGCCTTAAGACTACATAGTGCACAGTTCAGGCTAGAGTGAGGGAGAAAACTACACAATTTTGGGAGCCAGAGAGGCAGGCTGAGGGAATGGACACTGAGTGAACACACTACACAGTTCTAAGAGACAAGGGAGGTTGTGCCACTGGGAAATTGCGTATATCAGGAGCTTAAGGGATGAGATTGAGGCTATAGATTGTGAAGTGTGTAGTTGAGGCTAGACTAGTGATCCAGATTTAAATAGGAATGCAACAAATTATAGATATAACCATAAATACAAAGATGCAGTAGAAATAACACTCCAATATGCTTACAAATAGAATGGAAATAAGACTCACTCTGGCAATGGTAGCTTATCTCTGAGAAGATATGTGGCAGCTACATGCCTCTCAACTGCGTTGCAATGAGGCTAAAGGGCCTTTTTATTATTGAACAATAAGAGAAAACCCTAAACAACCAAAACCCTAACCCGCAAAGATTTAACACCAAGAGTTTATGGGCCCTATTGGGTGAGTTAGACAACCAACTTCCGAGGGTTGTGACTTCATCGTATCATCTCTGTTTGATGCACATGATAACCTTTTGGAAAGATCTCTCTAAGGACTAAGACGGAAAATACAATTTTAGAAAGAAAATCATTAGCGATAGATTGCCAAAAAAACGTCATTTAGGGCCTCAAAACAGCTCCGAAAGTTTAGGACCCGAAAAAATGCTAAAAATAGTAAACTATGCTATAATTAAGGAAACTGAAAAAATGAAAGAAACATTGGTGGGGGTCCAAGTGGAATTGGTGGGTGGCCACCAATATCCACCTGGATCAACTGGGAGGATGAATTCAACATTTTTGGCAGGAAATGTCTGGCTTGAGCACTGAAGTTATGAAATGCACAATTATAGGCTTGAGCACTGAATTTATGAAACGCATAATTCTAGGCTTGAGTACCGAGGTTGTGAAATGCGTATTTCTGGGTTTAAGCACCGAATTTGTGAAATGCTTAGTTTTGGTCTTAAGGACTAAAGTTGTGAAATGTGCAGGTATGGAGGGCTAGATGAGGCTACGTTGCCAGGATTTTTTCAAAATTTAGCTAAGTGTGGGACCGAAGAAACTATTGTGAACAGTGATATGACTTAACCATGATCACAAACTTGAGACACTTTGACAACATAACAACAATATAGATAATCTAGAACATGATAAGAACATATTTCCCTCAATGCGATAACTTTACGACAAGTGCAACACTAAGGTACACTTTTGGTTGACCGCGACGACACTTGTGAAACAGTGCTTAAAACTTTGGGAATGAGTGCGACCGATGTCTACATAGTTATAAAAACTAATTCACACAAATATAACCCCATGAAACCACCAGAACGAGCATGCATACATTGTGCAACAACTAACATGTGAAAATACGCCAATTTCTAAAGCGCAAATGACCCTTGCGATATGTGAACAACAATGATAGTAACACATCCCAGATGAAAGATAACATGAAAAGGTGACTAATTAGAGTGAATGAAAGTGAAAGAGAAAACTAAAAACATAAAAATGACACTCGTGAAAAAAGGGTGCATGAAGGCAACAATTTGCAAAAAACATCGAAATGCAAGTACAAACGCAACTATAATGTGAGAAATTGTCATTGTTAGTGAACACTAATTGTCGACATGGATTAGAAATCGCACAAGAAGAGTCTTGATGGAACCTATTATGATTTTCCAAGCTTGCGTACAAGAATGGACTCATGGACTTATTGCAGTCTAAGCATGTGCGAGAAAGTGACTTCAACACTTCTGATCCAAAAAGGGAGCTTAAAAGCATCAGTTGACCAAGAAGTTACTATGGAATGACCAATCACAAGATCCACAGTAGGCTCCAAAATTTTAGTGTATGTAAAACTTTGGCGACTCACTGATATGACTCCAGCTTCTCTGCCTCGGTCAATTCTTTTGTGTAGGGTCTAGTTCCTCAGGAAGTATTGATTCATAATTTAGATTACCATGGATTCCCCACTTACCTTGAGCATAAAATAGTCCCCTTCATTTCTTTACTCGGTTAAACACGAACATAAGATCAAATATCACACAATTTTTCAAATCACTATAGGGTAATGAAGTTCGCGAGCTATAGATTTTTATAGTATAGTTTTTCATCTCTGGTGTTGCTTCGCTACCAGTAAGCTTGGAAAGTACCCTGACAGAGTCACTACAGAAACTCAAACATTTCTCTGCTGTTAGCGAGCCTAGATAGTACCTCGATGGAGTTTATTGCTTTACCTATTTGCGCAGTAAGTCTTTCTTTTCTTTCACCTTTATTTATTTATTTAGAGAGGATTGTGCATTGACACTTATTTATTTATGGGAGGAAGAGGGATACTGACTTATTGAGGGCAGGAGAGGTTGCCCCTTTAGATAAACATATATAAGACCTCTGATATTGGTTTTCTCGTTTATATTTTTCCCCTGTCCTTCTCTACTTGATTGTATCAGCTTGAAAACACCGAAACATAAAAAACCAAGTGCAATCATGAGGTTTGCATAATAGACATGGGGATCATTGTCTTGAACAAGGATTTTTTAATGCAAGGATCATATTTTCCATCAGAACATCATCGACTAAAATATGTAACCAAGAAAAGGAAGAAGGAGAGAGAGATAGCGAAATGTTGCGGTGTTAAAAAGTCTTTTTCTATTTTTCCACATTCCCTTCTGAGCCAACAAATCATCTTCATGAAAGGTATTAATAATGGAACAAAAGGGAAAGGTGCAACACAACAAGAAAGAAAAACCAAAGCAAAAGAAAATTAAGCTAAATCAAAGCATAATGCAAAACAAAAGTAAGAAAAGATAAGAGAGACTAAAGAAAATAAGCACGGGATGAATGCAAGAGAGGGAAAACTAGAATGTAGTTAGTCCTACTCCTAACCTAACTGCTAGAATGTTAGGGTCACGCATAATGAAATTTCCAGCAAAGCCACCGTAGTTGTTCCCAAACTACATGCACAAAGATACGAACAATTAAAACACATATAAAGTAATGTGCAACAGAAAATATAAAAACTTGAATAACTTGCACAAAAATTTGAAGGTCTTATCTATGGGAAGTAAGATGTGTCACAACCACTACTTTCATCCAATTCACATTCTTACCTCTCTGACGAAAATCATAATCATAAAAACCTCGAATTTTTTTTTCGAATGTGTCTCCGTTTGCACCGAACTTCTTACCAAGCATGAGGAAATTTCGTTCGAAGCTTGTTATTTGTGACGAAGCTTGCTAGGTAAGATTGCTCCAACCATTCAGTAATTGGATTGTAAAATTCACGATGATCCACTTGACAACATCGAAATATTTTTAAAAGATGAATTTTCAATTAGAGGGAGTGGATTAAAATGGGAATCTTATGAGGGAAAACATATCTAATCATATTCTGCAGTCATGTGGAGACAATGAGGACTTAACATAACCATCAACGAAGGTTGAAGTGCCTCGACTGCTTGACAAAAATATGAATAGTGAAATATTGAAGATGAATATCGAAGGATGTAAAACAAACATCATTGGATGTGATGATGGAAAAATGATACCCTGAATGATAGTTATCAGAGACATAATAATGATCACATGGGATGATTAAAGCATCAGACTCCCAGTTTGTAGTTAACCAAGATAAATCAATTTGGACAGCTCTGCGAATGCTCTGAACAATTGAATCAACTTCCTCACAAATCAAATGTGACAAACCATTTTCCTATAAATGATGATAAACCATGCAAGCATCGTAATCATCAAAATAATTTAAAAGGGATGCCATCACAAAAAATACATGAGACCAGTCAATATATTGTGAACGAAGAAGAACTTGATTCGTGTGATAACTTGTCCATTCATTATCACTCAAGAGGATTTTAGGTGTGATGAAGGGAAATATTTGCAACATAACATTTACAAGAAGAACTAGGAGATGACTATTAAGGAACGAATTCAATAAGAACATTCCTTCGGCTAAAGATAGTCTTTGAAATGATTAAATTCACAATTCCATGACTTTATGAGTGATATATAGTCCAAACCTGACTTTGATGCGATATATTTGCATGATGATGAATGAACTGAAAATGATTCTCTAATCTGATTAGAAGTAAAATATTGAGAAATAGAAATATCATACCTGAAATACCAAACATTTAAATAAAATAAATTTTCAACGAGTGAAACAATGCAAAGAGAAGGATTGTGTAGGAAAACCATATTTGACTTAGTTCGTGGGGCTTACCAGAGTCACGAGATCTTTACATAACCATCAACAGACGTTGAAGTGCCTCGAATTCCTTGTAGATCACAAAACTTTCTAGGATTTTAAAATCACATTTTAAATCTTGAACGAGATCATGCATGATTTGAGGATAACTGCTACCACTAGTTTCAATAAGGCCACTTCTCGCCAGATAGAAACCATATTTGTCGCTGATTTCACCAGATTTTTTAACTTCAACAACTAGATTACTATAGTCTAAAGATTCTTCTGATCACAAATTTGAAGATGAATTAATCGAGGAAATTTAATGAGCAAGATGATTTGAAGAGTTGTCCTCATGCGAGAGAAGATGATGAGGGCTAGGAAGAGTACTCAAAGATTTGATTGTTTTCATTTGTATCATGGGTAATCTCACCAACTTGTGCCAATTGAGAGGTTAACTCATCGGATGATGGACTTGAAGAACATGGAGTACCTCCATTGCAAGCAGATACATCATAGATAGTAGAGCACAAGGGATAGTGAGATGAAAAGGAAGTTTCGATAAGCACATATTCTTTGATTGAATCATATTCTGGATCCAAAGTAAAATCTTCATGAGAAACCAAAAGATCAGCTGATACACCTGGGCATTCATGATTGAATACATCCATAAATTCATCATCATTGGAATGATTGATTCCCAAGGCTACAAATTGATCGAAATAATTAATTACATTTGATTCACTACCCAGATTGGAAAATTGAAAATCATCCAAGAACGGAAGTGCATCATATTCACATAGAGGATTTTAGAAAATAAAAGAAGGATTGAAAGCATCTTCACCTTTCTGCTCCTTTTCCTATGTAATGTGACTGCCTTGTATTTGATCACAATTCCAACAAACAATGTGAAAATCAAGAGAGTGTGGAAAACTAGTTGGTGGAATAGATTTCTCACACAGATCATGGTACAAAGAGTCATAGCCTGTAGATGATAGAGGATATTAGAAATATAAATCAGATTCGAGACTAGAATTATGAAAAGTAACATCATCTTGTAGAATGGAGGAGTTAATATTCACCATAGGCTTCATGAGCCAATTTGGCATTTCCTCCATTGAATCTGAATCGTAACAAGTGGAAGAAGAATGAGAAGATGGATTAGGAATTTGATTTGAAAATTTCCCAACTCCACAATCACCACAAGGAGGCACCCACATCAGGAATGGAAAAGGAGGAGGACAAGGAATAAAACGGAAAATAGGTTCCTCCTCTCAAATCAGAGGTGCCCCATGATTTACAAGAGTTTGGATTCACTATGCAAACATATATCAACTAAACACTTGAACTTTTGTTTAAAGAAATTCCAATCCATATTTTCTTTAGGAAATACATAGAAATGGTGAAGAAAATGATTAGAGAAATCTTCAATTGATTCATTAGGCTTCATTCTTAGTTGATTAATTATTTTAAGAACACCTAGTAATAACACCTATCAAACGTTTTATGGAGCACCTTCACAAGTTGTTTGAATGAATGGATCGAAGCAATGGGTAATGTATGACACCATCTCTTAACTCGACCTTCAAAAGTGAGGGTGAGAAATTTAGACATAACATCCTTGCAATGTATTCCATTGGAAACGAAAAAATAGACAACTTGAAACATATGATCATGAAGAGTTAATTTACCCTCACCATCAAACTTAAATTGCAACAAGTTATGAATAACTTCTGCAGGGATGGTAAGATTAAGCTCTTTAGAAAAACATCTCAAGATTATGATTTGGGGAAGAGCCATTTTGGATAGGAGATTCAAAGCAGTCTTAAAAGGAACATCTTGTCATCTATCCCTCCTTCTAGTACCATTATTGACGGTGTTGGAAATCTATCAACGAAGGGGTCTCCCTGATGTGAATTCCAAATTAGACCTCACACCATTTGGACTAGGAGCGCCATCCGAAATATCAGTCTCGTTGCTATGTATTCTTATAGATTTTCATTGGCTCTAACTATCAGCAAGAGGGGGGAACATGTGGTGGCTTCGAAAATAAAGGGGGGTGTGCCTAGTGAGTGTTCGATCATATGTGTGTCAAATTTCTTTCACTATAGAGGGGAGGAAAATTGATCCTTTAAGAGAGAGGTAGTAGTACCACCCTAGTAGAGACACACATGAACAAGAATAGTTTGTACAACATCAAGCAGAATAATCCATAGAGATGTGATGGTCTTTGAAACCAATATAATGCGGAAGATCTGTCTAATATCCAGCGGATTATTCCACGAGGATGTGACAACAATAATAACAATTAAAGCACATTCTCAATATGATAAGTACCAAAATAACCAAAATGGTTCAACTAATTTTACACATATGAAAGAAAACATGAATTAGAAACATTTATAGAATAGTCTTAAAAATATCCATAATCCATGCATGAAGAATGTGATCGCCCATAGGGATTCTCATATTAAGTAAAATTTCCAAGACACATGTACACAATGAACACCACTAGCTCTAGTAGTGGAGCATTGGAGCCACTCCTTGCTCCTCAAAAGAACTAACTTATCTCTCTGATGCCTTGCGGGGAGGAGCCAAGGTTAAAAGTCCTTTGCTCATATAATGAGGGTGTATATATA
Organism: Pinus tabuliformis; assembly: GCA_031772625.1. Taxonomy (NCBI): domain Eukaryota; kingdom Viridiplantae; phylum Streptophyta; class Pinopsida; order Pinales; family Pinaceae; genus Pinus; species Pinus tabuliformis. The sequence continues at coordinate 945,051,453 of CM062806.1, forward strand.
ACCAAGGGGTGATGCTTCACCCTCCTTATGACTCTTTCACTACCCTCATGGTTTTTTGACTTCCTATGACTTTTAGACTTATATTACTCTTCATATTCCATGTGTGTCTTTTGGACTTCCACTTTAAAATACATTTTGAATAGGTAATTACATAATATACAATAATGATGTGGCATATGATTACTTGTAATAGGACATTACATGGAATACATGATGATGTGATAGTGCTAAGTTGTCCTTCTTTCCACTTCTTTCTTTGTGTCTTCTTGAACAGATGTTAAATCTTCTTCTGCTTCCTCTTACTTATGACTTTATGATGAGGAGTCTTCCATGTAATCTTGAACTTAATATTTTGTTAGAGTTCGATGTTCCTTCATCTTCTCGCTTTCTATCATCTTATGTCTTCAGCTCCTTATGTGTTTTCTAGCATGTTTTCCTTATCCATCTCCTTCTTCATAATCTTGCCATAACATGATATAGTTCCTGTATCAGGAATTTACTAATTCGAAGACGACATTAGTTTGATAAACCCCTAGTCTCAAATGGTGCACATTGATACATTGGCTGAGTCGAAACCGAGTGACAAGCTAGGAAAGAGGCTCAGTAATTGCATAATTGTGCAACTCAGGTAGTCAAGGGTGAAGCTTAAGCCTTGAGACTATGCAATGCATAGTTTAGGTTTGTATGAGGAAGAAAACTGCATAGTGTGTGAGCTCATGATGACAAGCTGAGGGGATATTCACTGGATCAACCTATTATGCAGTTTTGGAGGATAGATGAACCTAAGACACTGTGAAATTGCATAGCTTAGGAGATCAGGGTTGAGGCTTGAGCCTTGAGACTACACAGTGTGTATTTCAGGCTGGACCGAGGGAGAAAACTGTGCAGTTATGGGATCCAGAGAGGCAGGTTGAGGGGATGGACAATGAGTGAACAAACTGTGTAGTTCCAAGAGACAAGGGAGGTTGGGTCACTGGGACATTGCATAGATCAGGAGCTCAAGGGATGACCTTGAGGCTAGAGATTATGAAGTGTGCAATTGAGGCCAAGCTAGGAGGATGAATTGTGTAATTCTAAGAGGCAAGGTCGGGCTTGAGAAATGAATTTATGAAATGCACAGTTCTAGGCTTGAGCACTGAAGTTCCGAAATGAAAAGTTATTGGCGTGAGCACTGAGGTCGAGAAGTGTGAATTTCTGGTCTTCAGCACTAAAGTTACGAAATGCGCAGTTCTCAAGGGCTTGATGAGGATAGGTTGCCGAGAATTTTTTAAAATTTGGCCAAGTATGGGACCGAAGAGACTATTGTGAACAGTGATATGACTTAATAGTGATCACACACTTGAGACACTTTGACAACACAAAAAAAACATAGATCATCCAAAACATGTTAACAACATATTTCCCTCAATGCAACGACTTTACGACAAGTGTGACACTAAAGGTACACTTTGCGATGACCGTGACGACACTTGTGCAACAATGCTTAAAACTTTGTGAATGAGTGAGATTGATGTTTACATGGTTAGAACAACTCATTCACACAAAGATAACCCCTTGAAACCACCAGAGCAAGCTTTCATACATTTTGCAACAACTAACATTCGAAAAGATGCCAATTGCTAAAGTGAGATTGACTCTTGCGACATGTGAACGATAGTGAAAGTAACACAAGTGAAAGAAAATATAACATGCAAAGGAAACTAATTAGAGTAACTGCAAGTGAAAGTGATAGCCGAAAACATGAAAATGATAGTTGTGAAAACAAAGGTGCGCGAAAGCATCAATTTGTAAAACTCACCGAAATGGGAGTACAAACGTAGCTATAATGTGAGAAATTGTCGTTGTGAGTGCACACTGATTCTCGACATGTATTGGACATCGCACATGCATAGTCTTGATGGAACATGCTATGCTTGTCCAAGATTGCATAAAATAATGCGCTCATAAACTTGTTGCAGTGTGACCATGTGTGAGAAAGTGACTTCAAGACTTTCGATACAAGAATGGAGCTTAAAAGCATCAGCTAACCAAGAAGTGACTATGGAATGACTAATCATAGGATCTATAGTAGGCTCCAAAATTTGAGTGTATGCAAAATTTTGGAGGGTGTTCATCGCAACGGAAAAAAATATTTATGCTTCATAATCTTTCCACACAACATTCATTACAATTGCAATCACCAAAGTCTTTTAATTTTTAGTGTGACATGTCATCTCTTTATCATGCCACTTTCACCTGGTGCCATCTATCATCCTATTTTCCCTGCCATGTCAGTTGACATCCACTGCTTGTGAATGAGAAAAAAATTTGTCCATCTATTTTGGAAATGGGAAAAATGATACATTCCTGGAGTCCTAGATATCTGGATGCACTTCACAATGCCATGTCAACTAGCCAACTCCTCAGGCAACTCATCTAATCAAACCAATCTAATTCTACCACTTGTCACCTCTACCACATTATTGGAAGTCTAATAAAATATGGTATTCAATCGATTTCTTGTGTAATCCTTTGTTATACCTTCAAAAGACCCCGATGCTTGAATACCACTTCTAGTGTTGAACCAAGACCAAATGGAATCATGACCCGAAATCTTTAAAAATAAATCTAGACCTGGGTCTTCGCTTAAGTGGATTCATTATGCAACCCCCAAATACCTAGATGCCTAGATATCTGCTCCTGTATGTAACTTAACTAGAACCTTGACCTAGATGCCTGTTGCATGAATCTAAATCTTGATAACTTTGTAACCCTAGGATTATTTAGTTCTAGAAAAACAATGAAAACACTACATTATCCAGATTTCTCAACTGTGCCTAGATATCCTGAATACCTTAGCCAACATAAATTGCCAAACATACCTTCACTTCAAAACCTTATTTTTCTCGAGTCCTTGGGAATTTAACTAAATGACATATATTGTTTGAAAGATCTCTAAAGGGATACCTAAATACACACTTTGCAAGAGCACTTCAGTAGGTCAACTACAAACAAAATACCTTCAAGGATAGGTGATGGGGCCAGCCCACGTGGTCCCACCGCTGCAGTGCTGAGGTGTAAACAATCGTTATGAATATAATAATGTGATGGATCTGTTGGATAGTTATGTGGGTTGATTTGTAATCGGCGCCGTATGGATTTGTTTTTATGAGGGTTGTACCTTAACGCTCTGTCCTTTGAACATCTGTCCTCCTCGGGATCCCACGAATCCGTTCAGGGTTTGGGGTTTTCACCCCTTCGCGCCCACCTCACTCTTGTTATTTCGCTTAGTCTTTTTGCTCTGCAAGCTATGTAACTCGCGGTCTTTTCCTCTGGGTGCGGTTTCCTGTTACTTGTTTGCTCGGTTCGCTGTTACGACTCCTGGTTACCTTCTCAGCTTCAGTCGTTGCTGTCTGGTCTGATATGGCCCTGTTCCTCCGGCGTTTTATCATTGATTTGGTAAGTCTGGATGGCGTTGCTTCTTGGCTTGCATGTCGAACGTTGCTGTGGTTTGAGTTTTCGTTATTTTCTTTCCTTAGAGGGTCCCCATCTCTGCATATGTTGTTTGTACCCTGTGTATGATTTTGATTTTCTTCTGTTGACAATGTCTGCCCCTGTGGCTACTGTTTGCTTCCGGCACTGGTTCGGCTCCTCTTCATGGTTCTTGATAACTCGATGGCTGCGTCCTCAGTTGGAATCTCTGCATGCTTATTCGGTAAGTTTGGGTTCTATGCCGGAATTGTTTTGTAACCTTCTTTTCCTATTCCTAATGTTGTGGCTCCTTCGTGAGCAGGAGTCCTCTCGGGGTTGGCTGGAAGTTATGGTTCTTCGAACAGGTAGGCTCCGTCGCCTCTTCGTCTGCTCGCCTTTTCAGAGGGTTTTTTTCTTTTCTTTTACCCAGTTTATACTGTCGCCTAATCTAATCCTTCCTACGCATGTTCTTGCTGGTGTGGTTGTTCGAGGTTACCAGCATTTGAGCTTCCGGCAATTCGGCAAACACGGGTAGTTTTCCCTTTGGTGTTTGGCAACTTGTCTTAGGGTGTTTTGACTTCAACTTTTGAACTTGGTTACTGGTCTTAGATTGCTCTCCATATGTGCTTGACCCTTTGTTAGTTGCTGGGCGTGGGTATGATGCTGAATCTTGTGCGAGTCGGTTCCTTGTTTGTTGTAGGGTTAATGTCTTGACTGTGGTTTTAATTTGGGCTCTTAATGCGGACAGTATGTAAAGAAAACTTATATTGGAAATCTATACATATATATTTTGACCGACTGTGAGGTGTATTCGTATGAATTTTAATTTAGGTGAACGGCAAGGACTTGTATCATTTTTTTCACATACCTGTGATGAGGCTTTCTTTAATGGTCTGGTTGTATGAGCTTTGGCTACTGTTTGTCTTCTAGCTTGTTATTCTTCCCTCTGGGCTCGAAACCTGTAGCAAACACATTCGGCAGTCTTGCATGATACTCTATTTGCACAAATGCACAGTTTCTGGAAGCACGATAGGAATAGGAATATATATATATATATATATATATATATATATATATATATATATATATATATATATATATATATATGCACAGAATGTTTTTCTTATTATTTCTTCTCTGTTCTCTTACACGAAGTCGAACCCCTGCAATGGTTTGTTTCACCCATTTTATAATACTGTCTACAAACAGTTTTGTAACTGCTGTCAGTTGTGTTGTTGGTTATAACAGTTGTTTCATATGCGGCTTTTCCATAGCTAGTTAGTACATTCTGTTTTACATGTATTTCTCAACCGTAATATGGTTGTTTGGAAAATAAAGAACGCTACCTAATCACTACTATTCCTAATTAAAATTAAAACCATAACAATATTGTTTTTCTTTGTTTTTTAGCAATTTAAAAGGTAAAGTAAAATAAATAAATAAAAAACAAAGACAGATTTACTGTCCATCCAACGAACTATGTCCTCTGTTCTTTTCGGAAACCACTGCCCTGTTAACCAGATGCTCCTGCATCAGGCTCCCGGGGTGAAAGAAATTCATGGCTCCGTTCCATGAGTTCCTCCACCGAATAACCAGCCTTCTGTATCTGCGTCGCGTCGAGCCATGAGCTGTCCTCCATTCAGTCTCTCCACTTGACGATGTAACGCAGGTATTCCTTCTGGCGTGTCTTCTTGGCTACCTGGGTGCTGAGGATCCCTTCAATCTCATGGGACTGAGCCGAAGGCAATTGTTTCTTCCAAGAACCGTCTCCAAATTGGGTGTCCCGTTCTGGCTGTACCACACTATCATCCTCTGCCTGGGCATTATATGGGAACAGGTCTGCCACGTTGAATATAGGTGATATGCCTATGTCAGGTGGCAGCTGAATCTCGTAAGCGTTGGCTGAAAATTTTCGTAGGATCTTGCATGGACCAATTTTCTTATATTTCAACTTATTATATGTGCCCTTAGGAAACCGTTCCCGGCGCAGATGCGCAAGGACCTCATCCCCAACATTAAAATGTACCTCTCGTCGCTTTGAGTCTGCTTGCTGCTTGTATTTTTGTACGCTGTCCTGCAACCTTAGCTTGACTTTTTCGTGAAGCTCGCTCATTGCTTCTGCAAAATCTTCCCCATCCGCGCTTCTCCGTTCCAGCTTTCCCAAATCTCGCAGTTCATGTATTCCCCGAGGGTGCATGCCATACAAAATCTGGAATGGGCTAAGTCCAGTGCTACGATTGGGCGAATCGTTATAAGCAAATTCTGCCTGGGCGAGAGCTCGATCCCATAATCGTGAATTTTCTCCAGTCAAACTCCGTAATAAATTTCCCAAGCTCCTGTTCACCACTTCCGTTTGTCCATCAGTCTGCGGATGATACGCAGAGCTGAAATTCAGTTGCGTGCCCAACTTTTTCCACAGGGTGCGCCAAAAGTGTCCTGTGAATTTTACATCCCTGTCTGAAATGATAGTTCTAGGTAGGCCATGTAATCTAACAACCTCCGTGAAAAACAAGTGTGCCACGTACGTGGCGTCACTAGTTTTCCGGCAAGGAATAAAATGAGCCATTTTTGAAAATCTATCTACCACCACCATTACTGAATCATATCCCCGCTGCGTTCTAGGCAGTCCTAGGACAAAGTCAATGCTGACTGAATCCCATGGCCTGCTTGGAACAGGTAGTGGTGTGTAAAGTCCAGTATTCTGACTGTGTCCTTTCGACAGTTGGCAGACTTTACACCTGGTTACATATCTCTGTACGTCCCTGCTCATTTTAGGCCAATAATAAAAATGTTCGAGTTGCTCCAAAGTTTTGTTGATGCCAAAATGTCTCGCTAATCCGCCACTATGCTTTTCCCGTACAATATTCTCCCTCATCGAACAGTCCGGGATACATAACTGCCCGCCTCTGAACAATAATCCTCCCTGTAAATTATAGTCCAACCACGAGCTCGCATTCCTTAATATGGGATTTTGGCAGGCTTCAAAAGCTTCCTTGAAATCTGTGTCCATTTGGTACAAATCCTTCAGATGTTCGAATCCCAATACCTGTATGCTACTCTCCTGTAAGAGCAAAGCTCTTCTTCTCAAAGAATTTGCCACTTTGTTGGCTTTCCCACTTTTGTGTTTTAACACGAAAGTGAAACTCTGCAAGTATTCTACCCACTTGGTGTGCTTATGGTTTAACTTGTGTTGCTGCATTATGTATTGCAATGCCGAATTATCAGAAAGCAAAACAAATTCATTGCCCAGCAGGTAGTGCCTCCAATGTTTTAAAGCTTGGACCACTGCATAAAATTCCTTGTCATATGAGGAATATTTCTGCCGGCTTTCATTCAGTTTTTCACTGAAAAATGCTACTGGTATGTCTTCCTGACTGAGCACAGCGCCAATAGTTGTTCTACTTGCGTCACACCGAACCTGAAAGAGTTTATTAAAATCGGGCAGCCTCAAGATTGGCCTCTCTGTGATCTTCCGCTTCAAAAGCTGAAAAATGTCTTCTGTCGCCTTGGTCCAACAAAAAGGCTGACTGGCCTTTTTGATGGTCTCTAACATTGGTGCGCAGATTTCACTCAAATTTCTAATAAATTTCTGATAAAAACTTGCCAGATCGTGAAAACTACGTACCTCAAATAAGCTCTTCGGTGACGGCCAATTTATAATTGCTGCAATCTTTTCTGGGTCCATTTTCAATTCATTTTCTGCGACTACAAATCCCAGATAGACCAGCTCCTTCTGCAGGAAAGTGCATTTCTTCAAATTTATCAGCAGTTTGTTCTGCTGCAACTTCTCTAACACCTTTCGAACATGTTGAAGATGCTCTCTTTTTGTTCTGCTGAAAATTAAAATGTCATCAAGATAAACTATCACGAACTTACCAATAAATTCCTTTAACATCTCATTCATCAACCTCATAAAAGTACTAGGAGCGTTACTCAATCCAAATGGCATGACCAGCCATTCATACAACCCTTCATTAGTCTTGAAAGTTGTTTTCCATTCATCTCCTTCCCTAATTCTGATCTGATGATAACCACTCTTCAGATCAATCTTTGTAAAATAAGCTGCTCCACTAAGACAATCCATCATGTCGTCCATCTTGGGTAAGGGAAATCTATATCGAATCGTAATTTTGTTTATAGCCCGCGAATCTGTACACATTCGCCATTCTCCACCCTTCTTGGGTGCAAGTACGGTTGGTACTGCACAAGGGCTCAAACTTTCCCTGATCAGTCCCTTATCCAGCAACTCCTGCACTTGTTTACGAATTTCCTCATTGTCTTTCGGGCTCATCCTATACGCTGCCTTGTTTGGTAAGCTCGCTCCAGGTATAAAATCAATATGATGGCTAATACTCCTCTTGGGAGGCAATTTATCTGGCAAATCGTCAACTACAATGTCTTGGAATTCTTCCAACAACTCCTGAATTTCTACAGGCAGTTCTGACTTTTCTGTATTCAGCAACATCGGTCTTGTCCTCCTTACAATTGCGTAATTGACCTCATTTTCCTCAATCTGTTTCACAAACTGTTTTCCTCCAATTAATAATGTTTTTGTTCCGCTTGGTTCTGCTGTGTCTTCCTCTTTGATGGGTACAAGCGTGTGTTTGACCCCATCTTTCACAAATTTATAACAATTTGTCTTCCCATCGTGTGTCACCTTCCGGTCATACTGCCACGGTCTCCCAAGCAGTATATGGCACACGTCCATAGGCATAATATCACAGACCACCGTGTCATGATATTTGCCAATGTGAAATTCTACCTCGCACTGTTCATCTACTAGTAGTTGGTGGCCCTTCTGTAGCCACGACACCCTGTAAGGTGTGGGGTGTTTTAACCGCTTCAATCCCAGCTTTTCCACCATTTCGGTGGCAACCAAATTGTCTGTACTTCCGCTGTCTATAATCAATTTACAACACTTCCCCCGTGATTTGAAAACTGTTCGAAACAACGCTTTTCACTGGGTCTGTTCAGCCACCTCCTTGGCTGGTTTCAACAGCACTTTGTTCAAAATTAAAGCTTCCCCTGTTTCTGCCACATTTTCGATCTCCTGGGGTTGTGCTTCAGCTTCCTCAAGCTGCGCAACAAATGCTCCCCTCTGGCCAGTGCGTTCAGCTTCCGGGCATTCGAAGGATCTGTGCCCCCACTTATGGCCCCTGTAGCACTGGACATTAGTCCCCCTTCCGTGACCATTTCCTCTTCCCCGCTGATATGGTCGACCTCCTCTAGTGCTTTCTCCCTTTTCCACTGTCCCTGAAGTTTTGGAACTACTGCCTTCTTCACTATTGGTGGCAGTTCTCCCTCTGCCATAGGACTGTCCTCGTCCTCTACCATTCCCTCTCCCTCTCCTATTATTCTGTTTCCTATTAATTTTCTCTTCAGCCTTTACAGCACTATGGAAGGCTTCTTCAATATTTCGGGGAGAGAGAATACTGATTTCGTCCAATATTTCCATCCTCAAGCCATTCACATACCTCGCTGTTTTTTCTAGGGTATCGTCCGTATAACCAGCACGTAAATTTACTCGATAAAACTCTTATGTGTACTCTTTTACAGTCATACCTTTCTGCCTTAAATTTTGTGCTCGCCGATAAAGTTCAGCCTGGTAATCTTTAGGCAAAAACCTGCCCTTCAGTTTTGCCACCATCCTTGGCCACTTCCTTATCGGCAACTTGTTCATCCATCTTCTATCCGCTTGGATGCTATCCCACCATAGGGCAGCGTGTCCTTTTAGCTTAGTCGCAACAAATCTAACTCTTTTATCCTCACTAATCTCCTCATTTTTGAAATACTTGTCTAATTCACTCACCCAATCCAATAAAACATCAGCGAACAGACTGCCATCATAATTAGAGATTTCCGGTTTGGGTTTGCTGCTGGCTAACAATACTGACCTCAACAGTTTTAGTTTCGGGGCTTCTTCCTCTGACCCATCTGTAACAGTTGTTGCCTCGTCTTCACTGTCATCTCCAAGTTCCGGGTCTCTTCGCCTTCCTGCCTCTACTGCTTCCAAGCAAGCAGTAAGGATTCTCAACTGTTCTCTCAAACCATCGTCTCCTATTCTGCGTGCACCTCTTCCTCGTCCCCATCGTTGTACTTCCATCTTTCTCTACCTCCTTAAAACAAAAACCGCTCTGATACCACTTGATGGGGCCAGCCCACGTGGTCCCGCCATTGTAGTGCTGAGGTGTAAACAATCGTTATGAATATAATAATGTGATGGATCTGTTGGATAGTTACGTGGGTTGATTTCTAATCGGCGCTGTATGGATTTGTTTTTATGAGGGTTGTACCTTAACACTCTGTCCTTTGAACATTTGTCCTCCTCGGGATCCCACGAATCCATTCAGGGTTTGGGGCTTTCACCCCTTCGCGCCCACCTCCCTCTTGTTATTTCGCTTAGTATTTTTGCTCTGCAAGCTATGTAACTCGTGGTCTTTTCCTCTGGGTGCGGTTTCCTGTTACTTGTTTGCTTGGTTCGCTGTTACGACTCCTGGTTACCTTCTCAGCTTCAGTCGTTGCTGTCTGGTCCGATATGGCCCTGTTCCTCCAGCGTTTTATAATTGATTTGGTAAGTCTGGATGGCGTTGCTTCTCGGCTTGCATGTCGAACGTTGCTGTGGTTTGAGTTTTCATTATTTTCTTTCCTTAGAGGGTCCCCATCTCTGCATATGTTGTTTGTACCCTGTGTATGATTTCGATTTTCTTCTGTTGACAATGTCCGCCCCTGTGGCTACTGTTTGCTTCCGGCACTGGTTCGGCTCCTCTTCACGGTTCTTGATAACTCGATGGTGGCGTCCTCAGTTGGAATCTCTGCATGCTTATTCGATAAGTTTGGGTTCTATGCCGGAATTGTTTTGTAACCTTCTTTTCCTATTCCTAATGTTGTGGCTCCTTCGTGAGCAGGAGTCCTCTCGGGGTTGGCTGGAAGTTATGGTTCTTCGAACAAGTAGGCTCCGTCACCTCTTCGTCTGCTTGCATTTTCAGAGGGTTTTTTTTTTTCTTTTACCCAGTTTATACTGTCGCCTAATCTAATCCTTCCTGCGCATGTTCTTGCAGGTGTGGCTGTTTGCGGTTACAGCGTTTGAGCTTCCGGCGGTTCGGCAAACACGGGTAGTTTTCCCTTTGGTGTTTGGCAGCTTGTCTTAGGGTGTTTCGACTTCAACTGTTGAACTTGGTTACTGGTCTTAGACTGCTCTCCATATGTGCTTGACCCTTCGTTAGTTGCTGGGCGTGGGTATGATGCTGAATCTTGTGCGAGTCGGTTCCTTGTTTGCTGTAGGGTTAATGTCTTGACTGTGGTTTTAATTTGGGCTCTTAATGCGGACAGTATGTAAAGAAAACTTATATTGGAAATCTATACATACATATTTTGACCGACTGTGAGGTGTATTCGTATGAATTTTAATTTAGGTGAACGACAAGGACTTGTATCATTTTTTTCACATACCTGTGATGAGGTTTTCTTTAATGGTCTGGTTGTATGAGCTTTGGATACTGTTTGTCGTCTAGCTTGTTATTCTTCCCTCTGGGCTTGAAACCTGTAGCAAACACATTCGGCAATCTTGCATGATACTCTATTTGCACAAATGCACAGTTTCTGGAAGCACGATAGGAATATATATATATATATATATATATATATATATATATATATATATATATATATATATATATGCACAGAATGTTTTTCTTATTATTTCTTCTCTGTTCTCTTACACGAAGTCGAACCCCTGCAATGGTTTGTTTCACCCATTTTATAATACTGTCTACAAACAATTTTGTAACTGCTGTCAGTTGTGTTGTTGGTTATAATAGTTGTTTCATATGCGGCTTTTCCATAGCTAGTTAGTACATTCTGTTTTACATGTATTTCTCAACCGTAATATGGCTGTTTGGAAAATAAATAACGCTACCTAATCACTACTGTTCCTAATTAAAATTAAAACCATAACAGTATTGTTTTTCTTTGTTTTTTTAGCAATTTAAAAGGTAAAGTAAAATAAATAAATAAAAAACAAAGACAGATTTACTGTCCATCCAACGAACTGCGTCCTCTGTTCTTTTCGGAAACCACTGCCCTGTTAACCAGATGCTCCTGCATCAATAGGCCATTAGAGCATATATCCAACAGTTTGTAACCACTACAAGACTTCGCAAACACCAAAAACACATAAGTAACAACATCAACAAAGTCCCCCTCAACTTGTAGTCCTTGACATCAATGACTAAGATTGACATCAGTGACGACCAATTTGCAATATGCTTAAAAAAGAGATAGAGAGGGAGAGAAATAGAGAAGGAAAATATAGGGGTAGGGAGGGAAAGGGAGAGAGTATGTGTAGGGAAAGGGAATATAGAGGGGTAGGAATACAAAAAAATAAAGAGAGATAGAGCTAGGGATATGGAAAGAGATAGAAAGGAGTAGAGAGGAGGAGAGAGTGAGAAAGATAGAGATAGCAGGGAGACACAAGAAGGGAGAGAGAGAGGGCGGGGGGTAGAAAGAGATTTGGAAGGATGGTGAGAAATGGAGAAAAAAAGTTGTGTGAATTAAATTAGCACATACCTATTATTGGTTTGCATTATAAACACACACATATAGTTTTATTGTGCATAAGTTGCTAAATTAAAAAAAAGGAAAATGATTAAAACACCTTCCATATACATGGTAGACGAGATGACCACTTTCATTATAAATTTTAATTAATAAACCTTATAATTTAGTGTGCATAAAGAAAAACACAAACATTTTTACAACTTCTTAAATTTCAACCACATTTTCTATATACTTCTTACATTAGTTGCTAAATAAAACTACACATACTTATAGAGATTAATATATATATATATATATATATATATATATATATATATATATATAAATAATTTCCTAATCATAATTTTTTTATTTTAACTATGACATTTGAGTAATTAACCTATTTTGAAATAATAAAAAACCTACACCAATTTAAATAAATAAAAAAAATGATTATTTTTTTTTTAATAATTAAACATAATGCTAACATTGTTATTTCAAAACTTCACTGCATTTTTTAATTTAAGAAAAACATACAATCAACCTTAGTTATATAACATTATATTGCTCCAGCCCTTTAAGTTTTCTATCTGAAAATTTTCCTTGCACATGACCAATACCCATATTATGAGTTGCAAACATTTTCAATTTACCTTAGTTATATAACATTATATTGCTCCAGCCCTTTAAGTTTTCTATCTGAAAATTTTCCTTGCACATGACCAATACCCATATTATGAGTTTCAAACATTTTCATTATGAGTTTCAAACATTTTCAATTTTATTTCTGTTATGCGGATTGTAACTTTTTGAACTCTGTAACTTTCTAAACTCTCTAGTTATAGTATATAAATTTTAGTTTTTGAAGCGAGAAGAGAGTTTTGTTTCCGTTATAACAAGTATTCCATGTACATTTGTATAGTTTTTGAATTTTATTTATAATATAATTTTTTTTTTTTTAATTAATACATTAACAATTGTATCATAGGTTACAACGGGAACATCCTAAGGTGAGAGCATATGAAAGAGTCACAAGGTGAGAGCCCATGAAAGAGTGACATAGAAAATGAGAGTAAATTTTGTATGAAGCTTTATTTATTTATCAATGTAATGTATTTGTGACAGAGTATTTGAAATCTAAATTCTAGAATTCAGTTATATTATTAATTTTAATCTATATACTCGAATTTTAAATTATTTAAGAAAAAAATGAAAAGGGAAAAAAATCTTTAAAATTATTTAAAATAACAATTATTATTAATAAATAGTAAAGGAATCTCATAATGAGAACAAAATAAATTGATTTCATAAACATTGGATTAAGAATGTTCCATTCTAACATTGGATTGGAAATTAAAATATTATTATTAATAATTTATAATGACAAAATTTACTATTGATTTCATAAACATTGGATTGGAGGGAAATAACAATAATAATAAATTAATTAAAAGATTAATTAAATTGGCTATAATTATTAAAATATTATTTGAAATATTATTTTCTATAATTTATAAACAAATTTAAAATCCAAAACAAATGGGTATAAGAATTAAATCAAGCTACAATATCTATGGAAATTTGATCATTTCAGTCATATACATGTAGAACATATAATCTAGCACAAATAAAAGGCTGATAACATCATCAGTTGTTTAGCACATTTAAATCCCAATAGAACTTTGACATGTAAAATTTTGTTACGTTGCCCCTTTTCATTGAACTAGTATATTGAATTTTAGCCTAAACCCATGACAATACAATATCCACCTCATGTTGAAATTATTTGTAGGATGAATGTTTTTTTTGTTTAATATAGAGCAGAAATCAACAGAGCCTAGGCACCATATAATTAGAAAATAGTTGTAAGTCTGCATAATGTGCAATTATTAGATCACCAAAATTATTCAATCCTTTTCCACTGTGTACATTTAGAAAATATAAGTTTACAATTGAAACTGAAAAGAAGATGAGATATTTTCATAATGTATAATTTGATCAGAAAAATTATTCAAACAATTTGCACACATTCATAAAATGTAAGTTTACTCTTGAAATTAAAAAGAAGATGAAATGTTGATAGTCAATGGTAATCCGTAACATTATTGTTAACCAACATTGTACCTTAATTAATAGTATACTCAAGGGGCATAATAATGATATGGAGCAGTGAAAGAATCAAATATTTCATAACTAAACAATTTCATAAATGTCACATAATGTAATAAGCCTCACAAAGAAGCATATTACAACTCATATATAAACCTTTCAAATGTTATCCAAAGTACATTGGACATGGCATTCTTGTATTTCCTAGTCTTCACTTTGCAAGAAAAGAATGGATGCAATAGTGCCAGTGGTTTTGGAGACTAGAAAGTATCTTTTGTGATGTCTATGATAGATTATTGATGCAGTCGAGTGAAAGGGATATTGTAAACTAACAGAGCCCACAACTTGTTGAACTTGGGGAAGAGTGGAACAAACAATCATCGGCTTGCAAAAGAAATATGTCACTCAAAATATGCAGATCAATTATTATAATTATAATTATGAAAGTTTACTCTAGTAAATGACTATAATTAGTTCGACAAAAAATGTGTTATAATGAAATGGAGGAGTGTTTGAAAATGAACTTGCCTTGGTCATGGGAGTTTCAATATTTTTAGTCATAAATGTAAGGGGAAAGATGACATATTCAACACCATTGAAGATTTATGCATTGTTGAAGATGCATAGTTCCAGATTGTCACTCAACTCGAATTGTTCACATTTTGTCATGTTCATGTATGTGAATTATAATTTTGAGAACATATTTGATTTTAAGTAATAATTGTACAGTTGATCGGAGCCCGTATAGTGGTATGCCTGGATTTGGCATTGGTATAAACCTTTTTTTGTATATTGTTCAATGTAATTTCTACTACTTCTATTTCAATGCAGTAACTATATAGATGTGATATTTGTGAGTTCATAGGTCTTGTTCCAAAAGACAAAGAATGTCATAAGAAAGTAGTTAAGAAATATAATAACAATGTAAAATATGCACTCATGCATTAATAATGAGCAAATATCAAAATTTTTATAAGAAAAATAAAGTATGCTATAAAAATAGACATAGCATATTAATTTTGTGAAACCTTTAGGAGATATTAATGTATGCATTGGAGAAAATCCTCTTCTAGAGGAATTGAACGAAGGAGTGTTACATAGTATTTTGCCACACCTCCTGCACTTCCATATGACATAACTCGAAGTACCCGAAACATGACCGTTATATAGTGTACTCATTCATATATAACCCTGAAATCCTTCCTAATTCATTGACTGGAAAATACCTTGAGCTTTCCCTAGAAGAAATAGCTCTAAGACCCTAATTTGAACGTCATCCCACTTATGAGACTCAAAAAAACGATGATTTCCTGTTGCAATGAACTTGACCCGGGATGGTATCGCTCTGTTCCCTTGTATACCAACGATGATCCCAAAAAGGCAACTTTCTTTAAGAGGATTAGAAGTTTCGTGATCTAGAATCTTCTAGAGTGGTGAGCTGGAGGTTGTTTGGCATAGATGAGGTCGATTTCTCCCAACTTGGCCTCTTGGTCTTATCCCTATGAGATACCTACTCGAGATGAGGGCCCAATCCTATCTTTGTAGAGGTATTAACTCCTTTTCCCAGCCTATATATTCATCCTCTCCCATTCCCAAATGGTTTCTCTATGCCTATTTTCACCCCTATGCTAAGATTGTGCCTATATGCTATTCATTTGGCTTAGAGAAGTAGTGCTTAGAGAGCTTAGATTGGATTTGGATATTCATTCAAGGAGAGCCTATCAACATCAAGGATTGGTTGTATGCTTCCCCTTATTTTCTATTCATATACGACTGTTGGTTCATTTTCCCTAAATGTGTATGCTCATGAATCATTTAGCTTAACATTCCTTGATTAGTTAAGTAGGTTTCTTTTGGATATGTTATTTTTATTTGCATGTATTTTTGTGTCTTAATCTCTTGTGCAAGTGCATAAATGTTGAGAACAAAAGGAGCAAGCCCGTGGTGCAAGTAATTCAAGGTCATCAACAAAGGAGATCGAGATAGCATCAGAATGAGATAGGCCATCTTCTTCATCTCTCTTTTCAATTGCAACTTAGGAAAGTGTCTAGTAGATTTTCACTTCGGTTGCTAGACCCACTCATTGCGCTAGACGGATCATCTATGTCTGCATAGAGGATCTACCTAGACAATAAAATGGCGACTCCACTAGGGAGTCTATGATCCTTTCCATCCAATCCTTCACCTCATTTTTGTGATGAGTTTGACCAACCGTCCAATTCCAGACTTCTTCGCTTGTCTGTAACTATTTTTACTTCCTGGTAATTGCTTGAAGGTTCTTCATTTTTGCTGCTCTTGAAGATTTTTTGTTTCTTCTTTATCTTTCACAACCATCAAAGTTTTAGCCCTTACAGTCGTGATGACATCGCGAATATTTTGATTACAGTAGTGATGCTCACTACTTTTCTTTTAACATGTGTGATGATAACATAGGTTAAAGAAAATTAATGTTTGTCTTCATGTTTTTAGTTTTTTGCCTTCTGTCTGTGGCTTACCGGTTCAATTCTAGTGCCCTTGTCTTGTTTGACATGTTTGTCTGATTACAATTACCTCTTTATTTGGTTTTAAGCGTGTTTGGAGCTTGATCTGTCTTCTAGGGTTTTAGGTCTTCTAGTTCATATTTCATTCACTCATTGGTCTTCTCTTCAGAGACCGATTACCTTTGCTAAAAGAGTAATTTTGTCTTCGGACGTATTTTGCAAATCAATTTTGGTCCTTGGGTGTTAAGTTGTTTTCATTAGTGTCGAATTAAGTATATTCTTTGAAAGTCCTTTATTTACCTTTAGAAAGCAATAGATTACAAAAAATTTTGTTTCGATTGAACTGACAAGAAATATCTGCTTTGAATTTTGTGTTTCGAAAAATGAAAGCGAAAGTTTTTATGTTTTAAGTAGTTTTCGAAGCATTTGTTGCATTCAAAATCAATAATGTGAAAGAGATTTTCATGATTATTGAAGTTGTTTGCATTCTCTTTTTCTTTTTGAACTAGATTACATTGATTGCATTAAAGTGAAAAACAATTTGTCATTATATCTTAAGGTAGTTCACTTTAAGGTTTTGTGTTGGCATTGAATTTTCTTATGATATGAAATATTAGATTTCATGTTTTGCATTTAGTATTGGAAAATTGTCATTGATGCATTGTTGCTTGTTTGATGCATGATTTGGGTGTTTCTCTTCCCTAAATAGATAGTTTTCATTGAATGAAATGATTTCAATTTCATCATTTAGTTGCATTTTAGGAACATGTGACATCGTTAAGGCCTTGAAATCGAAACATAATTTCAAGATAAACTTTAAAATCTATCAATTAATCTAAGGAGCATTTGAAACATTAATTTTCATACTTAGTGGTCTAGGGTATAGACGTGTTTCGACGTCTATAAAACTTACCAATTGTCATTCAATCTTGCATTAAACAACTCTAGCATAGAATGGTGCTCCCTGTACCATCGAGTATATAAAGGGAGACCCTCATAGGTTGCAAACCTTTATCCATAGGAAGCTGAGTCTGCCACCCTGTAAACATGATACATCGAACATATATTTTAAGGAGATTTCCTGCATGTACGTCGAGTCCTTGGTAAATTTACTTGCTAAGGTGTATATTTCATTTCATAGTTACTTGGAAATCCTTTTTTCCTCGAGTTACCTGAGTGGTCATTTCGATATTTTCTGACCCCTTAAATTTGAAGAGATCATCAAGCACTCATCCTTTCAATCTTGCTCAAACTATTGAAAGCGACTAGAGTCACCTTTTCGTCCTTTTCTTGACTCTTAAAAGATGAAAAGGAAAAGTTTTTGTTTCTAAAAATAACTACCCAAGATGAACATGTCAAACCCAAGTAGTTGATTCTTGGACCAATATTGAGTAATTCCCTGTTAATTTCAAGAGTTTTAATGAGCCCTCAATGAATCTCCTTTCCTTTTCTTCTCTTGAGAGAAATTCATCGTTACTGAACCATTGAGTTCATCTCACAGTTCCCCTTCATGTCTAGTACTTAAGGGTCCTCCCAATGAGTTCATCCAGAGCTATCTCGGTCACTTGAACATAAAGGTTTTGAACTTGAGAGAATTCCAAGTATCCAACCCCTATCTTCTTGTACACCTTCATCGGATTCCTGGTCACCTCAAGAATCTAATCCTGAGACTCCAAACAATCCTATACAAACCCCTAAGAGTCCATAGTGGATTGTTATTCATCCATCGAATTCGTTATTAAATTCTATTGTGATATCTCCTCAGTGTCCTTACAGTGCTTACGATCAGCCTCATATTCCTTTTGAGTTATCTCCTTGTACATCTTGGGTTCCTCGTCACTAGTTTTTTCCATCTATGGAGTTAGAGGGTGAAATCCAAACCTCTTCTCCAGGTAATTTGGAAGTTTCTGCTACCCATAATCCTCATGCAGATGATGAAAAAGGGTATGAATTTCCTCCAGAAGGCTTTCCTTTTAGAAGAAGAGTCCCATCTCTCACTCTTCTTGAAACTAGTGGACCCATGTTTCCACCTGGTTATACAACATTAGCTCAGTTAGTTTCAAGTACTCCCAGTGCTTTATCCTTGTATCAAATTCACATTTGGTCTTTAAATGCTATGCCTACATCCAGTTCGTTCATTCCAAGCACGACCTCTTGAACTTTTATACCAATTGTTGTCATGTCAGTTCCTGTTCAACCTACGATACCATCGCAACCTGTATCATCATTTCAATCGACTCTTTCGGTACAACCAACTATTTCAGGTTGGGTTTCAGTTAGTTCTTCTAACCCTCCGTCAAGTGGATAGAATGTGCCACCACCTAGGGGGGAAATCCTAATATTCCTCCTGTATGAAATGAGACTAGTGTGAGTGGATTCCAAACTCATATGGTAGGAGTTAATCAACCTTATTCCGGTGATATTCCTAATATGGTTGATCCATATGGGTTGGGTAACATCCAGTATCAACAACCTTATATGGCTCAGATTCCACTCCATCAGGCTTATGTCCCATATGGTTCATAAGGCTTGGCCAATCTGTCTTACATTCCTCAAGTCAGAGCTTATGTACACCCTAGTCAATCCACTATTCTTGGTGGAGATGGTCAGAGTCAATTTGGAAATTACCAATACCCGCAGGGTATATCCCAAGGAACTGTCCAATTACCCTTGCAGTAGTAAGGGAAAGCATTGTAGCAGCAAGGGAAAACATTGCAGCATCAAGGGAAACTGTTACAGTAGCAGGGGAAACCTTTGCCTCAGTCTTAACAAACCTTGCAGCAGTAGCCTTAGTTTTTTCAGTAGTCTACTCAACCTTTATTCTCGTAAGGCCAACCTTTACAGCAGCAAGTTCAACCTTTACATCCGCAAAGTGAACCTTTGTAGCAACAAGGTCAACCTCTGCAGCATTAAACTTCATATGCGTATCAATAAGGTCAGCCCTTGAAAGCACATGGTCAACCCCTCTAGCACTAGGGCCAAACTCTTCAGGTCCAAGGTCAACAGATTCAACAACCTTACAACACGTATGTTGTGTATAATGCTTATCAACGAACTATGGTAGGGAAAAATCAAACCTACCCTGGAAAAAATCCACCTTACGGTTAAGGTAACCCTCTATGGGGGAAAAATTCTTACTAACAAGGTTGGAACTCGTACTTTGGAGCTCCTCAAAGGCCCTACATGTCATTCAATATGAAATTTACTTTCTTGGCTACGTTGGAACTGCCTAACGTCTCGAGGCTCAGAAATGATCCTATTCTTCATTAGCCTTACTGGTCTCTTGTTCCAACTAAAATTCCATGTGATTGCCCTAAATTCAAAGGAAAATCTAAGGAGGACCCACAAGCCCATGTGATGACCTATCACCTATGGTGCTCTTCAAATTCATATGTTGATGATTCTATCCATCTTCACCTCTTTTAGAGAACCTTAATAGGAGCTTTCACAAAATGGTATATCGAGTGCCTCGAGCTACCTATGTTAACTTTAACTCTCTAGCTATGGCCTTCCTCACTCACTTCCAATTGTCTGTTCGGTATGAAATTGACACTCATTTGCTCACATCCCTTAAGCAAGATACCGCGACCGACATTTCCGATCATATCCATGAATGGAAACGTCAACATAAAATCATCAAATTCGAGATTGTTGATGAGTTGTTGACTAAATGGTTCACAAAATCATTCGTTAACAAGATTGCTAGGGATATAACTATGGGTGGATGTTTTACTGAAGAATAAGCTATTTCCCATGCTCTGTATGTAAACTTAGTGTATTCACAATCTGGTATGTTGTATGAGATGTCACCTGATGCTCTAAGACCATATTCAGATCTGACAACATCAAAGTCTCTCAATATACCACCTGTTGATGGTGTAATTGGTTCCATGTCTTAGACTTCCATGGAGGATTCCTCGAAGCAGAAATCTGTTTCAAAGAATCATTCCAATAATCCTTCAAAAAATTCATCAAATCCTAGTAAAACCTCTGAGGTACATGTTATCCAGTCTACCACAATAGATAAGGTCTCCAAAGGTAAGAAAAAGGGGAAAGGTAAAGCCAAAATTGATACCCCAAAACAAGATTTGCCTAAATAATCTGCTGATGATGCTTCTAAGAGAAAGTTGAAATGTCCTTGCCTCATCTGTGAGGAAGATCATTACACCAAGGATTGTCCCCGACATACTGAAGTTAACTGCTTATTGAAAGGGACTCCGGCTATTTTGAAAGAACTATTTCCATCTCAGCAGATGCAGTTGGTGGACCAACCAAAATCCTCTGCCTCCTCTTGTTCCCAAGTTTTCATGATGAAAGTTTCATCACCTATTTCAATTGCTACTCGAACAAAGGACTATCAAACCCTACAAAAGAAGACAATGGAGAAATAAGTCATTGATATACCTTCTACTTTCGCTCCATCCAGTTCTGGTCCGCTCCATATTTAGCGCCCTAACAGTGAGTCCATAATCTGACCACCTCCCTTAGGTGTACTTCAGAAATCATCTTATAATCCAAATGCTAGAGTTGCAATGGAAATCATTGTTGTCTTCCTTGGAGGTTCTTCAAACCTATCCAACGCAATGGAAATCATTGTTGTCTGCTATTGGCACTATCGATCTTGCCAATTTGAGTTTAACTACCTTTGATCTTGAAAACCACGTTCCTTGTCTTCCTCATTAGATTTCTTTTCTGATATAGGTTCTCATTAAAGGAAAGATGATTCATCACACTGTTATTGATGAAGGTGATTCCACCTGCATCATGTCTATTTCATGTTGGAAGGCCATTGGGTCTCCTTCTCTTAACCAGTCCCTGAACATTTTGGAGGCCTTTGATGGCAGAGGCTCTTGTCCATATGAAATTCTCACAAACTTGTCGATTACGTTGGAAGGAAGGACTGTTGAGCTAGAAGTCAAAGTTGTAGATGCGAATCTCAACTACAACCTTCTTCTCGGGCATAGTTTAACCCACACTATGTTTTGTGTGGTTTCTTCTTTTTTCTGGGTGCTTTGCTTTCCTCACGAAGGAAAAATTGTCACCGTTGACCAACTATCTTTTTTCTCTTCCGGTTCATCGAACAACAATGTCCCTTATGTGGCAAATACTGAGGTTCCTTATGAGAGTGTGGGGGCAGGCCTTTTCAAAGATTATACCTTAATGGGTACTTTTACTCTCCCACCTCCAAATGTTACTTTGATTAATATGATCTTAGTTTCTACGGATCCTTGGATTATTCCTATTGGAGATCAAATTGATTCATTTGGTGATTCTATGCTTTTAAGTCCATTGGAGTGAAATTATCAAGAAATTGTATTGGCTTCAATCACCGCTTTATAAAGTCGTATTGTATTTAGTATGAACCTGGATACTTATGTGACATCTCCTTGGCTTGGTTCTTGGGATTCACTGGACCCTTTGAACGAGACATTCCCCACTGACAAGAGTATCATTGAGGTTATGTCTCTGGATGAAACCCCTTGGAATGGTCACCATCATCGTTCTCCATTTCTTCCCAACCTTGATGAGATGCCTTCGTGTAATGAAGCATTTGTTTCTCATTTCCTAATGCATCCACTTCAAACACCTGTCCTGGTGCATGAAGTCATGTCGGAGGGTAATATGGGAAACATTACTGCTACTATGCCTCTTGACATTTCCATTAAACCTGGAATTGTCGAGAACATTCATATTGGGGTGTCTTGTTCTCCTAATGAGATCAGGGTGTACACTCAACTTTTCAAAGAATTTAGAGATGCCTTTGCGTGGTCATACAAGGAAATTCCTAGTATTTATCCAACAATAATGGTGCATAAAATACCTATCTATCTTGGTGCAAATCATGTTCACCAACAGCTTCACCCTATGCATCCTCGAAAGGCTGCTGCTATTAAAGTAGAAGTGGAAAATCTTTTGAAAGATGGTTTTATATATCCAATCCCATTGACAGATTGGTTTTGCAACATTGGCCCTATTTCTAAAAATCAAGGCACGATCTGCGTCTATGTTGACTACCACAATATCAATCGCGTGTGTCCAAAATACAATTATCCCACTCTGTTATCGATCAAACCATTGATGATTGTGCTCGGAGTAAGATTTTCTCATTCATGGATGGTTTTTCTGGATATAACCAGATCAACATTTAACCTATGGATCAACATAAGACAACCTTTATTTGTCCATGGGGCACTTTTTCCTACAAGAAGATTCCTTTCGGTTCAAAAAATGTTGGCACTACCTTTTAGAGAGCAATGTATTATGCGTTTCATGATATTCAACACATTGTTCAACCTTACCTTGACAACTTACCAGCCCATTCTGCTAAGCGTCATGACCATCCGGATCACTTAGGATCCATATTTCTGCGATGTCGACATTATAACATCCGTCTCAATCCGCACAAGTGCATTTTTTTGCATTGAATGTGGTCGACTCTTGGATTTTGTAGTATCCCATGAAGGTATCTGAATCGATCCTTTAGAAGTTGAGGATATTGTCAACTTAACCCCCCACCTCATTGCTGCAATTGAAAAGCCTTCAAGGAAAGGCTAACTTACTTCGTCGATTTGTTCCTAATTACGTTAAACTCGCCAAGGGTTTTACTCACTTGCTTAAGACGAGGGTCCCTTTCATTTGGGATGAAGTTGCCTAGAAATCCTTCGATGCTTTGAAAGACATGCTTATTAGTGCTCATCTCTTGCCTCCCCTTGATTATCGACACGATTATTTCCTATACTTGGCTGCAACTAATACTACCATTGCTATGGTATTAGTTCAGGATGACGATGATGGCAACGAACATGTGGTTTATTATTTAAGCCAAAATATTCTTGACATTGAGTCTCAATATGCCCATGTCGAGAAGCTTTCCTTGGCACCAGTCCATGTTGTCCAAATATTTCGACATTATATCCTTTTACGAAAAACCACGGTGATTTCCAATTGCAACCCCATGACCTATATATTGACTCGTCAATTACTAGGGGGAAAATACTCCAAGTGGATTTTTATCCTACAAGAGTTTGATTTGGAGTATACTGCCACAAAATCAAAGAAATCACTTATTTTTGTTGAATTAATATGTACCCTTTCATCTGCATGCACTCCTACTGATTTTATTGAGAATATTCCCAATGAAACCCTATTTCTCATCATCACTCTTGACCCGTGGTATGGAGATATTATCGTTTATCTTCAAACCCAGACCTTCCAATCCGAGTTGTCTCGATCTGAGCAACGTTTGCAACTAGCATTAGTCCCAACCCTATCGGTTTCTTGGTGATACATTATACTATATCGATGTGGACTTTGTTATTTGTAGGTGTCTAACACTTGAAGAGGCTAAATGGGTTTTGAATGACTGCCACTCTGGTGCTTGTTGTGGTCACATGTCTAGCTACGCCACTACTAAGAAAATCCTTCATGCCATTTATTTTTGGCCTTCTATATTTAAATATTATATTTTGGCTATTCAAAAATGCCATGAGTGCCAGATTTTTAACTGTAAGCAGCACGCCTCGCCAACACCCTTACACCCCATAGTTACCGTTGACCCATCGCTAAATGGGGCATAGAATTTATGACATGTAACCCTCGCTCGGCTGGGGGGCATGGATATATTATCTTCGTCATCGACTATTTAATTAAATGGGCCGAGGTGATGCCCACATACAATGATGACGGTATTATTGCTGCTCAGTTCTTGTTCATCCATGTCATAACACGTTTTGGTGTTCCTCAAGCCATTGTAACTGACCATGGATCACATTCTTGTTAGTACATGATGGCAGAGCTGACTACTCAATTGGGCCTTCATCATGAGAGTTCAATTCCTTACTATCCACAGGCCAATGGCCAGGTCAAAGAAATTAATAAAGTTTTGATTACTATGCTTCAACGCACCATTGGGAAGCACAAAAAGGACTAACATTTGATGTTATTCTCAGCTCTCTAGGCTTACAGAACTTCTGCTAAGAAGACCACTGAATTCACTCCATTCCAACTGGTTTATGGTTTAGAGGCAACTCTTTCGATTGAACGCAAGATCTCTTCGCTCAAATTAGTTGTTGAAATCCTTCCTAACACCTCACCTGAAGAAGAGTGGTTACTCTACCTTGAGAGGTTTGATAAGACCCGTCACATTTCCGCAATTGTAATCGAAGGCCAAAAAAAATGTGTCAAAATTCATTTTGATCAATCTGTTTCTCCCCGCACTTTTTCCAAAGGCGAACTAGTCCTCCTTTATGATTAGGATAACAATAAGTTAGGTGCTGGAAAGTTTGAACCTATGTGGTATGGGCCATATATATTCAAACACATTTTGTAGAAAGGTGCCTATGAGCTAGTTTATTACGAAGGAAATGCATTGTCACAACCCCAAAATGGGTTGTATTTGAAGAAGTATTACGCATGAAATTCGTGTGGTTTCTGTACATTAGTGTGTGAATTCATTAGTGTCCACTTTTTTATTTTTCTTGTTTTTGTTTGCTCTGCAGACATGTGTATTTTAACTTGTCTTGTGTTCCACTCAGTTTGCAGATGTCATCAATTCATTATGTTAGTTTTGTTGATGGTGCTTTTCGTAGTACATAGAATTTTTCCTCCATAGCTTGGGCACTCTTTGCCCCTGATGGCGATTTGGTGACTTACAAGGTATATGCCTCAAATGGAAAACTAACAATATTGCCGAATACAGTGCAGTCATTGAACTATTGTCATTGAACTGTTGTCAAGTTAGATTCACAACTCATTGTGTTACAGTTAAACAATCATTATTCAGTGAGAAATCCACAAATATTGCGTATGTATCTATGTGTTTGATTACTAGAAATAAATTTTGATTTTATCACATATCAACACATTCCACGCAATTTGAACACATTAACAGATGCATTAGCCAATTATGTTCTTGATCAACATTTGCGTCATTTATAAAACTGATCATATTGTAGACACATAACTAGGAAATAAAGCATGCATATATATATATATATATATATATATATATATATATATATATATATATATATATATATATATATATCGAGTTTATCAAAGTTTTTACATCAAAATCTGAAAAAATAAAGTGTTCTGGGACACTTGGCTTTCAAAGCCTACAAAATGTGTAAAGGAGTTAGAAAGGATATCAGCCTACACGGTTCTCATGATAGCACGAGACTGCTCTGATCACTTGGCCTAACAGTCGACGCAATCTATGGGATACTCTCATCTATAGTAGCATACTTTGGAACTCCCCGAGTAATCGCTTCTAGGTTGCGCTCCATCTCAGTTAAGGGTCTGCTCCTTCCTCATATTCAGCGCCCACTATCTGATGAGCAGCCCGTCGTGCTATTGGCGACATGCCAAGCAGTTTTTTGGGTCCTACATCTGCACATTTATCGTAAGTCAAGTCTTAGTTTACGCTTTTACAAATTAAATAAGACTTGAAAAATTACAAAAAACAAGTCTTTACCTGCATTAGTCCACTGTTCCCCCCATGGCAGAGGTAGATCTGGATCCCATCAGAAATCTGTGCCAGCATATGCATAATCATCGACCACAAGTAATTGGCACTACAGCCATCTAAAGAAATGTGGAGGGTAATGCATATGTTGACCCATCCCTCCTCGAGGCATGAGTTGACT
Source organism: Pinus tabuliformis (assembly GCA_031772625.1). Lineage (NCBI taxonomy): Eukaryota > Viridiplantae > Streptophyta > Pinopsida > Pinales > Pinaceae > Pinus > Pinus tabuliformis. Next base: position 945,077,674 of record CM062806.1, read on the forward strand.
CCACCTCACTAACCTCGGGTCTTGGGGAGCAGAATCTAGTACCTTCGCCCACTGATACCATAATAGGGGTATCTTCTCTATGAAGAAAGTCACTAGTATCGAACCGAACCTGAATTGTCTCAGGTTTCCTTGCTTCCCTTTGGTCGGTTGTCTTTTCATATTTTCCAGGAGGCCTCCACACCAGTTGAATATGGTGGGGGTTAGACACTCTAATCCATATTGGATTTGGGATTTTGAACTCTCATGTAGGGTTTGCATCTCGAATAAGCGAGCTATGGTGAATAGGATGGTTTGTAAAGGATAGTTGTTGGTGATTTTGGCAATCTTCACTTTCCCACCCCTCATCATATTTGCACCTAGGAAATGCCTCCTAATCAGAGCACTAGTACTCTCACCACCTGGGCCAGATCCGAAGAGTTGGACTCTTTCTCCTCTTCGGGAAAATCCTGTGATAAAATAGATGTATGATTCTTCTATTTCTAGTTCCTGGCCTTTGATGATAAATATCTCTCGATCCAAATCCCAATGACTGATCAAATAAGGCAGTAATTCAACCTAAGCCCTCGGTCCTATGGTCCTCAAGAACTTTAGCAACGCATAATCTCTCAAAGCATTGATACATTCTAGATTCTGATCTGCTTCATGATCTTAGACATCATGGCATCTTTCTTTCCATTCCAGAATAATGGTCTCCTGCAAAACATCATTTAATGGGAATTATAACCTTTTTCATGCATTTAAATCAAGACATTTTGCTTTAAAAAGGGTCATTTCTTCAAAAAATTCTGCCTCGGTGGCATTGTGCGTATTTTTATAAATAGAGCGATGTCATCGCGGATGCTTTTAAGAGAAAGAGCAATTATCACAAGTCTGATGACCAAACCTACGATGATTGCCAACGCTCAAAATTTTTAAAATATTCCCTTTTAGCACATAAAATTCCGTTAAAAATGCATGAAAATGTGATGAAATGCAAGAGCAAGGACATACCACTTACCTGCTGCAAATGGTTCATGAAATGGTGCCTTGAATCTTCCGCAATGGTCACTTGAAAATCGAGAAAATTAGGGCACAAATGCACTCTCAGAACTTACTATGGTAAAATGGTAAAAAATAATGTTACTTTTGGTTATTTATAAGTTTTGAAGTCATTTTTTTCAATATTTTAATAATATTTTATTATTATATCTCAATATTAGTGATGGGTTAATTTCTTGTGCAGTTACATATGCATTTGGTGGACAGTGATTATTTTTTACTGATTCTAACGAGTTGTTGTTTTATCTCTGTTTCAGACTAGTTAAAAATAAATGAAAAAGGAACCCCCTTAGAGTCATATTTAACCCCTTTTCTAACTCTCAAAAATTGAAAATATCGTCAAGTAATTTTCATTTCGAACTCGTTAAATCAAATTAATTGATGTCAACTCAATATATGTTTACCCCTTTTTCGGGATGAGATTTACTATTTACGAAAAAGGTACACCTTGGTCGACATGGTCAAGAGGTTCTCTCAGATATTGTTTTCTACCTTTTCGGGTTTGAGAGACATATTACAAAAGGGACATGATGGATTTTTCTTTTTTGTCTCTTTTTCAAACTCTCTAAATGTGAAAAAGACATCGAGTTATTCTTATGTTGGACTCATTAAAATTTTACGATGAAAGACTCGCCACCATGATGAGATCGAGTTTCTCCTTCCTAGGGCTCATAAAACTTACTAGGATGGGTTCATTCGAAGAATGAACTTACATTAAAATCATATTATACCCCTTTCAAGCTTGTGATAAAAATAATTGGGGTACTAGCTAGAAATAGCCGGGAAAAATGAAGATGAAACATGCTTTGTATAGGCGGCATGTCACTCTTGAACATGGCACTCTTCTGATTTTGTGTCGAGTTTCGGATATCCTCACTCAGTCACTTATCCTCCTAGGTTTGGGTGATCCATTTTTTCTTCTCATTTGACTATTCCATCTCATCATCATTACCTTTAGTCCTATGTTGAGTCAAACGCTGCCAGACTCCGGAGTCGTGTCACTAGTTTTCAAGAGAATTCCTATCTACAATTATTTACCTATACATTGTATGACCCATTGTTACAATCTCATATCTCATTCATTTCATTCCACTTTACTCTTTGTTTCATGTCGATGATGGGGGACTCAACATTTCCCTCCTTCGATGGGTCGCTTCCTATCGACTTCATCTCATTATCTAGGAAGAAGACTTAGAAAATCCCTTTCAGTACCTTAGAGCTTGCATGCCCTAATGGTAAGTTCTTCACATCTGACGACGAGTTTTCATCATTGGCCGTCAATCGGGTGATTCCACGAGTGTTCGACTTCAACTTCATTATCACATTCATGGATTGTATTAGTGTACCTTGAGAACCATTTTTCATTATTGGTGGTTTCTCTCATGCCTGTTAATGGTCCACACCATTGGCTGGTAATCAGGTGTTTTTCTAGCATGTTAAACTTTGACACATTCATTCACATGTTAAGAATCGTACTTTGATCGGGTTGGGATGGAGCGCAAGTCCCTGAGTCTTGTCTAACATGGCTCAGGTAGGGTGGATTTATATGTTATTCTTGATTGTACACATGTGTCTTCTATATAGATGGTTGTGACCATATTGTGGGACTTTACATTTATGATGATCCTTCTATATCAGATGGCTACGACCATACCTTGGATCTTAGATTCACATATGTTACTTCTCATTTGGAAGGTTGTGCCCATACCATGGATCTTTTATATAGTCCTTATCATCCAGATGGTTGCGTCCATACCATGGATTCATGATATCAGATATGTATATGTATATACATCCTTGATTTACAGGTCAACTGATAGTGATTGTCCTCGTCCTTCCAAAATCTCGTAAAGCATCTCAACCATCACTCCTCATTCTGCCTTCATGCTTTAGAGGGAATCTGTTACACAACATTTTGTCACACAACCTGTACTTCCCTGTGACATACCACGAAGTGCCTGAAACATGACCCATTATGTAGTGTACTCATTCATATATGCATCTTAGATCCTTCCTAAGTCATTTATTGGAAAATTCCTTTGAGATTTCCCTTGAAGAAATAGTTCTAAAACCCTAATTTGAACATCATTGCGCTTATGAGACTCAAAACAACAATGATCACCTATTGCATTGAACTTGACCCGTGATGGTATCACTATGTTCCCTTGTATACTCATGATGATCCCAAAAAGGCAATTTTCCTTAAGAGGATGAGAAGCTTCCAAAGTGACGAGTTGGAGGTTCTTTGGCATAGTTGAGGTTGAATTCTCCCAACTTGTCCTCTTGGTCTTATCCCTATGAGCTACCTCCTTGAGATGAGGGCCTAATCCTATCTTTGAAGAGGTCCTAACTCCCTTTCCAAACCTATATATTCATGCTATCCCATTCCCAAATGGTTGGTCTATGCCTATTTGCACCCTTATGCTAAGATTGTGCCTATATCCTATTCATTTGGCTTGGAGAAGGAGTGCTTGGAGAGCTTAGCTTGGAATTGGATATTCATTCAAGGAGAACCTATCAACATCAATTCTTGGTTGTATGCTTCCCCTTATTTTCTATTAATATACAACTACTAGTTCATTTTCTTTAAATAAGTATGCTCATGTATCATTTAGCTTAACATTCCTTGATCAGTTAAGTAGGTTGCTTTTGGATATGCTATTTGTATTTGCATGCCTTGTTGTGTATTGATCTATTGTGCAAGTGCATAAACACTGAGAAAAACAAGAACAAGCTCGTGGTGCAAGCGATTCAATGTCTTCAAAAAAGGAGATCGAGATAGCATCAGAACGAGGTAGGCCATCTTCTTCGTCTCTCTTTTCAATTGCAACTTAGGAAAGTGTTTAGTAGATTGTCACTTCAGTTGCTAGACCCACTCATTGGGCTAGAGGGATCAACTCTATCCATAGAGAGGATTTACCTAGACAACAAGGAGTTTTTTTGCATGTTTTCTCTGAGAAATATTTTTGTTGTCTTGCATTTTCATGTAACAATCGAAAGTGAACGTGGGGAAAATGAAGAAATATTGTAAAGAAGGGACTATTGATATTGTTGTGAATGTATGAACTTGGCATTCAATCTCCCAAATGTATGCTATTTATTTTGGCAATGTGATGCCCTAAGATTTTTTTAGAGTAAATGCCCAAGCCATTTTTAGGGGAATTTGCATATGCCCATTTCGTTTTATTGGTGGAATAGGAAAGTGAGTAGGATTTCTTTCATCCTAAGGAGGCCCAATGTATTTAGGAAAAGATACGACAACAAAGGCTGAAAGTTGTGGAGGTGCAGTTGATTCTTTGTAGAAGACATATATAATCTACCTGAGAGAACCATGGAAAAGCTTGGCTAAAACTCAATGATTTGAGATTAGCATCACTTTTTGGCCTATGCATAGCAAGATGATCTACTCTAATTGGTCGTCCTATGAGGAAATGGTGGAATTTTTGTTGTCGTCTTTTGCGTTGGTCTTGCGAACGGAGTGATTAAATATTTATCATTTGTTTATTATGTAGAAACGTTTGAACATTGGTTGGAATAGATGGGTGGAATCATGGAAAGAATGTAATTCTTCCTCTAAAAAGAATGAGTTTTTTTGTGACATGAGAAGTTTATAGGCATCAAGTGTTTTCTTTGCATTTGTAATGTTTTGGAGGATGCTTCTGAAAGTAGCTTGGACGATGTTGTCGCCTTGTTGATGGAATATTATGTCTAATGTGATGCCTATGTTGAACACTTGTCATAATGCACTTCTGTGGGAGGTGCCTACATATAGTGGTATGTACTTAACGAGTGGTAGTTGGTCAAGGTCTCCAACTAATATAATGGAACAACCACGTAAAGGAGTGTTTCTTTGTCATGGAAATGATTCTCAAAGACATTCATCAATGTGGATGAGAAGATTTGGACCATTGAATCTCATTTCATCGATGAGTATGTATCGGATATTCTTAAGTTATTCCTAGAATATTGCAAGAGCATTTCCTTCTAAGGGCATGAGATCCTTTATGGGAAGGTGGAGGGTAGCATGGATTGTCAATGTTTGTATGTTGAAGTTTTCAATGCCTATAGGGGCAAGGAGCATGATCGATGAAGGGGATGAGCCAAGAAGGGTTGCGATCCTTTTTTTGATGTAATTTATAAGGTGGGATTTTGATGTTCCAGTAGTACCTTGTATTAACATTTTGAAAGGGCATAAAATATCCTTTTTAACAAAATGATTAGAAATAATATTGAGAGATTGTATTTTCATTGGAGATAATGAGTCAAGGTTTGCTAGGTTATGCTTACATTTTTTAAGAATGTGGTGGAAAAAGAAATTATTCTCAATGAATTGTATGCCTTTTTCTTGTAGATCCAATGGGATAACGATATGAGTCCAATTATGGTTGTCATCAAAAACACAAAGGCCAAGCATGTCAAGGTTATTTATGAGGATGACTTTGATAGGGTACAATTGGGAGAGTAATTCTCATTCATTCAAGTCCATGGTGTCTGGCGGATGGGTCTCATGAGTAGCTGAGTTATCATTTATAATAGGTTCAACATCAGATAATTTGTAGTGGTGATGTCAAGGTTTGTATAAAGGATGAAAGCTTTGCTAGTTTGTGATGAATTCTTCAGTAGAATTTCCTATATCCTAAGAAATATCACGAAATTGTTGTATAGGATAAGTTAAACTCGACAAAAGTTAGTATATAGGAGGGTTTAGTTGTGGATGGTATTGTGGAGTAGCGTGGTATGACATGAATAATTGATTTTTGAGGTCTATTTTTCCATTTATTTGTCTTTCAACGAGGATCATATGACTAGGATCTTGCTAGTTCTATAAGTGATGTATGATGTAGGGCATATGGGCGTTGGATGTATGTATCTATGAAGTGGGGTGATAGAGAAAGCGTGGTGTTTTTTTGTGGAATGTGTATATAAATATTTTGGCTTACATTTAAGGAAAAAAATGACCGGCTACACATTGGCAATGTAAATAAATGGAAATTTTTACAACATATGGTAGGTTTCATGCGCTACGATGTCACTATCAACAAGGGTTTCTTCAAGGAATTTTTGAATTGCGGATGTTGCAAGGTCAGCGTTAGCTAAAGTGAGCACAATTCTACATAGCATGTGGTGGAAGATTTCAGACTTTTTTTTTTTATTTGGATTCATATTTGGCAATGTATTTCTAAATGACATGGATTGAGAGTACTGGTTGGAAATTGACGTTTACATGCCAAATAGAGAGGATGGTAGGGTTATGGCTATTTAAATAATAATCGTTTTAAGTGGGGGTGTATGTCTTTTGGTTGTTATATTCATTGAATAGGGATGAGCGTGGATGTAATTCCCAAGGTTCTTTACAACGACATTCAAATGTGCAACCTTTCTTTCTTAGGCATGTGTTTTTAGTGCATTTTGTGTGTCATTCAATGCAACTAATGGGTTTTTCATAATCATTAAATGTATCGGATTTGAAAATATCAAGCGTGGATAATAGAGAAGGGTCTTGTAAATCGAGTCGAAGAACAAGATGGTTTGAAAGGGTTGAAAGATGGGGGTTCCAAGCTAATGTGTATATGTCGAAGAAATGTTTAGCATTATCAACTACTTTTGTTTCATCCCTGTCAAGGCTCTCCATATCAAGTGAATTTTCTATCCAAAGGAAACCATGGATTTGTGCAAACCATCTATGCTGCCATTCATACCTATGAAGGAGGGAATTTTGTTAGATATTTTTCAATGGATGAAGTTCGATGTTTATAGAATCACAAAAGTATTGTGGCAGAGTGCATAATTGTGCCAGTAATGTTTTGTCTACAAGTGTTTTTCTATGATAACTTCACAAAATATTGTGAATATATGGTGCATATAAAGTGATGTTAAATGGGGGTTGTAGATAATGTTATCATTTCTCCACTTTTTATTTTTTTGCAACATCATGAGGTTGAAAACCTAGCATGACTACATGTAGATTAAGTCATTTTGTATCTGCAACACTTTATGTGAAGAATAATTTTTGGCAGTCGAGCTAAGATATCATGTATGTTAGCTCATTCTTAGCTTTGTGCCAAAAATATTTTGTGCCATGCAGAGAGCAGCCGAATCGCATTACTTGTTTTGCCAACTTCTTGACTTGAAATTGTTCTAATCAGATGTTCAAACCATGGATAAATGTTGGAAAGTTATCTGAGATGTTTTTCTTCATGAACACAGAGATTGCTGCCTCACTCCGATGGCGCATAAGAGATTGTATATGTAGTAGCGAAATTTTGGGTGCTTGTCAAACCTGTTGTTGTGGTAACGTATGAGATCAAGTGCGTATTCACGCAATTGAACTGCTTTCATTCTTAGTTGATTGGGAATTACAACTCCTGTGGGAAAAAAAGGTGGGGAAATACATAGAAAGGATATCTTCTGTGTTGCATTCATTGATTGGAGATAGTCCAATTGGAGGCCATTCAATTTTAGTTTTGGAATGGTGGTTGTATGCATGTAAATACCGCCATCTTTCTTGGACTTCTGCATTTGTATTAGGAACAATGGGTATAAATGATGATGTTTGGTGTGGGTATGGGTTGGTTGAACCTTGTGTGGGTTAAAATGATGTTTGAGCTGATAGTTGGGCAGCTGGATCTGTGGTATTGGAATGGAGAAGGGAAGGAAAAACATCGGTGGGGAATGTTGGTAAGGATGCTAGTGCATTTTGGTCAGTGCGAGCACTCGCATAGTAGGGGTCATTTGAAAAATTGTATTCTAATGCAGCTAGAACACGATGTCTACTTACAATGAAATCATAAGCATGATGGTCATTGTTATGATGGGTAACCACCAAAATGTCCAAGTCTCCAACATGCTTTTTATGCTTGTAATCTCTTTTGGGAAGTAGATTGTGTGACCAGTGTATTTATATTCACCACCACGTGCATGTGTTACTTATAATATTTGGTTTACCCTAGCAATGAGCATTTATTATATTTGTGAACAACAAGCTAGGAGATGTGGTTGAGGACAAGGGTCCATGTTGTTTGACAATGATAAGCGATGGTCATTTGTTTCATACATGCATATGGAGCAATAGTACATTTCATTGGACATGCAGAGATGTATTCCATGATATGATTCTAGACAAAGGGAGCATGGACATTTTGGTGCAAGTTTATCAATCTTTGCACAGAATTCACGATGTGTATTAGTAGTGTGAACATTGTTGAATGCATGTGCAATGGAGGTGGGGGCACAATGACATATGCAGGTATTTGTTTGAGTGGTTCATTCATGAGTAAGAGGATATGTTGATTATAAAATAGGGTCACTTTCAGAGTGGGAAGTGTTAACTATGTACAGGTTTGATGGAAAATGTGAATTTTCATCATATGCCTCAAAGCATGACTGTTGGTTTTTTTGTTTTTTACTTTTTTTCGGAGTCTGCGAAGTTTTTTTAGCATGATAAATTTCACACCAACATGCATTTATTAGTTCTTAATTTTTAGCATAGTATATTTGGGCATGTTCATCATTAGAGATAGTAGAATTTTGCAGAAGTTAATGTAAACAAGTTAAGGAACCTACACACAAGAAAGGGGAAAACAAGAATGTTATTTGGAGAACAAAAAATGATGTCATTGTATAGAAAAAAAATAATATGGAACAAGTGAAGTCAAGAATATTTTTATGCTAATTTATCCTTGGAACAATACACTTGAAGGAACATCCGAGTAATTTAAAACTATACATGAAGAAAATTGCATTTGTGTAATCCATCAAGTTCCATGATTTGTTAAAAGAAGGAAAGTGCAACTTATGTCCATAAGTGTATGTACACAATGCAATATTACATACAATCGAGGAGGGATGCTATAACTGCATGTTGAGAAAACATTGATGCGAACTAATGGGTACATGTAATTACATACAAATGCATGTTCTATTGAAAAGCATATTTAAACATTCAATATTAAAAATTTCCAAAAAGGTAGACAACACTATATGGTGTAAAATTGTATATAAAAACTAGAATACTACAAATTGCCAAAAAGGAAAAGGTACATGTAACTAACTCTATCTATGATGTGGAAATGTTTTCAATTGCTCCAAGGATGTTGATGCATTCCATTGAGAATTCTAAGCTTTATTCTTTGATGATGACACATTTCAAGCGTGGTATTCCTTTAAATGTTTCCATCTTCACTAAGAATGTGAAGAGGTGATTTGTCAAGAGTGCTTTGGAGAAAATATCCTTGACTACATCTAGATCTAAAGAGAAAAAATAGAAGTCCTTTGCATTAATGCCAATAATGGTAGATGCTATGTCTTCAAAAGCAATTGATGAAAGCAACTCCTCAGTGTGATCTTGTATGTCAACCTTAGGTAAGTATCTGTAATCATAGTCAATTACCTCAATGTTGCATTTTTGGAAATACCATTTGCTTGCATTTTTTGGAATGAATTTATTCATGTATTTTTTTTCAAAAATGATAAATGGGAAAGAAAGATAGTAAAATATGTCCATCCAAATTTTTGTTATTGTACCCTTCACTTGGAAGAATACAAGTTTTTTATAGGTATCTATACTCTAAATATCAACAAGTGTTATGTTTTTTGTGGATGGGCAAAAGAAGGTGGATATCTTGTGCTTAAGGATGTAGAAGTTGTAGTCAAACCTTATTTTTTGAACCATTAATTTAGAGTATGGGCCTCTTCAATGCTAAAGGTCTACAAGAAAAATGGATTTTGTTTAAGATCCAACACGTTTTCCTTTGAATTCTCCAACATCAGCAAACCCGATTGCAATGATGGGGTTACTTCTTGCAGTGCATAAGGAGGAAATTTTCTTGACTGAACATCGAAATTTCCTCCCGAGAAGATGGAATCCATGTTATACCCATACATGTCTTGAAGGTGCACTTTTTGTTTAGTAACTCCATAGCTGTCTTTTATACATATAGTGCATGGACTGGAAATGTGAGTAACAATACAAACAATATCAACAATGGAATTGTCGTTTGTTGTTATGTAATCACTGATTGATTTTATATTGAAATGCATCATTGGATTGTGTGATTTTTTACTGGAGACATGTTCTATGGTAGATGTTGCATTTAACAAGATATCGCGGTTATTGTTTAAGTGGTTGTATTGCTTGTTAGCCAATTTCACATTTCCTTTTGAGACAATGTAGACATTTCCAAACTGGATTTTGTCAAAGAGAGAATTGGAAACATTGTTCAAACAGGTGATGTGTATTTCTCCACCTTCTACATCGAAGAGGTCAAGCCAAAGACTTTACCAAATCCATATTGATTTTGAAATTGATGAAGAGGTGTCTTTATTTGGGCACAACCTTTTATGGACCAATTTGAATGGTAAGGGATTAGTTCTTTGATGGGAATATGGATTGGAGTGATGGATGGGGTTGGAATAGAAGGAAGGGGGTAATGCCTTTTTGATGAAGGATCTTGGTTTTATGAGGGGGAGTTTCTTCTTAAGAAGTGATCAAGATAGTCAGATTTGTTGGATTGCCAATTAAATGTGTGTATGTAGAAATAATTTCAAAGTCTAATAACGTTATAAACCTACATGATAAATGAAAATCCTAGGATCAATTGTTAGAATGGAATGTGGTTTGAAGAAACACATGTAAGGTTTAAATTGGTAGCATATAATGAACTTACATTGATGAACCAATAGATAAAGTCGTCCATCTTTTGACATGTATAATAGAACCCTTTTGAAGCAAGCTTGTTGCAATGAGGTCACTGAAATCTATTGGAAGCATAATGTGTATCATATGTGTGCCATCAGATATGGAAGTACAATAATGTAGACTCAAACTTTGCATCAATCGAATAGGGTCGATTTCAACAATTTGCAGCAATGGTTGAATATGAGTTGATGTATAGAACATTGAGAAAATAACATTCTCAGTAAGTTTTGTTGTCATTTTTTGAAAGAATAAATGACATAATAAGTAGTATAGAGTACAAAACTCATCGTATAATAAATGGTGGTTCTCCTTTAGGATTATTTATATGTGGTTTTTTTGGAATTATATGTTCTGCACTAATAGGATTCCAATAGTACTACATAATAACTTCACAATAATATAATAAACTAAGGGGGAGTAAGCATGTTCATATCCATTCTAATTTGATGGTTATCTAGACTTTTAAACTACAAAATGGTTTTCCTATGCTAATATGAAAATATTGAGGTAGTATTCACAACTTTAAATACATATAGCTAAGAGAAAATGTTCAAATATGTAAGAGATAATCTGAAATGATCATTTACATTTTGAAAGTTGATCTATGTAATAGAAAAAAGAGGAAAAATACGAATGCATATTGTTTTGATGTACAATTTGTTACATTACTAGTCATTTGGGAAACAATTATCAAACCCTCAACAACTACAATATTATCTTGAAGGAGTTGACAAAATACAAAATCTAATAGGTCAAATAGAAAGCCCTATTTTATAGGAGTAGTTTAGCTAGATAATATTACTGAACAACTTAACATGAAACAGAAGTTGGGGAATTGTATGAAGAATGAGGACAAAGAACTCATTGGGAAGGTCTTGAAAAAGTGTGTCATGCAGAGTTGGCTCCTTAAAAGTATTGCCCTACTTGAGATGATGACTTTCCATCTACCTTATCCTTCCATCACCCATAGATATCGTGTAGATCCCTAAAGCTTCTATATTGGTAAAATATCAATGCCAAAATAAACAAAGATAGAAAATGAGTGATGGTAACCTTGTTATCCTTTTATTGCAGGTTAAGGCCATAAATGATTATGTCAAAGCCGTTCATATTTCCTTAAGCATATGAGATCCACAAGGAAAAAGAAGATTCATTATGCTTAGAGCATATTACAAGAAAATGGGGGATGTAGTTGACAATTGCTAGTAAGGTCACAGGGTCATAATGCAATTTTCTTTCAAATAGCAACTTATATATATCAACACAACCTATGCATTATTTTGGTGAGAATATAGATTTTGTCTTTCACATAGGTTTTCTACTGTAACTTATTTGTAGCTTCCTCAAGATATTTCCATTGACATGTATTTTACAAAAAAAGGGGTCATGAGAAACCCACCACAAGTTATAGTTGTAAGGAAAAAATCAAATATACTTAAAACAAGTCATGCAAGATCTCCAAAACTTAAGTACCATAAAGCCCAAATCATAAAGAAACAAACATATAAATAACCAGGTCATATACATAAAGGAGAAAATGGAAGGGATTTCAGAGATGTTTAGATTTCCTTGAGCATTCGAGATCCATCTGGGGAACTACAATCACTCAACTTGGGCGCAAAGGGTTCAAGAGATTGTTGTTGAGATTTGTGGAAAGACGTTGAGTAAACATCTTAATCCAGATGAGGCTATAAGAAGTTACCTTCTAAATTGATGCAAATAGTATAGTGATTATATCTGCCCACAACAAATCCACTGGCAAGGAGAAACAAACTATTATAAAATCATTGAGAGGGCTTTTTGACATTGATGCAAATGATATATTGAATGTATCTACCCACGACTAATCCATTGGAAAGGAGAAACAAATTACTACTAAACCATCTGTAGGGATTTTGGACAATGAAATCCAAAAGATGGCGATGGAAGCTAAGATACATGCCCAAAAGTATTAGGGAAAGAAATAATTATTTGATGTTGTGAACGAGGAAGATTCTAACTTTCCCTATTATGTTTCACCTTATTCTGATATAAGCGGATGGAAATACATAGTTGAGAAAATGTACATTGAAAAAATTGTTATAGATAGGGCTCAATTAAGCATTCATCAAAGCAAGAAGCAAAGAGAAAGAGGAATTACCTCACACAATAAAGACCAAGAAATTTTCTGGAAGAAGCAGGGAATATGCTGCCCTAAAATTGCCGATTGTCAAAGAACAAAATCGCCAACCATCATAAAACAAAGAAAAAAAATTACTAGAACAAGCAGCAAGTAGTGAATAGATTAAATAAAGAAACAAATGGACGAGTTGAATTTTTTTTTGATAAACCTAGGAGGTCAGATGACCCTAACTAATAACCAACCGGCCCATCCATTGGGCATGCCCCACTTCATCCCTCCAGTACTAGGCTTCCTCGTCATAGTCGACTTATTCATATGAAATGACACTCATAGGTGACAAAGGAGGATCTCTACAGTTATCCTTCCATGGTTGCACTTCCTCGTCTGCTGCAAAGTCAATTATTTATGCAAAGGAGGGGCCCTGCAACATTTTGTTAACTATAATTAATTTGTAATTGTTTTACCAACAACTATTTTTTTGTAATGTTTTTATGTTTTATTTATTAACTATTTTATTATGTTTTAATATGACTGCATATCATTGTTCAATCATCTAACAATGGATTTGGTGGCAAACAATGGTGCAAAGTGGTAGTTGAGGGAGTTATTCCTAAAAGAAAACACCTAGAACTTAAGAAATAAATTTACAACTCTCAAATTCATTAAAAAATTATAAATAATAATGATAATTCAAAACATTGAAGATTAATGAAAGGCTCTTTAAAATTAGTTGAAAGGTTCTTCACACTAACACAACCTTAACAATTTAAGAACAATAAGGAATGAAAAGGGGGATATTGTAGATATATGGATCTAAAGTGGTTGTGAAGGTGTTTATTATTAAGTATTATTGAAATATTAAATGAAATTAGTGTGGACAGTGAAAAATTATGAAGAGTAAGAAACCAAAATTAGTGTTGAATCATGTTGGTCATTTTGTTGATGTTGATGAGAGAAGGGAGAGGGTTAGGACTCATTCTATTCTTCTTGTCATGAAACACCACACCAAACATAAAGGATCTGCGTGGTGTGTTGAAGGAAAGAGAAGTCATAAATGCAGTTCAGAAAAAGATGGTGATAATCTTCACTTCCCTGATGACCTCTTCAACTCCTGATCCACCCAGTGTTGTTATTGTTTCTTTTGTTGGGTGAATTCCATCGTCCATTCGCTTCAAATTAGACATGCTTTTTTCTAACATGGACTCATCATCCTTAATATGTGGATGGGAATGAAGTAAGACACAAGGGGCTATCTATACTGACATGTTGCACTTCTTTATTTCTGCCATGCACTCTCTCAACACATTGCACACATCAAGAAGATTAACCAATTTTGGAAAATTAATCCCAACCACCATGTTAAGTAAATTGACTGGATCAATTCTTTTGGTACACATGTAAATCAACCAAGTAGATTTGTTTACGGGTTGTGGATTTAGTTTGAAGGCTAAAGGACATGAATTAAATGAAATTCTGAGTGGGAGTACAAACTTCCCATTCTGCAACACATCAAGTAATTAAGAACAAATGGAAATTTAATGAATGGTTGGTAAAAATGTATAGTCAAACATATATTACGCAACTGTTATTTGCATTCCGTAAGATGTGCAGGCTCAGAAAAATATGTTTTTTACAATCGCCCATAGTGTGTCTTAATAGTTCTTTGACTCTGTCACGAGTTAATGTGTTAAAACTTTTACCTTTGAATATACATGGGTAGAAGTTTTGAGGTCAAGACGAGAAAATTGTGGAGGAATTTGTGGTGTGCGAGTAAAAACAATTTGTTACGGGGTTTTATAGAGAGTTACTCCAAAACTCTTGGTGAAGTGTAAATCTTAGCAAGCACTCTTGTTCTTACATGGTGAAGGAGATGCAACCTCCATATGTTTTTTTTGGAAATTTCACGTGTAGTTTTTACCGCACAACCACTTTGTTTTACTATGTTCTGTTATGTGTTAAATTTTTCAGTTTTTAGCTCCATTTTAGTTGTGCAAGTCAACTGTGATTTAATCAATGCAACTGAAATCTAGAGAAAGACTCCTATGTCCAAAACCTTCACGTGGTGCCAGAGCGAGTGAAATTTTATTAGTGTAAGTGTTTTTATTTGGAATTAAATATTGTTTTGAAGGTGATTTATTTAAGCATATTTATCAGCAAGGAAAACATTTTTTTTTAATAGTTTAAAATGGAAGCATCAAGCACAAGGTTTACTAATCCTCAAATACCTCAATTTAATGGAAACGATTATGATAACTGGGCTATAACAATGAAGGGATTTGGTGGAGAATGGGTTCGAAGAACCAACAGATGCAGCATCATAAAATTATTTTACAAAAACAAAAAAGGATTTGTTGACGGACAACAGGAAGAAGGATTCAAAATACCTCTTCTAAAATTTTCAAGCAGTGCATGAAAGTAGTTTCTGAAGGATTGCAATAGCAACAAAGTCCAGGAAAACATGAGATACCCTCCAGACAACCTACCAACGCATTGCAAAAGTGAAGACATCAAAATTACAAATGGGAGGCATAGATTTTGAGGCAAATTGTATGAAAAGGTCTTAGAATGTAGAATTGTTTTTTACACAAGTAATTGGACTAGTTACTCAAATCAGGTCTCATGGTGAGACACTTGAGGAAAGGAGAATAGTTCAAATTTTTTTGAGAATTCTGGTAGCAATATTTGATGCCATTGTTGTGGCCATAGAAGAGACAAAGGATATCTCACAATTTTCAGTGCATGAGCTTCATGCATCATTGATTTCTCATGAACATAGACTGAATAGAGAAACAAACTCCTCATTGGAGTATGCTTTCAAGACACAAGTTTCATTTGGTCAGGGTAGAGGCAAAGGAATATCAAATACTAGAGGAAGAGGAATAAGTCCACATAGAGGTGGAAGAGGCAACCCTTCAAGCTCAAGTGGAAGGGAAATAATCAAAATCCAAGTCATGGCCCAAGCCAAAATCAAACACAAGGTCAAAGGTATGATAAATCTCAAGTTTAATGTCATTATTGTAAGAAGTAAAATCATTATGAAAATGAATGTAAAAAGAAGAAACATGATATAAGTAACAAACCAAGTGAAAATTTCACAAAAGAAAATCAGAACCAAGATAGAATGTTTTTAGCTTGCAATGTAGCACAAAAAAAACAAAGGGATGTATGGTTTCTAGATTCAGGGTGCAGTGACCACATGACAATGAACATAGAAATGTTTTCCAATTTAGATGAAAGTGTGAAATTTGAAGTTAAATTAGGGACTGATAGCAAAGTCTTTATCATGAGAAAAGGAAGAGTCAATATTCTAACAAGGAAGGGAGAGAAGAAATACAATTTAGATGTTTATTTTGTCCTCGGTTTGAAGCATAACCTCATAAGAACTGGACAACTCATGCAAAAGGGCTATAATGTATTTTCCAAAAATTATGAGTGCACAATTTTGGATAAGTCTCCAAGTAGACAACTAATTGCAAGAGTTCAAATGACATGTAATAAATTTTTTCACTTAAAGATAAAACCAGATTTGAAGGAAGAAGGTGCTCAAACACAACTGTCAATGAATTCACAAGAGGATGAAAGAAAAGTTGCATTTGTCACACAAGTAAACATTCAAGTAGAAGTTAAACATGAAAACTGGTTATGGCATTTGAGATTTGATCACCTTAATTTTGGGGGTTTTAATTTTTTGCATAGGAAAGGCATGGTGAAGGGATTTCCACTTGTAGAAAAACCATATAGCCTATGTGAAGGATGCACCTTGGGAAAAAACATAGAGATAAATTTTCAACAGGAAAGTCAATAAGGGAAAAGGCACCCTTGGAGATTGTCCATTCAGACTTATGTTGACTAATGCAGACACCATCAATTGGTGGCAGCTATTATTTTTTGACTTTCATAGATGAATATACAATGAATACATGGGTCTATTTCCGAAAACATAAAAAATGAAGTGTTTAAGCACTTCTGTCAATAAAAAGCTCTTGCTCAGAATAAAAGTGGACAATACATCAAAGTTTTAAGGACAGGAAGAGGTGGTGAATACATCTCAAATGAATTCCTATGTTCTTGCAAGGAGCATGATATTCACAAGAAATTTACAACAATGTATACACCTCAGAAAAATGGAGTCGTGAAAAGGAAAAATAGGACCATTATGGAAATGGAAACGAGTTTGTTGAAGGCAAAGCATTCTCCAAATGACTATTGGGTTGAAGTTGTCACTTGTGCTGATCTAGATTTAAATAGGAATGAAAAAAATTACAGATATGACCATAAATATAGAGAAGCAACAAAAATAATACTTCATTTCATTGATGTAAAATACTGAAATATGCTTACAAACAGAAATGGAAATAAACTAGCTCAGGCAATGATAGCTTATCTCTGAGAAGAGATGTGGCGGCTACATGCCTCTGAAGTGTCTTAAAATAAGGCTCGAAGGCCTATTTATTGTTGAGAAACATTGGAAAACCATAAACATCCAAAAACCTAACCCTAGGAGATGAAGCACCAAACTATGGCCCTGCTTTGGGTAAATTGGTACATCAACTTCCCAGGGTCGTAACTTTGGCATATAATCTCCGTTTGATGTGCACAATACCTCATTAGAAAGATCTATCTGAGGAAAACAACTTTGGGATGAGTAACATCAATCCATCAAACCATGTTGCTCCCATTTTTTCAAAAAAATTTCGTTTAGGGCCTCAAAACAACTCCGGAAGTTCAGGACACAAAAAACTACCAAAAATAGTAAATTGTGCTACAAATAAGGAAACTGAAAAACTCAAAGAAACAATGGTGAAGGTCCAAGTGGAATAGGTGGGTGGCCACCAATATCCACCTGGATCATTCCTCCCCCCTTAGGAATCAATGGTCCAAATTGCGTTGAGTTCCTCCATGAGATGAGGAAACTTCTGTTGAACTCAGTCCCTAGTGAGCTACTTGCCCTGGTATAGGAGTTGGCCTTCTTTGACAACTTGATATAGTTGGATCCTTTGTTGTCGATTGTTCTTGCTCTATGTTTCCATGATCCGATCAGTTGTGGCCTGTTTCATGCAATATGGATTTAACTATGTATGTGTGAATTGTTCTGCAATGTTTGATGTGTCTAGCAATGGTGGGAAGTATGGTCAAAGGCGGTCCACATTGAACATTGGGTGCATGCCAAGGAATGGGGGAATGCTAAGCTCAAATGCATTGTCTCCCACAGCCTTGGTATTGGCATACAAACCATATCAGAGTGGTCTGAGTTTCCAATAGGCCCTGGTAAGGCGTTCCTTTTGCAAATGCAACCAGAATTTGGTGCCCAACTGAAACTTGTGTGGCACTCGATGTTGATAATGTTGCTACTTGTATTTGGCATTTGATTTCTCTAGAATGTCATGTACCTACTAGTGTATATGTTGGATGTGCTCAATGAAGTTGTTTTCCTTATCGGTTTCAGACTGGACATGAGCCGAATCTGCCTGAGTAGCTGCAAATGGCATGGCCACATCAATGGGACATAGTGGCTAAAATCCCAAGCCAACCTAAAAGGGGTTGTGGCCAGTCGAGCTGTGGAGAGCTCGGTTATAGCTATGCTGGACATAGGGGAGGTTCTCATCCCATGTGCATGGATTCTTTGAGTTGTACATGTGCAGAATGTGTACGATCATCCTATTGACGACCTTTGTCTAGCCATCAGTTCGGGGATGGAAAGTTATGGACTTAGTGAGCTTGGTGTCCAACATCGACTAGAGACTAGACCAAAATGCACTAAGGAACCTACTGTCTCGATCTGAGATGATAGATTGTGGGATCCCAAAGTGTACCCACACTCATTCAAAGAAGGGTTTAGCAGTGGCTTCTACTGTGATATTCTTCTTGCAGGCCTACATAATGGGCATATTCAATAATCTGTTGACGACCACAAAAAAAAAGTCATTGCCATGCTTAGTAGAAGGAAAGCTCAACATGTAATCCATGGAGATGGATTCCCAAGGTTGATTATGGGTAGGCAGCGGAGTATAGAGGCCTTCCTTCTTGATGGTTGGTTTGGTAATGGCGTAGGTAGTGCAGGATCTAATGTACTTCCCAACATCCCGTCGAAGATTTGGCCAATAGAAATACTTATGCAGTACTGCCATCATTTTATCAACCCTAAAATGCCTAGCAGCCTGACTATAGTGTGCTTCCCAAATCATCTTGGCATGCTCGCGTGAAGGAACACAAAGGTGGCCCAGGTGGCATAAAGGGCATCCTAGAGGTGAAAATATGGAACATGCTAACCCTACAAGAGCGCCTGGTATGTGTGGCCGAATTTTAGGTCACTTTTGTATAGAAGTGGCCAATCAAAAGTCTCATGCCCACAAGAGTTGAGCACGATGGTTAACGCCATGATCGCTGGTTGGCTGAGGCAATATGTAACATTATTGGTTTTTCCCTTCTTATACATGATATTCAGATGGAACTATTGTAGGTATGTGGACCACTTCTGATGGCGATCATTCTGCAACTTCCCTTACATCTGTATGAACTGCAGGGGGCGGTTGTCTGTGTGGATGACCATTTCCTTCCCCAAAATGTAATGCTCCATTGTCGGTAGGCCTGCACAATGGAATACATCTATTTTTCATAAGTGGGATACTTCCGGATCATGTCTGAAACTATCTCACTATGATATGCCACTGGATGCCCGTGTTGAGGAAGGAATGCCCCAATAGTATAATAAGAGGCATCTGTCTCGACCTCAAATGGATGTTTCAAGTCTGGTAATGCGAGAACTGATGCCGAGCAGAGGTGATGTTTCAACTCTGTGAATTCCTTCTATTGAGATTCAGACTAAAAGAATTTTTCTTTCGCTCCTCCCTTGGTGACTTGACTCACAAGCCAAGTGATATGAGAGAATCCCAACACGAACCTCTGGTAGAAATTGGCAAGACCCAGAAAGCTGCGAAGCTCTTTCAAAGTGGATGGAGCTATTCAATCCCAAATGACTTGGATCTTGGCTGGATCCACATGCACCCCCCGTTCATCAATAATGTATCACAGATACTGAACTTGGGTCATGCCAAAAGTGCATTTCTCCAAATTGGCATAGAGCTTGGGTTGCCACAGTGTTTGGGGAACTTTTCGGATGTGATGAAGGTGCTCTTCCCAACTCTAGCTGAAGATCAGGATGTCATCCAAGTATACCACTACAAATGAGTTGGTGAATGGTCAAAAGATGTCATCCATCAGCGTCATGAAGGTTGCAAGAGAATTGTTCAACCTGAAAGGCATAACCAACCATTTGAAAAGGCCCTCCTTGGCTTTGAAGGAAGTCCTCCACACATCAGAGGATTCAATTGGTACCTGGTGATATCCAGACTTCAAGTCGATCTTGCTGAAATATTTCACCCCCTTTAGTTGGTCTAAAAGGTCATTAATTCGTGGGATCGGGTACCTATTTCGGATAGTGATCTTGTTCAGTTCCTGATAGTCAATACAAAGTATCCAAGTCCCATCCTTCTTCTATACCAACAAGATCGAGCTCCCATAGGGAGATGAACTTGGTCGAATGTGACCTTTCTGCAGCAGTTCTTGAATCTGCCTCTTGATTTCGTCGTTCTCCAGAACGGAGCGCCGATAGATTGGTCCATTGGGTACTGGTGCACCTGAGGTTAGATCGATGGAGTGCTTGACCTGGCAGTGCAGAGGCACCCCTGCAAGGGAGGTCAAGATGTCCTTGTACTCCTCCACGACCTTGCTTATTTGTTGTTGTCATGCAGAGGGGCCCTGTCTAGAGGTCGTGGACACCGTCTTCTTCTTTCCTTAAGGGCATATCATCAGGAAGACAAAATCCTTGATTTTGGAAATGAGCTTACTGCATTTTTTGCAGTAACCAAAGAGATGCCAGAAGGTGGTGTTACCTCCGGTATCCTGTACAACTTATTTCCCAAAGTAACAATAACAGCACGAGGCCTGGACTCATACAGAGCATGTCGCTTCCACAAGTATGGTTGGCCTAATAATACATCACAAACATAAAGGGGAGCAACGTCACACAATACCTCATCCGTGAAGGGCTTGATGTTGAATGGAAAGTGACACTGTTGGCTCACACGAAGATCCCGTCCTTGTTGAAGCCACCCGATGGTGTACAGTTGTGGACATTTTGTGGTCGGTAAGCCCAACCGTTTCACGAGCTTTGCCGAAATGAGGTTCTTTTGGCTCACGTTGTCAATAATGAGCTGTAGCGGGGAACCATTTACCCACATCTAGGAGTGAAAGAGGAGCTCCTCCTCCTCTGGATCTTTGGGTTCCTCCTTCTAGATCTTTGTGGTGGCAACAGTGGTGTTGGGCTCCGCATCGATAATCTGATTCCCTTTGTCATTCCCCTTATTGGGTTCTAACTCAGAGTTAGAACATGCATCTGATTCTGAAGGCTTTAGATCGACCACAAGTGACTGCTTGGACCGAAACTAACTTGTGTTGTGAGTGGAGCTCTTATGGAACTCACACCACTTTCTCGTGTCCTTCTTTAGCTTCACGATGTTGTTCTTTGCTTGCGGTTTTGGTGGGTTGTCCTGGGCCACCCCGCCTTGGCTTTGTCCTTTCTTCAGCGGTTTGGGGTCACCTTTCCCTTACTTTGGATTTGCAGATCCAAACTCTCGCTTCTTCTGTTAAAACTTCTAATCGATCTTGACGACAAATCGGTACCCCATGTCAAGCGAGGAGATGTCTAGGAAATCCATCTCGTCCTGGATGTACATGTGTAGGCAGCCGCAGTATTCGAGTACTAAATGTAGCTCAGAATCCTTGATACCCAACTTTGTGCGAAGGGTATGAAAAATATTGGTAAACTCTGGCACGTCTTGGTCCCTTCCCTGCCACAGCGTGGTCGACTTTATGCATTTATTCTCATAGCTTTTGACAAGGAAGTACTGCTCCTTGATGGCATTCTGTAATGAATTCCAAGTGGGTACGACTGAAAACAGTGATGCCGTACTTTCATCCTTCTGCTCACAGTAGGTTTCCCACCATTCCTTAACATGGGGAGCGGCTTTGAGAAGAGCGAAAGTAATCTTTTCCCAGCTAGAAAAATCATGGATAGAAATATACCCTTCTAGCAGATTTAATCATTTATCTATAGCGTCTGCATCTATTTGACCCTCAAACATGGGAATGCCAAAGTTAACTTGTACCTTAAAGGGTGTGGCGCTTCTAGAGTAGCTGTTGGAAGTAAATGTGTCACCCCTCGGTAGCCGCTGAAGGATCTAGGCAAATTTGTCCATCATCACATTCCTTTGTCGCTCGAGGGGCTCTTCGAGCAAGATTTTGATAGGATCTCCTGCCCCCTCATCTTTCTTTTCATCCGCCATGGGAGGTCGTCGGGATTTGCAAGGTTGATCTTGTAGAGGTTTGGCCATTTCAATCCCTAACTCCTTATACTCTGACCTCGTTGGGGACATGCAAAGACAAACAGAGAAAGAGCAGCCCCTCTGATACCACTGATCTAGATTTAAACAGGAACACAACAAATTACAGATATGACCATAAATACAAATATGCAACAGAAATAATACTTCAATTCATTGATGTAAAATGTTGAAATACGCTTACAAATAGAAATGGAAATAAACTAGCTTGGGCGATGGTAGCTTATTTCTGAGAAGAGATGTGGCGGTTACATGCCAATAAACTATCTTACAATGAGGCTCGAAGGCCTATTTGTTGTTGAGAAACAATGGAAGCCTAAACATCCAGAAACCTAACCTTAGGAGATGAAGCGCCAAACTATGGGCCCCGTTTTGGGTAGATTGGTACATCAACTTCTTCGGGTCATAACTTTGTCATATGATCTTCGTTTGACATGAAAAATACCTCATTAGAAAGATCTATCCGAGGACAACAACTTTGGGATGAGAAACATCAATTCATGGGCCCATATTTCTTCCAGTTTTCTCAAAAAATGTTGTTTAGGGCCTCAAAACGGCTCTGGAAGTTTAGGACCCGAAAGACTACCAAAAATAGTAAATTATGCTACAAATAAGGAAACTGAAAAACTGAAAGAAACAATGGTGGAGGTCAAAGTGGAATAGAAGGGTGGCCACCAATATCCACCTGGATCATGTGCAACATATATCATTAATAGGTGTCCAACCAATAGTGTCAAGAATATGGTTCTTGAAGAGGAATGGAGTGGAAGAAAGCATAATGTCACTCATATGGGAGTGCTTGGATGTGTCGGTTATGCACACGTCCGGAATGAATTAAGGAAGAATTTGGACAACAAGGGGGAGAAATGCATATTTGTTGGATATAGTGATGAATCCAAGGCATACAAGATCTACAATCCATTATCCAAGAAGGCCATAGTCAACAGAGGTGTGCAGTTCATAGAAGAGGAAGCATGGGATGGAAGTTTAGAGAAGACAATCATTGTGAAATCCTGTATATCACATGAAGATAAAGAGGAATTAACCGCAGCAAGCAATTCCTCAACAATTACTCCTTCTACTCCTATCCAAGCACAAGAAAGCAATCAACAATTAACACCATCAACAAATAATAGGATAGTGTCCCACAGTCAATTAAGTACTACTCCAAGCACATCGCAAAGACCCGCAACATCATCTACCTCCAGCACAATATCAAGTGACATGTCAAGCCCATCTTTTGCAAGCATAAGAAGACAAAAATTTAGAAATTTAATTGAAATTTATGAGAAAAATGAAGTTAATAATAGTGTTGGTTCAAATTCATTATTTGCATTGTTTTGTCATGTAGATGACCCAATCCATTTTGAAGATGCAATCAAAGAAGAAAAATGGATTTCGACAATGGATGAAGAAATAGAAGCAATAGAAAAGAATGACACATGGGAGTTAGTGGACCTTTTGCAAAGAAAAAAAGTCATTGGAGTGATGTCGGTCTATAAGACCAAGAGAAACGTTGAAGGAAAGATTGAAAGGCATAAATCAAGGCTAGTTGTCAAAGCATACAAGCAGCAACATGGAAGAGATTATGAGGAGACATTTGCACCAGTCGCAAGGATGGAGATAGTGTGTACAATGTTGTCAATTGTCATACAACATAAATGGAAAGTGTAGAAAATGAACGTAAAATCAACGTTCTTGAATGAAGTGCTAAAAGAGGAGGTATATGTTGCGCAACCACGTAATTATGAGGTAGAAGGCTAAGAAGACAAGGTGTATAGGTTGAGGAAAGCTCTTTATGGTCAAGCACAGTATGCATGGTATAACATGTTAGATGCTTACTTGATCGACAATGGCTTCAACAAATGTGATGGTCAGTCTACTCTCTACATCAAAGAGAGTGATGGTAAGCTTCTTATTTTTGTTTCGTATGTAGATGATTTTATTTTTATAGGGAGTGGTGATTTCCTCATTTTGATTTCAAATAAGTCATGAAAAGTGAACTTCAAATTACTGACTTGGGGTTGTTAAGGTGTCTTTTGGGCATAGAAGAGAATCAAACATAAAATGGTATTTTTGTTTCCCAATAAAAGCATGTAGCAGCGATTTTGGAGAGGTTTAATAAGCAGAACAACAAGCCCGCACCAACTCCAATTGTCATGGGGTTAAAGTTGAGCAAATAAAATTGCAACAGGAATGTCATTCAACATTATACAAAAGTATGGTGGCAAGCTTGATGTATTTGACAGCAACCAGGCATGATATAATGTATGCCGTAAGTTTGGTGTCAAGTTTCATGGAGACACCCAAGGATACACATTGGCAATGAGCCAAAAGAATTTTAAGGTATGTCAATAGGACAAAGGAGTATGGCATTTTGTACACCACTACAAATGATTTTAGGTTGGTTGGTTACACTAACATTTACTGATCAGGAAGTGTTGATGATAGAAAGAGCATGTCAGGATATGTTTTTCATTTAGGTTCGGGAGCAGCCAATGGTGTCATTGCCAATAGTAGAAGCTGAATATATCAATGCAACATCGAGAACATGTCAAGCATTTTGGATGAGAAGAATGTTGAGGGATTTATGCCATGAACAAGAGGGGACAACAACTATTTTCTATGACAACATTCCTCAATTTCACTATCAAGGAATTATGTTTTTCATAAGAGAACCATGCACATTGATGCTAAATATCATTTTATTAGACTATTAATTAACAATGGTGAAATTGTGTTGCAGCATTCTATGTCATAAGATCAATTTTCAGAGATCTTCACAAAGCCATTGGCATGTGAAAATTTTGTTTATCTAAGAGATTGTGTGGGAAATATCAATGGCGGCAGTTGTGATTAAGGTGGGGTATTGGAAAATTAATCCCAACCATCGTGTTAAATAAACTGAATGCAACCATACATGTGGTACATGTGTAAATCAACCAAGTAGATTTTGTTTGCAGGTTGAGGAATTAGTTTGTAGGCTAAAGGACATGGATTAAGTGAAATGCTGAGCAGGGGTACAAACTTCCAATTCCACAACACATCAAGTAATTAAGAACAAATAGACATTTAATGAAGGGTTGATAAAAACACATGGCGAGACAGCAACTGTTATTTGTATTCTACAACATGCTCAGGCTCAGAAAAATATATTTTGTACAATCACCCATATTATTTCTTAATACTTTGACCATGTCATGAATTAATGCGTTAAAACTTGTATCTTTGAATATATATATAGAAGTTTTTAATTCAGTCAAGGGTGTAAGTATGAGAGGTCAAAAAGAGAAAATCATGGAGCAATTTGTGGTGCGCACGTAAAAACAATTTGTTACCAGTTTCACACAAAGTTACTCCGCAACTCTTCGTGAAGTGTAAATCTCAATAAAAACTCTGGTTTTACTTAGTGAAGGTGGTGAAAGAGCTACAACGTACATATTTTATGTGAATGAATTTTTCTTGCTTGTGTGAAATCATAATATAGTTTGTTACGATATGGTTTTTTTTTTTAAATTTCACGTCTAGTTTTTAGTGGCTCTTATGTTGTTTTCTGAACTTTCACGTCATGTTTTTACCATTTAAATTTTTTAGTTTTTAGCTCATGTTAGTTGCCCAAGTCAACTATGATTTAATCCCTGCAACTGAAGTCTAGACAAAGACTCCCCTGTCCAAAACCTTTAACCAACTCCTCCATAGGCTTAACCATTTGCCATCTTCCACCTGCACATGCTTGTACAAATCCTTCACATTGGAATTGATAAACAGCACAACGTCAAGCGCTTGTCAATGCCAAGTTGCAGTAGAATTGTAGAACTCTGGATGCTGTTGTTGCATAAGTATCTCCACCTTAGCTCGAAGTTGGCACTAAAAATCCTCCAGGATCGAGTGCGCTCTGGAGGTCTGCATGCTCCTTGACCTCTTTTGTTTGCCATGACTACAAACATCAGCAGGCATCAATGACTGCAGAGATGCTCTATGAGCAACGAGGGAAGCATTCATGATTGTGATGAATGCTCAATCACTTGTATTTTCTTGCCTCACAGAACATCTATGCGGCATATTAATACAACTCAACAAACTGCACACAACCATCCAGATCAGGGAGCACGAGGATACATACCAAAATATGGTCGACAGAAAGAATAGCGGAGAGTAAATGTGATAACATTAATTTAATATAAGCCTGTCGTGTGTGTTTGTTGTCTATGGATCATATGTCTCCCGTCCCGGCAAGCCCAGCCAAGCCAAACAGGGAGTGACATTTTATACAGAAAGTCAGAAAATTAGTGTATTGCTTCCACAGACATGAAGAATCTAAGAATATTAGAGTTAGATTTAAGCGGAATTACATGTGGTCGCACATGCACATGGAGACAGTGGCAGCTCATTCACGTCGCTTCATTTTATAAAAGTGGCGAGTAGCCTGTTTTCGGGGCAGTCACATTTATTTATGATATTGACACTGAATAATTTCCTGGCAACCCAGGACAACTACTTGAGACATTATGTAGTTGGCTACTGCAAATGGTAACCGATTTGCAACCGAAGGAAAAGAATAAGCACACGGAAAGGAAACCAAAGGAAACAGAAATACTATTTTTCTATTGCGCATGCCCATCCAGAGCGCTCAAGATTCCTTGGGGCTAAGATTACTCCACGCCTGTCGCTTGACGAGAGCCATAACATTAATGACCATAAATTGATTAAAGTTTATGATTGTTAAAAGTGATTACATTTGAAGATTAGTTCTATTTAATAATGACTGCCAGGGTATTTGTTCTATATAAGGGTCCTCATGGTTTTGCAACTATTTCAAAATAACATTTATTTTTTCAATTTGACAATATTTTGGAATTTTTAAGCATTATAAGTTAAGCTACTAGGAGAATGAAAAAGGTATTAATGCCCTGCAAAATGTTTATTAAGGTGTTTTATAGTTTAGTACATAGATATTTGGTTTAAATAGAATTCTCAATTAATATATAGATATCAATATTAATTATTTTATATATATATATAAAATGTATTTTATTATGGTTACTAAAATTTATAGTTATAATAACTTTATTTTATTTTTAATAAAATTAAACAAATATAAATGAATTTTAGAATTTTTAACCTTAAATTTAAAGTTAATATCTTTTATCATATTTTCATTTTATTAGGTTAAAATTTTATTGGTAAAAAGAAAAATATTTTTAATTTAATGAGAAAATCTCTTTGTATAAACACCATTTTGTACATACTTTCCTTAAATCACAATACAATTTATCATGTAAGGTACAATTTAAAGAAATGTAAGTCTTTATTTTATATTGTTAATATTATATATTTGTTTCCACATTTGGGTCTCTACAAAAATATCATATAATTAATGTTTTGATTATCAACGATCTCAATATTTGAGCACAAACATGTTATAATTCATACTTTCCTTAAATTAGAGTACAATTTCCAATGCATGGTACAATTTAAATAAATGCAATTCATCTTTTACAATTTAAAGAAATGCATTTCATCTTTTATATTTCTAATATCATATATTTCTTTATAAATTCAACTTATAGGTCTTTAAACAAATATCAATATTTGGGAACAAACATGTTACAATAGAACCAAGTTGTTTGTTCTTTAATTTTTCATTCTAACAATTATGCGAGGGCAGATGGCCCTTTAGATCCCTTGCTGCACTATGTTTGATTAGACATGCTTTTGCTAATATATTTAGATCTTACTCAATGAAGATCCCACTCAATGTAACCCCTTTCCAATTTTTAGATGTATGTTAAATACACAATCCAAGAAATATGTTCACCACAATTACTAATGCTATATATGAATTTCCACTACTGAATATATGTGTGTTATAATATCTATTTCTATAACTTTAACAATGACCTCCATACTGTTTGAATAAGTTTTCTCATAAACAATTTAAAAGAATTGATAATATTTAACATGCAATTTGAATAAAAATCTAGAATAATGTACTTTAACAAGGATACTCATGCATAGTTATTTTGAAATCTTTGTATTTTTCCTCATCATCATGCTTTGATGAAGCCCATTCATATATTTATAGATTTTAATGATTGCTTAAAGTATTGTAAGGAAAATTATTGTTGTATAATTTTCATTATGATAATTTATTGTTGTAGCATTATATTTATTGGTGTGAAATTTATTCCTATCATTTAATTTATTTGAGAAGAATGTGTGTGTATGTGTGTGAAGGAGAGAGAGAAAGAGAGCATTGTTAATCTATTGATGGAGATAGAAGTGGATGTAGTTCAACCCATTGATGGTTATAATTAGTACATGGTACCAAAGTAGTAATGAAACCTTCAATCTAGGTTTAAGCAGAGCCTTCTTGCCCTTATAGCAATTAAAGAGACATAATCTCATCCTTGATTATCTTGATAGCTCCAATTCAATTGGATATCAACATGAAGAGGAATTGCACTAAAAATATAGTTACGAAAGGAATACTAGCTTTAGATTCTTGGTTATATATTTTTACTACTAATGTGTTATTAGTCTTTTGTTGTTTATAGGTTACATTAGAGGGTAGGTCATACCTATAATCCTAAGGAGTAGTTGCATTAAGAAATGAACAAAGAAAATAGTCTTTCTATTTAGATAATATATATCTCTATATATTTTAGAGAAATAGAGATAAAAAATTCAATTCCACAAATTATCCATGTTGGTGAGGCAAGTGGAATATGAATGAACTAGCCATAAGAAATAAAGAAAGTATTGTTAACTAAAGTCAACAATTTGAACTGATGTTAACTAATGCCAACAAAAGAAAATGATGCCTAGGCAAGGTAAATAATGGCACACCATGGTGAACCTATTTCTTCTAATTTTCACAAAAGGTGACTATATTTTGTGAAATCCAACTATATTAAACCATAACCAAATTCAAGAATTATTAACAAAATTCAACCATTGTTAAAAGATATAAACAAATGCAAACCAAATACAATTGTAACAAGCCAACATTTAAAAATGTAGTCAATTATAGTTAACCAAACTTAACCCAAAAATAATCCTCAACGAAGGTCAACAACTTTCTAATTCTCCACATAGAGGTAATTAAGTATTGTTAAATAAATTCAACATAGAAAACCAAACTCAACTAACTTCAAAAACACTAAAACATAGTTGACCAAAGTCATCCATATCAAAAAATCATTATAAAAAATTAACTAACATAAGTTAAGAAATTGTCGAATAAATTCCACCATAATCAACTTTGATTAACTATAATTAACCATTATTCACTATTCTCAACTAAAACCAACCATCATTAACTAGTCGGAATTCATAAAATATTTAATTCTATATTCCACCCATATTAAGCACATTCTACTCTACCCGGTAACAATAGTGAATAAAACAAAATCTAATCACCCTTATTCAACCAAAATGAAGCATAATCATTTTGACTCAAATTCCACCATAGTTAATTTGGGACACACCCCATCGTAGTTAATTTTAGTTTCGATTCAATGAATGTTAATGGAGTGAAAATCAAGTATAGTCGATTTTAAATTAGACTCAATAATGGCGAGCATTTAATATAATTGATATTAATATTAATTGCCATTTGTATATTTGTATATGATTCTAATATAATTGATATTAATATTAATTGGCATTTGTAGGTGATTCTTTTTATATTCAACTAATTTTCCGAATTCTTAATACTAAATGTGAAATATTATTGAAACCAAACTCTTTAATTTGTGTTGTGCCATTATATTATAGTAAGATTGAATTTCATTGATGTTAATATATTCACATCACAATATATAATATAATTTGAAGTTAACCTATAATTGTCACAATGAGACATAATATTGAAGTGAATTATATGGCCATATTGTAATAAATTATTGAAGTCAAGTACTAATATTATTTCTCTTGAAATGTCATGGTATCACATAATATTGAAGGGGATCATAATTAAACAATGTAAAAATAATCACGAGTTAGTTAACTAACATAAAATTGAAGGGATCATAATTAACCAATGTAAGAATAACCATGAGTTAATTAATTATGGATAGTCACAAAAAAAACTATGGTCTCGTAAAATTAACTACAGTGAATTATCCATTAGCATGATTAACTAAATTCAACCACACTCAATCAAATTTCCACTAGTGAATATATGTGTGTTATAATATCTATTTTTATAACTTTAACAATGACCTCCATAATGTTTGAATAAGTTTTCTCATAAACAATTTAAAAGAATTGATAATATTTAACATGCAATTTGAACAAAAATCTAGAATAATGTACTTTAACAAGGAGATCATGCAAGTTTTTCTCTTATACTTTAACAATGCGATATCATCTACAATTTATTTAAACACCTTGATCTTCTAAGCATAGAAGTATAATAATGATAATTATAATTATTTAAAGATGTGTTGACGTGATCTAAACTTATGAGTTTGTAAATGTTAGGTTTTATTTCAACTATACAAACAACATAATTTAGAGCTAAGTTCATGTATATATGAGGAATCAATAAGAGATTTAACATAACTTCCATAACAAGGATACTCATGCATAGTTATTTTGAAATCTTTGTAGTTCTCCTCTTCATCATGCTTTGATGAAGCCCATTCATATATTTATAGATTTTAATGATTGCTTAAAGCATTGTATGGAAAATTATTATTGTATAATTTTCATTATGATAATTTATTGTTGTAGCATTATATTTATTGGTGCGAAATCTATTCCTAGCATTTAATTTATTGGAGAAGAATGTGTGTGTATGTGTCTGAAGGAGAGAGAGAAAGAGAGCATTGTTAATCTATTGATGGAGATAGAAGTAGATGTAGTTCAACTCATTGATAGTTATAATTAGTACATGGTACCAATGTAGTAATGGAACCTTCAATCTAGGTCTAAGTAGAGCCTTATAGCAATTAAAGAGACATAATCTCATCCTTGATTATCTTGATAGCTCCAATTCAATTGGATATCGACATCAAGAGGAATTGCACTAAAAATGTAGTTATGAAAGGAATACTATCTTTAGATTCCTGGTTATATTTTTTTTACTACTAATATGTTATTAGTTTTTTTGTTGTTTAAAGGTTACATTAGAGGGTAGGTCATACCTATAATCCTAAGGAGTAGTTGCATTAAGAAATGAACAAAGAAAATAGGCTTTCTATTTAGATTATATATATATATATATATATATATAATTAGAGAAATAGAGATAAAAAATTCAATTCCACAAATTATCCATGTTGGTGAAGCAAGTGGAATATGAATGAACTAGCCATAAGAAATAAAGAAAGTATTGTTAACTAAAGTCAACAATTTGAATTGATGTTAACTAATGCCAACAAAAGAAAATGATGCCCAGGCAAGGTAAATAATGGCACACCATGGTGAACCTTTTTCTTCTAATTTTCACAAAATGTGACTATATTTTGTGAAATACAACTATAATAAACTATTGCTAACCAAATTCAAGAATTATTAACAAAATTCAACCATTGTTAAAAGATATAAACAAATGCAAACCAAATACAATTGTAACAAGCCAACATTTACAAAATGTAGTCAATTATAGTTAACCAAACTTAACCCAAAAAATAATCCTCGACAAATGTCAACAACTTTCTAATTCTCTACATAGAAGTAATTAAATATTGTCAAATAAATTCAACATAAAAAACCAAACTCAACTAACTCTAAACACACTAAAACATAGTTGACCAAAATCATCCATATCAAAAAATAGTTATAAAAAATTAACTAACATAAATTAAGGAATTGTCAAATGAATTCCACCATAATCAACTTTAATTAACTATACTTAACCATTATTCACCATTGTCAACTTAAACCAACCATCAATAACTAGTCGGAATTCATAAAATATTTAAATCTATATTCCACCCATATTAAGCACATTCTACCTGGTAACAATAGTGAATAAAACAAAATCTAATCACCCTTATTCAACAAAAATGAAGCATAATCATTTTGACTCAAATTCCACCATAGTTAATTTGGGACACACCCAATCGTAGTTAATTTTAGTTTCAATTCAATGAATGTTAATGGAGTGAAAATCAAGTATAGTCGATTTTAAATTAGACTCAATAATGGTGATTATTTAATATAATTGATATTAATATTAATTGCCATTTGTATATTTGTATATGATTCTAATATAATTGATAATTTTAATGGAGTGAAAATCAAGTATAGTCGATTTTAAATTAGACTCAATAATGGTGAGTATATTTGTATATATTCTAATATAATTGATATTAATATTAATTGCCATTTGTATATTTGTATATGATTCTAATATAATTGATATTAAGATTAATTGGCATTTGTACATGATTCTTTTTATATTTAACCAATTTTCTGAATTCTTAATATTAAATGTGAAATATTATTGAAACCAAACTCCTTAATTTGTATTGTGCCATTATATTATAGTAAGGTTGAATTTCATTAAGTTAATATATTCACATCACAATATAATATAATTTAAAGTTAACCTATAATTGTCATAATGAGACATAATAGTGAAGTGAACTATATGACCCTATTGTAATAAATTATTGAAGTCAAGTACTAATATTATTTCTCTTGAAATGTCATGGTATCACACAACATTGCAGGAGATCATAATTAAACAATGTAAAAATAATCACGAGTTAGTTAACTAACATAACATTGAAGGGATCATAATTAACCAATGTAAGAATAACCATGAATTAGTTAATTATGGATAGTCACAAAAAAAAACTATGGTATGGTAAAATCAACTATAGTGAATCATTACAAAGATTAATTAAAGTCAACCACACTCAATCAAATTTCCACTAATGAATATATGTGTGTTATAATATCTATTTCTATAACTTTAACAATGACCCCCATAATGTTTGAATAAGTTTTCTCATAAACAATTTAAAAGAACCAATAATATTTAACATGCAATTTGAACAAAAATCTAGAATAATGTACTTTAACAAGGAGATCATGCAATTTTTTCTCTTACACTTTAACAATGCGATATCCTCTGCAATTTATTTAATCACCTTGATCTTCTAAGCGTAGAAGTATAATAATGATAATTGTAATTATTTAAACATGTGTTGACGTGATCTAAACTTATGAGTTTGTAAAGGTTAGGTTTTATTTCAACTACACAAACAACATAATTTATAGCTAAGTTCATGTAGATATGAAGAATCAATAAGAGATTTAACATAACTTCCATAACAAGGATACTCATGCATAGTTATTTTGAAATCTTTGTATTTTTCCTCTTCATCATGCTTGGATGAAACCCATTCATATATTTATAGATTTTAATGATTGCTTAAAGCATTGTATGGAAAATTATTGTTGTATAATTTTCATTATGATAATTTATTGTTGTAGCATTATATTTATTGGTGTGAAATCTATTCCTAGCATTTAATTTATTTAAGAAGAATGTGTGTGTATGTGTCTGAAGGAGAAAGAGAAAGAGAGCATTGTTAATCTATTGATGGAGATAGAAGTAGATGTAGTTCAACTCATTGATGTTTATAATTAGTACATGGTACCAAAGTAGTAATTAAACCTTCAATCTAGGTCTAAGCAGAGCCTTCTTGCCCTTATAGTAATTAAAGAGACATAATCTCATCCTTGATTATCTTGATAGCTCCAATTCAATTGGATATCGACATGAAGAGCAATTGCACTAAAAATATA
Organism: Pinus tabuliformis; assembly: GCA_031772625.1. Lineage (NCBI taxonomy): Eukaryota > Viridiplantae > Streptophyta > Pinopsida > Pinales > Pinaceae > Pinus > Pinus tabuliformis. The sequence goes on from CM062806.1 coordinate 945,111,701, forward strand.
GTTATGAAAGGAATACTATCTTTAGATTCTTGGTTATATTTTTTTACTACTAATGTGTTATTAGTTTTTTGTTGTTTATAGGTTACATTAGAGGGTAGGTCATACCTCTAATCCAAAGGAGCAGTTGAATTAAGAAATGAACAAAGGAAATAGGTTTTCTATTTAGATAATATATATCTCTATATAAATTAGAGAAATAGAGATGAAAAAATCAATTCCACAAATTATCCATGTTGGTGAGGCAAGTGGAATATGAATGAACTAGCCATAAGAAATAAAGAAAGTATTGTTAACTAAAGTCAACAATTTGAACTGATGTTAACTAATGCCAACAAAAGAAAATGATGCCTAGGAAAGGTTAATAATGGCACACCATGGTGAACCTATTTCTTCTAATTTTCACAAAATGTGACTATATTTTGTAAAATCCAACTATATTAAACCATTGCTAACCAAATTCAATAATTATTAACAAAATTCAACCATTGTTAAAATATATAAACAAATGCAAACCACATACAATTGTAACAAGCCAACATTTACAAAATGTAGTCAATTACAGTTAACCAAACTTAACCCAAAAAATAATCCTCAACAAAGGTCAACAACTTTCTAATTCTCCACATAGAGGTAATTATATATTGTTAAATAAATTCAACATAGAAAACCAAACTCAACTAACTTCAAACACACTAAAACATAGTTGACCAAAGTCATCCATATCAAAAAATAATTATAAAAAATTAACTACCATAAGTTAAGAAATTTTCAAATGAAATCCATCATAATCAACTTTAATTAACTAGAATTAACCATTATTCACTATTGTCAACTAAAACCAACCATCATTAACTAATCGGAATTCATAAAATATTTAAATCTATATTCCACCCATATTAAGCACATTCTACCGGGTAACAATAGTGAATAAAACAAAATCCAATCACCCTTATTCAACCAAAATGAAGCATAATCATTTTGACTCAAATTCCACCATAGTTAATTTGGGACACACCCAATCTTAGTTAATTTTAGTTTCGATTCAATGAATGTTAATGGAGTGAAAATCAAGTATAGTCGATTTTAAATTAGACTCAATAATGGTGAGCATTTAATATAATTGATATTAATATTAATTGTCATTTGTATATGATTCTAATATAATTGATATTAATATTAATTGGCATTTGTACATGATTTTTTTATATTTAACCAATTTTCCGAATTCTTAATACTAAATTTGAAATATTATTGAAACCAAACTCTTTAACTCTTTAATTTGTATTGGGCCATTATATTATAGTGAGATTGAATTTCATTGAAGTTAATATATTCACATCACAATGTAATATAATTTGAAGTTAACTTATAATTGTCACACTGAAACATAATATTGAAGATGGCCATATTCTAATAAATTATTGAAGTCAAGTACTGATATTATTTCTCTTGAAATGTTATGGTATCACATAACATTGAAGGGGATCATAATTAGACAATGTAAAAATAATCACGAGTTATTTAACTAACATAACATTGAAGGGATCATAATTAACCAATGTAAGAATAACCATGAGTTAGTTAATTATGGATAGTCACAAAAAAAAAAACTATGGTATGGTAAAATCAACTACAGTGAATTATCCATTAGCATGATTAACTAAAGTCAACCACACTCAATCAAATTTCCACTACTGAATATATGTGTGTTATAATATCTCTTTCTATAACTTTAACAATGACCTCCATAATGTTTGAATAAGTTTTCTCATAAACAATTTAAAAGAATTGATAATATTTAACATGCAATTTGAACAAAAATCTAGAATAATGTACTTTAACAAGGAGATCATGCAATTTTTTCTCTTACACTTTAACAATGCGATATCCTCTACAATTTATTTAAACACCTTGATCTTCTAAGCATAGAAGTATAATAATGATAATTGTAATTATGTAAACATGTGTTCACATGATCTAAACTTATGAGTTTGTAAAGGTTAGGTTTTATTTCAACTACACAAACAACATAATTTAGAGCTAAGTTCATGTAGATATGAAGAATCAATAAGAGATTTAACATAACTTCTATAACAAGGATACTCATGCATAGTTATTTTGAAATCTTTGTATTTTTCCTCTTCATCATGCTTTGATGAAGCCCATTCATATATTTATAGATTTTAATGATTGCTTAAAGCATTGTATGGAAATTTATTGTTGTATAATTTTCATTATGATAATTTATTGTTGTAGCATTATATTTATTAGTGTGAAATCTATTCCTAGCTTTTAATTTATTTGAGAAGAATGTGTGTGTATGTGTATGAAGGAGAGAGAGAAAGAGAGCATTGTTAATCTCTTGATGGAGATAGAAGTAGATGTAGTTCAACTCATTAATGGTTATAATTAGTACATGGTAACAAAGTAGTAATGAAACCTTCAATCTAGGTCTAAGCAGAGCCTTTTTGCCCTTATAGCAATTAAAGAGACATAATCTCATCCTTGATTATCTTGATAGCTCCAATTCAATTGGATATCGACATGAAGAGGAATTGCACTAAAAATATAGTTATGAAAGGAATACTATCTTGAGATTCTTGGTTATATTTTTTTACTACTAATGTGTTATTAGTTTTTTGTTGTTTATAGGTTACATTAGAGGGTAGGTCATGCCTCTAATCCTAAGGAGTAGTTGCATTAAGAAATGAACAAAGAAAATAGGTTTTCTATTAAGATAATATATATCTCTATATAAATTAGAGAAATAGAGATAAAAAATCAATTCCACAAATTATCCATGTTGGTGGGGCAAGTGGAATATGAATGAACGAGCCATAAGAAATAAAGAGAGTATTGTTAACTAAAGTCAACAATTTGAACTGATGTTAACTAATGCCAACAAAAGAAAATGATGCCTAGGCAAGGTTAATAATGGCACACCATGGTGAACCTATTTCTTCTAATTTTCACAAAATGTGACTATATTTTTTGAAATCCAACTATAATAAACCATTGCTAACCAAATTCAAGAATTATTAACAAAATTCAACCATTGTTAAAAGATATAAACAAATGCAAACCAAATACAATTGTAACAAGCCAACATTTACAAAATGTAGTCAATTATAGTTAACCAAACTTAACCCAAAAAATAATCCTCAACAAAGATCAACAGCTTTCTAATTCTCTACAAAGAGGTAATTAAATATTGTTAAATAAATTCAACATAGAAAACCAAACTCAACTAACTTCAAACACACTAAAACATAGTTGACCAAAGTCATCCATATCGAAAAATAGTTATAAAAAATTAACTAGCATAAATTAAAGAATTGTCAAATGAATTCCACCATAATCAACTTTAATTAACTATAGTTAACCATTATTCACTATTGTCAACTAAAACCAACCATCATTAAATAGTCAGAATTCATAAAATATTTAAATCTATATTCTACCCATATTAAGCACATTCTATCGGGTAACAATAGTGAATAAAACAAAATCTAATCACCCTTATTCAACCAAAATGAAGCATAATCATTTTGACTCAAATTCCACCCTAGTTAATTTGGGACACACCCAATCGTAATTAATTTTAGTTTCGATTCAATGAATGTTAATGGAGTGAAAATCAAGTATAGTCGATTTTAAATTAGACTCAATAATGGTGAGCATTTAATATAATTATATTAATATTAATTGCCATGTGTATATTTGTATATGATTCTAATATAATTGATATTAATATTAATTGGCATTTGTACATGATTGGTTTATGTTCAACCAATTTTCCGAATTCTTAATACTAATTGGGAAATATTATTGAAATCAAACTCTTTAATTTGTGTTGTGCCATTATATTATAGCAAGATTGGATTTCATTGAAGTTAATATATTCACGTCACAATATAATATAATTTGAAGTTAACCTATAATTGTCATAATGAGACATAATATTGAAGTGAACTATATGGCCATATTATAATAACTTATTGAAGTCAAGTATTAATATTATTTCTTTTGAAATGTCATGGTATAACATTGAAGGGGATCATAATTAAACAATGTAAAAATAATCATGAGTTAGTTAACTAATATAACATTGAAGGGATCATAATTAACCAATGTAAGAATAACCATGAGTTAGTTAATTATGGATAGTCACAAAAAAAAAACTATGGTATGGTAAAATCAACTACAATGAATTATCCATTAGCATGATTAACTAAAGTCAACCACACTCAATCGAATTTAACCAATGGTAACCATGCTCATCCAAGTTCAAATAATATCCATCATTGTTCACTGATTATCACTCGATGTCTAAAGAAACTTAACATAACTAATAAATTTAAAGCATTTCCAACCATGCTAAATTGAACTTTTTGATAATGAATTGTATGTTGGAAAATAGAAACATTGAGATGTGGGGTGAATCAGTATTGCACAAATATTATAAAATTTTCTATAAATAAATAAGTTTTTACAATTCAAGCTTCAATACCACATGGAGAGAAACATGCACAAAAGAAACAAAATAAACATCACATGAAGACACCAAGATTTTAGGTGGAAAACCCCTAGGGTTAGAAACCATTGAACTATTTGTTTCTTCTTCTTCTATGTTGCTTCAAAATATTCTCATTTACATACATCAACTAGCCACCAATAACAAATAAGCCCATACTCCTTATAAATGAGATTAGTGGGTGACCACCAACTTGGATCGACCACCCCTACAATATAAAGATCAACATGCACTTAACTTGAAGCCACAAGTTCATGCACCAACAATTCTAGAGCTATAATGAAATTTAGGACTGAATTGAAAATACAATTGATAGCATCAATGAAGGACCCTTCAGTTGCCACTAAAATACTCTCCTTGTGAGAGAACAAATCTCCACACTCTACCTTCAAAACAAGTCTTTAATTCTTGCACAAAAATATGATTCACCTCTCATATCCAATCTCTCAATAATTCTTTAATTCTGCATAGTCTTCTACAACCACTGATTAACATTCTCTCCTTGGTTTAACACACACACACATAAAAATAACCAACCAAATAAACTCATATCTTCCTCCTATTTATAATTTTATGAGGTAGTTAACTCATTAAATGCATCAAATGATGGAGGATTCAATAACTCTTTTCACACCATAGAATTTGTTTGAGTCAATCTCCTTGACTTAATCTTGCCACTAACTTCACTTAATGAGAAATATTATTCACTTTAAATACCTTTAAGAACTTAGTTAAACTTTCTCGATCTTTTTATCAAAAGTCTCAAACAAATACCATTGGAAAAACTCATAAAAACACCTGGGATACACACATAATTTGGTGAAAATTGTCAAAATAGAGTAACGCTCCCTTTGCTCTACTATCCTATGTTAGAAATTAGGTTCCTAATATAATACCAATGTTAGTAATGCTTTGTGTCCACTGCTAACTTGTTTTAGTCCACTTTAGGCCTCCTTCCTTAAGGAATTTGATAGCTCAGCTTCAGGAGGATGTTTAAGACATTGTGACAACCTTTACCAAGAACTCTAACACCATGACACACAATAAAGACCTTCAGAAATCATTCTTATGAATCGGTAAAAGGAAATAAACTCATAGTTACAAGGGATGCATGAAAATACATCAACCTCATAGCTCAACTTCAGGAGTGAGATTTATATGTCTAGAAACAATATGAAATGGAGAAAACGTTCTATAGGACATATATAGGAATCAATACATGGAATATAACTCATGGATATAAGGTAGGCGTCAGGTGACCTCAATGGCAACACTAGCATGCAAACAAACTCCCTATTTTCGAATGATGCCAACCTGAAAGTTTCCTTCATGAAGTTGATCTTCTGAAGTTAAGCACACAAACCCCCCTCCACTTTAATATCCCTAGCAAGGCTATTTACATGACATGAAAAGATACATAGAAGAAATGAGATACATTGCCATTGTTTACATACTCCCGCTGAGGGGTTGCACCTTACACTCCCTCTGAGCTTTTGAACACGCCTGCCCACCGCGCCCCACCCCCCCACCCCCCCGCCCCCCTTGCATACATGAGAAGCTATACATATTGAAGAAATGAGAAAGAAGAAGCAAAAAAAATAGTTCATAATGTAATGAGATACATGTGACTAAGAAACCACCAACAACTCTCCAAAATTTAGCAACAGATTTTTTCTTTTGAGGTAGCCTTGAGATGGAAGTTAGTTCAATGAAAAACTCCTTAATGCCTCTGAAAGGACACCACACCTATATTCTCTTTAATATATTAAAAATTCTCCCTTGGAAGTGGCTTAGTGAATACTTCTGCAATTTATTCATTTTTGGCCACATACTCCACCCTCACAACCTTGATGGCCACTTCATCTCTTAAAGAATTATACTTGATTGTTATGTGCTTGGGCTTGGAGTGAAGGAATGGATGTTTTATGACTTATATTAATTGATATCTTGTTTATTTTTTATTTCAATTAGGGCAAGGTTTGGAGTGATTCTAGGATTAGAGTAAGAAAAAAACCCTGGAGGGGATGGAAGTAGATTATAACCAAGAGGACACATGAAGCATTTTGTATTTCTGGCTACTCTACCAAAAGACTAGTATATTTTGATATTGCAGGGCATTATGAAAATCTCTTATTGAAGGAAGCCTTATTGTATTATGATTACAATACATCACAAAAGTTATGCGCCCTTCTTGATGTGCATTGACCTATTAGAAGTTCTTTCATAAGAGTGATCTTAATTGTTATCTTGTTTATGTTTGAATTCAACTAGGGAAATCAAATTGGTTGGTTGTGAATCTTGGATCAAAGTCAGTTGAAATCCCTGAAGGGTTGGAAGTAAACTAGAACCAATATGACACATGAATCCCTTTAAATTTGTGGCTAATATAATGAAGGATTAGTGTTGCCAAATCTTATAGATACAAAACGCATTGTACTGATTAGTAGAAACCAACCAAAAAGGTCCTTTATTAGATCATGTTCCAGTAGCATAACATGTATAGGGTTGGTTATCAAAAGATAGGATTTCAACCTCGAACAAGTAACTAGCTAGCAGTGCTAATAATGTGGGAATCCATATAATTCACTTTGATGTCATTAAGGGCATGTAATGGCAACCATTAATAGAGGCCCTAAGGAATAATTATGATGTTCATCGCTTGAAAATCAGAGCAATCAAATGGGTAGAAGAGGAGGAGGATGAGTGTCTGCACTATTCTAGACATATCAGAAGAAGGTTGTTGAAGTATGCAAGCTTTATGGGGATCCTATTTTCATACGAAGAAATGAATTTGAAAGGCTTGAAGGACATCCTACCCTCCCAAGAGGGGGAGATTGTAATAGTGAAGTGTATGTGGCGATTTCCTCACATGCTCAATCTCAAAAATAAATCACAGTTATTGGAATTCTTAGTTGGTGCACGCCACCTGAATCAAACCATCATTATCCTCGCTACGGATGGCCATGGAACTGAGAGTGACACTGCCAACTTTGTAAAGAGCTTGAATCGACGTTTGAAGGAGTTGTGTGCCATTTTCAACTCGCTTGAAGTTGGACTACCAGAACATGGACTTGCAATAGCGATGGTGGAGTTGTGAGCACATATTCTTTGGGATGGCCATGTGTAAGAGAGTTATGAGTAGTGTGCACGGTTATCATATTCCAACGGATACCATAGATCCTAATATTGGTTTCCTTCTGTTGAATTATGGTTATGAGGAATGTAGTGTAAGCAACGACAACATGATTTATGCAAAATATAATGTGTCGTACACTTACAAGGAAAAAAAATTATGAAGTGGAATTGGTGGCCCGTGGGTCATCATTGACTGGTTTTGAATGGGGTTTTCAAATGAGCATAAAAAATTTACTAGTTTTTTTATTTTCCAATTTTAGTGTAGCTCTAATATCTTGGTCACTATTAATGATTTGTTTCTTTGTTACATTTGGATCATTTTTCCAAGTTTGAAAGTTTAGGATTTATTTTGGTTAAAAATTATGATCTCATAAATGCTTCTAGTTTTCATTTGATGTTTAATTGAACCTCTTGTTAAGGCATGATTTGTTTCATATTATTTTATTTATTTAAGGGTTTCAGTTAAATTTAAGGACCTTTGTTGAGTTAAAAATCCTTTTGTTTGTTTTTTTGTCATGTTCATTTGAGAATGATATGATATTATGATTAATATATCACTTCAATTATTATATGGGCATTCAATGCATTTTCCATAATAGTTATTCTTTATATATTTGATTATTCAAGGAAAGATTTTAGTTTTATTTTTATTTTTATTTCCTTTCACTTTGTGGTGTCACTAAAGAATCTTCATGTTTTAGAATCTACTATGTGTATTTTCTATCTTTTTTGAAAATACGTTATGCTTGTTAAGATAGGAAAATGAGCTATGCTTAGTTAAGCGAAGAGAAAAATGGTCTATGCACCAGGATCTTGTGTGTCATGCCCCTACCCTCACGGTACTCTTCTGTTGGTCAACTCGTCGCACCGTGCGGGTGCACCCCAACTCACTAGTTACCTCCCAGCTCGTCGCTCACCCGTTGTGCGCCCTTCATTTGTTTCCTTCGTCGTTCAACGCAACTCGTCGCACCGTGCAGGCGTGCCCAACTCGCTGGTTGCCCCAACTCGTCGCCCGCTCACTTGCCATGCGTCCTTCGCCAAACAAACCACAACTCGTGGGCCTTACATTCTCCCCCACTCTAAATGGTTGTCGTCCTTGACAACACCGTCATACGACATCGCAAAGTGTCGTTAGCTCCAACATCAAAATGATCATGTTTCCTGCCTCTGCTCTGCCATTGCATAAACCATAAAGGCTTATGTCTCCATGAATCGTAAATCCTCCTCAATCCATGATCATCAACCACATCCATCGCAATCCCCACATGATGCCCCACCGTAGAAGGTTGGCCCCTCCAACTCGAGCTACATGCTCACTACAACATATCATGTCAACCTCATCATGTATCGTCATCGTGTGAACTGTTGCCATGATACTCCAACACAATGCTAACACATCTCTGTACACTGCTCGAGCCCCACGAAATGAACTAGTCGTGTAGTTAATCCAACTGTCACGCTCAAACCATTAGAATGAACATCCTCATGCCATCATCAGTCGTTTCTCTCAGCCTCCTGTCACAACATTAACTCGATCAAGAATACATCTCCATCTCCATGAAAATGTAAGCTATGCCTAGGTCCATGAAGTAAACTCCATCTTGTCTACAACATGATGCTCATGATGTTTGGTGTTAATGTGCTACATGAAATCAGCCACATCTATCCAAACATCATCATCCATATGTGTAAAATCCATCTCCTCACAATGAAGAGATCCTCTCATCAAACCGACTCTCAATGTGCCACATCCAAGTCCATGAAGCAAACTCCATCATATCTATAATGTGCCATCCCTCAAGTCTGTCAGGAAACAAGTATACACCTGTCTCATCGTCCATGTGTTGCCCATGATCGTAGATCAATCAACTCCCATGTATAAAAGTGGTTAAGTCTCGGCTCAACCCATGCCCAAGTGTTACCACCAAGGCATCATCATCGTTGCAACTCCATCACTCCAAAGTGTCTCATATTGATCATCCACATCAAGTCACACTCTCAAGCACACCCATAAATGTACTCAAAAGTATGCACCCCATACTACATCAAAGTCCTTGACCTCAGCTCCTCAATGCCTCAGATCCTCCAAGTCCACCATAATATGAAGTCCCTAGAAGTCACAACCTCATGTCATCATGAGCCCTATGAGTCATTTCCAACTAACACCCTAGAAAGCATACATGTCTCAATCCAAAGGTCCCTGCAAGATGCCTCAACTCTCCATGTAGTAGGAATGCTCCATAGTCTGCTCACAAATCCAGCCAAGTCCATGTCTTTGTTGTACTCAAGTGCACAACATCCCATCGGCTCATAAGTAAAACATCTCCATGTCACATCAGCGAATCCACCTGCAAAACATCCCTGCCTTGGCACTCCTCATTGGATGTCCATGTTGGGTTGTGTTATATTCTTTCCACGACTAACCTACGTAGTTAAACGGGGGGTGGTAGCCCCACTTCGTTGCGTCGATTGCGCAACGGGGGGGTCACAGGGGGGCGGTAGCCCCCCCTGTCCGGGGAGTTTGAGGGGGGCGGGTAGCCCCCCTGTACGGGGTCCGGGGCAGCGCCCCGGGAAAATTTTTTTTGGACCCTATATTAGGTTGGGCAAACCTACCTATGGTTTTGTGCATGATTTTCGCACATGGTATTGGACGCGATGGTTTTTCGGTCCATGGTATTGGATGCTTCGGCACGTATAAATATGTATTGTAACATTGAAAGGAACATAATGAAAAAATCAAGCTGGTAGTCCCGGTTTTGGGATCCAGGGAAAAATCTTTGTGCATATGTGTTTTGTGGGTTATGCTCTCGCATTGTTTATTTTCTTTGTTTAATAATTCGTATGCAGGTAATTTCTGTACAGGGTTAAAACCTACATTTGGTATCAGAGCTGTTTTGGCTTCAAGGGGACGCCTTTGTTGCTGAGGGGTTTCGCTCGGGCCTGTGGTAGACCCTGTTCAGTGGGAGATCTACGAGATCGATTCTGGTGGTGAAAGAAGATGGCGAGCAGTGGAAAGATCGAGATTGAGAAGTTCAATGGTCAGAATTTTGAGTTGTGGAAACTCAAGATGGAGGATCTGTTGGTGGATAAAGATCAGTGGATCGCGGTAGATCCGGGTACTAAACCATCGGGAGTGACCGATGAAGAGTGGAAGAAGTTGGATCGGAAGGCAAAGAGCACAATACGATTGTGTGTCTCAGATTCAGTATTGTTGAATGTATCAGGGGAAGCTACGGCGAAGGCTTTGTGGGTCAAGTTAGGGACTTTGTACCAATCTAAGTCTCTGGTGAATAAATTGTTCCTGCGGAAAAAGTTGTATAACCTGAGGATGAAAGATGGAGACTCGGTGACAGAGCATCTGAATGCGTTTAATACTGTGGTAAGTCAGTTATTATCTGTTGATATTAAAATTTCAGATGAAGATAAGTGCATCAGTCTATTGTGTTCTCTACCAGATTCGTGGGATAGTCTGGTTATTGCAATAGGTAGCAATGCAACTGCTTTGCAGTTTGATGAAATAGTCTCAGCCTTGCTGACGGAGGAGATGAGACGGAAGAATATGGACAACCAGAATGGTGATGCCTTGTCTGTACGAGGACGGTCCCAGAATAGAAACAAAAATAAATCATCGAGTGGGAGATCTAAATCTAGAGGGAGATCTAAATCTCCAGGAAAACCTACAAAGGTGGTGTGCTGGAAATGCGGAAAGGAAGGGCACTTCAGAAGGGATTGTAAATCTAAAGCTCCTGATAAAGGAAAGGGATCTGATGATGCTCCTTCTGCAGAGGCGAAAACCACCTCAGATGAAGGTGGGGATGTGTACTTGGCTTCTTCAAGTACACATGTAGATCATGAGGCATGGTTGATTGACTCAGGTGCATCCTTTCACTTCACTCCCCATAGAGAGTGGTTCTGCGAGTATGAGAAATACGATGGTGGTGATGTCTTCTTAGGAGATGATAGGAAGGCTAGAATCATTGGTCGGGGAAAAGTAAAGTTGAAGTTGCAAGGTGGAAGGGTTAGAACACTTCCAGGTGTTCTACATATTCCTGCATTGGCCAGAAATCTGATTTCTGTAAGCAATTTGGATGATGCAGGTGTAAAGACGGTGTTCGAGAAAGATACCTGCAAGATGGTTCGAGGAGCACTGATATTGATGCGGGGAGTTTGGATTGAAACTCTGTACAAGCTGCAAGGTAGCACTGTTGTTGATGGGTGCAATAGTTCTATGGTTCCTGAAAATGGAGTAGAAAATCTAGTGGTCTCTGGAGAGAAGACCATGTTGTGGCATCAAAGGCTTGGACATATTGGAGAGAAGGGCCTTCGAATACTTCATGGTAAAGGTATGGTAGAAGGTATGAATGATAGCTCTCTGGATTTTGATTTCTGTGAAAATTGTGTGTATGGGAAGCAGAATCGAGTGAGTTTCCCCTCTGGTGGTAAGAGGACGAAACAGATATTAGAGCTTGTGCACAGTGATGTGTTTGGACCTGTGAAGGTTCCATCACTGGGTAAGTCTGTGTACTATGTATCATTCATAGATGACTTCTCAAGGAATACATGGATATATTTCCTTAAGAAGAAATCTGAAGTCTTTGACAGGTTTAAAGAATTTAAGGCTCTGGTGGAAAATCAGACAGAGAAGAAGATAAAGGTGCTGAGGACAGATAATGGTGGAGAATTTTGCAGCATGGAATTTGAAGAATTTTGTAAGAAGTGTGGTATAGCACGGCAGAAGACTACTCCATATACACCTCAGCAAAATGGAGTCGCAGAAATAATGAACAAGACGTTGATGGAAAGGGCAAGAAGCATGCTCAGTGGTGCCGGGTTAGGACAAGAATTCTGGGCAGAGGCGGTGGATACTGCACGTTACCTGATCAACAGATCACCCTCATCAGCGTTGGAGGATAAGACTCCACAAGAAGTATGGACTGGTAAGAAACCCTCTCTTTCACATCTGAGGGTATTTGGATGTGATGCATATGTACATGTTCCAAAGGAGAAACGAACCAAGTTGGATAATAAATATGAAAAGTGCACCTTTATTGGGTATAAGGATGGTTTAAAGGGTTATAAGCTTTGGAACCCAGTCACACGAAAGGTTGTGTACAGCCGAGATGTGGTGTTCAGAGAGGTAAAAGATGTTATTCAATCTGAAGTCCAACCAAAGGAACCTGAGAAGATAGAGTTTGAGCCAAAGGAGGAAGAATCAGACTCTGCAGCAGAGGAGGAATCAGAAGATGAAGAGCCACAAACTCCGGCTATGAGAAGAACAGGTCGAGAAAGAAGGCAGCCAGAAAGGTATAGTCCATCTGCTTTCAGTTCAAATTTTGCTTTGTCTGTTACTGATGATGATCCCAGAACTGTGAAGGAAGCAGTGGATTCAGAGGATGGAAAACTCTGGAAAGAGGCCATGGTTGATGAAATGGCATCTTTGCACAAAAATGAGGCTTGGGATCTGGTAGAGTTGCCGGCTGGAAGGAAACCCATTGGCAGCAAATGGGTGTTCAAGAAGAAGACTAATGCAGAAGGAAAGGTGGAGAAATACAAAGCTCGGTTGGTAGCAAAAGGTTATTCCCAGGTGCCGGGAATTGATTTTGGTGATATTTTTTCTCCTGTTGCCAAGGTAGCTTCTATTAGATTACTTTTATCTGTTGCTGCTGCTTTTGATTTTGAGGTAGAACAGATGGATGTGAAGACAACATTTCTTCACGGGGATTTGGAAGAGGAAATCTACATGAAGCAACCTGAAGGCTTTGTGGTGAAGGGTAAGAAAGAACTGGTATGCAAGTTAAAGAAGTCTCTGTATGGGTTAAAACAGTCACCAAGGATGTGGTATCAGAAATTTGATACATTTATACGGGGACTTGGCTTCACCAGAAGCAAAGTAGATCATTGTGTGTATTTTAAATTAATTGGTGACCGTGTTATTTATCTGGTCTTGTATGTGGATGATATGTTGCTGGTTGGAAATGACAAAGAAATTATCTAGGATTTGAAGACCCAATTGTCCTCCAAATTTGACATGAAAGATCTTGGTGCTGCAAACTATATTTTGGGCATGGAAATTAAAAGAGATCGAGCAAAGAGGAAGCTCTGGTTAAACCAGAGGAAGTATGTCGAGACAATACTGTAGAGGTTTAATATGCAGGATAGTAAGCCGGTGAAGGTTCCTATTCCTGTAGGTGTGAGGTTATCTGCTGAACAGTGTCCCAAGACACAAGAAGAGGAAGAGGACATGTCTCGTGTTCCATATGCAAGTGCAGTCGGTAGCCTGATGTATGCAATGGTCTGTACTAGACCAGACATTGCACATGCAGTGGGAGTATTGAGCAGGTTTATGTCAAAACCTGGGAAGGAGCACTGGACAGCAGTGAAGCGGGTTTTCAGGTATTTGCGTGGCACTAGTGATTATGGTTTGTGCTACCAAGGAAGACCAGGATTGGACAGAGTGTTGGATATTCATGGTTTTGTTGATGCAGACTGGGCTGGAGATCTGGATCAAAGAAGATCTACAAGTGGGTATGTGTTTAACCTATTTGGAGGTGCAGTCAGTTGGATGAGTAAGAAACAATCTGTAGTGGCACTATCAACTACAGAGGCAGAATACATGGCAGCCACTCATGCAAGCAAGGAAGCAGTTTGGTTGCAGAGATTGTGTTCAAGTATGGGGTTAGTACAGGGAGCTATAAGAATAGACTGTGACAGCCAAAGTGCAATTTTCTTGGCAAAGAACCCTGCTTATCATTCAAAGACAAAGCACATTGATGTTCAGTATCACTTTGTGAGGGATATGATAGAAGACAAAAAGGTGTTGCTGGTAAAGGTGGACACTTTGAAGAATACTGCAGATGCATTGAAAAAATCTGTGAGCTCTGAGAAGTTCTCTTGGTGTAGAGAAACAATGGGTGTTTCAGGGCTGGAAAAATGACTAAGCTCTCCTGTGGCCCCCTGTGGAAAGAAAACAACAAGTGGGAGATTGTTGGGTTGTGTTATATTAGGTTGGGCGAACCTACCTATGGTTTTGTGCATGATTTTCGCACATGGTATTGGACGCGATGGTTTTTCGGTCCATGGTATTGGATGCTTCGGCACGTATAAATATGTATTGTAACATTGAAAGGAACATAATGAAAAAATCAAGCTGGTAGTCCCAGTTTTTGGATCCAGGGAAAAATCTCTGTGCATATGTGTTTTATGGGTTATGCTCTCGCATTGTTTATTTTCTTTGTTTAAGAATTCGTATGCAGGTAATTTTTGTACAGGTTTAAAACCTACAGTCCATAAGTGACACCTCTACAAGTGCTCCTGCATAATGTCCCTGTATAAGACTACCATGCTCCATGTCTCCAACTCGATGTCCATGACTCATGTTGTCCATGTTCTCGAACTAAGTAAACCCATCACAACAATCAGTCATCCTCATCCAAGTCTGCAATCTGGTTTCGTGAACTGGGTCAACCAAACCATATCATCATCACATGAGTTTCTTCCACCTTGGCTCCCCCACTGTAGGTTCCACCAAGACTTCCTCTTAGTCTCAGCCATGAGAAGTCCACCCAAGTATCATCAAACTCAAGTGTGTGCCATCTCTCCAATCTATCCATGAGTCATGTCGGGCACTTGGCCAATTTCTCCATATGGATAAAGCATGACCCATTCTTTTGCAATGATCATCATGTTCCCCCCTTGTCACGGGCATTCGAACCTTCTGCCATAAGGTCACAAACATCCCTAACAAGCTCTGCAACAGTCAATGGTCTTTCCCTCTCCATACAAGGTCTCATCGTAGACATCCATGGTAAGACCCTCCATTGCATTGGCAAACTGATTTTTCCCTTCCCTACATATGGCCCATCTACCAAAATCTCCAATGAGACAAAAGTATAAGTAGTACTTACTTCATCATAAGGCTCCTCCATATGAGTATCCTCATCCACCAATCTTTGCAAACTGCATGATCCTGGTCCAACTTGAACAATTTCAAGTTCATCCTCCGTAGTTGTCATGTCTGCAACATCCTCAAATATTACAACTTCCTCTTCTTCGTCATCGCAATCTGCAACTACAACCTTCTCCATTGTCGAACCAAGTCAAAGAAGTTCGTCTTTAACATTCCTTTCCAAGACTTCAAGTTCATCTCGAAACCGTGGGTTCTCTTCTTTCATCTGCTTCAACCTGTATAAGGTTAGCAAGAGCCTCCCTTGACATTATTCCAAACCTACCATGTCTTGTCATTAAGCTTGGCCCAAGCACGAAGCTTCACCTCTGCTAAACTTGTCACAGAGTGTAACACTTCCTTCTACAATTCTGAATCACCAAATCTCGAGGAATACAAAGCTCTGATACCACCTGTCACGAAGTGATAGTGGGAGCATCTTCTTCTACAAATCTGATTCCACTGAATCAAGGCTCTGATACCACTTGTCACGCCCCTACCCTGGCGGTACTCTTCCGTTCGGTCAGCTTGTCACACCATGTGGGCGCACCCCAACTCGCTGGTTACCTCCCAGCTCATCGCTCACTTGTTGTGCGCCCTTCGCTCGTTTCCTCTGCCATTCAACCCAACTCATCGCATCATGCAGGCACGCCCAACTTGCCGGTTGCCCCAGCTCGTCGCCCGCTCGCCCGTCGTGCGTCCTTAAGCAAACGAACCACAACTCGTGGGCCTTACACTGTGTGTTAATCATATGTGACCTGTTAGCAGGAGATTGACATTCATCTAATGCAATTATACATTGATACGAATACAAAAAAAACATCAAATGTAATTATTTGAGAATTATAGATTGTTTAGTGCACTACCTTTCTTGAAGTGAAAAATGCCTTGATGATGATTGTTTTGTGGCATATTTTTCCAAGTAATGAACATGCAGAGACTATTGTTTATTTTTTTGTATATTTTTTAACTCACCAACAATATATTTTTAATGAGTTTGTATTATTACATTTTTTCTTCATCACGTAGGAAATTAAGTTTCAATGCATATTTATTTTCCATTCATTCTCATTTTTCATTTTGAGTGATTTGAAATAATTATTTACCAATTCAACATTATTAGAGTTGTCAAATGTAGAATAAAGTTCAACAACTACTACAATAGTTATGATCCAAAAAGTAAAGTGAAAAACCTACATATGATGAGGAAGCACCATATTTTAAAGTTGTTGGTTTATTTGAACTCGAGGAATTAGAGAATTATCTACCTTCTAGAAAATAAATGTATAATAAAAATAAAAGAATTTGATGTAAATATTCATGATTTTGATATAGCTATTCATAGACCTTATTTTCACGTGAAGCCTATAGAATATGAATGAGTTATCTAGATGTGTCAAGGCCAAGTTTAAGAAAAATAATATCTTTAGTTCAACATCACATGCCTTTTGGGGTGCCTTTCCAACTTATTTATACTTGGGATGTGATAAGACCTTTGTGGTAAAACATGATGAAAACATGCAAAAAAATTCGCAATAGTATATAATAAGAACCTAGAGCAACATTTCCCATGATTTTTCTTTTCCCAAACATGGAAAATTAGTATATTATAGTTTAACTAAATATGTTTCTTATTATTATATGTGTTTCTATACGTTATCAAGGAATCAACAATATTTTACAATGTTTTTTAATTTTTAATAAGATTAGCCACGAATTTGCAGCACTTTATAGCCTAGTGAAAAATTCGCCAAGATTTAACAACATTTTATAATTTAGTGAAAGATTCGCCAAAAATTATATATGTATATTATATTAATGAAAAAATAGGCTATACATTTTTCTATATACCAGGGGAGTTTTCCAATTTATTATACTTATAAATTGAAGGGGGTTTCTTAAAAATTTCTCTGCTAGAGGAAGATGCACTTCCTAGGAAATTCAAGTTTGTTTACGGCATAACCTTCTGATTTTTTCCTGGTTGTGTAGAAATATTCTTTGTCGTACATGAGACTAACTCAATTTTTTTTTTAATCTAGCTAGTGTAAATATTTACATTACTTAATGTTTACAATGTTTTTAAATGCAATTGCAACACTTAAGTGCAAACAAATATGGAAAATATTCATATTTAGGACCCTGATTGTATATAACAAATAGTGAAAGCAGAAAACCTTGTTTACAATGCTAAATTCACACATATTTCTTTAAATATATTTTGTCAATAATGAAACTAAAACCCATACTTCTAGTTCATGAGGGTCACAATGCTCTGTTACATAATGAATTTGGCACATTAGCAAAACTCTAACTTTATATGAAGGATTTTGTATCTAGCGAAGTGATTGATTTGCATTGTATTTTGTTGAAATTCCTATGGCTAGCAGCACCACCCTGTAGACTTCCTTAGCATTGACTTCACTCACTACCGCATCCCTTGAACTAAATTCTCTACACGAGCCACCAAGTTTTTAGCAACAAGTGGCTTAAATATTATCTACGCAGACATGCGCAAAATTCCATGTCCCCAATGCATAAACATTTACATGTATACAACACATCCAATTCATATTTGTCCATAGTATTTAGGGTCATAATTGAACCTAGAAAACATATTCCACTTTCCCTTACTAAATGCCAATCTTCATGTGGCCATTTCTATTTTCTGAGAACCCGATGGGCTACGAAACAGTTGCCTTGTTGAAAGCCTTGGAGGGATTGCACCAGTGGAAGTTGTAGTGAGAAATTGTCGATGTGGTAGCACATCTACGAAGGTTGAGTCGATTGCACAACCACTGCAACTGAGCCATATGAAAATCTATGCTAGAGAAACCTTGGTAAAGGCCACCAGATCCAAAACCTAGCGAAGTGCTCATTTAGGCCCTGCACAGAGTCACACCTCCACCTAGTTGTGGTATCTTTGGATTGGACAACAACAAA
Organism: Pinus tabuliformis; assembly: GCA_031772625.1. Taxonomy (NCBI): domain Eukaryota; kingdom Viridiplantae; phylum Streptophyta; class Pinopsida; order Pinales; family Pinaceae; genus Pinus; species Pinus tabuliformis. The sequence goes on from CM062806.1 coordinate 945,130,252, forward strand.
TAACCCTATCACTATTCAACACAATTATCACTAAGCTGGAAGCAACCAGATTTCTCGAGATGAACAAATGAGCAAATCATCAAATGTCGGGATGTAGTCAGAGTCAGGAGTAGCCTACCATCAAGTACATTAATATACCAAAGAACGAGACCGACAAAGACTACAATGTACCAATTATTAAAATAGATCTTGATTAGGTCATAGGTCAGGGGACAACACTAGAAATAAGAAAGTAGTCATACCAATGAATAGAGAGGGCCTCGACTGGGCTTTGAACTGACTACTCCCACCAGGGCCATCAAGGCACTGCCACCTAGAAGATGGATGGTCTTATCACAATGTTATGCTTCCACATGCAATACTCAACTAAAACTGGACCCGCTCATGGATATGCCACACTCTATTAGGGATTTCAGATGGCTACTGCCACCTATTCCAATGTTCTATTGCAACGTCGAGAATATATATATATATATATACACACACACACATATAGTTAAGGTCAGGAATGCACCTGAGTCAAGTAGGTTGATGCATCAAGAAAGAGCACCGACCCTAACTAGGTCGGAGGTTGGGGTTAGTACCAAAAACAATGAAAGTGGCCCTCGAAAGCATTGACTCTGATTGCTCCTTGATCTTAATACTACCATTGTGGCGAGGGCCATAAAACCACTGTTGCCTGGGAATTTTTATTGTTATTTGTTGTGCAAATAAGATAATTAATTAATTTATAAAAATGAATAAAAATATAAAATATAATTAATAATAATATAAATTGTGATAATATGTATATATATATATATATATATATATATATATATATATATATATATATATATATATATATTACAAATTTTGAAATTAGCATATGTAATACATATGTGGAAAAGTATATAAATGAATAGAAATGTAAATTGCATATACACCTATATTTTATATTTAGTTGCAGTTCGGAATGTGCCTAGGTCAAGCAGGTCGATGCACCAATGAAGAGAACAGATCTTGACAAGGTTAGAGATCAGGGTTCAGGCCTAGAAATAATGAAAGTGGTCACCCTGAAGGATAACACCGACTCAAACTTATACTTGATTGAAATACTGTCACTCAGACTTGGGCAACTGAACCACTGTGACATGGGACAAGTATATTAGTTATTATTCCAATAACATAATTAACTTATTTTTAAATGCAAAAGAAGGAGAGGCCTAACCTCCAACGTCAAAGTTGGACCTGACCTCCCGCTCGCCCCATTTGGGCCCACTTTCCTTCGCAATATGAAGGAAAGGACATTCATGTTTTTTTTTTGTGATTTTATGCATTGGAGTGTATTAGTTCAACACCCTTGAAAATGCACTTGGGTCGTTGGTTAGTCGATAGTTGCAACCATCAGCTGCAAGACCCCTACAAATAGGAAGGAGTAAATTGACCACAGCCTAATTTGAGAATTGTGTAGCTCTGTAGCCTTATTGCGTTCCCACTTTGCTATGTAATTTTTGTTCGGTAGTTGGGATTCAGGAGTGGGCAGTGAAAGAACTTGGCGAATGGAGAAAAACCCCAACCCCAACTTACTTTATGAAATTGAGCAAAAACATTGTTATATTAAATTTCCTTGAAAATTTTTATGAACAACTTTTTTTGCATTTTAATATGTAAAATTGCAATCTATGATATTGATGAGCTCATCATACCTTGTATTTAATTCAAAACTGGGGTATTCCATCAAAACAATGAGTAATCGTACAATGGCACGCTACCCATGGCCCATTAATAAAGTCCTTTGCATTTAAATGTTTTATAGTCGTTGTGAAAGAACCCGAATGGTTCGATGAAATAGATAAAACATGTTTTTATTTTAGTTTGACACATGATTAACTGAAAGTAAATAGAATAAAAAATATTTTATTTATAAATAAATTAATATTTTTATTTTATTTATAAGTCATTTTTATTTAAAATAAAAATAAAAATTAAATTCTTAATATTATTTTGAAATTAATATAAATTACATTAATAATAATTTTGTGAATAATGGACAAATGAAGAATGACAGGGAACACTAGCAGAATTCAAGTTGAAGTCCCATTAGTGAGCAAATTCAGAATTCTATTTGTAAGGGAAGAGTCCATGCATAGGAGACCAACAAATTCAGAATTCTATTTGTAAGGGAAGAGTCCATGCATAGGAGACCAACAACACATGAAGAAACAAAGAGACTTTGGTCACAATGAAAGTTGGGCTAGATAATAAAATGAAGTGTTTTTCTTGCACAAATATGAAACAGAAAAATGTCCATGCTTTATAGCGATTTTTATGTGTCATTATCATTATTATCTGACTAATAGATTGATAGTATCACTACTAGTAGCAATAATACATGTATAGTCTCTTTCAAAAACATAAAGATATAGATATAAGTTGATCATGTATAGTCTCTATATAAAATATATGTTGACATTGTCGTTACATGAAGATAATATCTTCAGATCTCTGAAAAATACAAAATACAATAAAAGATGAACAAGAGTCGTGGGCCTCAGAGATAGTCGGACAGTGGAGAATTCAAACGCTCAGAGGGAAAAATTAACGCATGCCGAGTAAATAGCCCGGCCTCGACCTCAAGTGTGCCATAATCGGCAGTCGAGTATGAGAAGTGTTCGGGCCCTTTTCCAAGTGCGTCAAGAAAAATGCGAAGCAGAGAGAAGAAGAGATCCGACTCCAACCTAATTGAGTAGGTTCCATGCCGAGTCATATATATGTAACCACTATTATTTTTTCTTCTGTGAGCAAATTATTTAATAGTTGTATGGTTTATCATGTTTTGTAGAAAATGTTGTCTTATTTAAAATTTGCCCATTGTCTCTGTGTGTTCATCGTTTCATGCTCTACGCTCATATTAGTAGACATTACAGATAATTATACACTACGTAACTTCACACACTGATCGTCATACCATACATAACTCCAAATGTACAAAAGCCCGACATAATGAATCATTGAAAGATATGACCCAACCAATCAAAGCATAAATAAATATAGTTCAAAATTTTTTAAAAATTATTTGTTTTTTGTTTTCTAATATTTACTTTAGAAATTGTTTCTTTAATGTTTGGCCAACCAATGATTAATGGAAAGGTCAACCTAAATTGATTATGATACATCTTGCCAACGGCGGGATATTAATTACTTTAAAAATTAATTCATCTTCTCTATATCTATTATGAGATGAGAGAATCTCAAATCCCTAAGCTTACAAACTTTCCTTTTAAAATTTTGCAATACTAGCCATAGAGATTTGATCTCCCAAAGATACCCTAATTCGATGTTAAAAAAATCTAATCTAATATTATTATATATGTTTAATGAAATTCTATTCTCTTCATTGTGCCGAGAGGCATTCTACAACCCCGCATGACTCCGATGTGTAAAGATGTTTCTTCGTCTATCATCGAAGTTGAAATTTTTATCATGTCAACGAAACTAAAAATCTAATAATAAAAAAAAAGTAAATAACTATACAAAACATTTAAACTTGCATAGATCCATCTAACTCTAGATCTATCATGGGTCAAGAGAGATCAAATCCCTCAAGGTGCAAACCTTTTTTTGAAGCTTAGAACTTGATAAAACGTTTGGTCCTTCTTAGAACATGATAGATCTAGAATTAAAAAGATCTAAACTGATCATAATCAAATGCTCCATAGAAATTCATAATAGATTGTTGATTTAATATCTATACTCAACAAAATTGTAACCCACAATAACAATTTAAAAATGAAAAAGAATATATTATAAATATTACTAAATTAAAATTTTCCTTCCAATAATATTATTAATATATAATTATTAAACAAAATCCTCATTGAAGATGGAAGAGAATATATTATAGATATTACTAAATTAATTTTTTACCTTCAATAAAATTATTAATATATAATTATTAAACCAAATCCTCATTGAAGCGTTGAACTGCTACAACGCTTTGTAGATCGTTTCTTCAATCTCTATGCTAAGCGAGCATAGTGATTGGAAACATGTACAATTTGAGGGGACAATAAGAAATGAAATTGGAAACATGTATAATTTGAGGGGATATTAAGAGATGAAATCTTTACCATGAAGGATGGATCGGTTAAGTCCCTTTATGATGATTAAAATATTAAATAAAATTACTTGTGTATAGGTTACGTGCACGTCAATAATGGCGACAAACTAAGCATCAATGGACATCGAGAAAGCTATATTTTCAGCCTAAAAATAGCAACCACCAGCTTGTGTATATCCGTTAAAAGGAATTATTTATATAGATATATATATATATATAAATTAATTGAACCACAAATTCAAATTCATATTCATATATCAGACACTATCAATTAATTACACCACCAATTCAAGCATATGAACCAGCATAATTTTAACCATAAGAAAATCCAGTAGACAAAAATCACTTCCATTTTGTATTTGATTCGTATGTATAAAAGTATACGTTACAGCCATGTATATGCTCATGAAAAGGACAGTATGTATATGAGGAAGACATGACACTCACGAGGGAATGTGAAGGATGTACTCTACCAAATTGTAAAAATGCCAATTTGGTAGGGAAGTAGGCCGTGCGGATATGGATGTAATGCACACGACTATTGGACATGCCGCATCCTTTGCTTTGTGGCTGGATTGATCTGATCATGAAGAGAGAGTACTGAGAGTGTTCAAAAGTGCCACTCTGCTAGAGATAAGAAGTCCGAAGAGCTTATTGGTTCTGTGGTCGATGTGGATGAGAGCGCTTTCCAACTCTGTGGTGGACGTGCTGACTGCATCTATGGAGCCCTTAAGTTCATCTTGCATGTTGGAAGACAACTTGGACGTCTTGTTCATCATGTATCTGTCCAGTGAATTGTTGAGGTTTCCAACCGTAACACCCACCCTGTTCAACTCATGCAAGAGGAACTTGAATGATGATGACCTCTTTCTCTGCAGCTCCATAGCTTCCTTTAACTTGTGTTGCATCATGTTAGTCATGCTGTTGATGTCGATGAGAGGAGGGAGAGTAGTGATCCTATTCTTCTTTTTAAGATAGCCTGTACCTGGCATAATTGAGCGGCATGGTGTGTTGAAGGAAAGGGAAGCCACAAGTGCAGTGCAGGAAAATATGGTAATGCCCTTCGCTTGCTTGATGGCTTCCTCGACGCTTGATGTTGGCATTGGTGTTGTTGGGTGAAGGCTATCGGCCATTCGCTTCAAAGTGGACATGCATTTCGCTAACTTGGACTCCATGTCCTTTCTCGCTCTTAATTCATCCATGCAATTGACAAGGGAGTTCTTCGCTTTCACCACTTGATTACTCATCATGCCATGGGCATGGGCGTGAAATAGGCCATGCAGGGCTATCTGTACTGACATGTTCTGTTTCTTTATTTCTGATATGCATTCTCTCAAGACATTGCACACATCAAGCAGATTGACCCGGTCCTCCATATGTCGGCTCAACCATTTTCCGTCTGTATTACTGTCTATCTGCATGTGCGGGTACAAATCCTTAACACTACAGTAGATGAAAAGCACGACCTCCAGCGCTTGTCCAAGCCAAGCGGCGGAAAGATTGTATGAATCCGGCTGTTGTTGTTGTTGCATGAGTATCTCCACCTTAGCTCGAAGTTGGTACTCAAAATCAGCAAGGATCGGGTGCGCTCTGGACGCCGGCATGCTGCTTGACCTCTTATGCTTGCCATGACTACGAACAGCAGCAGGTATCAATGATTGCAGAGACGCTCCAAGGGAAACGAGAGTCGAACTCATTATTGCGATCACTGCTCAATCGTTTAATTTTCTCCGTCTCAGGATCAGGATATGCTTATCTATCTCTTTGGCACTACACTAGTAATTTCTTGCCTCTCAGAACACCGAGGCGTGTATTAATACAACTCAATGTCACACATCCGTCCAGATCAGGGAACACGAGAACACCTAACAACACGTGGTGGACAGAAAGAATAGAGGAGAGGAGCTGTGATGGCTAATCTAATCGATGCCCGCCATGCGTTCTCTTGCCTATGGTTCGTGTGTCTCCCTGCCCGACAAGATGACAAGCGGACCCGAGCGGGCAATTTATATATGCAGTCAAGGCCTCATTAATCCATGGCTTCCGGCGACCTGAAGTATCGAAAAAGATTAGTCATATTTAAGAAACTACATGTCTCTGCAGATGCACGATGCACATGGAGGGCACGGCAAGAACAAGCCAATTCACGTTGTTGCATTTATGATCTTCTCACTTTATAATTTCTTGTCAACGTGCATCAGCCAATCCAACCTTTTCTCCAGAAGACAAGGTATCGAAAAGGAAAGCAAGTAATTGGTTGGTCGCTCGGCAAGGAAACCAAATTTCTTGTCAACGTGCATCAGCCAATAAAACCTTTTGTCCAGAAGACAAGGTAACGAAAAGGAAAGCAAGTAATTGGTTGGTCGCTCGGCAAGGTAACCAAATGAAGCAGGAAAAATAGTCTTCCACTCAAACATCTATTGCTATCCGTGTTACGCGTAAAGAATGGCTAGATTACCATCGGGCAGCATTACGCCAGCCGTTTCCGTCTATGAGATCCATAGAAAGAAGCTGGAGAAATCCAGGAGAACTTAAAGTATCTTGATGTTTATTTGAGGAGAATGGAGAGGTATATATTTAAGTTTTAAATTATCTAGTTTAGTATATCATCCGGCTGGATGGAGAATCGGCATCTTATTAAATAAGTAGGTAAGTAGGTGTAGTATATCATCACGATGGAGAATTAGATCACGGCATCACATTAAATAAATAGGGTGGGTGATGTAGAGATAATTATTACTAATAAAGATAATTATTAAGATCATGGCATCACATTAAATAAATAGGGCTAGAATCTAATGACTAAATTTAACTAAGGAAAAATTATTTATTAATAATAAAAAATATATATTAAATAAATAAAATAAGTCTAGCTCCATAAAATCAATGTTCTTGAATGAAGTGCTTAAAGAGGAGGTATATGTTTGACAACTACCTCCTTATGAGGTAGAAGGCCAAAAAGACAAGGTATATAAGTTTACTAAAGTTTTTTATGGACTGAAGCAAGCATCCCATGCATGGTATAACACAATAGATGCTTACTTAATGGAAAATGGCTTCGACAAATGTAACGGTGAACCTACGCTCTACATCAAACAAAGTGATTGTAAGCTTCTTATTGTTGTTTCATATGCAGATGATTTGATTTTTACATGGAGTGATGATTTCTTCATGGTTGATTTCAAAGAAGTCATGAAAAATGAGTTTGAAATTAGTGACTTGAGGTTGTTGAGGTATTTTTTGGGCATAGAAGTGAAGCAAATATAAAATGATATTTTTATTTCCCAAGAAAAGTATGTAATAGACATTTTGGAGAGCTTTAATATGAGACGCAGCAAGCCCAGACCAACTCGAACTATCATGGTGTCAAAGTTGAGCAAAGAAGATTGCCCCAGGGATGTCAATCTAACATTATACAAAAGTGTGGTGGGAATTTGAGTTTGGTGTCAAGTTTCGTGGAGACACCCAAGGAGACACATTGACAAGTAGCTGGATTTCAAGGTATGTCAATGGTACAAAGGAGTATGGTATTTTGTACACGGCTACAAATGATTTTAGGCTGGTGGGTTACATTTACAGTGACTAAGTAGGAAGTGTTGATGATATAAAGAGCATGTCAAGATATGGTGGGTTACATTTACAGTGACTAAGTAGGAAGTGTTGATGATATAAAGAGCATGTCAAGATATGTTTTTCATTTAGGTTCGGGAGTCATTTCATAGGCTTCCACTAATAGTGTCATTTCCAATAGCAGAATCTGAAAATGTCGTAGCAACAACAACAATATGTCAAGCAGTTTGGATGAGACGAATGTTGAAAGATTTATGCTATCAACAAGAGGGAACAACAATTATTTTATGCCAAAACATAAGAGGACCAAGCACATTGATCCTAAATATAATTTTATTAGAGAATTAATTAACAATGGTGAAATTGTGTTGCATTATTGAAGGTGACAAGATCAATTTTCAATTTTCGGACATCTTCACATAGCCTTGGCACTTGAAAATTTTGTTTATCTCAAAGATTATTTCAGAATTATGAAGAGTAAGGGCAGTGTTAGAAAATTAATCCTAACCACTGCGTTAAATAAATAAACTAAGTGCAACCATACTTGTAGTACACCTGTAAATCAACCAAACTGTCTTTGTTTGCAGGTGGAGGAAAACTAAGTGCAACCATACTTGTGATACACGTGTAAATCAACCCAATAGCTTTTGTTTGCAGGTTGAAGATTTAGTTTGCAGACTAAAAGACACGCATTAAATGAAATTCTGAGGAAGAATACAAACTTCTCATTCCACAACACATCAAGTAATTAAAACTTCTCATTCCACAACACATCAAGTAATTAAGGACAAATAAACATTTAATAAAGGTTTGATAAAAACATATTGTCAGACTTTTGTTCCGCCTCCGTTATTTGTATTCCACAACATGTGCACGCTCAGCGAAATGTATTTTTGTACAATCACCCATATTGTGTCTTCATACTTTGACCATGTCATAAATTATTAAATTAATGCGTTAAACCTTTATCTTTGACTATACATGGGTAAAAGTTTTAATTGAGTTGAGAGTGTAAGTAGAGATCGATTGAGGAAAATTGTGAAACAATTTGTGTTGTGAACTTAAAACCAATTTATTACAGATTTTACGGAAAATTACTCTGCAACTCCTCGTGAAATGTAAATATTAATAAAAAAATCTAGTTTTACTTGATAAAATTCTTCGTAAAGTGTAAACCTTAAAACTCTGGTTTTACTCGATGAAGAAGCTGCAACCTCTATATTTTATGGGAACGCATTTTTCTTACATTTGTGAAATCATAATATAATGTGTTTCACGTTGTGAAGTGTAAATAGTAAATCTTAGTAAGAATCATAGTTACTAAATTTGGTCAAATCCGGTTGAATAAGAACCATAGTTACCAAATTGGACCAAATTAGCTGAAGAATTCGAAAATCTGGCAATTGGGTCCTATTTGGCCATTAATACGTTGAAATTCGGTTCGGACACAGTCTCCCAAATATATTTTTAAATTTTTTTTTTTTGTGTTTTTCAAGAGTCGTTCCTACTCCATTTTCCATTTTCCTTGTCTTAGTTTTAGTTTAGTCATGCAGTGGTAGATATTGAACGGTTGAACGTAATTCTACGTTTATATAGATGTTTAAAACTATTGACCCCCTAAAACTTAATTTTCCTTGTTTGTTTTGCAATACTCTGGTGGTTAATGATTAAAAAATTCAGAGTTATATTTATATCAAAAACTCTTGTGGTTAATGATTAAAAAATTCAGAGTTTTATTTATATCAAAGTTATTTTGATGTGTTAGTAAATTTGATTTGTTATTAATTTTTGCATGGTTTATTGTTTGTTTAATTTTTATATTAAAAATAATAAAGTTCTCTAAAAATATGTATAAAAATTAAATAAATAGTTTTCATATTAAATTTTTATTTTCACAATAATATATATAGATATATATTTTATTTTTTATTTTCACAATAAAATATATATTTTTTCTCTTTTTTTTTTTTAATTTTAATCTCTTTTTTATAATTCTTTGATGAGTGAGTAATGTAATTGGAATTATTTATTCATAATAAAATTGGTTGTAATTTAGGTTTTTTCTTTTAAGAAATTTGTAAAGAAAATATAGTATGGTTTCTAAATCTTTTAAACAATTAGAAAAACAGTAAGATAGTTCTAATTTGATGATTCTTGATAATTTTAATTTAATGATTTTTTATCTATATTTTATTCATTTAGTAACTAGGAAATTGTCTAAATATTCATCATTAAAAATTAAAGCATTAGCTACTATTTTTTGGTACAATTAGGAAAACAACAAAATATTTCTAATTTCATGATTCTTGATAGTTCTAATTTAATGATTTTTTATCTATATTTTATTCAGTTAGTAATTAGGAAATTGTCTAAATATTGATCATTAAAAATTACAGCATTAGTTACTATCTTTTGATTGACAAAGAGGAATTGTTTCTACTAATTCCAATATCTCATTCACTTCTATTTGAACAATTAGGAAAAAAACAAGAATTCTAATTTGATGATTTTTAATTTATATTTTACTTTAGTAATTAAGAAATTGCCTAAATATTTATCATTAAAAACTACAACATTAATTACTATCTTTTGATTGACCAACTTACAATTTTAAGGGTTCCTTTTTTTTAATGTTAAAGAGTTTGTTCCCCCATTGTATCTTATTCACTTCCATTGAAGAGGAGTTGTTTCTACTAATTTCAATGTCTAATTTTATTTGCAACTTCTATAATATAATTAAATTGTTAATTTAGATTATTAAAAATTTAAGAAAAAATGTTATTAATAATGGTGTAAGATGTATATTGACGAATAGTGTAAGATGTATATTGGCGAATTTTTTCCGTATTGAATTTCAGAGAGTCAAATTTTTTGCGTATCGAATTCGAATTCGAACTCGGTAACTATGATAAAAACTCTTGTCCTCCATATTTTATGGGAATGTATTTTTCTTGCATTTGTGAAATCATCATATAATTTGTTTCACGTTTAGTTTTGTTTTTACCGTGCAACTACTCTTTTGGTTTTTTTTTTTTTTTGGGAAATTTCACAGTTACATTTTAGTGGTCTCTTATGTTTTTTTTGGAAACCACTCTGTTTTACTCTGTTCAGCTTTGCGTTAAATTTTTGAGCTTTTAGCTCCATTTTAGTTGCCCAAGTCAACTGCGATTTGATCACTGCAACTGAAGTCTAGAGAAAGAATACTCTGTCCAAAACCTTCAACCAACTCCTCCATATGTTGGCTTAACCATTTTCCATCTTCCACATGCACATGTTTGTAAAAATCCTTCACATTGGAATAGATAAACAACACAACATGAAGCGCTTGTCCATGCCAAGCTGCAGAAGAATTGTATAACTCCGGATGTTGTTGTTGCATAAGTATCTGCACCAGGATCAGGTGGTACTGAAAATCCACCAGGATCAGGTGCGCTCTGGAGGCCGGCATGCTCCTTGACCTCTTATGTTTGCCATGACTACGAAGAACAACAAGCATCAATGACTGCAGAGATGCTCCAAGAGAAACGAGAGAAGCATTCATGATTGTGATGAATGCTCAATCACTTGTAGTTTCTTGCCTCACAGAACATCTATGCGGTATATGAATACAACTCAACAAACTGCACACAACCGTCTAGATCAGGGAACACGAAGATAGATACGAAAATATGGTCGACAGAAAGAATAGCGGAGAGGAAATGTGATAACATTAATTTAATATAAGCCTGCCGTGTTTGTTCGTTGTCTATGGATCGTGTGTCTCGCTGCCCGGCAAGCCCAGCGAAGCCAAACAGAGAGTGGCATTTTATAAAGAAAGTCAAGAAATTAGTGTCCTGCTTCCACAGACATGAAGCATCTGAGAATATTGGAGTCAGATTTAAGCAGCATTACATGTTGCACATGCACATGGAGACAGTGGCAGCTCATTCACGTCGCTTCATTTTATAGAAGTGGCGAGTAGCCTGTTTTCGGGGCAGTCACATTTATTTATGATAATTCCACTAAATAATTTCGTGGCAACCCAGCACAGCTACATGGGACATTATGTGGTTGGCTACTGCAAATGGTAACAGAAGGAAAAGAAATAAGCACACGGAAAGGAAACCAAAGGAAACAGAAATACTATTTTTCTGCCCGTCAAGAGCGCACAAGATTCCTCCACGCCTGCCGCTTGACGAGAGTCATAGCATTAATGATGATAAAATTAATGATAAAGTGATTAAAGTTTATGATGGTTAAACGTGATTACATTTGAAGATTAGGTTTATTTAATAATGATTGCTAGGGTGTCTATTCTATGTAAGGGTCCTAACGGTTTTGCAACTATTTCGGAATAACATTTATTTTTTCAATTTGACAGTATTTTGGAATTTATAAGTATTATAAGTTAAGACACTAGTAGTGTGAAAAAGGTATTTCAGAATAACATTTAGTGTTTCAATTGGAATTTATAAAGGATTATAAGTTAAGTTATTAGTAGGTTTTTATTTTTATTTTTTATTTATTTATTTATTTTTTTTTTTTTTTTTTTTTTTTTTTTCTTTCAGTAAAATTAAATTATTTCTATTGAGTAAAATATAGTACAATCATGAGAGACAAGAAATCGACAGACCGGAAATGATGAAGCTATCAACTTCGGTCCCGGAGAAGGAGTGAACCAATCGCGGAGCTACAACAAATAACTTGAGAGCAAAAAACTGACTATTACCCCACAGGCGCAGTAACCTCAGCACGATGTTTTTTCCCTTTCTTTTTATTGACTTTTATCCAGCCATCTTGGGGATTATGAGCTAAAACAACTTGAAGACTGGAATTCTCCATTAGGGGGATCTCCTTATTTGATTCAGAAGAGGAGGTCTCATGGACACGTTTCTGGGAGATTGCTATGACAGAGTTGTGCACAGGAGTATCTGTGGACGGATCCATCGTCTGAGGCGCCTAGTCCGGCTCTGAATTGCTCTCCTCATCTTCCGAGCTTGAGGAATCCGAGCTTACTGCTGGCGGCGGAGAACAAGGGGTCCAACGCTTGGGTTTGGACTTTGCAAAGTTGCTCTTTTTCGATTTTGCTGGCAACGATGGGCAGGAATTCTGTAGGTGCCCTGTTAGGTGACAGTGGCGGCAGCGGAAGGCAGTGTTTTCGTAATCCAGGTTCTGGGTCCAGACAGAGTCATTGATCTTGAGATTGATTTGCTCTCGCAGTCCCTTGCTTAGATCTAGCTCCACACATATTCTAGCATATGTGTAGAGACTTTGTTGTTCCCGCGTGTAATCTCCCATTAAAAAGTTGCCCAAGGTGTTGCCTATGCTTCTATAGACTACTGTATGCCACAGGTGAACTGGAAACTGGGTCAAAGTCTGAGAACTATGGAGTTATGAAGAGTCCTGTTGTACCCATGAACCAAGGACATTCTTCTAAGGCCTTTTCATAGTGCTTAAGACTGTCGAACAAAACTATAAAATATCCTTTTGAGCAGAAGCAAACCTTGCAATGGTGAGTCCAGTGGTCATTGATCCAGTCATAAAGGTCCTTAGAGCGAGGCCAAAGCCCATTGAATATGCAAATGATGGCCCTTTCAGCAAATCTTTGAATGTCATCTGCAAGGTCAGGGTGGGAGATCTCAACAGAGGGGACCTCCTCTAACTTGTCAACCAGAAAAGGCTTAGGTTTGGGAGGTTCAGGGGAGATGGGTATCTCAGAGCGAACTGCAGCTTTGTAGGAGTAGGGAGGAGGAGAAGAAGATTGCCCTGCAGCGCCACCTCTTAAACGAAGGGAAAACACTAAAGAGCTATTATTTTTTATGCTGTAAGAAGAGAGGGGAAGAGGATCATCGAGTTGTTTACCTTGAAATATAAGTCTCTGTAGGGCAGAGGGGATCCCGAATCGACGTTCCAGATTTACTTTGAGATTCTGCACCAGATCTGAAGGGTGTACCCATTGTAGAGTGGTCTTGCCTGAGATCTATGTGATTTGAACCTGAAAGGGGGCAGAGAAATTTTCAGAAGCTTTCTGAAGCAGCACAGGGCCAGAGGCTTTAGGGTCTCCTATCTCTTGAAGCACTGGAGGCAGAGGGGGAGGAAAAGGCTTCTGCCGATGGTAGCTTTCGCTCCAGCCCAGATCCGCTACAAAGGAATTCTCTCGAGCCGGAGACTCTGACAGAGATCTCATTTTCAGGTTCGCCCTATCAGGGGTTTCAGAATGTGAAATTTCTGAAATAGCTTTGGAAGTATCACTTGAAGGATGAGTCAGAGGCAATGCCACCACAATCTCCAGATCCGAGAATAGTGATGGTGAATCAGGCATTCCGTTCTCCAGATGGGCATTCTCATCCGATAGCTTCTTCGTGCTGTCTGCGGGAGAAGAAGGGCACCTGTTCGTGAAGGGTTTGGTGCCATTTTGGTGGGTTCTCTTCTTTCCTTCACTAAGGGGAGAAAATCTGCCTTCCTCTTGTATCCGCCATTGTTGTGCCTCTGCAAGCAATTTGGCAGCGATTTTCCGAAGAGTAGCTTGTGAGACTTGCTGCAGGTAAGCCTGGGGAGTTTCTCCATTGGCGAGAGAAGGCGGCGAGCCGGAACTGCGAGAGATCCGCTAGGTTTTTCCCTTTGCATGCATAAATTATCCTGGTAAACCTTAATGCTACAAAACCCCTGGGTTAAAAGTGTTCATCCATGATTTTATGTAATTCAAGCTACTAGTAGTGTGGAAAAGGTATTAATGCCCTGCAAAATGTTTATTAAGGTGTTTTATAGTTTATTGCATAGATATTTGGTTTAAATAAAATTTTAATTAATATATAGATATTAATATTAATTATTTTTGAGATAAAAAAATATGTTTCATGTATTTTATTATGTTTAGTAAAATTTATAGCTATAATATTTTTATTTTATTTTTAATAAAATTTAAAAATTTTAAATGAATTTTAGAATTTATAACTTTAAACTAAAAGTTAATATTTTTTATCATATTTTTATTTTAGAGGTTGAAATTTTATTGATAAAAGGAAAAATATTTTTAATTTAATGAGGAAATCTCATTGTATAAACACCATTTTATAGATACTTTCCTTAAATCACAATACACTTTCTCATGTAAGGTACAATTCAAAGAAATGTAAGCTTTTTTTTATATTGTTAACATTTTATATTTCTTTCTCACACTCGGGTATTTACAAAAATATCATATAACTAATGTATTGATTATCAACGATCTCAATATTTGGGCACAAACATGTTATAATGGATAGTTTCCTTAAATCAGAGTACACTTTCCAATGTATGGTACAATTCAAAGAAATGCAACTCTTTCTTTTATATTACTAACATCATATATTTCTTTATGCATTCAACTTATGGGCCTTTACACAAATATCATTTAACGAATGTTTTGATTATCAATGATCTTAATATTTGAGAAAAAACATGTTATAATAGAACCGAGTTCTTTGTTCTTTAATTATTCATTCTAATAATTATGCCAAGGCACTTGGCCCTTTAGATCCCTTGCTACACGATGTTTAATTAGACATATATTTGCTAATATATTTATATTTTACTCAATAATGGCCCCACCCAATGTAACCCCTTTCCAATCTTTAAATGTATGTTAAATACACAATCCAAGCAATATGTTCACCACAATCGAAAATTCTATGTATGAATTTCCACTATTAAATATATGTCTGTTAGAATATCTATTTCTATGACTTTAAGAAATACCTCCATAGTGTTTGAATAAATTTTCTCATAAACAATTTAAAGGAATTGATAATATTTAACATGCAATTTGAACAAAACTCTAGAATAATGTACTATAACAAGGAGATCATGCAATGTTTCCTTTAATGTCTCTCTTACACTTTAACGATGTGAGATCCTCCACAGTTTATTTAAAGACCTTGATCCTCCAAGGATAGAAGTATAATAATGATAACTGTAATTATTTAAACATGTGTTGACATGATCTAAACTTATGAGTTTGTAAAGGTTAGGTTTTATTTCAACTAAACAAACAACATAATTTAGAGCTTAGTTCATGTAGACATGAAGAATCAATAAGAGATTTAACAAAACTTGTATAAAAAGGATACTCATGCATAGTTTTTTTGGAATTTTTGAAGTTTTCCTCTTTATCATGCTTTGATGAAGACCATTTGTATATTTATAGATTTTAATGATTGCTTAAAGTATTGTATGGAAAATTATTGTTGTAGAATTTACATTATGATAATTTATTGTTGTAGCATTATATTTATTGGTTCGAAATCCATTGCTAGCATTTAATTTATTTGAGAAGGATGTGTGCGTATGTGTTCGAAAGAAAGAGAAATAAAGCATTGTTAATCTATTGATGGAGATAAAAGTAGATTTAGTTCAACTCATTGATGGTTATAATTAGTACATGGTACCAAAGTAATAATGAAACCTTCAATCTAAGTCTAAGAAGAGCCTTCATGTCATTATATCAATTAAAGAGACATAATCTCATCTTTGATTTTCTTGATAGCTCCAATTCAATTGGATATCAACATGAAAAGGAATTGCACTAAAGATATAGTTATGAAAGGAATACTATCTTTATATTCTTGGTTATATTTTCCTTATTACTCTTGTGTTATTAGTTTCTCGTTGTTTTTAGGTTACACTAGAGGGTAGGTCATACCTCTAATCCTAAGGAGTAGTTGTGTTAAGATGTGAGCAAAGAACATAGGCTTTCTATTTAGATAATAGATATCTCTACATAAATTATAGAAATAGAGATGAAAGATTCAATTCCACCAATTATGCATGTTGGTGAGGCAAGTGGAATTTGAATCAACTAACGATAAGAAATAAAGAAAGTATTGTTAACTGAAGTCAACAATTTGTACTATTGTTAACTAATGCCAACAAAATAAAATAACGCCTAAGTAAGGTTAATAATGGCACACCACGGTGAACCTATTTCTTCTATTTTTCACAATATGTGACTATATTTTGTGAAATTCAACTATATTAAACCATTGCTAACCAAATTCAAGAATTATTAACAAAATTTAACCATTGTTAAAGGAAATAAACAAATGCAAACCAAAGATAGTTGTAACAAGCCAACATTTATAAAATGTAGTCAATTATAGTTAACCAAACTTAACCCAAAAAATCATCCTCAACAAAGGTCAACAATTTTCTAATTCTCCACATAGAGGTAGTTACATATTTTTAAATAAATTCAACATAGCAAACCAAACTCAACTAACTTCAAACACACTAAAACATAGTTGACCAAAATCACCCATATCAAAAAATAGTTATAAAAAGTTAACTAGCATAAATTAAAGAATTCTCAAATAAATTTCACCCTAATCAACCTTGGCCAACTATAATTAACCATTATTCACCATTGTTAACTAAAAAAATCATCATTAACTAGTCAACATTCATCAAATATTTTCGTCTATCGTGCAACAATATTAGGCACATCTACCCGAGTAACAATAGTGAGTAAAACAAAATGTAATCTGACGTATGGTAAAAACCCTCTATACCCACAGTATCTATATAAAAATGCATAATCTCATTCATCTCAGGAATTTCATTCACCTCCTTGGTCAAACCTTCATAATCTAAGGTTAAGGTCCTTCATTTAATCTCATGCAGAGACATTTCTTTTGACTTTCTATAGTCTAACCCTTAATCCATCCTTTGCGTCGGGACTCTGTACTCTCCCTTCATTAAAATTTAATCAATCCTTAAGCCTGCACATATATAACCAACCCCACTCTATAACTATGGTTATTCACTGACTTACCCATAAACTTCCTATCAACGTTTTATTTCAATTATAATGTTTACATAATAGAAATATTCGACAACACACGTAAACCATATTTTTTTCCTTTTCCTCGGTCTTCACACATTTCCCAATGCTTTCCTTTATCACAATCTTTGAACTCAATAGAATATGCCTTCGAACTCCTGACTTGCGATATGTGATAACATAAACGAACTTCAATTAAATTTAAACAGTGCCTATAACCTCCTCGGGTCCGCCTTTTTCAATTTCTTTTCACTTCAATCTCCACCGTCGATCTTACTCTCGATCCGACGGCTGCACCTTTTCCCAATCAATGAACTAGTTTGATGCTTCATAGCTGTTGATCAAGATCTACTTGATCTGACGTTCCACAATGATATCGGGTGGATCACTTACCCGACATTTAACGCCTTTTCGGAGTCGATGGGAATTATATGTCCTCAATTTATAAAAGTTTGGGTCTGCCCTTGCCATTAAATCTCAATCTCTTTACGTTCCGATATCCATTGGATGATGAGGCTTTTAAATCCTACGATCTGTGGCCCTTCAACTAGCACGTGGGTTATCAACCTCTCAACCCTCGTAGTTGACTATGACGTAAGTGTTGACTTCAACGATCGATGGCTGAGATAAATTGTGGGATTTCAACCACGATTAAGGGAATTTGTCCTCTTCTATCCCCACATCTCTTTACTTTGGTTTTACGCCATTTCTTCAATGTCTTCTATGATTCCGGTTTTCTTCAAGGATCTGGTTCTTCACTGTTCTGCCACAACTCTCACCTTCGCTTAACTCCACTCGCCTTTATGCTCCTCCATCTTCACTGTAACACTAAAGGCATCCTCCAATGTATACAAAGTTGTAACACAAGATCTATGGTTCTCTCCTCGAACCTCTTGTTGACTAACAATTTTCCCCAACACTAATTTTGTTGGAATTGTTATCTCTAAGACAACTTTACCCACAATTGCAACTATGGAGCTATCTCAACAATATCTACCCAACCGCAGTTGGAAGTTGTTATGTTACTCTTCTCAGTGTTTCGCCTCTGATTCTGCCCAAATTCCACCTGCATATATATATGATACAGAATCTCTAATTCACACATAGATTACAATGATATTACTACATACACACACATAACTCGAAATTGAGTTGTTTGTATTAATAAATATGTATTTACACAGGAACTCTTCCCTTGGCCTAATCTTCTGCATCCGTGGCCTTTGTTCCTCTCTTGCTCGTAGGCTTACAGTCTGACTGACTGACTCACTAGGTACTCTTTAGCTACTTCTCTAACTACTTTCTCCCTAAGCCTTTTAGGCTTACATTTATACAAAAGGTTCCATTGAAATAATTCTGGTTCAGATCCTTAATCTATTGAACTAACTCCTGAATATCCTCTAAGTCCACTTTTGACTCCTACTTATCCCTAAGAATCCTTTCTAGCTTCTCGAATCATGAAACCACTTTCTAGTCCAAGACTTAGAATTGATTTCTAACTCTCTCATCATCATTAATCACCCATGTTCTCTTATATTCAAGAGCATTTACAAATATCCTCACAATATCTAATTAGTTCATATTCTAATCACTTAAAATATTAATGATTACATACATAGGAATCCAACTTCCTTGAAAACACAAGACCCCCTAAGTTAACTAGACTATGATGAAGTTGTTGAGTTGTATGCTCCTGCATCATAATCACCCTTATTCAACCAAAATGAAGCATAATCATTTTGACTCAAATTCCACCATAGTTAATTTGGGACACACCCAATCGAAGTTAATTTTAGTTTAGATTCTATGAGTCTTAATTGAGTGAAAATCAAGTATAGTAGATCTTAAATTAGAGTAAATAATGGTGAGTATTCAATATAATGGATATTAATATTAATTCAAATTTGAATATGGTTCTAATATAATTATTATTAATATTAATTGGTATTTGTATATGTTTTTTAATATTATTGTTAATTTTTATATTCAACCAATTTTTGGAATTCTTAATATTGGATGTGAAATATTATTGAAATCAAACTCTTTAATCTATATTGTGCCATTATATCATAGTGAACTATAAGATTGGATTTCATTGAAGTTAATCTATTCATATCACAATATAATATAATTTGAAGTTAACTTATAATGGTCACAATGAGACATAATATTGAAGTGAACTATGGTCATATTGTAACATATTATTGAAATCAACTACTAATATTATTTCTCTTAAAATTTCATGGTATTACATAACATTGAAGGGGATCATAATTAACCAATGTAAGAATAGTTAGTTTAGTCACAAAAAACTATGGTATGGCAAAATCGACTATAGTGAACTATCTATTGGCATGATTAAATAAAGTCAACCACACTCAATTATGTTTAACCAATGGTAACCATGCTCATCCAAGTTCAAATAATATCCACCATTATTAACTTATTATCACTTGATGTCCAAAGAAACTAAATATAATTAGTAAATTTAAACCATTTCCAACCATGCTGAATCGAAGTCTTTGATAATGAATTGTATGTTGGAAAATAGCAACACAGGGGGGGAATCAATATTGCACAAATATTATAATTTTTTCTGCAAATAAATAAGTTTTAGAATTCAAACGTCAATACCACATGGAGAGAACCATTCACAAATGAAACAAAATAAAAATCACATGAAGACACCAAGATTTTAAGTGGAAAACCCCTAGGGTTAAAAACCATTGAACTATTTGTTGCTTCTTCTTTTCTATTTCTTTAAAATATTCTAATTTACATACATCAAATAGACACCAATAACAAAGAAACCCATACTCGTTATAAGTGAGATCAATTGGCCACCACTAACTTGGATCGACCACCCCTACAATAGAAATATCGACATGCATTTAGCTTGAAGCCACAACTTCATGCACAAACAGTTCTAAAGCTATAATGAAATTTAGGACTGAATTAAAAATACAAATGATAGCATCAATGAAGGACCCTTCAACTGCCACTAAACTACTCTCCTTATGAGAACAAATCTCCATACTCTCCCTTCAAAAAAAGTATTTAATTCCTGCACAAAAATATGATTCACCTCTAATATCTGATCTCTCAATAATTCTTGAATTCTACATAGTCTACTACAACCACTAAAACATGAACATTCTCTCCTTGGTTTACCCCACACACACACCAAAATAACCAACCAAATAAACTCATATCTTCCTCCTATTTATAATTTTATGAGATAGTTAACTCATTAAATACATCATATGATGGAGGACTCAATAACTCTTTTCACACAATAGAATTTGTTCGAATCAATCTCCTAGAATTAATCTTGCCACTAAATTCACGTAATGAGAAACATTCCTCACTTTAAATACCTTCTAAAACTTAGTTAAACTTTCCCGATCATTTTATCAAAAATCTCGAACAAATACCATTGGAAAAACTCATAAAAACACCTCGGATGCATGCATAATTTGCATAAATCACAAAATAGAGTAACACTCCCTTTTCACTACTATCTTGTGTTATAACTTAGGTTCCTAATCTAAGAACAATGTTAGTAATGCTTTGTGTCCACTACTAACCTGCATTAGTCCACTTTAGGCCTCCTTCCTTAAGGAATTTGATCAGGAGGATGTTTAAGACATTGTGACGACCTTTACCAATAACTTTGACACCATGAAACACAATAAATACCTTTAGAAAGCATGCTTATGGCTCAATAAAGGAAACAAATTCATACTTACAAGGCATGTATGAAATTACATCAACCTCATAGCTCAGATTCAAGAGTGAGCTTTATATGTCTAGAAACAATATGAAATCAAGAAAACCTTCTGTAGGACATATATAGGACTCAATACATGGCATATAACTCATGTATACAAGGCAGACATTAGGTGACATCAATGGAAACACCAACATGCAAACAAACCCCCCTTTGCCAATGATTCAAACCTAAACGTTTCCTTCGTGAAGTTAATCTTCTGAAGTTAAGCACACAAAAAAATCCCCCTCCCTACTTTAATATCACTAGCAAGGGGCTTTACATGGCAAGAAAAGATACATAGAAGAAATGAGATACATAGCCATTGTTTACATACTCCTGCTGAGGGGTTGCACCATACACTCCCCCTAAGCTGCTTGACACTCGCCGTTGCATACATGAGAAGCTATACATATTGAAGAAATGAGAAGGAAGAAGCAAGAAAAATAATTCATAATGTAATGAGATACAAGTGACTAAGCAACCGCCACCAACTCTCCAAAATTTTGCAGCTGATTTTTGTTTTTGTGGTAAGCTTGAGATGGAAGTTAGCTTAATGAAAAACTCCTTTATGCCTCTTAAAGGGCACCACACCCATATTCTTTCTAATATATTAAAAAATCTCCCTTAGAAGTGGCTTAGTGAATTTTTTTGCAATTTGTTCATTTCTGGCTACATACTCCAACCTTGCAACCTTGATGGCCACTTGATCTCTTAAATAATTATACTTGATTGGTATGTGCTTGGGCTTGGAGTGAAGGAATGGATTTTGTATGACTTATATTAATCGATATCTTGTTTATTTTTTATTTCAACTAGGGCAAGTTTTGGAGTGATTCTAGGATTAGAGTCAACAAAAAGCCCTGGAGGGGATGGAAGTAGACTATAACCAAGATGAGATAGGAAGCCTTTTGTATTTCTGGCTAGTCTACCAATAGACTAGTATATTTTGATATTGCAAGGCATTCTGAAAATTTATGATTGAGGGAAGCCTTATTGTATTATGATTATAAGACATCACAGAAGTTATGTGCCCTTCTTGATGTGCATTGACCTATAAGAATTTCTTTCATAAGAGTGATCTTAATTGGTATCTTGTTTATGTTTGAATTCAAGTGGGGAAATCAAACTGGTTGGTTGTGAATCGTAGATCAGGGTTAATGGGAATCCTTGGAGGGTTGGAAATAGACTAGAACCAAGATGACACATGAATCCCTTTAAATTTGTGGCTAATATAATGAAGGATCACTGTCGCCATACAAAACCCATTATACCGATTAGTAGAAACCAACAAAAACATGTCCTTTAGTAGATCGTGTTCCAATAGCATAAAACCTATAGGGTGGTTATCAAAAAATAAGATTTGAGCCTTGAACAAGTAACTAGCCAGCAATTCTAACAATGTGGGAATCCAAATCACTGACTTTGATATCATGGAGGGCATGTGATGGAAATTATTAATAGAGGCCCTAACGAATAATTATGATGTTCGTCACTTGAAAATAAGAGCAATCAAATGGGCAGAAGAGGAGGAGGACGAGTGTCTACACTATTCTGGACATACCAGAAGAAGGTTTTCGAAGTATGCAAGATTTTCGGGGATACCATTTTCGTACCAAGAAATGAATTTGAAAGGCTTGAAGTACATCCTGCCCTCCCAAGAGGGGGATTTTGTAATAGTGAACTGTATGTGGAAATTTCCTCACATGCTCAATCTCAAGAAATAAATCACATTTATTGGAATTCTTAGTTGGCGCACGCCACATGAATCAAGCCATCGTTACGATAGCTACGGGTGTCCATGGCACCGAGAGTGACACTGCCAACTTTGTGATGAGCTTCACTCGACGTTTGAAGGAGTTGTGTGCCATTTTCAACTCGCAAGAGTGATGGTGCAATTGCGAGCACATATTCTTTGGGCTAGCCATGTGTAAGAGAGTTATGAGTAGCGTTTACGGTGATCATATCCCAACGGATACCATTGATCCCAACATTGTTGGCTTCTGTTGAACTATGGTTATGAGGAATGTTGTGTAAGAAACGACAACATGATTTATGCAAAATATAATGTGTTGTACACCGTCAACGAAAACATTTATGAAGTGGAATGGGTGGGTCATCATCCACTGGTTTTCAAATGATAATCGAAATTTTACTGGTTTTTTTACTTTTTCTTTTTTCTAAGTGTAGCTCAAATATCTTGGTCACTTTTAATGGTTTGTTTATTTGTTTCATTTGGATTATTTTTAAATTTTTTGTTTATTTGTTTCATTTGGATTATTTTTCCAAATTTAAAAGTTTAGGGTGTATTTTGGTTCAAAATTACGATGTCATACATGTTTCTAGTTTTCATTTGATATTTAATTGAACCTCCTATTAAGCCATGATTTGTTTCATATTATTTTATTGATATAAGGGTTTTAGTTAAATTTAAAGACCTATGTTAAGTAAAAATGTTTTTTGTTTTTTTGTGAGGTCTATTTGAAAATAATATGATATTATGATTAATATATGACTTCAATTATTATATGGGCATTCAATGTGTTTTTCATAATAATTATTAATTTCTTTACATATTTGATTATTCAAGGAAAGATTTTAGTTTTTAGTTTTATTTCCTTTCACTTTGTGGTGCCATTAAAGAATCTTCCTCTTTTAGAATAAACTATTTTTATTTTATATTTTCTTTGAAAATACGTTATGCTTGTTAAGATAAGAAAATGAGCTCTTCTTAGTTAAGCGAAGAGAAAAATGGTCTGTGCACCAAGATCCTATGCATTCATCACATGCGACCTATTATCATGAGATTGAAACTCATCTAATGCAATTATACTTTGATATGAATACAAAAAAAACATCACATGTAATTAGTTGAGAATTACAGATTGTTTAGTGCACTACCATTCTTGAAGTGAAAAATCCCTTGATGGTGATTGTTTTGTGGCATATTTTTCCAAGTAATGAACATGCAGAGACTATTGTTTATATTTTTGTTATATTTTTTAACTCAACAACAATATCCTTTTAATGAGTTTGTATTATTACTTTTTTTCTTTGTCATGTAGGAAATTAAGTTTCAATGCATATTTATCTTCCATTCATTCTCATTTTTCATTCTGAGTGATTTCAAATAATTGGTTACCAATTCAACATTGTTAGAGTTGTCAAATGTACACTAAAGTGCAACACCAGCTACAATAGTTATGATCCAAAAATTAAGGTGAAAAACCTACATATCATGAGGAAGCACCATATTTTAAAGTTGTTGGTTTATTTGAACCCGAGGAATTAGAGAAGTATATACCTTTCAGAAAAGCAATGTATAATAAAACAAAAGAATTTGATGTAAATATTCATGATTTTATATATATCTATTCATAGACCTTATTTTCATGTGAAGCCTATAGAATATGAGCTACATAGAATATGAATGAGTTATCTAGATGTGTCAAGACCAAGTTTGAGCAAAAGAATACCTTTAGTTCAACATCACATGCCTTTTGGGGTGCCTTTCCAACTAGTTTCTCTTGGGATGTGATAAGACATTTGTGGTAAAACATGATAAAAACATGCAAAAAATATTTGCAATAATATATAATAAAAACCTAGTCTCATTCTCACTCAAGTGGCTAGTTGACTCTGGACTCCCGTGCTGCCGCGAGCCGCTGCCGAGAACCCTTGCCTGCTTACGCTGCGCGTCTCCGCCCTGCCCCCAGGCCTAGCCTGGCCGGGCTCCCTCGCCCTCGCCCTAGCAGAGTCCTGCTTGGACCCCCTCGGGTCCCTCCGTCGCCGTTGCCCTGAACCTCCGCTCTCCCAGCGGGCCTGCCATGGCAGGATCCGCCTCTCCTTCTCTTGGCCCTGAGACCCACGAAGAAATTTTTGACTCTCTGCTATCTGAATCTTCAGATCCAAGACCAAGGCCTTCTCAAACTAAGTTTATCAAAAAGCTGGATGAGATTCCTGAGGTGGATTTGCCCCCTGCTCTGCCAAGGAAATCAGCAATAGCTCTCGCGGAAAGAGGACTGGTTGGCCAGTTTACTGGGCTTTGGCCATCACCAAGAACGGTTCAGAAATGGGTGGAACGCAACTGGAGCCCAATGATACAGGGCAAGATCGCCATAAGATTTTGCGGACGTGGCTTCTTCACTTTCTTGTTCGAATCAAAGGAGGATAAGAACCTCATCTTCCGTAATGGGCCCTATTTCATGGACACAAGAGGCTTATACCTGAACAAATGGACCCCGGAATTTGATCCGGAAATGGATATCCCAAACGCTGTTCCTGTCTGGGTTCGCCTCCCCCATCTCCCACTTCACTGCTGGGGGGATGAATCGGTAAGAGCTATAGGCAATGCACTCGGAAAATACATTGATAGATCGGAACCAAGAGAAAACATGCACGCATGCGCAAGAATCTGTGTTGAAGTTGATCTCGGGAAAGGACTACCAGAAGCCATCAAAATCAAGGTGGACAAGTGGATGCACATTCAGCAGCTGGACTACGAACAACTCCCCTTCAAGTGCAAGGTATGTCATGAGTATGGCCATTTTGCAAATAGGTGCAGTAAGTTAAAAGTAAAAGAAATAGATATTAATGAGGAACACACAGAGGGACCATGGGAACAAGTCAAAAGAAAGAAACCCTCCCAAAACCAGGGCCTCAGTACCTCAGTCCCCCCAGCTTCAGGCATTCCCCCCCCGCCTCCTCCCCCTCCCATCTCAACCTTCCCTTCGACCTCAAACCCCTTCGAATCTCTAACTGCTGAAACCCCCTCTTCGCCTCCTCAATCCCCTCGCCCTGCCTCTCCTTGCACAAACCCCCCCCCCTCCCCTCCTCACACAGTTGAAAGAATTCTTACCAGAAACAAAGCAAAAGAAACCAACCAGCAATCAGATCCACCAAGGAAAGTGGGTAGGAAATCGAACAAGGAGCTCAGGGATGAGACGGCAGCAAAAGAAATGGCCACAGGGACACAGCAACCTCTGGATTCGTATTTGGGACGGCCAAAAGGCAGCGGCGAGAAAACAAAGGAGAAAGCAGGATCCCACCCTTCAGCGGGTAAATAATGAATTTGGTCTCCTGGAACTGCAGGGGGATGGGCACCCCTCCAAAACTAAAAGCCATCAAGGACCTTCTTAATCAGGAGCAGCCAGATATCCTTCTTATTCAGGAGACCAAGCTCACTAATCAGGACTTTCTTCAACAAACACAGCGATTCAAAAACTTCTCAGGACTATCCAATGATTCAGATGGAGCATCAGGAGGGATTGGAACACTATGGAATAAAACAAAGTGGGAAATCTACAACTCTCATCAAGGCACATGGTGGATTAGATCGGATCTAAAGAACAAAAGCTCACAGGAAGTCTATCATATCTACAACATCTACGCCCCCAACCACTATAGGGATAAAGCATGTTGCTGGAACACCTTAGAAGAAGACATCTCCTCTATACAAGACAGCAGATTGATTCTTGGAGGAGATCTGAACCTAATAAGGAATGTGCAAGAAAAATACGGAGGGAAGTATCACTCAGACCCCTCAAGAGACAAACTAGAAAATATAATACAACTCTTCAACCTAATTGACACCCCTCTGTCAAATGGGAAATATACCTGGTCTAACAAAAGGACAGGTGCTCACAACATTAAGGAACGGCTTGACAGGTTTCTAATTCAAGAAAGGGTAACCGAAAGCTACTCAATTAGAAGTAAACTAATCCATGGATCAGCATCGGATCATAAACCGGTGGTTCTCTCTATGGACAAAAGCCCAAACCTCGGCCCTCTTCCCTTTAAGTACAATAAAAATTGGGATCTCAATAAAGATTTCAGTCAACTTATTCAAACTCAATGGGCAAGAGAAGTGATTGGGTCGCCATATTATGTTTGGGAAACAAAGCTGAAGCAGCTTAGGACAACGATAAAACAATGGGCAAGGGACCAAGCAATAATAAATAAGAGGAAAAAAACAGTTCTGCTAAACGAAATGGAGCGTTGGCACATTCAAATGGAACAAATTCAATACAAGGCAGAGGATATTGAAAAAGAAAAGACTCTCTACAAAGAGTTCTACCGGCAAAACCGCGCAGAGGAAGAGGAACTCAGAATAAAATCTCGCTGTCTCTGGCTAAGGGCAGGAGATAAAAATACCTCCTTCTTTCATAATAATATCAAGCTCAGAAGAGCATGCAACCAAATAGATAAAATCGAAGTAGCGGGGGTTGAGCTGAAAGGTCAAGATGAAATAAAAGGGGCAGCATACAATCATTTCAAGGACCTTCTAACATCAGACAATCATCATCATGACAGCGAGACCTTCCTCAACATTCTCAAAGGCAAAATCACAGAGGAGAACAATAAGGAGCTGGAACAAGAACCCTCAGAAGAGGAAATCAGAGAAGTCATCTTCAGCATGCAACAAGACAAAGCCCCGGGGCCGGACGGCTTTACAGTTGCATTCTACAGGCGGCACTGGGAAACTATAAAAAAGGATCTGGTAAGAATGGTAAAGAACGCCTTCAGAAATCAAAAAGTAGGGGAAAACACAAAGTCCACCCATATAGCTTTAATCCCTAAGGAGGCAAACCCCAAAACCTTCGATAGATTTCGTCCCATTTCGCTTTGCAATGTCTCTTACAAGCTCATCACCAAAATCCTTGCCAACAGAATAAAGAAATTCCTTCCTTTATTAGTGTCTGAGAACCAGGGTGGGTTTGTCCCAAACAGACAGATCATTGACAACGTCATCCTAGTCCAGGAAGCCATTCATAGCAGCCTCAATAGAGGAGAAAGGGGAATGATCATTAAATTAGACATGGCTAACGCTTTTGATCGAGTGGACCACTCCTTCCTCACAGCAGTCCTTCTTAAATTTGGCTTCTCCTCCCTTTTTGTAAACATCATTAAAGGATGCATCACCAATCCATGGACCGCGCCTTTGATCAATGGACGGCCAAGTAATTACTTTAGAAGTTCAAGGGGGCTAAGGCAAGGCTGCCCCCTCTCCCCCTTTCTTTACATCCTAATGGCTGAGACACTGAGTGCTCATCTAGAAAATCTCCGAAGCAAAAAAGAAATCACGGGTATCCGCATTGAAAGGGGAACAAAGGAGCTCAATCACTCCCTCTTCGCGGACGACACTCTCTTGATTGGAGGAGCATCCAGCCTGATGGCCAGAAGATTTAAAGGAGTTCTGGATGCCTTCCTTCTAGCCTCGGGAGGAAAGCTAAACAACAGAAAATGCAAAATTTATACATGGAATGTCCCTCTTCAGATTCAACAAAGGATTTCTCAAATCTTAGATATTCCTCTCCAAAGAAGCTGGAGATCCTTCTCTTATCTGGGCCTCCCTCTGGCCAAGGAGCACATTAAAGCAGAGGTCTGGTCTAAACATATTGAGAAGATGAGAGGCTTATTGCAGAGCTGGGGTGTTTCCTGGTTAAATCTGGCAGGTAGAACTATTCTTATCAAAGCGGTCCTATCCGGCCTTCCTATCTATCAGTACGCAATAATAATGGCCCCTGCAAGTATTCACAAGCATATGGAAATCATCATGAGAAGCTTCCTCTGGCAAGGAGGAAAGCAGGACTCAAAGAAGTTCAGTCTTGTCAATTGGGATCAAGTCACCCTCCCGTATGACAAAGGAGGTTTGTCAGTAAAAATCCCGAGTCTATCCAATCAGGCTATGGGGCTCAAGTTACTTTGGAAGATCATCTCAGGACAAGGATCATGGTGGGTCGAAATAATCAAAAGGAAATACCTTAATGGTCCGAACTCGAGCATCCTCCAAGACCCAATCGTGGATAGGCCGTGCACTCCAATGTGGAGATTGGTTAAAAAAGTTCTCCCTCACTTTAAAGAGCATGTCTCTAAGAAACCTGGCAGCGGAAAGAATGTCCAAATATGGCTGGACAGAATCATGGGATCAAGTCCCAGAGAATCTCTTCAAGAATTAAGACCCCTTCAAATTTGGATGCAGACCCACAACATATCCTCCTTATCCGACATTTCCACATGGTCCCAAAATACATGGTCAGATTGGAAGGTCTTAAACCTGCCCCTGGATCTCAGAGATCAATGGCATAAACTAAAAATCTCACTAGCCGGAGCTGCGCCAATGAATAAGGAGACGGAGGACAGTTACATATGGGACACCTGTGGGGGCAGTTTCTCAGTGCGTGAGGGCTACAAATCATTGCAAGATAAGACTCACAGTGCAAGCTGGAACCTTCACAAGGCAGCCTGGAACAATGAGTGCATACCCAAGGTAAAGCATTTTAATTGGGCCCTTCTAAAAGGGAAAATTCTTACTGCAGAAAACCTGAGAAAAAGAGGAATACAAGGTCCCTCAATTTGCTGCTTTTGTCAAGCTGAGGAAGAATCCATTCTTCACACTTTCCTCCAATGCACTTTCGCTCAAAACTGCTGGAACCAGCTCCTTAGCCCTTTAGAAACCAGAAGCAGGAATGACCAGGTAAACAACTTACAGAGAAACTGGAAAAAAGACTACCCTCTGAGCAGGAAAGGGAAAAGAAATCTTCTCCGAATCTGGAATTGTATCCCAGCAACTCTCTGCTGGAATATCTGGCTGGCAAGAAATCACTATATTTTTAACAACGAGCAGATCAAAATTGACAAGATAATTGCAAGGACTATCGCTGGGATCTCTGAGGCAATCAGTGCGAATCACATAACTCTCCCTGATCAGCAGGGATGGACAAAAGAGGAGACGGATTGGTACAAAAGATTCAATCTTAGCCACTCCCAAAATCTTCCTCCTCAGATCAAAATCAGGCAGAAGGGGCAAAACTGGAAACTTAGGGGGGACAAAGAAGAAGTAAATAAATGGATCACAGCCCAGAATCGCCCCATCCTCCTCTTTGATGGAGCATCAAAGAGCAATCCCGGGAAAGCAGGCGCTGGAGGAATAATAAAAGATCAGAAGGGGATCACAGTAAGCTGCTACGAATGGGGTCTCAGGCAAGCAACCAACAATGAAGCGGAAGCCTACAGCTTACTTTTAGGCACATCAATCCTACACAGGCTCGGTCTACAGAATGCCTTAATCCTCGGGGATTCAGCCATAATAATAGCAGCTATGAACACAGGCAAGGATTTTTGCAAAGCCTCTCTCAACCGCATCAAGGCAAGGATAAACGACACCCTCAGCCACTTGGGAAAAACTACTTTAAAGCACGTACTGAGGGAACATAACGCAGAGGCGGATAAACTCGCAAACAATGCGGTCAATCGCAAGCAGGGACAGGTCAGAGACAACACCAGAACATATGAAAGACCCATCCCATAAGGACGGCAGCTGCCAGTCTGACCACAGGGCAGAGTTCACCAGGAAAAGTCAGAAACATGATCCACACACCCGCGATCATCAAATCCATACCATTATGCCGGCGTTCCCATCCCCTCTCAACCTCAAAACCTCCCCTCATCGTGACAATCTCACGCTTCTTCTGGGCATACAAAATCTGCTACCCGATTTCCCCTCTGCAAAACTTCGGAAATATCCTGAGCATCATCATTATGTTAACCCTCTCCCTCGTCCTTATATCCCACCTCCTAATCCTCCCTTCCACCAGCATTCCGAGAAGCACTTTGGGTGTGAAGTTCTCTCTGAGGCCAATAGACTCCGAGGGAGCAAGAAGTGGATCCCCGCCCCAGCTCACTCAGGAAGCAGTCATCAAGAAAACCAGCAAGACATTACAAGCAACCCGACTCTCCACGAAGATATCAGGTATATCAAAAGTTATTTGCAAGGTTACTCGCTATTAATCTGTTTTGCAGACATGGCAAAGGGACGGCAACCGGAAGCTCAAGGAAGGGCCGGCCCCCGCGAGAACCCCCTCGAAAGAGTCTTGGGTAATGAAGCATGCGCACTGTGCAAAGACCATTGTTATCTGATCTCCCGTTTCATGAAGCACCACAATGACCTGCGTGAAGACTTCATTGCGTATAGCCGGTCCAAACGTAAGAAATTAGAGAAGCGCAAGAAGGAAATAGAGAACCTCCAGGACAGATGTGAGCACCTAGAGGAGGCACTCAAGCACATTCAGTCCATCACAGCGAGTAAGCAGGCTGAAGCCTCCACTAAGGAAAGTCAAAAGGAACAGCAACAAGAGGACCACATGGAGGAAACCGTCAATCAATTTTGGTGTTAATCTCATGACCTGTAAAGTCTGCCTATTAGATGGCATTTTTGTAAGACAGTATAGCAGGCATCTTTTTCAGTTTTTCTTCTTCAAGCTAATCTATAAGGCTTCCAGGGCTGCGTCCCAGTTTAGTTTCCTCTCTTTCACTCTTCTTCCAGCATATATGTATCTTCCTCTGCTCCTAGCAGTTTTTTATAATACATAAGTACTCGATCTTGTTAAAAAAAATATATATATAATAAAAACCTACAGTAACATTTCCGTGACTTTTCTTTTCCCAAACATGGAAAATTAGTACATTATAGTTTAACTAAATATTTTTCTTATTATTATATATGTTTCTATACATTATCAAGGAATCACCAATATTTTACAATGTTTTTTAATTTTTAAGAAGATTAACCATGAATTTGCAGTACTATATAACCTAGTGAAACATTTGCCAAGATTTAACAAAATTTTATAATTTAGTGAAAGATTTGCCAAAAAATTATATATGTATATTATATTAATGAAAAAATAGCCTATACATTTTTCTATATACAATGGAAATTTTCCAATTTATTATACATATAAATTTGGGGGAGTTCCTTAAAATGTTCTCTGCTAGAGGAAGATGCACTTCCTAGGAAATTCAAGTTTCTTTATGTTATAACCTTCTGATTTTTTTCCTAGTTGTGTAGAAATATTCTCTGTCGTACATGAGACTAACTCTATTTTTTTTTTGAAAATATAGCTAGTGTAAACATTCATGTTACTTAATGTTTACAATGTTTTTAAATGCAATTGCAACACTTAAATGGAAACAAATATGAAAAATATTCCTATTCAGGAGCCTGACTGTAGATAACGAATAGTGAAAGCGAAAAAAATGTTTATAGTTCTAAATTCACATATGTTTTTTTAAATGGATTTTTTCAATAGTGAAAGTAAAACCCAGATTGCCAGTTCGTGAGGGTCACAATGCTATCTCACATAATGTATTTGGTGATATTAGCAAAAATATAACTTTACATGAAGGCTTTTGTATCTAGCCGAGTGATTGATTTGCATTGTATGATTGTCGAAATTCCTATGGCTGGCAGCACCACTCTACAGACTTCCTTAGCATTGACTTAACTCGCTTTAGTATCACTTGAATTGAATGCTCTACAAGAGCCACCAAGTTCTTAGAAACAAGTGGCCAAAATATTGTCTATGCAAACATGAACGCAATTCCCTGTCCCTAATGTATAAACGTTTACATGTATACATCGCACCCAATGCATGTTTTTCCATAATGTTTCAGGTCATAGTTGAACTTGGAAGACATATTCCACACTCCCTTACTAAATTCCAATCTTCATGTGGCCTTTTCTGTTCTCTGAGAACTCGATGGGCTAAGAAACATTCACCTTGTCGAAAGCCTTGGAGGGATTGAACCAGTGGAAGTTGTAGTGATCAATTGTGGATGTGGTAGCACATCCGTGAAGGTGGAGCCGATTGCACAACAACTGCAACTGAGCCATAGGCAAATCTATGCTAGAGAAACCTTGGTAAAATCCACCAGATCCAAAATATAGTGAAGTGCTCAATTAGGCCTTGAACAGAGTCGCATCTTGACCTAGTTGTCATATCTTCGGATTGGAAAACAATAGATGACCCTATCACTATGCAACACAAGAAGCACTAAGTTGGAAGCAAACAAATTTACCGAGACAAACAAATGAGCAAAGCATCAAGTGTCGGGATGTAGTCAGAGTCAGGAATAGCCCACCATCAACCACGTTAATGTACCAAGGAACGGGACCGAAAATGACTATAATGTACCACTGATGAAAAATGACCCCGATTAGGTCATAGGTCACGGGTCAGAACTAGAAATAAAAAAGTTAGTCATACCAATGAATAGAGAGGGCCCCAACTAGGCTTTGAACTGACTACTCCCACAAGGGGCATCAAAGCACTGCCACCTGGAAGATGGATGGTTTTGTCACAATGTTATACTTCCACATGCAATAGTCAACTAAAACTGGGCCCACTCATGGATAGGCTCCACTCCGTTAAGGATTTCAGATGACTATTGCCACCTGCGCTAATGTGCTACTGCCACGCTAAGAATATATATATATATATATATATATATATATATATATATATATATATTTTGCTTGTATTTAGCAGAGATGTAAATATGCACAAGACCCATTTAGAACAATTCTACCAACTTGTATATATATATATATATATATATATATATATATATATATATATATATATATATATATATATATATATATATATATATATATATAGGTAAGATTAGGAATGTGCCCCAGTCAACTAGGTCAATGCATCAAGGAAGAGTACCAACCCTGACTAGGTCGGAGGTCAGGGTCAGGCCTAAAAACAATGAAAGTGGCCCTCGAAAGCACTGAATCTGACTGCTCCTTGATCTTAATACTTCCAATGCGACGTGGGCCACAAAACCACTGCCACCTCAGAGATTTTTTTATTATCTATTGTGCAAATAAAATAATTAATTTTTATAAAAATGAATAAAATATAAAATATAATTAATAATAATATAAATTATATATATATATATATATATATATACCAAATTTGAAATTATCATATGTAATACATATGTGGAAAAGTATATAAATGAATAGAAATATAAATAACATATACACCTATATTTTATATCTAGTTGTGGTCGAGAATGTGCTTGGGTCAACCAGGTCGATGCACCAATGAAGAACATTGACCCTGACAAGGTCAGAGATCAAGAGTTGGGCTTATAAATAACAAAAGTGATCGCCGTGAAGGATTACATTGACTCAGACTTATACTTCACCTAAATACTGTCATTGACACGTGGGCGACTGAACCACTGTGACATGGGAAAAGTATAATAGTTATTATTCCAATAACATAATTAACTTATTTTTAAATGCAAAAGGAGGAGAGGCCTAACCTCCAATGCCAAAGTTGGATGTGACCTCCTGATAACCCCATTTGGGCCCACTTTCCTTCACAAGACGAAGGAAAGGACATTCATGTCTTTTTTTTTCGTTTAATATTAATTGTGCATTTATGCATTTGAGTGTATTAGTTCAACATCCTTGCAAATGCACTTGGGTCGTCGATTAGTCGATAGTTGCAACCATCATCTGCAAGATAGCTACAAATAGGAAGGAGTAAAATGACCACAACCTACTTTGGGAAATGTGTAGCTCTGTTTCCTTATTGTGTTCCCACCTTGCTGCGTAAGTTTTTTTCAGTAGTTGGGATTCGGGAGTGGGCAGTGAAAGAACTTGGTACATGGAGAAAAGCCTCGACCCCAACTTGCTTTATGGAATTGAGCAAAGGCATTGTTATATTAAATTTCCTTGACATTTTTTACGAGCAACCTTTTTGCATTTTAATGTGTAAAATTGCAATCTATCATACTGATGAGCTCATCGTACATTGTATTTAATTCAACCCTTGAAAATGCACTTGGGCTGTCCATCAAAACAATGGCTAATCGTACAATGGCACACTGCCGATCGCCCATTAATCAAGTCCTTCGCATTTAAATGTTTTATAGTCATTCTGATAAAACCTGAATGGTTCAATCAAATAATAAAAAATATTTTTATTTTAGTTTGACACATTATGATTATCTAAAAGTAAATGGAATAAAAGCTATTTTACTTATAAATAAATTAAATATCTTTATTTTATTTATAAGACAATTTTATTTAGAATACAAATAAAAATAAAGATAAAAATTAAATTCTTAATATTATTTTAAAATTAATATAAATTACATTAATAATAATTTTGTGACTAATGTGCGAACGAAGAATGAGAGGGAATGCTAGCAGGATTCAAGTTGAGGTCCCATTAGTTAGCGAATTCAAAATTTTATTTGTGAGGGGGGAGTCCGTGTAGAGGAGACCTACAACACATGAAGAAACAAAGAGACATTAGTCGCAATGAAAGCTGGGTAAGAGAATAAAATGAATTCAAAATTTTATTTGTAAGGGAGGAGTCCATGCAGAGGAGACCTACGACACATGAAGAAACAAAGAGACTTTGGTCAGAATGAAAGCCGAGTGAGAGAATAAAATGAAGTGTTTTGATTGCACAAGTATGAAACAGAAAAATTTCCATGGCTTATAGCGAGTTTTTTGTGTCATTATCATTATTATCTGACTAATAGATTGATATTATCACTACTGGTAGCAATAATACATGTATAGTCTCTTTCAAAAACATAAAGGTATAGATATAAGTTGATCATGTATAGTCTCTATATAAAATATATGTTGAAATTGTCATTACATGAAGATAATATCTTCAAATCTCTCAAAAATACAAAATACATTGAAATATGAACAAGATTAGTGGGCCTCGCAGATAGTCGAACAGTGGATAATTCAAACGGGCAGAGGGAAAAATTAATGCATGGGGTAAATAGCTTGACCTCAACCTCGACCTCAAGTGTGCCATAATTGGTAGTTGGGTATGAGAAGTGGTCGGGCCCTTCTCCAGGTGCGTCAAGAAAGGAGCAGAGAAGCAGAGAGAAGAAGAGATCCGACCCCGATCTACTTGAGTAGGTCCCATGCTGAGTCATATTTATGTAACCACTGGATTTTTTTTTTGTGATGAAATTATTTAATAGTTATATGGTTTATCATGTCTTGTAGAAAATGCTGTCCCATTTAAAATTTGCTCATTGTCCCGGTGTGTTCATCGTTTCATGCTCAATGCGCATATTAGTAGACATTACAAATAATTGTACACTACATAACTTCGCACACTGACCATCATACATTACATAACTCCCCAAGTGTCATGCCCCCAAGCCAGCGATAGTCTTTCAACCACTCTTAGCGAGGTGTGGCACCACCAAACACTTTCTTTTCACCAATACTTATGTTCGTGGACTACGCCTAACCACTTAATCCTACTTAGTTTGTGTTTCACAACCAAGTATTATTATGTTATCCTTTATACCAATGAACACCCATACACATTCATTATCATCAGCAATTATAAACGAAGAACACAATTGCACAGTATAAAGGGAGGGGCAACTCCCTAAACAATGAGTCTGCCCTATAATATATTATACAATGTTTCAATATTACAATGCTTTACAAGTATACTTGGAAACCCCAAGTTTCATACTTAGCCAAATTTACAATCTTCGGAAAACTCGGTTGCCCAGCTCGTCGGCACCTTCACACAGTCGCCGCACAACTCACCACTCCGTAACTCTACTCTCTCGGATTATATATCCAAAAGGTCCGCTCTCAGCCATTCCACACACTGTCTAGCAGAGCAGGGGATTTTACGCGTTTGAAGTGGCCGTAGTAGATGCCAAACTTGCTGCTCAGTCAATATGGGCGCAACAGCTACATGGACCCCTCCCTTTCGTTGTTGCCAGCGCTTTCCCGGGCTGGCCGATATGGGATTCTTTCAAACCCTCCGTTGTTAGGTGAGCAATTATTCCTTGCCCCCGGAGGGACAAGCGGCTTCGCACCTTATAATATAAAGAGAAAGCTTCAGCACTTTGCAGAGCGGAGGGAGGTCGAAGGCTTCATTTACCTCGTCGCACGATCTTGTTGTTTTCCCAACTTGGGAAGCCTCCAAGTCGCCACACACGGGCGCCTCTGCCCGAGACACACCTTTGTCCACAATCTCAACACTTCACCAAGTCACCGTGCACACTTGCATGACGGGCGGGCGCTCACCCGAGTCAACCAAGAACCCATCCCAAGTCGTCGCAAAAATCGGGTGCCACACACCCGTGCATGCCTCAACCAACCGCCGGGTGCTGTTGCCCGCGTCCTTCACCCACAACCGAGTCAAGCGAGTCTCCTTTGTGCATCCTCACCCAAGAATGGGCACATCTCCAATCTGCGCCTCTTCTCCTTAGCTCTGCGCACTTAGACCTGTGCCTTACTCATATGAGCGAAGAGCGATTGTGTGTTCAAATGCTATCCAATGCATCTCCATATATACCGAAGGTAGGGCGAAGTCTTGGCTGCCCAACCGACTTGCCTAACGCCCACAAACCATCAAAATCTCCTCCAAAATGCATGTCGGCTTGCCCATGTTTATAGATCAGCCGTGGGTGATCGTTCAAGCTCCCACGCACATATAAACAGCTCGCCCAACTCTTATGCCATAACGCCGTCGCACACCAAGTCAAGCTCGCTCCTCATGATGTTAATTTAACTTTCCAACCGCGCGCCTCCGTCCGATCGCGATCGCACTTTGGGCGGAACCACAGGACCTTACATCCTCCTCCACCTAAATTCATTGTCATCCCCGATAACATACCATCCTGGTAGCCATCCACCAAGATCAACATCAATATCTGTCTCATCCATGGTGTCAACTCCTCCACATATTGCAAACATCGCTGCATCATATGTAGAACCACTGTCTCCACCATGTCTTGTCCCAACAACCATCTGTCACCAAGATCACAATACCAAGGTATACACCCCATCGGCATGCCATACATCAGAAATCATCTCAATCCATGACCATCGACCATCTCGTCACAATCTCCACATGCTGCTCCCCATCGTGGAAGGTTGGTCCCTCCATCTCAAGCTACATGCTTCCTGAAACATCTCTTGTCGACCTCATCATGTATCATCCTCGTGTGAACTGTTGCCATGATATTCCAACATAATGCTAACACATCTCTGTACATGTCAGCCCCCATGTCTAAACTAGTCGGGTGATCAGTCCAACTGTCACACTTAAACCATGAAAATGCACATCCTCATGCCACCATCAATCGTTTCTTAGAGCATCCCGTCACATCCTCAACTCGATCAAGAATCCATCTCCATACAAGTGTAAGCCATGCTCAGGTCCATGAAGTAGCCCTCATCTCATCTGCATCATGTTGTCCATAATGTCTGGTACTAATGTGCTACATGAAGTCAGTCACATCTACCCCCACATCATCATCCATCTGCAAAACATCCATCTCTTCAAAGTGAAGAGATCATCTCAGTCGACTCTCGATGTGCCACATCCAGGTCCATGAAGCAACCTCCATCATATCTGCAATGTGCCATCCCTCAAGTTTGCCATAGAAACAAGTATACACGTGTCTCATCTATCCATGCACTGCCCATGATCGTATATCAATTAGCTCCCATGTGTTAAAAGTGGTTGAGTCTCAGCGCAACCCATGCCCAAGTGTTTCCACCAAGGCATCATCATCGTTGTAACTCCATCACTCCAAAGTGTCTCATATCGATCATCCACATCAGGTCACTCTTTCAAGCCATACCCATACATGTACTCAAAAGTATGCACCCCATCCTGCATCAAAGTCTCTGACCTCAGCTCCTTAATGCGTCAGATCCTCCAAGTCCACCATATATGAGGTCTCCCTGGGAGTCACAACCTCATGTCATCATGAGCTCCACGAGTCATCTCCAACCAACACTCTAGCAAGCATACAAGTCTCAGCCCAAAGGTCTCTGCAAGATACCTCAGCTCTCCATGTGGTAGGAATGCTCCATAGTCTGCTCACAACTCCATCCAAGTCCATGGCCTTGTTGTACATAAGTGCACAACCTCTCCATCGGCTCATAAGTAATAAGTCTCCATGTCACATCAGCAAATCCACCTGCACAACATCCTTGCCTTGGCACACCTCATTAGATGCCCATAAGTGAAATCTCTACAAGTGCTACCGCATCATGTCCCTACATAAGATTGCCATGCTCCATGTCTCCAACCTGATGTCTATGACTAAGTTTCACATGTAGTCCAACCAATTAGACCCATCACAACAATCGGCCATCCTCATCCAAGTCTGCAATCTTCGGTCTAGTGAACTCGGTCACCCAACCATATCATCATCATCACGAGTCCCTTCCATCATAACTCCCCTACTAAAGGTTCCACCAAGACTTGCTCTTGGTCTCGGCCATGAGAAGTCCACCCAAGTATCATCATAGCTCAAGTGTGTGCCCTCCTCAATCTATCCATGAGTCATGCCGGGCACTTAGCCAGTTCTCCATGTGGCTAAAGCATGACCCAATCCTTTGCAATGATCATCATGTTCCTCCCTTGTCACGGGCCTTTGTACCTTCTACCATAAGGTCACAAACAACCCCAACAAGTCCTGCAACAGTCAACAATCCTTGCTTCTCCATACAAGGTCTCATCATAGACATCCATGGTAAGATTCTCCCTTGCATCGACAAACTGATTTTGCCCTTCCCTGCATACGGTTCATCTACCAAATGCTCAAGTGAAACACAAGTATCAATAGTACTTACATCATCATCATGATCATGAGGCTCCTCAATGTGAGTATCCTCATCCATCCATGTCTACAAACTGTACGATCCTGGTCCAACTTGATCAATCTCAAGTTCATCCTCCATTATTGTCACATCATAGCATCCTTTATCAAGAACTGAGCAGCTACCTTGACTTTCGTCTCATCATCAGATAGACCCAAGCATTCCAAGTACTACTCCATGTCCCATAGAAAGTTGCTAAGAGTCTTTGCACTCCTTGTACCATCGTAAGATTCTGGTTCCTTAACTTTCACATGAGGCACTCCTCCACCTGAGTTATGCCTCACGGCCTTCTTCAATACCGCGATCTCATCTCTGGCTTCGTCAAGAGATTTTCGCAAGCCCACGATCTTTGCAAGAACTTGGTCTCTTGCCTCTTCGACCTCCTTGACCCTTACTTCAAGTTGTGTACACATAAGATCAGTGTACTCATGTTGAGTCCGGAGTTCCTCGAGCTCTTCCCTCATCTTCGAATTGGCCTCTTGCTCCTTATCAAACAAGTCCATCTTCTTAGTCCAGAAAGCTTCCAAGTCCTCCATCTTCTCCAACACTTTTTCCATAAGTGCCATAGTAGCATCCTTCACACTGTGACTAGACCCAGCCTGAGATTCAGCTGCCATTGCTAACAGCTTCCTTCTTCTTTGCGATCTAGTTTCGACCATCCAACAGCTTCACCAAGATGCCTGCAACCTGAACCAGCTCTTGTTCCACTTGTATGTGAAACAACTTCCTTCACCTGCAAGTACCTGCTTCACTGTCTTCAATTTCCAAGTGTATCCACACCTGCACTTCGTCACAAGCAACCCTGCTCACCAGCTCCAACCGAGCTCTGATACCAACTGTCACGCCCCCAAGCCGGCGGTAGTCTTTCAACCGCTCTTAGCGAGGTGCGGCACCACCGAACACTTTCTTTTCACCAATACTTATGTTCGTGGACTACACCTAACCACTTACTCCTACTTAGTTTGTGTTTCACAACCAAGTATTATTATGTTATCCTTTATACCAATGAACACCCATTCACATTCATTATCATCAACAATTATAAATGAAAAACAAAATTGCACAGTATAAAAAGAAGGGAAACTCCCTGAACAATGAGTCTGCACAATAATATATTATACAATGTTTCAATATTACAATGCTTTACAAGTATACTTGGAAACCCCAAGTTTCATACTTAGCCAAATTTATAATCTTC
Source organism: Pinus tabuliformis (assembly GCA_031772625.1). Taxonomy (NCBI): domain Eukaryota; kingdom Viridiplantae; phylum Streptophyta; class Pinopsida; order Pinales; family Pinaceae; genus Pinus; species Pinus tabuliformis. Next base: position 945,171,174 of record CM062806.1, read on the forward strand.
GGCAAACTCGGTTGCCCAGCTCGTCGGCACCTCCGCACGGTCGCCGCACGACTCACCAACCCTTCGTTCACGTTGTCGCACGATCATGTTGTTTGCCCAACTTGGGCGCGCCTCCAAGTCGCCACACACGGGCGCCTCTGCCCGAGACACACCTTTGTCCACAATCTCAACACTTCACCAAGTCACCGTGCACACTTGCACGACAGGCGGGCGCTCAGCCGAGTCAACCAAGAACCCGTCCCAAGTCGTCGCACAAATCGGGCGCCACACACCCGTGCACGCCTCAACCAAACGCCGGGCGCTCCTGCCTGTGTCCTTCACCCACAACCGAGTCAAGCGAGTCTCCTTTGTGCAGCCTCGCCCAAGAACGGACACATCTCCAATCTGCGCCTCTTCTCCTTAGCTTTGCACACTTAGACCCGCGCCTTACTCATATGAGTGAAGAGCGATTGTGTGTTCAAATGCTATCCAACGCATCTCCATATATACCAAAGGTAGGGCAAAGTCTTGGCTGCCTAGCCGACTTGCCCAATGCCCACAAACCATCGAAATCTCCTCCAAAACGCATGTCAGCTTGCCCATGTTTGTAGGTCGGTCGTGGGTGATTGTTCAAGCTCCCACGCACATATAAACAGCTCACCCAATTCTTATGCCATTGCATTATGCCATAACGATGTCGCACACCAAGTCAAGCTCGCTCCTCATGCTATTCGTTTAACTTTCCAACCACGTGCCTCCGTCTGATCGCGGTCGCACTTCGGGTAAAACCACATGACCTTACACCAGGGCTCTCGACCAATCAAAACACAAATAAATGTATATTAAAAATTAAAAAAATAATTTGTTTTGTTTTATAATGTTCATTTTAGAAATTGTTTCTTTAATTTTTGGTCAACCAATGATGAATTGAAAGGTCAACGCAAATTGATTATGATATATCTTGCGAGGAGTGGAGATATTAATTACTTTAAAAAATTAATTCATCTTCTCTATATCTATTATGAGATGAGAGAATCTCAAATCCCTAATCTTACAAACTTTCCTTTCAAAATTTTGTAATTTAAAAAATAAATCAAAATTAATTGTAGATATTTGCTCCCCAAAGATACCCTAATTCGATGTTAAAAGAAATCTAATTTAATATTATTATACATGTTTAATGAAACTCCATTCTCTTCATTGTGTTGAGAGGCACATTCTACAGCCCAATATGACCCCGATGTGTAAGAATGTTTCTTCGTCTATCATCAAAGTTGAAATTTTGCTCATGTCACCAAACTACAAATCTAATAATAATAAAAAAAATAACTATACAAAAGATTTAAACGAGCTTAGATCCATCTAACTCTGGATCTAGCAGAGAGATCAAATCCGTGAAAGTGCAAACATTTTTTTAAAATGTAAACCGTAAAAAAATGTTTGTTCCCTCCATACCCAAGAATTAAAAAAATCTAATCATAATCAAATGCTCAATGGAAATTCATAACAGATTATTGGTTGAATATCTATGCTCAACGAAATTGTATCCCACAATAAAAATTTAGACATGGAAGAGAATATATTATAGAGACAATAACAATTTAGCTAAGTTGCAGGAAACGTTGCCTAGGGGTCTGTTTCCGGCCGGAAACGCGTTTCGGCGTACCGTACGGCCTGGAAACGCGTTTCCGGTCGTACGGGCACGTTTCCCGAAATGGAAACGTGCCCATACGGCCGGAAACGCGTTTCCAGGCCGTACGGGCCCCGTTTCCCCAAAAAAATGACTTGTTTTTAATTTTTTTTTTTTTCTAATTAGTTTTTAATTTTTTTTAGGGTTTCTAAGCTGTTCTAGAAACCATTTCTAAAGTTATAAAAGAGCAGTGCCTCTCATTCTCTCATCACACTATTCAGCAAGGAGTTTCTCTTGGAGATTGGCAGTTGTTTCAGTAGCTGGTGTTTTAAGCAGTGAGCAAAGTTTCAGTTCCTATATTTTTATTTTCATTATGTGATGACTCATGAGTAAATGTGATGTAAATTTAATCTTAATGTTAAAATGTTTAAGTAAATGTATAATTAATGCTTTATGATTGCACATATATTACGAAATTAAATTTGTATCTTAACTAAAATTATTAATATATAATTATTAAACGAAATCCTCATTGAAGTGTTGAATTGCTTCAACGCTTTGTAGGCCGTTTATGTACAATTTGAGGGGATATTAAGAGATGAAATCTTTATATATCCCGTAAAAGAAATTATATATATATATATATATATAAATAAATAAATAAAAAAAAGACACCTATCACGACAAATTCAAGCATATGATCGAGCATAATTTTAACCCAAAGAAAATCCAGTAGACAAAAATAAATCCAGTAGACAAAAATCATTTCCATTTTGTATTGATTGGTATGTATAAAAGTATACGTTACAGCCATGTATATGCTCATGAAATGGACAGTATGTATATGACGAAGACATGACGACTCATGAGGGAATGTGAAGGATGTACTCCTTTACCAAACTGTAAAAATGCCAATTTGGTAGGGAAGCAGGCCTTGCGGATATGGATGTAATGCATACATGACTATTGGACATGCCGCATCCTTTGCATCTGTACCTGGATTGATCTGATCGGCGATCATGAAGAGAGAGTACTGAGACTGTTCAAAAGTGCCACTCTGCTAGAGATAAGCAGTCTGAAGAGCTCATTGATTCTGTGGTCGATGTGGATGAGAGCGCTTTCCAACTCTGTGGTGGACGTGCTGACTGCATCGATGGAGTCCTTAAGTTCATCTTGCATGTTGGAAGACAACTTGGACGTCTTGTTCATGATGTCTCTGTCCAGTAAATTGTTGAGGTTTCCAACTGTAACATCCACCCTTTTCAACTCTTGCAAGAGAAACTTGAATGATGATGACCTCTTTCTCTGCATCTCCATAGCTTCCTTTAACTTCTGTTGCATCATATTGGTCATGCTGTTGATGTCAATGAGAGGAGTGAGAGTAGTGCTCCTTTTCTTCTTTGTAAGAAAGCCTGAACCTGGCATAATTGAGCGGCATGGTGTGTTGAAGGAAAGAGAAGCCACAAGTGCAGTGCAGGAAAATATGGTAATGGCCTTCGCTTCCCTGATGGCGTCCTCGACGCTTGATCGGTCCATTGATGTTGCCGTTGTTGTTGTTGGGTGAAGGTTATCGGTCATTCGCTTCAAAGTGGACATGCATTTTGCTAACTTGGACTCCAAGTCCTTGTTCTTCCTTAATTCGTCCATGCAATTGCCAAGGGAGTTCTTCGCTTTCACCATTTGATTAGTCATCATGCGATGGGCATTGGCGTGAAGTAGGCCATGGAGTGCTATCTGTACTGACATGTTCTGTTTCCTTATTTCTGATATGCACTCTTTCAACATATTGCACACATCAAGCAGATTGACCAGGTCCTCCATATGTCGGCTCAACCATTTTCCGTCTGTATTGCTGTGTATCTGCATGTGCGGGTACAAATCCTTAAAACTAGAGTAGATGAAAAGCACGACCTCCAGCGTTTGTCCAAGCCATGCAGTGGAAATATTGTATGACTCCGGCTGCTGTTGTTGTTGCATGAGCATCTCTACCTTAGCTCCAAGTTGGTACTGAAAATCTGCCAGGATCGGGTGCGCTCTGGACAGCGGCATGCTGCGTGACCTCTTATGCTTGCCATGACTACCTACAACAGCAGGCATCAATGACTGCAGAGACGCTCCAAGAGAAACTAGAACAGAACTCATGATTGCGATCAATGCACAATCTCTTAATTTTCTCTTTCTCAGGATCAAGATCTGTTTATCTATCTGTATGGGACTGCACTTGTAATTTCTTGCCTTTCAGAATATCTAAGGCCTGTATTAATACAAATCAAATTCACACATCCGTCAGATCAGGGAGCACGATAACAGCTACCATCACATGGTGGACAGAAAGAATAACGGAGAGGAGCTGTCATATTGGTCATCTATTGTAAGCCCGCCATATGTGCTCTTGCCTATGGAGCGTGTGTATCCCTACCCGACAACATGCCAAACCTACGCGAAAGGAGACGGCAATTCCTATTTCATAAACTATAGAATAGTTAATGCGGTCTGATGCAAGTATTTAACTTTCGCTCTTCTTTACGAGGCTGTTATTTCGATGGGCGTGCTTTCACTGAAAGGGCTAAAGTTAAATGCCTGCATGTTAGGCCGCATTAACTATTCCATAGTCTATGAAATAGGAATTGCCAAAGCAGACGGGCAATTTATATATGAGGTGAAGGCCTCATGAGTCTATCGTGTCAGCGACATAAATAATTCAAATAAGATGAGAGTCAGATTTAAATGTCTTTGCAGATGCACGACGCACATGGAGAGGAGCTAATTCACGTTGTTTCATTTATGATATTTTGACTTAATAATTTCTTGTCAATGTGCATCACCCAATCCAACTTCTTGTCAAGAAGACAAGGTAACGAAAGTAATTAGTTGGGCGCTCGGAAGAAAATCAAATGAAGCACGAAAAATAATTGTCCACTCACACATCTATTGTTATCCGTGTTAACGCTGACAGAAACTGGAGGACTCAAAAAATGAGCTTATCATTACATTACAAGTCACATACATTTATACAAAACTCATTACAGCGATTCACCACTGTTATTTATTATTTACCTAAATTCGCCGACTATAGCCGCTCTACGCCGACTAATGCCATCATACAGTCATGCTTGATTAATGTTCTAACACCTCCCCTTAATCACATCGACCTAAAATCTAACTTGCCCGCTGGTCTAAGTCTCAGCTACGGTTACAGCAAAACATTTCATTTTTGTCTTCTTGCTAAAAGGTCCATTCTTGTTCATTTGTTGATGCAACTTCATCTTCACTTTTCTTGCCATAAAATAGTGATGGAGCTTCTCCTTTCTTGATTGCAGGTTAACATTCTTCAACATTGCTTCACGTTCTTGGGACCCATTCTTGTCCTTAATGCTTGCAATTTCTTCAAGTTTCGATGCTTCTTCGTTATTGTCAATATCTGCACACTCAAAAACAATGTTAGATTCATAAACAAAACCATATTGATTTTTGTCATCATGCACTTTGGAAAGACCTTTGCTTCCTTCATCTTTCTTTGCTCACATAGTTGGTTGATTCATGTCTTCAACCTCTTTCGTCAATTTTGTTGGTGCAAACATGTTGTCCTGCATTTGATTCTTCTCACCAAACAACAACTCATCAATAAAATGCTTTTCATGCATCATATTTAACCACTCATCATGGGATACGTAATTGTCATCAAATTTGACTTCATATGTTTCTGCATCACAGGGTGTTTCCTTAACATCACATACTAGTTTATTGTCAGCTAAAGACATACTTTCAGCCTTAATCCCAGCTATGATGCTTTCAACACAATCACTTTTAGCCACAACACCTTTATCAAATTTAGCTTTCTTAATACCCTCCATACTGTATTTCAATTGAAGAATATTCCAAAATATTTTTGCATCACGTATTTCACCAAATTCATACAAAATATTTTCATCTAAAGCTGATATGATGAGAAACAATGCTATTGCATTTCTACGCTTATCATCAAGATTTATAAAAGCTTCTTGGACAAATTTCCAAAATCTGCTGAACCAAGCAATCCTTTCATTTTAATTGCCAAAGCTTAAAATTTTTACCTGAGAAAATTGGCAGAACTGGCATTAATCGTTTCAGTATTGCATGAGTGTCTTCAAATTCTTCTATCTAATTCAGATCTTCATTAGGCTTAAATTCTGGAAATATTTCTAATTCTTCTGCAACTTCTGCCATTTCATTCTTTTTCTTCAAGTATTTCAATTTCCTCCGTGATTGTTTGAGTCTCTTTTGCTGACCCATCACTCTATCACAAAACCAAATATGCAACAAAGAACCAAATCTTCAAGCTTGCCGCTTCTCTAGTGTTCACAGAGGGTCCACCTTTTTATGACTCACATATCTCAAGCAAATATCTCTAACACATGGTGTCTCACAATACACCCAGCTAACAGCTACAATGTTTTATGCCACGACGGTCTCAGCCGTACAACATAGTCTTGCTCTGGATCTTGCAAGGCACTACCTTGAAACCAGAATGGGTCATCATTGTTGCCGCAAATGAACTCTTACAAATGCAATTCGGTGACAGCTTCATTAATGCAAGAGCATGCCCAAAAACTCATAACATCCACACCCTCGGCTAACAACAACAACCACACGATGATCCACTCATAGATTACAGAAAGATTTGATCTCCACCAACAACGACCTTCACTTGTATCACACAGGGTTAGCAATTGAATATTTCATCAATGCAAGAGTGCCTCCACATAGGCTGGACATCAGCATACAATGTCGCTCAACGCAAGCTCTTCAGTAGCTAACAATTAGCTCTCAGCGATGGCACTCTCCAACAATGCCAAACAGAATAGCGGGCACTCAATTTCTTTGGCAGCTAGATCCACGCTCACACATAGTTCACAACACAGTCACACAAAAAACTTCTTTTAACACAACTACAGATGATGTGATCCACAGCAGGTACAAACAACTTCACTAATCTTCACACAACAGACTTACTAAAACCCACTACTCACACTGACCAAACATTGACTATGTGACTTTCACACACATGCTTACTATATTAGAGAAACACTCTCTAAAAGCAAGATCTCAGAACCTCCAGTCGTGTGTTTGATCCATGCATCCGCTGCCCTGCTCTCACTTGGCTCACAACAGCGCAACAAAGCAAGGCTTAACGTCTCCTCGAGCCAATGCTCCTCACACAGCAACATCACACGCTCTTCTTAACACCCAATGAACAAATGCACTGTCTCTTCGAGTGCACACTTGCCCACAACTCTCGCTCTTCGTCAAACAACAACCATGAAAAGCTATTTAAATGTGCTCCAACAGCACTAATATGTTATCTCCCAAGTGCAGCTCCAACACTACGCTCCAACTCACAGCTCTTCCACACTTCAGCCAAAACCCTCGGCTCTGATACCAAATTAGAAACTATACAGCACAAAACTAAACATAGAACACACTGAAGACCCATGAAAATGAGCTTGACATTTCATTACTAAACATAATTATTTATACACATGGATAGCCGTAAATTCTACAACAATCCGCCGACTGTAGCCGCTCTACGCTGACTATAGCTGCTTGCTGCCAATTTCTCCAGAAGAAGCTGACTTCTCTAGAAGACACTAGGTTCTACATTAATGTTGGTGATTGGATTTATCAATGTTTTCCAACAAACGCCAACCGTTTCACTGTGTGAGATCCATAGTATTGACGACAACCATATTTAAAAACAAGATGGAGAAAGCAATGAAAACTTAAAAGAGTATCTAGATGTTTATCTAATGAGGATTATGTAAATTTCCAAAGGGTAACATATTAATTTATCTAGTTGCAGAAGGAATTAGAAATTGCGTCTGCATATTTTATTCTTTTAATTATTTGTCACAACGGACTTCTTATATTTTAAAAAACCATGTAAATTTTGATAAGAAATGCAGAAGACAGAAGTTTGGACAAACACACGGGAGCTCACAGGTGCAGATCACCAGGAGCTCCCACCAGCAAATGCATTCGCTTTTCTTATTCATTAATCATCAGGAATTAAATAGATACATAGGAAAAAACAGATTCCTAATTAATAGGAACTGAATGTCAAATAAAGAGAAAATCATAACTAAGTAACCCATTCTCCATTAATTTCTAACATCCCCCCTTAATGGAGAAGGGATTTTTAAACACACCTAAAGTGTCCCTAAACAAATCAAACTTCAGTCTTCCTAGTGGCTTAGTGAATTGTAGTTCAAGATGGAGGTTGTTGAATCATATCCAAAGGTGGAAGACATTCATCAGCATGTCTCCTGAGAACAGAAAACCCTCCATGGGTACTGGTATCTGATGCAGTGAGGGTCTTACAGAAAGAGTATACTAAAGGCTTCGGAGGCAGTGGGGTTAGAGGCTCCTTGTCAACAGACGACTCATCCTCTGCCTCTGGGAGCAAGGTAATTTGAGAAAACACTTCATCTGTATCAGGTTCAGCCTTCATTTGGACATTTATTACGCGACAAAGGATCTTGTAGGGCAGGTCAAACAATGGCATGTGCTGGTCAGCCCCCTGGTTACAGCTCCTTGCAGAATTTCTCTGAGCTGAAGCCCTACATTTTGTTTCTTGGGATGATCTTGGAGATGTTTTCTCTTGTTCACAGCTTCCAGCAGGTGCATCAGACTTGGCTGTTTTTGTTTGTTCCGACTGTTGGTCAGGCTCTACAGACAGTAAATGAGTTTCTGTTGAAGCAACATGTAACTCTTCCTCATTAACAGAAGCTCTGATTTTTGATGGGTTTGAGTCACCCCCTATTGAATTTTCAATCAAATGAAAACCAAATAATTTGCAGTTGCTATCAGTTTGACGTGAAACAACTTCATCCCCCTTGGACATTTCCAAAAGATCAAAACTAGGCTGCTGCTAAGTTGCTCCCATGTTATTGACTTGCATGGTTCTGGCTGCATTCCTATCCACATCACCATGTGCTCCCGAAACCTCTGATTGGCATGGTGATATCATATGCATTGGCCAGTTTCCCACCGATGCTTCCATTCCAATGTTTGAAAATTGTGGGTGGCCATTCAAGCCAGTCCATCTTACATTTCCACTCTTCTTGTGGGATTGGGCAGCAGAGATCGCAGACATCTTCCTATTTGACTCACACAATTGTAAGCTGTTTAGAAAACTCATTGACCACAGTCCTGATCCATCCACAATTTTACCCTCTTGGTCCTGAAACTGTTTTCTTGAAAGATTTGGCTGCTGGCCATCTTCCAGGATACTATTTGTTAATGAACCACGAAATTCTTGCACTTCCCCCACAGGTTGAAAACTTGAGAAAGCATCTGAATATAGCGAGTCATGCCTAAGTGGCGGCATCCAATTTTCTGAAACCAACCTTCTTTGACAGCCCATACCTTCTGCTTTGACATCATCCAGTTTTGATCCCCCCCATGCAACCATATTTTGACCACTCTCCAAGTCACTGTCAACCAAAGATGCCCCCAAGGTCATAACTTCTTGACCTTGCAAGACCCTTGGAAACCTGTGCACCTGAGTAGAATCCACTGGAGCCCTGTATCCCGCAGCTCTTGATGCAGCAAGACCAAAGTCTGAGATACAAGCATTCCCACTCTTATCTAACAAAACATTGGAAGACTTGATATTCCCATGGGCCAGCTTAGGAGATTTACACGAGTGGTGAATGAAGGTCAAACCACGGACTGCACCCAACATTATTTTCATTCTCGTTGTCCAGTCAAGCGGAGTTCTCCCAGGACCACGATGCCACCGATCTTCAGCAGACTTATTTGATGCCATCAAGGCTTGTTGAGGCGTACTTTTCACATCCAACTTGTAGAGTCCTCCTATGCGAATACCTGTAGCAATGGGCTTCATCTGATCCAACAAATCTTTAATAATGCAATGAGATTTAAAAAATTCTACCTTGAGGCCCTGATCTGTAATCTTGGACACAGAAATCAGGTTCTTCTTAATTCCAGGAACATACCACACATTAGATATATTCTTGATCTTACCATGAGGCAGAGTAACAAGGACATCTCCATGTCCCTTGATCTCGTACCCACTATTATCTCCAAGATAGACTTTTACTCCAGTGTTGGATTCTTTAAAATTTCTGAACCATTGCTTTTTACCTGACATATGCGAGGAGGCTCCAGAATCCACGATCCAAATATCTGATTCATCCTCCTCAATAGCAGTGTCACCCTCGACCATAAATAGTCTAACATCCAGATTCTGATCTGGGTCTGTATCTGCATCTGCATCTGCCAAATGACCTGCATGCCTTTTCTGATTGTACCTCTCTTGATTTGCCTTCTTCTTGCGACAAAATTTAGCAATATGGCCTATCTTACCACAATAAAAACATTCAGGAGCAGAGTCATTTCCATACGAGGTCATACCTTGTGGTGTCATTTCTGATGTGTTGCTCCTCCTCTGATCAGCCATCGCTCTCCCTTTTGGCTTGAACTTTGTTATCAATGCAAGATCTGGATCTTGAGGCTTGAGAGACGACCTCCTTTCCTCTTCATGTAGTGAAATTCCAGTAAGCTCTTCAAAACTTGGAGGCTTTTCCCTTGCATTCAATCCAGTTATAAACATTTGATAGTCATCTGTCATGCCGTTCATGATGATTGTCACCAGATCATCATTTGCCACGGTTTGACCGATATCAGATAGTTTATCTTTAACTTCCTTTATCCGAGATAAGAATGACGAAACAGACTCATTCTCCTCCATCTTGATTGAGAGGATCTTCTTCCTGAGGAACAAGGTTCGGATGGTGTTCTTGATTTCATACATGTCTTTGAGAGTTGTCCAAATTTCATTTGCTGTCTTGCAATCCCGAATATGAGGGATGATGCAATATTTAACTGACAATTTTAGTAGGACCTTTGCCTTCAGCTCCCTTTTCTCCCATTCTTGAGTTGTTGCATTCGTTCCAACATTTGCAACAGTTGGCTTACCTTCATCACCGATGACAATTCTGTAGGTATTCTGACCTTCAAGCAAAGTCTGAAGCTTAAATTTCCAATTTATGTAATTGGAACCATCCAATTTGCTGCTTTCATTTAAATAATCTACCATCTGAGAATTCATCTTGAAAAAAAAACAGGTTACCCTGGCAACTTAAAAAAAAAACAACTCTCGATTATCACAACAATCCACCACTACAACACACGAGCTTCTCCGCTCGACCTCCCAACAGCCTCCACGCTCAACCTTCGAGCTCCTTCGCTGCCACAGTCCACCTCTGCTCTTTGGGTTTTCGGCTCTTACTGGTTCCTCCCACCACGACTCACGATCTATACAGAAGATCGCTCCATGCTGCCACCACAGTTGGCTGGTGCCGTCGGTTCTTCTTCCAAAGAACGCAACTCTTAGATCTCCTTCGCCACACACACAGGCTCCTTGACCACGTAGGCTCCTTTGAGATTTGAATATAAACTCCAGGCCCCAAGCTTCAAAAATTTGAAATAAGAGTTGTGACGTAGCCAAAGCGATCGAGAAATGACGAGAAAGCCGTGGAGAATTTGGCTATTGAAATCGACCCGACTGATCCGTGACACAAGATGAAAAATAGCCAATAACGAAGCAAAAGCCAATATTTGGGGATCTGAGGTGGGAATTGTCCCTTCTCTAACAGATTAAAGCCCCCTTCCCTGGTCGCACTTTTAATTCAATATCCAAATTGCTCCTCGCTCTGAATGACAGTTTCATTGATTCCACATGCTCGTGAATATATGGCAGAGCTGCACAAATTGACGGTTAAAAGGAAACAAAATGTGAAGGGATCGATGCACGAAAGAACCACGTTGGAATGAGACTTGAACACAGGAAACCCACAACTGCAGATCTCATGGCCACAGTGAGCAGGCAACCTCGCTCCAGCGGCAACCTCCACGCAGGAAATACGGTGCAAAAATAAAACTCAACCAGGTAGCCACACCTCCTCACAGATGGCACGACGACTCCACGCCTCACAGCCTCCGTGTAAGTCCGGCCTCCTCGGCCTCCCACGGACTCTCTGCACCAAGTCTTGTGCAGGTCAGCAGATGCACTCTCCACGATCTCTTCAATGTAGAATCAACCACATAACACACAACACACAAGCCTTTGACCTAAGTGGGCTTCTCATGTCCACGCATAACCACCACAACACAACACAACAGGCCTCTGATCTTAAGCTCTGATACCATGATAAGAAATGCAGAAGACAGAAGTTTGGACAAACACACGGGAGCTCACAGGTGCAGATCACCAGGAGCTCCCACCAGCAAATGCATTTGCTTTTCTTATTCATTAATCATCAGGAATTAAATAGATACATAGGCAAAAACAGATTCCTAATTAATACGAACTGAATGTCAAATAAAGAGCAAATCATAACTAAGTAACCCATTCTCCATTAATTTCTAACAAATTTCCCAATGTTTAATACTTTGTAGTGTAATGGTATAAATTAGCATATATATTTCTGCTCTCATTTTTATCTTGAAAGTTGGAGTTTGCTCATTAAAAATAAAAATATAATTTTGTATTTAAAGTTTAACCAAAGAATAAAAAGTTTTTAATATTTAAAAAAAAGCTAATACAGGGATAATATTTTATAGATTTTTTTCCAATTTTAAACAATCTAGCGTGAATACTTTACTGTCTTATGTATTTCACAGTAAAAGTGAATATAACTTTTTCTTCTTACAGTAAAAGTAAATATTTAGAGTTTTATACTATTCATTATATTTATAAGGTAATGAGTATGTTATTATGTAATGAGAGCATTTGTCTTTTCATCCTTCATTCTAAAAATTAAATTTAGGGATTTATAATATGTTCGAGTGAATATAAGTTCACTAATATATGTATACATTTCTTAATTAAGTTCCAACTCAATATATCTTTTCTCAAAATTTTTCTATGCATTGCAATTGTTAATGCTAGTTACAAATTCTCACTATTATTACTATGTATTGCAAGAATGAATATTTATAAAGTAATGAGTATGTTATTATGTAATGAGAGCATTTGTCTTTTCATCATTCATTCTAAAAATTAAATTTAGGGATTTATAATATGTTCGAGTGAATATAAGTTCACTAATATATGTATACATTTCTTAATTAAGGTCCAACTCAATATATCTTTTCTCAAAATTTTTCTATGCATTTAAAATAATTTCTTAGCACTAAGCTTGTTGCAATTGTTAATGCTAGTTACAAATTCCCACTAATTGTTAATGCTAGTTACAAATTCCCACTATTATTACTATGTATTGCAAGACTTAATTTTATCACTGAATATTACCAATATAGTAATTTCAATAAAACTTTCTAAAAAGCCATGAAAAGAAATAGTAGTAATTACCAAATAATTTAAACAAAACATTAAAATAAAATACTTAAATGAAGCAACCAATTCAAAGAATGCCTTTAATATCCCTATTATAGTTGAACTCTTTGAGACCCTCCCCATTTTATTTGGCCACCTCACTTATCCATGAATATAATTACGATAGATGACCACCCCGTTGTTGTTTCAACTATATAAAAAAACAAAAATTAGAACTTCATGCGTAGATTAAAAACCAATAAGTCATTTGGGATTAGCTTCCACAACAAGGATACTTATGCATAAATTTCTTAATGTTGATTTGAATTATAATAAAATTAACTAGAGACTCACGAGAGGTTGACATAATAATCTTACTTTTCTAGGTAAGTCGCTAAGGGATTCAAGTGGAGGCCACTATTCAAAATATTGATAATATCAATTGCACTATTGCAACTAGATTTAAGGAGAAATTCTTATGCCATACAGAAATAAAGGATAAACGAAAGGAAACGTAAGCTATACTACAAAGTAACGAAAGGAAACGTAAGCTATACTACAAAGTGAAAAATGTTTTTCTTTTAGGAAATATTTAAAAAATAGAATCAACATTATAAAAATAAATAAAAAATTATTGAGATTTACAATGAAAATTTACATTAAACAATATATAAAATATCGTGGGAATGAGGATAATCACGTTATTTCTTCAGGTTTTTAATAAGCAGAATTATAAAATTGAGGATATCGTTTTAAAGGATGGATTAAAGCAGGTTCTTTCAATCTTTAAAAAAGCAACAGTCTAGACTTTGATCGGTGTATAGTTGTGTTTTATCTTAAATTTTTTGATCTTTTAGTCGATAAGAAAAAAGGGTGGCAGAGGAATCGATGGTTTCATGAAGGATTTTTGGTCGTTTCCTTAATTTCTAACAAGTAAAATCCTTTATCCTTTGACAATTTTATTCCTATCTCTTTATGCAATTTGTTTTATAATGTGTTCATGAAAATAATTATGAATAGTGTTGAAAGGGTTCTATCAAGTTATATATATGATGAAGAGATTGTGTTTATCTTTACTGGTCAAATATTAGATGCCATAGGCTCTACCTAAGTGGGGTTGCATTCCGTTAAATTAAAAAAATATCATGGCGGTACTCATGAAGCTTGATTTGGAAAAAGCATATGACAACGTCAACTGGACCTTTCTTAGGTTGGTTCTTCTACACAACAAATTGAGTGTAGAAGTCGTCAACTAGATAATGGTGTTTGTTTTGTCAGCGAATTTTGCAATCTTTTTCATTGGTTATCCATCGAGTTTTTTTAAAACCTCAAGGATGTTGAATGAATGTTTATTATTGTCCCCTTTTCTAATTCTACCAGTTGTGGAGAGCCTCAGCATAATTTCATATACCATTAGAGTTAATGGTTCTATTAAAGGAATTTTGGTAATTGATCAAGAAATGTTGGCACAATTTTTATTCATCCATGATGCTCTCCTTTATGGGGAAGAAATGGTGATGAAGTGGGGAAATTGTTAATATTTTCTTCAAAATTTTTTATTTAGAAATTAGGATGCAGATTAGCTGAAATATATTTCCAATCATTTCTGATGATTTAACGTTGGAAGTTGAAGTTCAAACCCATTTATTGTTCCCAATGGATGTGCTTGTACAAGAAAATTGAAGAAAATATTAGTTGTGAGTGCCATAGATTGTTATCTATCAAAGGATGATTGCCTTTTTAAAAGTGTCCTTGAGAGTATTCCCATTTATTGGCTTGTATTGGTGCATACGCAAAACAACATTATCGATAGAATCAGGAGGATATGTTTTAGATTCTTGTGGTTCGAAAATAGATGGAAGGAGAGTGTTCGATGGATAAAATGGAAAACTTTGTCCAAATCATATAAGGTTGAAGGTTGCGGTAAAAATAATGCATATTTATAATTTGGTTAAACATTGGAAGGTAAAAGTTGTTAGATGTTTATATTTAATCAAGGTTTTGGGCAAAATTATGAGGCATAAATATTTAATTTATATTTTTGTACATGGAACAATGGATAAGAACTTCGGAGAAGCCTATGAAAGGGGCATTAAAAATGTGGAAAGGATTGGTTTTAGTAGTGCTTCCTACTATTGGTAGTTGGGTGGCTTGGAAGGTTGGTAGGGGGAATGAGTAAGGTAGGGAGAAGACCCATTGGTTTGGTAAACTAGTAATTATTTGCTTTCCTAGGTTCTCAAATGCATCTAGAGGATCATGGCTTCATGGTGCTTGGAGATGTAGGGGTTTAGGGAGCCCAAGATAACTCAATATACATTTCAGCTATCAAGAGGATTTAGGTTTAAATGGAGATTTGAATGTTGAATGGAGGTCATTCACATGACTCCTTTCTCAGAATGCAGGTCTTATTTGAGATGAGGTGGACAAGTTGGTTTGGATGTGGATTAGGAATTCTAGAACCCTTACTGAAAGTTTGGCTTATGAAAATATTTCCTTTAACTTAAAAGATCGTGATAACAAGTGGTTGTGGAGTCTATTATGGAAATGGAAGAGTTCCTTAAAGAGTAGAATCTTTACATTGTTAGTGATGGAGAATTATTACCGACTCACCATGGTTTAATAAAAAGAGTGATGGGGAATTAGATGTTGATATATTATAATGGGTAGAAAAGAGGTTGGAAAGGGTTAAATAGGTGCACTCTTTATAGGGTTGAGGAATATTTAGTCTTTCACCCCTTTGTTTCATGCTCCAATTGTGAAAGACTTGGATAGTCTAGGTGCCACTCGGGGTGGGGGGCATCAACATTTTTCTCCCTTTTTCTCTAATCTCTAATTCAAATCCTTCATTATGAATTTACTCCCATTGGCATCTAAAACTTATGTTTAATTAAAAATTTCACTTTATTATGCAACACATGGTTAAGTCCCTTCTCACATCTCTAATAGTTAATGATTCCTTTGTTACAAGACTAAAATGCCAATACAATAATTTTAGGGACTTCCTTATCTCAACCTAATAGTGATAATTGTCCTTCCTAATATATATGAAGGAATATATTCCTTATAGTAAATCTTATCTCAATAGCAAAAAAAAAGTAATTAATCTAAAGAAGAGTGACCTTTCTGTAATATAGTGAGGGAGATATCAATCCAATGGTCACTTCTTCCCTGATAAAGGGAATTCAGACTCCTTTCTCGATCAAACAAAAGTCATGTTCCCTCTAATACAAGTAAATATACGTCACTTATATTAGTGATAATCAACATTATCATGTGACAAAAAGGATAAGCATCTCCATATCACTATCAATGGTGATTCCCCAATTATTTATGATGGGAAAAAGAGGATTGCACAACAAGACAACGTATTACTCTAAATAATTGTTATTATGATGTATCACATTGAAAGTGGCATCTCTTATACCACATGATCAAATTCGATCCTTGAATATATACTTGTGAATTAAAAATCAGTCCACTTTATTATAACGAAATGTGAATCGCAGTTGATCTTCATATTGCACAAAGGTGAGAATTTTTCATTAGGCGAGTCTCCATAACTTATTAGTGCTCAAATTTTTATCTTTTCCTAACTCTCACAGCTATAAAAATTGATGATTCCATGCTACACGTCAATCACCCTTTACTCGTCAAAATTGACAACCCATAGAGTACGAGATCTACATAGGGAGGATCCTTATGCATGAATTGATCAAAAGCCAATGATTTCCTATGATAAATAAGGATATCATTGAAATGATATATTTATTCCATATCTTTCCAAAAAACTAATACCACAATGGATGTTATGTTGTGACATTATACACACGATGACGTAAGTTATCATGACCCAATTAGAATTAAACTAAAATAAACTAAGCCCTCTTAGATTTCGAATTAGATCATGATGACTAAAAATCTTGTAAGAAAGTATGTCATTGAACTTCTAAAAGAACTTTCAAAAGACTATTGGAGCTCCATCACTTGTTATTTTTAGGATGACAAAATAAATATATCCCATTAAGATTTCCCTATAAACACATAAATAAAAACCTTAGGATAACTTCAAAATTAAAGGGAATGAATTCGTTTGTTTTCGGTGAAATTTAAGAGTCCAAATAGGAATCAAGGAGGTCAAAGTATTCATACCCAGACTAAAAACCAATTTTAATAGGAAATAATGATACGATGAAGGTGTACAATCCTATTAGCTCCACAAACACCTAGATCCCCTTACACTAACTATGGAGATAACTCCAAGCCATAGAAATATTAAAAAATAGTGCTCCAATAGGTCTATCAATTTTTCTTACTAAAACCTTCTTTAATACATTAAATGAAACTTGCACCTAATTCTCCCTAATCTCACATTACTACTTATTCTATGAAATAGAGAATGATTTATACGTAACCAAATTCATATAACACATAGCTAGGTGGATATTGGAAGGGCCTTGTAAACATTTTTCTTTCCTTAATTGCCAAAAACATTACTCAAGTGCAGCAGAATTGAAAGTGCCTAAATAGTTCAATAATATAAGAAATTCTAATGAAACTTGCATAGTATAGGATCATGAAACTAAAAAATTATTGAGTGAATATTCATAAACACTATAGAGAGTGCACTTGATCAGTCCTTGTCATCTTACTTTATACCAATTGTCCATCCAATTTTCCATTACAAATGTAAAGATTTGTAAGGGAATCTTCCATTTGCATAATATCAGTAACACTAATTGGTACCATCTTATTCTATGTTAAAGTAAAGAGCTTCATAGCCCAACTTTGTAGTAAGGGTTATAGAATCTATATCCCATATCCAAACTAAGTCATCCTCCTCATTTCAAAGAAGAACTACATTATGGGAAATGATGCATGAGAAAGCCCTCCATTAAATTTCTAAATTTATATTGAAACCTAAATGATCTACTAGGGACCAAACTCGTTATAACCAGGTATCATGGGGTGCCTAAAGCCCTAGAACCTCCATTCAATTTCCAAATTTATATTCAAACCTAAGTCATCTACTAGTGGAAAAACTCGTTATAACTAGGTATCATGGGATGCCTAAGCCCCTAGGTATACAAGAAAAATGAAGTCATTATATTTTAAATTTTCTCCTAGATATTAAGAAGGAAAATAATCACCATAAATCCTCTCCTAACCTTACATAGTCTACCCATACCAGACTTCCTATCCACCCAAACATAGACTTAAAATATTTATTCTTCATAGTTCCCCCACAATGTTCATTATGTAGCAATTACCAAAGTCTTTTAATTTTCAATGCTTGATTCAATAAATTGGTGTTTTTTATACCCAACCTCCACCCTTTATTTCTTTGAATAAAGTTCTATTTTTCTAACGGAACACTCTCCTTTTTTTTTTAAACATAAGAAGCTAAAACATATAATGTTGATTGTATGTGAAATGATGTTTGACACATGTAATAATAATAATAGCGAATAAATGATAATATTGTGGAGGATTGATTTTAACAAAACTAATCTTCCTTGATAGCTAACAGTTTATGGAAACAACAACAAATATTGATTTCAACATTCTTACACAACCACACTATAATTATTAAGCTTCAAATAATAACCAAGTTATTTTAAATTGTTGTATACAGAATTGATTTTGAATTAGAAAAAGGGAGATATTTGAGCTACTGCATTCAATGATAAATCATCACAATGGATGAATGATTTGTTTGAGATAAAATACAATCACATTCTTGATATCTCTCGTATTAATCCCTTCCGTGGTTTAGAAAATGTCTCACAATGTTGTGGATTCACAAAGTCAATTGAGCTCTCATACATTTTCATTTCCTTGGAGCTTAACTAATGAACTATTATACTTTATTGGAAGGATGGTTACCTGCATGCTCACCGTTATTTTTTAAAATTTGCATAAAACAACACAAAACTATTTGTGTTGTTAAATGCAATTTTTAAGAATAATGATGAGCATGCAAGTAGTCATCCTTCCAATAAAGTATAATAATACAATAATATAGCTCCAAGGAACTAAAAATGTAGGAAATCTCAATTGACTGTGTGAATCCAGAACACTGTGATAGCCAAGTTGATTCCAAGCTAAGACATCTTATAAACCAAGGAAAGGACAATGCTAGAGATATCAAGAATGAGATTCTATTTTGTTTCAAATATTTATTTGTGTTCAAAGACTATAATACAATAGAGTATATATGTTAACATATTACTAAGAAAATTGGTTCATAGAAATACTATTATTTAACATTCATAACCTTAAAAATATGTAAATATGAAGCTTAACTCTTTGCACCATTCATGGTGATTTATTATATGTTTTTTATAGTTGTTTATTTCACATATGAAGACCTCACTGTAAAAATAGGAAATACCTTTGTAAACATCACTAATGCTATTTTTTTTCATACTGTAAAGATCATTTTCATATTATCACGATGACATACATCTTCTATTGATATACAGAGAAATGGAATTACCAACATTTATGTTAAAAATCACTCATTCATATAATCAATAAATTAGAAATCAATACAAATTTCCTACTTGATAATGAACATTGAAAATATCTCTTCATGTTTTTCATGCCTTATTCTCCTATGAATTGAATAATAATTTCTATCTTATTCGACCAAAAGAATGGTGGAAATGGGTTTTGCAACTATGAAAAAGATAAAATGCTTAACTCTTGTTCTGTTACCCACCCTCCTTTTCCACCATTACAATGGAGATTTCGAAGAAAGAAAAAATAGGTTTGGGCTAGGTTGATATTTTCTTATATTGAATAATGACAAGTCTTAAGGAGCATTACTATCAATGTGTCTTGCAATCCCTACCTATATTTCCATTTGTGCACCAGGGAAAATTTTAAGAACCACCCTAAATTTATATGTATAATAAATGGGCTAATCCCTATGATACATAGGAAAAATGGGAGGCGATTTTATCAATAATATAATATGTATATATAATTTTTTTGGTGAATCTCTCACCAGATTATATTATCTTGTACAGTGATGGAGAATCTTTCACTGAATTATATAATCTTGTAAGATCTTGGCAAATCTTTTATTGAATAATAAAACATTGTGAAGTCTTGGCGAATGTTTTGTTAAAGTATGAAACCATATATGATAATAAGTAAACATATTCATTAAACTGTAATATACTAACATACATGTTTGGAGAAAAGAAACATAATTTTCTCTTCCTACAAAAAATATTCCAAGTTTCAGTGGCCGTGTTTGTCAAGGTTCTTACAATACACTCTTTCATATGCTTCTATTAGTTTTGATAATATTCCACAACAAAGTTCTTGTAGGTCTTGATATTGACAACATACATGTTTGGAAAAAAGAAACATGATTTTCTCTTCCTACAAACAATGTTCCAAGTTTTAGTGGCCATGTTTGTCAAGGTTCTTACAATACAATCTTTCATATGCTTCTATTAGTTTTGATAATATTCCACAAAAAATTTCTTGTAGGTGTTGATATTGACAACAAGTTATTTCAAGGTAGGAGAGATTAATCTTTTCTCTACAACTTTTGTCAAGCTACCACTTTTTTCAAGTTATCAAATTTCTTTTTTATTCCATAGACTCCAACTATGAGATAAGAAAAACACATCAAGTTTGTTTACCCCAACACGCCAACAAGTAGCAAGCCCCAACTATATTATATAAGAAAGTATTAGGTATCCCAAAGGTTTGAAAGGGATCTAATTAAAAGAAGTGACCATTGTGAGAATCCTTCCAATCAATATATGAATATATAAATGTAGATTTATTATTATTTTAATTGGAAATCTTCAATTAAATAATAAAATTTAATTACGTCTCTCCCAATCTAAATTGCTTATTAGCATAATTCACTACCCTCATAGGTATCGCATTTTTAACAGTGTTGTAAGATGTAGATTAATTTCCTTTTTGGTGAAAAATCTCCACCTTTTAGTAAAATATGGTGTAGTGGCTCCAAGCCCTACATATCATTAGTACAAATTAAGAATAGGATGAAAGGTTACATAAACCAGCTTATTTTTCAAACAACTAATCCAACATCAGTACCTAAACTTTTTTATGAAGATATCATATTGAGAATGTTTGAAGAATGGTGAGAAATCTTCTAGGAGGGTGATGCGGAAAGAGTGATAAGGTTTCATTGTTTTGAATTTTTTTGTTAAATTAGAAAAAGTTAAAAACCAATATTAATGGAGATATTGGTATTTGTTACTAAATTTTGTGAAGTGACTAAATATAGCTTTAACCATTCACCTTAAGACGTTTTTACAATATAATTTCCTAAGTCTATTTAAGATCTTCATTATCGTAAAAACCTACCTATATCCATCTTAACTCCATATCTACCACTCTTAGGGGGATGAAATCTATTTATCCCTCTGAGCATTTGGTAGACCCAGCATTAAATGGATCTAAGATGATAAAATTTCCCCTTTAAATAGTCTATGCTCACATGAATACCATGGTATTAACATGGGTTATCATAAACCTGGAGCTTAAAAATTACTATTACTAATTTATAAAAATTAATAAAATTAATAATTGATTTTTATTTTATTTTTTATTTTAACCAAGCTAAAATGTTTAACATACATTAAATTACAACCTCCATTTTTGCTCTTGATCCACAAGCCCCGAGAGGGATCAAATATATTTTCACTCTATGCTAGTTTGCATATCATGATATTTGATCCTTCTAGGGGCTTAGTAGATCTAGAGTAAAGATGGATCTATGGTAGTTTAATTCCCAGGATATTTGATCCCTCTCAGGGCTTAGTAGATCCAGAGTAAAGATCAATCTATGCTGGTTTAGTTCCCCCATTTAAATAGGTTACATTCCATGTGAATACCATGGGTAAATACCATGTGCCATTTTTATTTTTATTAATACTAATATTAGGGTTAATAATAATCTAGCCCATGGTATTTGGCCCAGTATTTTGCCCATAGGTTTCACCTAAATATAATGCATTTTTGAGTGTTTGTAAATATAAGATGACTTATGGAGTAAATATAAAAAATGTTTTATTTGTTTACCATACCTCTCGTTTATTTATATTTTTATTAATTTACCACATCTCTTTTACAAATATGGTATTTGGCCCATAGGATTCACTTAAATAAAACCTGTTTTTTGAGCCTTCATAAATAGAAAGAAGGTTATGGACTAAATATAAAAAGATGCTTTATTTATTTACCATACGTCTAGTTTATTTATATTTTTATTTATTTACCATAGCTTTTGAGTAACTATAAAAAAAGGTTTTATTTATTTACCATACCTCCATTTTATTTATATTTTTATTTGTTTACAACCTTGCATGTATATAAGGTGACTTATGGAGTAAATATAAAAAATGTTTTATTTATTTACCATACCTTTCATTTATTTATATTTTTATTAATTTACCATACCTCTTTTACAAATATGGTATTTGACCCATATGATTCACTTAAATAAAACGTATTCTTGAAAATTAAGGCGAATGGAAGGTTGTAACTCCTAATTTCAAGGGCTAAATTTACTTTTTTTACTCTCTCCCTTAAAATAAGGTGGGATATTTGAGGTGATTTGTAAAAATGTAATATGATACATAATATTTGCTCACTAAAAATTTAAAACCCCTTAATTTCGCCTAAGAACGAACATTCGCCCTTAAAATTTTCCATTATTTATCAAACTTTTAAACACCTTAATACCTTTGAAAGTCGGAAGACCTTACTAACCTTAAGAGTTGAAAGTAATAAAGAAGAAACTAGAAAAAAGTTACACACTCTTTACAATGAAGCAAAATAACACTGAACAAACTCACACAAAAAAGTGGACACAAACCTAACAATGAACAAAATCACATGAAGCAAAATAACACTGAACAAACTCACACAAAAACGTGGACACAAACCTGACATTGAACAAAATCACATGAGAAAAATAAAATTACAAACATAATATAATCCATGGGAATCCATAACTATATCAAGTTTTCATTTATTCTTTACCATCTCAATTGCCATCTCAGTTATTCTTTCACCAAATTGCATCCAATTATATTAGGTTGTTATCAACAAAAATGTATAGCATCTGTGATACATTATCTAAGCCTTGTAATTGTGGCGCTATCATTATGATGTATTATCTTAACCTGGTATATGTAAACTTAATAATATAAACTTAATAATATCCTATAAATATATTTACGCCGTAAGGCGTTTCCCTTTGGAATGAATTGACCCAACTGACACCGTGTCCTATTTTTAACCGTTGATTTGTGGTGTTAGACGATATAACAAAGTGTGATCGTTGATCGTGGGAAGCCGAAGATCGTGGGAAGCCGAACGATTAAAAGCAGTTCTCTTGTTTGTATTCCTTCCTTCTGCCCTTGCGCGCTGGTTAGTTTATTCCTTATGGTTCCACTAGGTATTATTTTCTTTATATGCACCGACTTCTTAAATGAGATCCGTTTGCTTTTTTTGCTTTTCCGCCCGTTTGTCATCTTTCAATTTTCTGGCTTCTTCTGGTTTCTTCAAGACTATTTTTCGGATTTTCTTGAATCTATCAATCTGATTAATAGTCAACAGTCGCGATAGTTGTTTTCAGGAAGAACAAGAGGATAAAGAATGAGGATAAAGAGAAACGGAGTAGTAGTCAGTGTGCTACATGCTTTTGCATCGGCAATTGCTTGCTTTATAGAAATTGAACTTTATTGACACAATATTATCATGGCCTCATCTCAGACTCAGGAAATGGACATAGATGATGAAGATTCAATGCTCTTTATTAGGAAGCCACTCATCTTTGTCAGAACGAATAGAAAACCCCCCTTGTTTGGGGGCAGAGCCATTGAGAATGCCTGTCAAGATGTGAGTATTGGCAACTACTTCTGCTTTATTTTGGTTTTAAAGTGTGTTCTTTAAACTTTGATTGCAAGAAGCTGGACTGCGAGAAATGGCCCTAATAAGCACTTTGTTTGGAATTCTTTGCTCTGAGTATTGGCAACTTCTTCAGCTTTACTTTAGTTTTGAAGTGTTTTCTTTAAACTTTGATTACAAGCAGCTTCACTGGGAGAAATGGCCCTAATAAACACTTTTGCTGGAAATCTTTGCTGTGAGTATTGACAACTTCTTCTGCCTTGTTATAGTTTTGAAGTGTATTCTTTAAATTTTGATTACAAGAAGCTTGACGGGGAGAAATTGTCCTAATAATCATTTTTTATTAGAATTCTTTGCTGTGTGCATTGGCAACTTCTGCTTTATTTTAGTTTTGAAGTGTATTCTTTAAATTTTGATTACAAGAAGCTTGACTGGGAAAAATTTCCCCATTAAGCACTTATGTTGGAATTCTTTGCTGTGAGTATTGGCAACTTCTGCTTTATTTTAGTTTTGAAGTGTATTCTTTAAATTTTGATTACAAGAAGCTTGACTAGGAGAAATTGCCCTAATAAGCATTTTTGGTGGAATTCTTTGCTGCGACTATTGGCAGCTTCTTCTGATTTATTTTAGTTTTGAAGTGTATTAAAGTTTGATTACAAAAGCTTGCCTGAGAAAAATTTCCCTAATAAGCACTTTTGTTGTAATTCTTTGCTGTGAGTATTGGCAACTTCTTCTGCTTTATTTTAGTCTTGAAGTGCATTCTTTAAATTTTGATTACAAGAAGCTTGATTGGGAAAAATTTCCCAAATAAGCACTTTTGCTGGAATTCTTTACTGTGAGTATTTGTAGCAACTTTTGCTTTATTTTAGTTTCGAAGTGTATTCTTTAAATTACAAGAAGCTTGACCGGGAGAAATGGCCCTAATAAGAACTTTTGCTGGAATTCTTCGCTGTTATGATGGATAGATTGATTAAATATTCGGTTGTTTGTTTTACATGAGGAGAAACTGAGAGCCAAAGAGTCTCCTGGTGAAGGTGGGCTGAGAGAAACTGAAGGGAAGAGAGGAGTAGAGGACAGGGAGGACAGATCTCCAAGCCCGGAATACCAGATTAAAGCGGGTGAATTCGGGTCTCCAAGGACTCCCTTCTCTGCTGCTATACCACCTATTCTCGAGTGTCCAGATCCTCCTAGTGTTAGGTAAGGTATTGATTTTCACATCGAATCTTTTTCCTGTTAATTGTTTGCTTACACCATGTTCGAATTGGAAGTGGCTCAGCGAGGAGCTCGTTGCAGTTGCCGAGTCGCAGATCCTATTTTCTTTCCCCTCATTTATTTGTATAGTTATCCTAATAATATAGGAGTTTAAATCCGCCCAATTCCCATTGATGTGGTAAACGAAGATTTGTAGTATCGTTACTTATTTTTGGATCTATCCAATAGGTTAGTCCACAAAGGAGAAACGGAAATGTTAGACAGAGAATTTCCTCGAGACCCGGAACTTATGGAAAAATGTTGTTAGGCAGGGAATTTTCGTGAGCCCTAGAACTTGGTCAATAACATTTTTTCTTCATGTTCGTGCTTCAAAAATTCTAGGTACGAATTTTCAATGTCCACCCTTAACAGGGATGCTCCTATTTCATTCTGGAAGGTGTCAAAACTGCCTGTGTATCTCTGCCCAAATCATAGTTTAAAAAGAGTGGTTTCATATTGAATAGGATTCAAAAACTTATAACCTTTTTGTTAAAGATTGTTAGGTTCATTATAATTGCATTTAGAACAGATAGTAACAGGTCTTGGGAAGCGTGTTTCAAATTTGTCTTGATTTAAATGGCTACTTTTATTCCACTCTGTATCTTTGTAAAAATATTAAGTTAATAAAAATAGTTTCAAATTGAATAGGAATTCAAAAGTTTATAACTTTCTTGCTGAAAATTGATAAATTATTTATAACTGTATTCAACAGATTTGCCTTAAAGGCAGATCATAGCTCTGTCCCCTCAAAACAACCGACATGAATACATCGATATGGTGGTCCCAGCCTTGTCACCACTTCTTTCTGATTCAGTTCCATTCTGAAGAGGTCAAAACTACCTGTGTCTTTGTCCAAATCTGATTCGGATTTAAACAGGAACGCAACAAATTACAGAGATAACCATATACACAACGATGCAGCGGAAATAATACTTCATTTCATTAATGGAAAATACTGAAATATGCTTACAAACAGAAATGGCAATAAACTAGCTAGGGCGATGGTAGCTTATCTTTGAGAAGAGATGTGATGGCTACATGCCTCTGAACTGTGTTACAATGAGGCTCGAAGGCCTATTTATTGTTGAGAAACAATGGACAACCCTTAACATTCCAAAACCTAACCCTAGGAGATGAAACGCCAAACTGTGGGCCCCGTTTGGGTAAATTGGTACATCAACTTCCCGGGGTCGTAACTTTGGCATACGATCTCCGTTTGACGCGTACAATAGCTCGTTAGAAAGATCTATCCGAGCACTACCACTTTGGGAAGGGCAACATCGGTCCATGGACCCATGTTGCCCCCAGATTTCCCAAAAAACGTCGTTTAGGGCCTCAAAACGGCTCCGGAAGTTCAGGACCCGAAAAACTGCTAAAAATAGTAAGTTGTGCTACAATTAAGGAAACTGAAAATGTTGAGAAAGACAATGGTGGGGGTCCAGGTGGACTTGGCAGGTGGCCACCAATATCCACCTGGATCATTCCTCCCCCCTTAGGAAGCAATGGTCCCCATTGCGTTGAGCTCCTCCATGAGATGAGGAAACTTCTGCTGAACTTGTTCCCTGGTGAGCCACTTGCCCTGCTGAAGGAGTTGGCCCGCTTTGACAACTCGATACAGTTGGATATTCTGTTGGCGAGTGTTCTTGATCTGTGTGTCCATGATCCGATCAGTTGCAGCTTGTTCCATGCAATCTGGATTTAATTCTGTGGGTTTGAGCTGTTCTGCAATGTCGGATGTGTCTAGCAATGGTGGAAAGTATGGCCGAAGGCGGTCCACATTAAATACTGGGTGCAGGCCAAGGAATGGGGGAATGCTGAGCTCAAATGCATTGTCTCCCATAGCCTTAGTAATGGTGTAAGGACCATATCGGAGTGGTCTCAATTTCCGATAGGCTCCAGTAAGGCGTTCCTTTTGCAAATGCAACCAGACTTTGTCGCCCACCTGAAACTTGTGTGGCACCCGATGTTGATCATGTCGCTGCTTGTACTTGGCATTTGATTTCTCAAGAATGTCATGGACCTGCTGGCGAATATGTTGGATTCGCTCAATGAAGCTGGTGGCCTTATCTGTTTCGGACTGGACATGAGCTGAATTCATGTGAGTAGCTGCAAGTGGTATGGCCACATCAATGGGGCATAGTGGCTGGAATCCCAAACCCACCTAAAAAGGGCTGTGCCAGTGGAGCTGTGAAGAGCTCGGTTGTAGCTGTGCTGAACGTAGGGGAGGCTCTCGTCCCATGTGCGTGGATGCTTTGAGTTATACATGCGCAGAATGTGCACAATCATCCTATTGACAACCTCCGTCTGGCCATCAGTTTGAGGATGGAAGGCTGTGGACTTCGTGAGTTTGGTGTCCAGCATTGACCAGAGACTGGACCAAAAGGTGCTGAGAAACCGACTGTCCCGATCTGAGATGATAGACTGTGGGATCCCAAAGTGCACCCACACTCGTTCAAAGAAGAGTTTAGCAGTGGCTTCTGCTGCGATATTCTTCTTGCAGGCCATCATAATGGCCATCTTTGAGAACCTGTCGACGACCACAAAAACGCAGTCATTTCCATGCTTAGTGGAAGGAAGGCCTGACATGTAATCCATGGAGATGGATTCCCAAGGTCGACTAGGGGTAGGCAACGGGGTATAGAGGCCTTGCTTCGTAATGGTCGGTTTGGCAATGGCACAGGCAGTACATGATTGGATGTACTTCCCAACATCCTTTCGAAGATTCGGCCAATAGAAATAGTTTTGCAGTACTGCCACTGTTTTCTCGACCCCGAAATGCCCAGCAGCCCACTGTAGTGTGCTTCCCAAATCATCTTGGCACGCTCGCTTGAAGGAACACAGAGGTGACCGAGGTGGCATAATAGGGCATCCTGGAGGTGAAAATCTGCAACCTGCCGACCCTCCAAGAGTGTCTGGTATGTGTGGCCGAATTCTGGGTCGCTTTTGTAGAGAAGTGGCCAATCAGAAGTCTCGTGCCCGCAAGAGTTGAGCACGGTGGTTAGCGCCACGATCGGTGGTCGACTGAGGCAATCTGCAACATTATTGGTGCTGCCCTTTTTATACTTAATATTCAAGTGAAACTGTTGCAGGTATGTAGACCACTTCTGATGGCGATCATTCTGCAATTTCCCTTGGGTCTGTATGAACTGCAGAGGTCGGTGGTCTGTGTGGATGACCGTTTCCTTCCCCAAAATGTAATGCTTCCATTGTCGGCAGGCCTGTACAATGGAATACATCTCTTTGTCATAAGTGGGGTACTTCCGGACTGTGTCTGAAAGTGTTTCACTGTGATATGCCACTGGATGTCCATGTTGAGTAAGGACTGCCCCAATAGCATAGTCAGAGGCATCTGTCTCGACCTCAAATGGTTGTTGTAAATCTGGTAACGCGAGCACTGGTGCCGTGCAGAGGCGATCCTTCAACTCCCTGAATGACTTCTGTTGAGATTCAGACCAAAAGAATTTTTCTTTCGCCCTGCCCTTGGTGACTTGACTCAAGGGCCAAGAAATATGAGAAAATCCCAACACAAACCTGCGGTAGAAGTTGGCAAGACCTAGAAAGCTGCGGAGCTCTGTTAGAGTGGTTGGAGAGGGCCAATCCCGAATGACTTGGACCTTGGCTGGATCGACATGCACCCCCTGTTCATCAATGATGTATCCCAGATACTGAACCTCGGTCATGCCAAAAGTGCATTTCTCCAAATTGGCACATAGCTTGTGTTGCCGCAGTGTTTGGAGAACCTGTCGGATGTGGTGGAGGTGCTCTTCCCAACTCTGGCTGAAGATCAGAATGTCATCCAAGTATACTACTACAAAGGAGTTGGTGAATGGCCGCAAGATGTCATCCATTAGCCTCATAAAGGTTGCAGGAGCATTCGTCAATCCGAAAGGCATGACCAACCATTTGAAGAGGCCCTCCTTGGATTTGAAGGTAGTCTTCCACACATCTGAGGGTTCAATTGGTACCTGGTGATATCCGGACTTCAGATCGATCTTGCTGAAATATTTCACCCCCTTTAGTTGGTCTAGGAGGTCATCAATCCGCGGGATCGGGTACCTATTACGGACAGTGATCTTGTTCAGCGCCCGATAGTCAATACAGAGTCTCCACGTCCCATCCTTCTTCTGTACCAACACTATCGGGCTCCCACAGGGCGAAGAACTCGGACGGATGTGACCTTTCTGCAGGAGCTCCTGAATCTGTCTCTTGATTTCATTGTTCTCCAGAACGGAGCGCCGATAAATTGGTCCATTGGGTAGCGGCGCACCTGGGGTCAGATCGATGGAGTGCTTGACTTGACAGTGCAGAGGAACCCCTGCCGGGGAGGTGAAGATGTCTTCGTACTCCTCCACAATCTTGTCCATCTGTAGCTGCCGTGCAGAGGAACCCCGTTTGGAGGCCGCGGCCACTGTCTTCTTCTTCCCTTGAGGGCGTATCATCAGGAAAACAAATTTCCTGGTTTTGGAAATGATCTTACTGCATTGTTTTGCAGTAATCAAAGAGATGGCGGCAGGTGGTGCTACCTCTGGTATCCTGAACAACTTATTTCCCAATGTAATAATAACAGCACGGGGCCTTGATTCATACACAGCATGTCGCTTCCACAAGTATGGTTGTCCTAGTAATACATCACAAACTTCAAGGGGAGCAATGTCACACAATACCTCATCCGTGAAGGGCTTGATGTTGTATGGAAGGCGACACTGCTGGCTCACGCGAAGATCTCGCCCTTGGTGAAGCCACCCAATGGTGTATGGTTGTGGATGTGCTGTGGTCGGTAAGCCCAACCGCTTCACGACCTCTACCGAAATGAGGTTCTTTTGACTCCTGCTATCAACAATGAACTGTATCGGGGAGCCCTTTATCCACATCTGGGAGTGGAAGAGACGCTCCTCCTCCTCTGGATCTTCGGGTTCATTTTTCTGGATCTTTGCGGTAGCAACAGTGGCGCTGGGATCCGCATCAATGATCTGCTTCCCTTTTTCATACCCCTTATCGGGTTCTGACTCAGAGTCGGAACATGCATCTGATTCTGAAACCTTTAGCTCAGCCACCAGTGACTGCTTGGCCCGACACTCACTTGTGTTGTGAGTGGAGCTCTTATGGAACTCGCACCATTTTCCAGTGTCCTTTCTCGGCTTCGCGGCGTTGCTCTTTGCTTGCAGCTTCGGCTGGTTGTCTTGGGCTGTCCCGCCTTGGCTTTGTCCTTTGTTCTGTGGTTTAGGGGCACCTTTCCCCTGCTTTGGATTCGCAGATCCAAAGTCTCGCTTCTTTTGTTTAAACTTCTGCTCGACCTTGACGGCATACCGGTATGCTGCGCCGAGCGAGGGGATGTTTAAGAACTGTATTTCTTCCTGGATGTACTTGTGCAGGCAGCCACGGTATTTGAGTATCAAATGTTGCTCCGAATCCTTGATACCCAACTTTGTGCGAAGGGTATGGAAAAGATTGGTGAACTCCGGCACGTCTTGGTCCCTTCCCTGCCGCAGCGTGGTCCACTTTATGTATTCATCCTCATAGCTTCCGACAGGGTAGTACTGCTCCTTGATGGCATCCCGGAACGAATCCCAGGTGGGTGCGGCTGAAAATAGTGAGCCAGTACTTTCATCCTTCTGCTCGCAGTAGGTTTCCCACCAGTCCTTGACGTGGGGGGCTGCTTTGAGAAGAGCAAAAACAATATTTTCCCGACTCGAAAATTCATGAACAGAAAAATAACCCTCTAGCAGATTTAACCATTTATCTACGGCATCGGCGTCTATCTGACCCTCGAATATGGGGATTTCAAAATTAACTTGTACCTTAAAGGGTGTGGCGTTTCCAGAGGAGCTACTGGAAGCCGATGCGCCGCTTCTGGGTAGCCGCTGAAGGATCTGCGCAAAGCTGTCCATCATCGCGTTCCGTTGTCGCTCGAGCGCTTCTTCGAGCAAGATTTTGATGGGATCTCCTGCCCCCTCGTCTTTCTTCTCGTCCGCCATGGGAGGCCGTCGGGATTTGCGAGGCTGGTCTTGCAACGGTTCAACCAGTTCAAGCCCTAACTCCTTATATCCCGACCTTGTTGGGGACATGCAAAGAAAAACAGAGAAAAAGCAGACCGCTCTGATACCACTGATCCGGATTTAAACAGGAACACAACAAATTACAGAGATAACCATATACACAACGATGCAGCGGAAATAATACTTCATTTCATTAATGGAAAATACTGAAATATGCTTACAAACAGAAATGGCAATAAACTAGCTAGGGCGATGGTAGCTTATCTCTGAGAAGAGATGTGATGGCTACATGCCTCTGAACTGTGTTACAATGAGGCTCGAAGGCCTATTTATTGTTGAGAAACAATGGACAACCCTTAACATTCCAAAACCTAACCCTAGGAGATGAAACACCAAACTGTGGGCCCCGTTTGGGTAAATTGGTACATCAACTTCCCGGGGTCGTAACTTTGGCATACGATCTCCGTTTGACGCGTACAATAGCTCGTTAGAAAGATCTATCCGAGCACTACCACTTTGGGAAGGGCAACATCGGTCCATGGACCCATGTTGCCCCCAGATTTCCCAAAAAACGTCGTTTAGGGCCTCAAAACGGCTCCGGAAGTTCAGGACCCGAAAAACTGCTAAAAATAGTAAGTTGTGCTACAATTAAGGAAACTGAAAATGCTGAGAAAGACAATGGTGGGGGTCCAGGTGGACTTGGCAGGTGGCCACCAATATCCACCTGGATCAAAATCTTAGTTTAAATAGAACAGTTCCATATTGAATAGAATTCAAGAGCTTATAACCTTACTGAAAATTGTTGGATCCTTTACAGCTGCAATAAGAACCGATAGTAGCATGTCTTGGGAAATCCTGTTGCAAATATTATGTGTATGAATTGTCAATGTCTTGACTGAAGCCATTCCACTTTGGAAGAAGTCAAAAGCTACCTGTGTGTTTCTGTAATAGTTTAAAATTAACTAGAACTCAAAAACTTCTTATATTTTTTTGTTTGTTTGTGAAAATCGTTAGATTTTTTATATATATAGAGGATTGTAGAATATATATATATATATATATATATATATATATATATTCCTCTCTCTTCTCTTTTTCCGGAAAAAGAGGAAGCAACGCTCACTGGTAGATATCAAGATGGATATGGTTGCTGCTTCTCACTGTGCCTTATTGTTTTCATAGGTGCACAACTTCGTTCACCACCTTCAGACTTGCATGTATTTCTAAAACTTGTTTTCCATTAAAATAATAATGGATCGAACACTATATGTAGTGAATTATTATTTTATGTTCAAGATAATGGATAGCCTTTAATATTTTTAAGTTCTGGCTGGTAGCTATCTGCTTTTTGGATAAATCTTATATTTATTTAGATGTTAGGATTGATATCCATGTTACTTCTTCTTTCATAGGTGCACAACTTCATTCACCGCCTTTAGACATGTAGGGATTTATGAAACTTGTTTTCCATAAAGATAATGGATCAAACACTATATGCATTGAATTATTGTTTTATGTTCAAGATGATGGATAGTCTTTAATATTTTTATTTTCTGGTTGGTAGCTATCTGTCAATGTCTCACCTTGCTTAACAAGGCTAATCTCATTCCATTTTGGAAGAGGTCAAAAACTACCTGCCTACCTGTGTCTCTGTAAATCTTAGTTTAAAAAAGAACTAATTTCATTTTGAATAGAATTCAAAAACTTAGAACCTTTTTATTGAAGACTCTGAAATATGCTTATGATTATATTAAAAACAGATACTAAAAGGTCTGCATTAAGAAAATATATTTTCTATCAGGGATTGTTCTTGGTTATGTCAAGAGCAGCAAAGCTGTCTAGATGGATATGGATGTTGCTCCTTAGCCTAAGGAATTACTAATTTCATATATGCACAGCTTCATTCACAGCCTTTGGACTTGTATGTATTTTTTTTCTTTTTCTATCAGGATAGTGGATGATGGATGGAGACTATACAATGGATTATTGTTATTTCTCAAGATAATTGATAGGTTTGGTTGTCTTTATAAATGTTATGGTTATTATCCATGAATTTTTTAATCAATTTTATATTTTATTTATTGTAGTAATGAGTTTAAATCAGCGAATCATAGATGCAGAAAGATAATTTATATTTGAGTTCTTTACCACTAAAATTTATTTGTGTGTTTTTTTAAGTAATAGAACACTTCCAATCCGCCTCAGTGATGTAGTGAACGAAAATTTGTATTATCATTTGCTTCTGAATCTCTACAATGCTTAGTGCAGAGAGGAGAAATGAAAATGTTAGAGAGAGCATGGAAAAATGTTAGACAATATTTTCGTGACAAGTAGAACTTAGTCAGGAAAATTTTTCCTTCATATTCGTGCTTCAAATATTCCAAGTACGAATTTTCAATGTCCCCCTTAAAAGGGTTGTTCCCATTCCATTCTGGAAGAAGTCAAAACGGTCTATGTTTCTTTGCCCAAATCTTAG
The DNA here is from genome assembly GCA_031772625.1 of Pinus tabuliformis. Classification (NCBI taxonomy): domain Eukaryota; kingdom Viridiplantae; phylum Streptophyta; class Pinopsida; order Pinales; family Pinaceae; genus Pinus; species Pinus tabuliformis. Next base: position 945,204,755 of record CM062806.1, read on the forward strand.
TTTAGAGAGTGGTTTCATATTGAATAGGATTCAAAAGCATATAACCTTCTTGTTAAATATTTCTAGATTCATTATAATTGCATTTAGAACATATTATTCCATTCGGGAAGATGAAAAAAACTAATTGTATCTTTCTAAAAAATCTAAAATTAATAAAATTCAAAAGTTTATAACCTTCTCTTTGAAAATTGATACATTCTTTACCACAGTCACACATGCCCAGGGAAGACACAAGGAGAATCTTTCCCTCCCAATTTCTAATGGCAGTGTCATAGATGCCAAACTCATTATTAGACATTTAAGAGACTAGTTGTATCTGAAGCCCATTCTTGAAAACAAGCAGTCCACTTTCTGACAAAATCCATATTTTCAGACAAATGGAATAGCTCCTTTTTTGTACTCTATATTGCTGGCAATTGTACAACTTTTTACATGACACGGTCTTCAAAATTTTGTGAAATATGTCAGAATATACTTAAGACATCCGATACCTTTAAGAGTATCACCTAGGTTGGAGGGAGGGATATTTCCGACAAAACAATGACCTGCACGAAATAGGGGGGCCCTGGAGTAGCGCTAAACAATAAGGACTACGGATAAATAGGTAGGGGTGCGTGACGTCCTACCAGCAAAAGCGTTGGGCGTACTTAGCCAAACCAAAAAGCGATGTGTACCCAGCTGTACATGGGAAGAGGTGGTTTCAGGGTACTTCATAAGGCAAGGGCTAACCAGCCTGCCATAGGGCATTAAATGCCTAGGAATATGCATGCTCTATAACAAAATAACACCCAGTATTTACTTTTAATTTAGGTACCGGGGATGGAAATGATACTCCCTTGCTACTGAAAGAAGGACAGAATGTCTTCAAGTTTTATGCCAGCGGGCGCCGATATTACAGAATGTCTTCAAGTTTTATGCCAGCGGGCACCGATATTGCCAGGGCTGATAGCTATCTGCTTTTTGGATAAATCTTATATTTATTTAGATGTCAGGATTGATATCCATGTTACTTCTTCTTTCATAGGTGCACAACTTTATTCACCGCCTTTAGACATGCAGGGATTTCTGAAACTTGTTTTCCATAAAGATAATGGATCAAACACTATATGCATTGAATTATTGTTTTATGTTCAAGATGATGGATAGTCTTTAATATTTTTATTTTCTGGTTGGTAGCTATCTGTCAATGTCTCACCTTGCTTAACAAGGCTAATCTCATTCCATTCTGGAAGAGGTCAAAGACCTTCCTTCCTTATCTTTGGAAAAGCAAAGAGCGGAAAATGGCTTGATATAGAAGGCCCACCTTCTGTCATATCTAGCTCTGATGGATCATCATCTACTCTCCAGTCAAAAGAGTACAACAGCTGAGCTAGTGCAAGGTCAATCATGGAAACAGCCATGGCGGCCCCTGGGCACCCTCTCCTCCCTGTTGAGAAGGGAAGCATCCTGAAATTTGATTGACCTATCACTAAATCCATAACATGGTCATGCTCACCCAATTCATGCATGAATCTCTCCGGCTTGAAAACCAAAGCATCCACCCCCCACACATTGGGATCCCTTCCAATAGTCCACACATTCACGATTACTATTGTTTTCTTAGGTATATTTCATCCGCATACGCTCGCGGTCTCTACAGATTCATGGGGAATCGCTAGCGGCCCCGTTGGATGTAATCGCAGCGTCTCTTTCACAACACATTGAAGGAACTTCATCCTTCCCACATCAGATCCGTTTACTTTGCCACGTTTTCCGACACAGGATTCTATTTCTTGCTGCAACTTTTTCAGGACATGGGGATGTCTGAGCAGCTCACTCATTGCCCATTCTAATGTGGATGCCGACGTCTCCATTCCAGCGATGAGTATGTCCTGTACAAACCAATGGGAAAACAGTTTATGTTGTCAATTAAAAATCAATGTAATATTGAATTGCTGAAGTTAATTTATTTGCATGTAGATTCAGGGGGTTCTTGGGAATATTTTGAAATTTGAAGGACAGGGCAGAGTGTGGTAAAGAGGGATGTCAATTATGTGACCTTCCAATAGATTTCCTAAATTTACAATAAAAAAGAATCGATTTAGCTGTTTAACTCGATTTAAGATTTCCTATCTACATACAAACATAATCAATTTAACTGCTTCCCGTTTGGCTTTGGTGTCTCCCTTTATATCATTGTTATCAGCGGTCATCTGCAGCAACACATCCACGAAATCTTTAACATGCTCTGCCTCTGCCTCTGCCCGTCCCTTGCTGTGGCCGTCGCTGGAGTAAGGAATAATTTAATAACTTTTGAGATACACGTGGTCTTGTAGTACATCACGATTGTGGGAAGAGGTCATGCTGGCGGAGAGCAATGATATTCATGGAAGCAATTTATTTCAATACCAGAACTATCTATGCAATAATCTTATCTTAGCGTCTTATTTGTCAAGTTTTCCCAATTGCGTATGCAGACAGTATGTTAAAAATGACAATATGTTAAAAATGAACGTAATAAAAGCGAGCACTGGTTAAATATTGTCCAGGTGTGACAAGATGTCCTGCATTATATTCCGTATATCTGTATATTCTGTATCTTTGAAGTTTGGACAACTATCACAATTTGCAAGTTGTCGTATATCCATATATTCTGTATACATTCCGTATATCCGTATATTCTGTATCTTTGAAGTTTGGACAACTATCACAATTTGCAAGTTGTCGTATATCCGTATATTATGTGTCTTTGAAGTCTGGAAAACTATCACAATTTGCAAGTTGCAACTAAGGTTTCGTATATCTGTATATTCTGTATCTTTGAACTCTGGACAACTATCACAATTTGCAAGTTGCAACTAAGGTGCATTGAATATGCTTCGATGTACTTTTACAGTCATTATCATTAATAAAACAAAACAAGTACATGAGATATCGTTGACATCCATGTGGGATAATTTAAAATATAATTGAAAGTGCTAAATGGTGTTTTTAAAAGTTGTTTATTAATGATATCAATAAAAAAATAGTGACCAAGTACATGACATATCGTTGACATTCATGTGGGATAATTTAAAATATAATTGAAAGTGCAAAATGGTATTTTTAGAAGTTGTTTATTTAGATTTCTATTTAATTAATAATATTTCATCTATATTAAATGTATTATAATTATTAATAATTAAAAAATAAAATAACAATTATTATAATTTCTAAAGTTATGAGAATATTTCATAGTACCCACTCATACATAACTTACTCTATATAATTTGGCACATTATTGCATACTTTTTTTGTTAGTTTACTACATATTTTAAAAATAATTATTTTAAATATTACAATGACTTATTAAAAATTGAAATTTAAGAAAAATGATCTTAGCATGCATTATTTGAACAAAATATTGCAGCTTGAAGACTCTTTTATGTGATATGTCTTAGCCCTATTCAAAGTTGTAAAGTGTGTTTTTTGATGATCTCCTTGTTACTAGTGGTAATGCTTCAAAGGACAAGGGAAGTGCTTTGATAGACAACAAGATGGGGCAAATGAATGGAGCAAAAATGATGGGAATTGAATAAAATCAAGTGGTCAATTGAAGAAGAATGGGGTTCATATGAGGATGGGAATGCTCTTTTTGATGGCAGGTCACATCCATTGCAACAATTCGGATATAACACACATCCACTCTAGGATTTAGTGTTTCTTGGCTCCATGATGAAAATAGTGAAGACAAAATACATGAAAATAATGACGACAAAATACATGTTAATCTGTTACTTGTGTTCTTTGATGGAAGTTTTGTAATGAATGAATGAAATGTGTTCTTTGATGGAAGTTTTGTAATGAATGATTGAAAAATACATGGTGAGAGAAAAATGCATATTATGCTAATCAAGGAACGTTTTTCACTTGTTGAACTTGTAGTATACATGTTAATCTGTTACTTGTGTTCTTTGATGGAAGTTTTGTAATGAATGAATGAAATGTGTTCTTTGATGGAAGTTTTGTAATGAATGATTGAAAAATACATGGTGAGAGAAAAATGCATATTATGCTAATTAAGGAACGTTTTTCACTCGTTGAACTTGTAGTATTGAATTTAACACATTAACACTTTACAACAATGAACTAACAATCTTCATGATGAAAATAATAATATCGAAAGTTTTATCTACATAATGAAAAAGGAAATATGGGATATTCCAATCACGTTCCGAGGCATTTTTTAAAATGTGGATGTGAGAAAAGGTTGTTGTGGAAGGTGTTGTTTTTATACGGGAAATTTCTTGATCATGGTGTGTAATCTTAATGTTGATAGGTGGAAGGTGTTGTTTGTATATGGGAAATTCCCTGATCATGGTGTGTAATCCTAATGTTGATAGATATGTCTACTTTAAAATGTGGATGTGAGAAAGGTTGTGGTGGAAGGTGTTGTTTGTATATGGGAAATTCCCTGATCATTGTGTGTAATCCTAATGTTGATAGATATGTCTACTACGTGGTTCTAGTTAATGGGGCATTGATGTGAGCATTCAATATATTTATATTCTTTATCAAAGTATCTTTTTGTTGTATTTGCGTAATTCAGTTTATGCCTTACGGCGTTTCCTTTGCAACATTTGGTGCAAATGCTAGTTTAAAAATTATGATAAACATAAAAAATTTAAAATTTTTATACTTTTCAGTCGCCAACAATAATATAGATCTCACGGACCTAGAAGGGCGGCGTAATCCCGCCCCATAGTAATCTCGTGCTCTTTAACCGTAAAAAAATATTATTTCTTCTGCTTTTGTTTCCAATTATTATTTCTGCTTCCTTTCGTTTCCTTGCCAAGCGACCAACCAATTACTTCCGTTCCTTCTCGTTACCTTGCCGTATAGACTGATGATACCCTGACGTCATTATGAGATGCTCGTCTTTGCATGTTGCCGGAAAGGGGCAAGGAACACACACGGATGCTCCTCTTCGTGTTCCTGGACAGGGCAACACACTCTCGATAGGCAAGGAACACACACGGCTGCATTAAATTAGATAAGTGATCTAACGGATTCTCTCCATGTGTTGGTAGCTATTCTCGTGCTCCCTCATCAGAGGACGAATATGTGAAATCGAGTGGTATTAATATACCCCTTAGATGATCCAAGAGGCAAGAAACTACAAGCGCAGTTCTATAAAGAGAAATAATCAGATCCTAATCCTAAGACGGAGAAAATTAAGCGACCGAGCATTGATGGCAATTTTGAGTTCTGCCCTCATGCATTTCTCTTGAAGCGGCTCTGCACCCATTCATGCCTATTGCTGTTCGTAGTTATTGCAAGCCTAAGAGGTAAATGAGTATGCCAGGTTCAAGAGCGCACTCGATCCTGGCTGATTTTCAGTACCAACTTCAAGCTATGGTGGAAATACTCATACAACAGCAACGGGAGCAGCCAGAGTCATACAATTTTTCCGCAGTTTGGCTTCGACGAGCGCTGGATGTCGTGCTTTTTATCTATTCCAGTCGGAAGGATTTGTACCGGCACATGCAGATAAACAGTAATACAGATGGAAAATGGTTGAGCCGACATATGGAGGACCTGGTCAATCTGCTTGATGTTTGCAATGTGATGAGAGAGTGTATGCAAGAAATGAATTAATAGTAACACAACATTTCAGTACTGGCTCTCCGGGGTTTACTTCACGCCCATGCCCAGATTCCTAGTGCAGTAAGCCATGATCACATGATGAGTAATCAAGTGGTAAAAGCAAAGAACTCTCTTGGAAATTTCATGAATGAATTAAGGAAGAACAATTGCATGGATGAATTAAGGAAGAACAAGGACATGGAGTCCAAGTTATCAAAATGCGTGCCTACTTTGAAGCGAATGGCTTATAGCCTTCGGCCAACCATAGCAACGGCGACATCAATGGACAAATCAGGCGTCCAAGAAGCCATGAAGGAAGCGAACACCATTACCTTATTTGTTTGCACTGCAGTTGTGGCTTCTGTTTCCTTCAACACATCATGCCGCTCATTTATGTCAGGTGTCGGCTTTCTTAAAAAGAAGAACACACTACTGTAATAAAGGGGTTACTGCTCTAGAGGGGGTGTTTTAAGACAATTTAATAGCAAATTGTTTTGAGAAAAAAAAAAAAAATTGTAAATTGTCTTAATTGTTGTGTTTAACTAGTGTCTCAAATTATTTTCTTAAAAATTTGTCTCTATAAAAACAATATATACCTACTACAGAGGATAATAGACAATTTTTGGGTAAAATGTCTTAACATGAGACAAAAGAAAAATTTGTAAATTGTCTTAAATATTGTCTTTATCCTAGTGTCTCAAATTATTCTCTTAAAATATTGTCTATATGAAGACAATATATACCACAAGCATTATTGTCTCTTAAGCTACAATTTCATTTTTTTTCTCTCCTTGACACAATAGTTGAGATTAAATAATATTGTTTTTATAGAGACAATATGTCTTTAATCCCAACTAAAGTTGAGATTAAAGAATATTGTCTTTATAGAGACAATATGTCTTTAATCCTAACTATTGTCTTTCTATAAAAATTATATTTAAAGACAATACAATATTACCAGAAAAATATCTCACCATTGAAATAGATAAATATCAAAATTATTTAATTAAAAATAAACTACAATGACATTGATTGATTCATGTTAGGGCAGAATGGGATCGAACCACCAACCCCTAGCTTATAAGGCAAGTGCTCATCCATTGAGCTTTAGCCATTTAAAGAATTATGTGAGAAGTTATGGCATTCATTGAAATTGAATATTTAAACATTGATGTAAAAATAATGCTCGACGCATAATGGCATAATCTTTGTAATGTCTATAATCATGCAGTCCCTATTTTTAACTCAATAAAAAATAACTTATCGGATCCACAAACCCACAAACCAATAATCCAACAACACGTTGGAATTCTATTTTTCATTAATACTCAACTTTCTGATTCATTTTTTTGGTTACACACAAGTTTGTGCAAACACAAGGATTTTTATTTTGATATTAACTTTGATTTGGAAAGTTGTAAGATTTGTTTGGAATTCTGCACCTTATAAGTTGCAAATGAACCTGAATAAATGGCCACCTATCTAAATAGACAACTTTAGAAGCATTCAATTATACAAATGAAAACATAATAAGCATTCAATTAGACAACATGAAAACATAATATGCAATTGGATTTATAGTTTGTTGCAAGTAATCATCAAAGGCTATGGAATAAATCACAAATTTTGCCTCTTTTCAGGGAAAGTGGGAAATTACATTCTTTTAGTGAACCATCTATATCAGTGTTGCAAATATCTTCTATTTTTCCCTAGCTTTTCAGGTAGCTGATTTGTTAAATATTTTTAGATCTTAGTTTTTTTCATTTCAAATATTTTCCTACAATTTCTATCATCTGATATTTTTTTCTTATATTTCCTACAAGTTTCTTTCCGGAACCTCTTTGATATATTCCACAAAATGATATTTGCAACAATGATCTATACTACCATTATGAGATGTAACATTGCAAAGTTGGCATTCTTCTAACAAATGGAGGTTCTTCCGAGTTGGTTGGGAGGAAAGAGCCTTGGCTGAAGGGGAAAATGAGATTTACAAATATTTCCTTTGCTTAACTTATTCTTACCCACATTAGTCAATGTCATAGTAGTGCCAACATTGTTTAATATAACTGTAGTTTTTGTTGCCAAAGAAACAACATGACATATTGGATTTTGAAATCTCTGTATGTTATGCCATAAAACTATGAAAAGTTTTCCTTTAAGACTATATATGGTAATTTTGTACGCATACATCAGGAGCCACTCCCTTACATGTTAGGTCTTCCAAACAAGAAACTATTTCTTCCTTGGCCTCTTATCTCCATCCTAATGACTTGATGGCATCATTCTTCAATGAATGTCCCATATCTTCAATAGTATTTGGAATGTTCCGTATCTAAGTGAGCGAATGATGCAAAAGTGTTGAGAAATAGAGGAATAGCCAAAATAAGGAAACCACATACTAACTATGTATGAGTTTCAAGGGCCAAAACAAAGGAATGCTTAAAACAGTACACATGTCCTCATGTCCTAATATTATAAGCATCAAATGAAAATTTCAAAATGTCGTTTAGAGACTAAGAGAGGCTCTTACTAAGTCGTATTTTTGGTAGAACGACCTTGCTCCATATGACAATGGTAGTTGCTCCCACAAGGTGATTCATTATCACACCTTGACAAACATAAACCATTTCTTCCTTGGCCTCTTCTCTCCATCCCAATGTCTTGATGACATCATTCTTTAATGAATGTTCCATATCTTCATAGTATTTGGCATGTTCCTTATCTGAGTGAGTGATGCATTTTCTGTTGAGAACATTAGGTGAGATGGTTGGTGTGAGTTATCATTCTCATGCACTGGTTCCCATGCAAATGCAAGTGCCTCCTCCAAAAATTCCTTTTCCATTCCTTGATGCTACCTTTAGCTGTTCCAACACAATTATTTTTCTTTCCTCAATATCAAGCATAGTTCCTCCCTATCATCTTGTTGTTGTTGTTGCAAAAACTTGAAAAGAAACAAAATATATTATTTACATACCAATGAAATAAACATAAACAACTAAAACCATGCTTGATGAATAAATATGTGGCCATTGCTTGATTCTCGTCGCCTATCCAATTTATCTGAAACCCCTTCCAATGCTTTCTTTTATATAAAAACCAAGGATTGAAACCCACTTTACTAAGAAGGGTCTAACTAGTAAAAGAAAAACTTCATCTATGCCTTCACATTTCTATCATGGCAGAAATTTGCACCAACTTCTTTGTTTAAAGCATCCCATATCTATAATAAGTAGTTGATGCAAATTTCTAACATGATAGAAATTGTAAGTATTTGAATGCCAGTGACTTTTCAGAATGTGTGAAGGAAGTGATGGGGCATGCAAAAGCATTGTGTCGTCAATCTAATGGTGATTGAATACATTTGGATGGTTATCTTCCCTGCTGTGAGAATAATACCTATTATACTGAAGATGCGGACCCTATGGATTATGTTTATTGTGCTCCCACAAATTTCAACAATCCACAAACATTCCTTAAAGATTCGAGGACTTATCCACACATGTTGCCTTGTAATGAAATAAGGCCACACATTTTTGATAAATTTACATCATACTCGGTGTTAAATTATGACACCATGCTCAACCATAACTAATTAATAACAACCCATTGGTAATAGTGTGCTAAAACCCCACATGACCTCATGCTCTACATAATGACGGTACAGAAAATTAAATGTGCCAAGAATCATGTTAATATGAGACAACTTTTATGTTTATATATCAGTAATATGCAACACTGCTTCAAAAGATGCATTTATACAAGTCTAGTTGGAATAATCAAGTCGTAATTGTCATGACTTTTAATCTAGTCAATGATTATATATCAGTAGTCTTGCAACACTACTACGTCAAGCATCTCTAAGAGTTCTTATTTATGATATGATTTTGTATCGTCTTATAGCTCGGGACAAATATCATATTTCATTATCAATATTTGATGTACCACTTCACATCTTATCAATTTTATTTTCATAAGTATTAAGTAATGTGTTTGTTTGATGTTGATGTTACTTTGGAAGTTAAAAAAATAAAAAGACTTTTTTTGTTTTTATTTTTTTTAAGTTTCACAACAATTTCCTATATTTTCCCGAGGTTGCCAATAATTAAAATTTCAAATCCCTAGTGATAAATTGCCAATAACCATAAATGTAACACTGGAAGAGATATCTATTCAAGTGAAACACAAGATGGATATGTGATTAGTGATCCCAAGGTATACCAAATTAACAAAATTGCATTTACCTTAAGTCTTCCCAAGACCCATTTCATCTACAAGAATTCCATTTATTTATTGTTATACAAGGAAAGCATCCATTGCAACCCAACCTGCAATTAGAATCAACTTAAATTACAAACTGCAAAACAATCAAGATTTTGTGAATGATGGCAAAATAATAAATACTATAAAAAGCAGTTAAGTGAGTATTGAAATTCAATCTGCACTTAAAATAAAGTGGGAATCAGGTGATTTTATCCATCAGAATGACCTAACAAATATAATGACACATTATAGTAATGCTTTATTGGATTCGATGTAAGTAATCTAAAAAAAGAAGCACCTACAAGCTGAAAATCTCTCAAAGTTCTGGCCCTCAACATGGATGGTTGTCTAATGGTCTTCTCACTTACATCATGTGCCAAGTTATAATACTTAAATGTAACAAAACAAATATATAACTCTTCCAAATTTCATAAGCATTATAGTGTTATAGATCTGTTATGAAAATATAAGACAATGAAAATAAACCTAGAAACAATAATATAGAAATAAACCCAAGAATAACAAGATCCGAATATATATAAATGCTTCACTTTATTGATCAAACCCTTAAGGTAGGGCAACACCATATATTCATTCCGTAAGGAAGGAGAACATTCCACTAGCCATATGCCTGTTCATACAATATTCCATGACATCTCTCAATGGGGAGTCTCTAGCCTCTATATAGGCCTCATACATACAATACCATGGTTCCCTCAATACCATCTATCTAATACCATGGGCCCAATACATTATTACTAACTACTTGTGGTCCCTTACATGATACGGGTTAACCACCTTATTTATTACTATGGCCCCTCCCATTATTACATTATTCCCTTGGGTACCTCCCCTTGTACCCCATATTATCCCCCCTAGGTATATAACATACATAAAATTGCAAAAACTTACAAATAACCCTTCAGATAAAATTTTCCATTACAGAAGTGGCATATACTCACTTTTTTACTGATATATTGTTCCTAGAAGCACTCTTTTCTGAGAACTTATTTCTTGTCATGACCTCTTGCATTGTAAAATCTGGTGCTGCTGCGGCCTCCTCTTCTAAAAAACCCTATAGAAACATATAATGTATATGTAGAAACATATAATGTATATGGTAAACACTGAAAGAACAATGTTTTCCATGTCAACTAATAGAAAAGTAAAAGCACAACATTTTTGCACCTAGGAAAATTCCACATGCCTGTGCTCTTTCTGCTGCAGTTGCAGTCATTTCTGCTTCTTCAACCTCTTGATTATTCTTTATAGTTGTAATTTTTCCTCCAAGTTTGTGCAAATACTCTTCTATTTGTGACAAGAAAGAAGAGAGAACCAGATAACGTTCTTAAGCGTCACTAGGAATCTGATTTTGCTTCTCTAACAACATTTGATGATACCTATCAACATCATTAATTTTCAAGGCATCCATTCTCTTATTCTGATCTTCATCTTTCCTTTTAGCAAACTCCTTTAACACATTCTCATGATATTTACCAACTCCTCTGTTCCGAGCAGCTTTGGCATCACGAATCACCCAATGTGGTTCGAGTAACCCTTTCACCATTGAAACATAACTTTTAATTGTTTCTCTTTTATTTCCTTTTGGGAAAGTTGAACTTATCTTGCTAGATATTCCCGTTGGCGTACACAAAGTCAAACAAATTTAAGATATGGCTTATCATACATCACCATTATTTCCTGTTGTTGTTGATCAACTTCATCTCTTTCTCTAGCCTGGCGATGATCTAGAAGACACAACTTCCACTCTTCTATTTGTAGCTCTAATACAAGATCAGGTCTGATTCATTTTATTTCTAGTTTTACTGCAAAGAATTTCTCTATATTTTTCAGACTCTCGGTCCTTTTTTTGTTGAGAACATCCATTCCCTCCTCAAATAACAAATCTTCAACATCATATGCTATAGATAATGAAGTTTCATTGTTTCCATCATGCAACGTTGTTGACAAAAGAAAATTTGGCTTCTTTCCAAATGGAGGAAAGTAAAAAAGAGGACCATGATACTTCCTTATAATGTTCATGTCCATAGAAGGTTGTTAAAGATTTCAGATGCTTCTTGACTTGGGCAGAGGCATCTGGAGGATATTTTGAAGGAACAACCTTATTTATTTCTACAGTCAAACCATTTTTTGCAGAAGCTTTAGCCTAGGTGACTTGTTCAACTTCTTGTTCAATTTCACTACAACTTTATTGATTTTTTGTTCTTTTCCAGAAACCATCGTTAGCAAAACTTCCTTTGCAGCAACTAGCATCCTTGGAAATGTGTTGGGCATTGGTTCCCTCTCTTCAACCATAGGAGACTCTTTCACATCTCTTTCCTCTTTAATCACAATTTTACCTTTATTTGGAGGCATAAACTGTTGTACTCTGTCATCTCTCTACTGCCCTTGGTTGATATACAACTTGACGAACAAAATCCTTCTCATTAGAAGTGGCCTCTGGACCAACTTGACCTTGCTGAGAAAAAAGGGGAGGTGGAATAATTGCATGAATAACTTCCAGAGGAAGTGAGCCTTCACTATGATGCAAATAATATATAAGTAAAAAACTACAAGTGTATATTATAAGAAGAATAAATATTTCCTAGAAATTTTTCCTTAATCATTCTAGCCTGATATGATTACTATAAATATGCGGAGAAAAAAAGTTGAACTTGCAAGTAATGAGAGTCTCAAAGGGATTGCAATCTTGACCAAGTTTTTACCTTTAACCATCTAAAGGCCATTATTTGAGCTTTAAGAACATGCAATTGTTTCCTCGTAAAGACATATTGTTGATGTTTCACGGGTCCTTAATGATTAAATTGTGGATTTGCAATAGGGTTTGATGTTGATACTTAATTTGAACTTGTTAGGTGTAAGGAAGGTCTGTTTAATTGAAGCTACCTGTAGTACTACATCTGTAATGAATCTGGAGAAACTTGCACGTTCTTTCCAACTTAAGCATCTCTTATGTGAGTTTGTTGGAAAATTAATCCCAAACACCGTGTTAAACACACTAACATCAACCATACTCGCCTTGTTGATTTTTACAGTTGTAGATTTCGTCTGTCAGCTAAAGGACTGAAGTTTTGAGCATAAGTACATCAAACCGTTCTGCAACAAACATCAAACATTTAGGAAGGAATGTGTATTTAATAGAGAGTTGGTAACTATGTATGGCCCAATATTTATTGTGCAATTCTTACTTGTAGTCCGCAACCTCTGTAAGTTCAGAAAATCCCTCATTTTTTATAATCGCCCATCTCGTGTCTTAAATATTTTCTCTGTCGTGTATTAATGAGTCAAAGTTGTATGTTTAGATAAATATGAATGTAAAAGTCATTTTCAAATTTACGGAGAGAGTCGAGGGTGTACGTTTGAGAGGTAGAAAGAGAGAAAATCGTAGAGCAAATATTAGTGGACATGTGAAAATATTTTGTACAGAGTTTTACAGAGAGTTACACGGCAACCCTTGGTGAAGTGGGTGTACGTTTGAGAGGTAGAAAGAGAGAAAATTGTGGAGCAAATATTGGTGGACATGTGAAAATAGTTTTTTACAAGAGTTTTACATAGAGTTACTCGGCAACCCCTCGTAAAGTGTAAATTATAGTAACAATTTTTGTTTTAATTGGAGTTGCACCTTCCATTTATCATGCGAATGTATTTTCCTATGTTTTGATATCATAATCTAAAGTTTGGTTTGTTGCGATATGGCTTTAAATCTTCATGTCTATTTTTATGGAAACTAGTCTATTTTACTCTATTCTATCGTGAGTTATTTTCTGTGTTTTCTATAATTCTGTCCAAGTTGTGATTTTCTTTCTGCGACTGGAGATTTGACCTCAACAACTGATTTGTTGAGGGAGACTCCTCTCCTTTGCCCCTTCTAAAACTTTCGAACATGGTATTTGCTTTTTGCGACTAGAGATTTGACCTCAACAACTGATTTTTTGAGGGATACTCCTCTCCTCTGCCCTCTGTAAAAATTTCGAACATGTATCAGAGCAGGTTAAACTATGATAGTGTAAAAAAAAGTGTTTTTACTAGAGTTAAAAAAAAATTTGAAGGCAAAAAAAATTTGAGCGTATTTGCTAGCAGTGAGAATTTTTATTTATTTATTAATTTATTTTTTTTTACAGTGAGAAATGGAAGCATCAAATGCAAACTTGACTAATCCTTAGATACCTCAGTTTAATGGAAAAAATTATGACTAGTGGGATATAACAATGAAGGCTATGTTTTCTTATCAAGACATTTGGGATTTGGTGGAGAATGGTTTTCAAGAACCAACAGATGCAACAACATACAATGCCTTGACACAACCAAAAAGGTATTTGTTGAGGGACAACATGAAGAAGGATGAAAAATTCCTCTTCTACATATTTCAAGCAATTCATGTAAGAATTTTCCCAAGAATTGTAGCAACAACAAAGTCCAAGCAAGCATGGGACACCCTCTAGACAACCTACCAAGGCATGGAAAAAGCGAAGACAACAAATCTACAAATGTTGAGAGAGAATGTAGACTCATTTTTTACACATGTAATTGGATTGGTTACTCAAATTGGGTCTCATGGTGAGACACTTGAGGAAAGGAGAATAATTGAGTAAGTATTGAGAATTCTGCTAGCAAGGTTTTATGCCATTATTGTGGACATAGAAGAGGCAAAGGATCTCTCACAATTTTCAGTGGATGAGCTTCATGCATCACTAATTTCTCATGAACATAGATTGAATAGGGGAACGATCTCTTCATTGGAGCATGCCTTCAAGACACAAGTTTCATTTGGTTAAGGTAGAGACAAAGGAAGATCAAATGCTAGAGGAAGAGGAAGAAGCCCACACAGAGGTGGAAGAGGAAGATTTTCAAGCTCAAGTAGAAGGTGCAACAATCAAAATCCAAGTCAAGACCCAAGCCAAAATCAAGTACAAGGTTAGAGGGATGATAAATCTCAAGTTCAATGCCATTATTGTAAGAAGTATGGTCATTATGAAAATGAATGTAGAAATAAGAAATATGACATAGGTAACAAACCAAGTGTAAATTTCACAAAGGAAAATCAGAACCATGATAACATGTTTTTAGCTTGTATTATAGCATAATAAAAACAATGTGAACTATGGTTTCTAGATTCAGGGTGCAGCAACCACATGACTGGGAACATAAAAATGTTTTCCAATTTAGATGAAAGTGTGAAATCTGAAATGATGTTAGGGACTGATATCAAAGTCTCTCTCATGGGCAAAGGAAGAGTTAATATCCTAACAAAGAAGTGGGAGAAGAAGTATATTTAATGTGTTTATTTTTTCCCTCATTTGAAGCATAACCTAACAAGAATTGGACACCTCATGCAAAAGGGCTACAATGTCTTTTTCAAGAATGATGAGTGCATAATTTTGGATAAGCCTCCAAGCATACAACTGATTGCAAAAGTTTAGATGACAAGCAATATCATGTTTCCCTTAAAGATAAAATAATATTTAAAGGAAGAAGGTGCCCAACAACAATTATCAATGAATTCACAAGAGGATGAAAGAAATGTAGTAGTTGTCACATAAGTAAACTATCAAGCAAAGGTAAAAGATGAAAATTGGTTATGGCATTTGAGATTTGGTCATCTCAACTTTCAAGGTTTAAATTTTCTGCATAGGAAAGGCATGGTGAAGGGAATGCCACTCATAGAAAAACCAGATAGCCTATGTGAATGATGTATCTTTGGAAAACAACATAGAGAGACATTTCCAGCAGGAAAGTCAATAAGGGAAAAAGAACCTTTGGATATTTTCGATTCAGATTTATGTGGACCAATGCAGACACCATCAAATGTTGACAACCATTATTTGTTTACTTCTTAGATGATTATACAAGGAAGACATGGGTATACTACCTAAAACAAAAAATTGAAGTGTTTGAGTGCTTCTGACAATAATATCTCTTGTTGAAAAGAAATGTGGACATTACATCAAAGTCTTGAAGACTGATAGAGGTGGCTAATACATCTCAAATGACTTCCTTTGATTTTGCAGGGAGCATGGAATTCAAAAGAAATTTATGACAAGGTATACATCTCAGCAAAATGGTGTCGCGCAAAGGAAGAATAGGACCATTATGGAAATGGAAATGAGTATTTTGAAGGCAAAACATTTGCCAAACGATTATTGGGTTGAAGTTGTCGCTTGTGTAACATATATATTGAATAGGTGTCTAACCAAAAGTGTCAGGAATGTGGTTCCTAAAGAGGCATGGAGTGGAAGGAAACATGGTGTCACTCACATGAGAGTGTTTGGATGTGTGGTGTATGCACATGTTGTTGATGAATTAAGGAACAAGTTGGATAACAAGGGGGAGGAATGCATATTTGTTAGATAGAGTGATGAATCCAAGGCATACAAGCTCTATAATCCATCAACCAAGAAGGTTATAATCAATAGAGATGTGCAATTCATAGAAGAGGAAGCATGGGATGGAAGTTTAGAGAATAAAATCAATGTGAAAACATGTATATCACATGAGGAGAAAGAGGAATTGATAGTAGCAAGTGATTCCTCAACTATGACTCCCTCTACTCCTATCCAAGCGCAACAAATAAGGAAACAAGTAACGTCGTCAAAAAATAATAGGACATCATCGCACAGTCAAGAAAGTGTTTCTCCAAGCACATCGCAAAGTGCAACACCAAGTGACATGTCAAGCCCATCTTCGACAAGCATAAGAAGACCAAAATTTAGAAATTTAAATGAAATCTATGAGCAAGATGAAGTTGATAGTAGCATTGGTCTGAATTACTTATTTGCATTATTTTGTCATGTAGATGACCCAATCCATTTTGAAGATGCATTCAAAGAATAAAAATGGGTTGTAGCAATGGAGAAGGAAATAGAAGCAATAGAAAAGAATGAAACATGGGATTTAGTGAACCTTCCACAAGGAAAAGAAGTCATTAGAGTGAAGTGGGTCTATAAGACTAAGAAAAACATTGAGGGGAAGATTGAAAGGCATAAACCGAGGCTAGTTGTCAAAGTATAAAAGAAGAAACATGGAAGAGATTATGCAGAGACATTTGCACCAGTCACGAGGATGGAGAAAATGCATACAGTTGTGTTGATTACAGCGCAACATAGATGGAAAGTGTATCAAATAGATGTAAAATCAACATTCTTGAATGGAGTGTTGAAAGAGGAAATATATGTTGCACAACTAGTTGGTTATGAGGTAGAAGGCCAAGAATACAAGTTGTATAGGTTGAGGAAAGCTCTTTATGGGTTGAAGCAAGCACCACGTGCATGGTATAGCAGGATAAATGTTTACTTTTTGGACAACGACTTCAACAAATGCAGTGGTGAGCCTACTTTCTACATCAAGGAAAGTGATGGTAAGCTTCTTATTGTTGTTTTATATGTAGATGATTTGATTTTTACAGCCAATGATGATTTCCTCATCGCTTATCTCAAATAAGTAATGAAAAGTGAATTTGAAATGATTGAATTGGGGTTGTTAAGATATTTTTTTGGCATAGAAGTGAAGCAAATAGAAAATGGAATTTTTATTTCTTAAGAAAAGTATGTAGCAGACACTTTTGAGAGGTTTAATATGAAAAACATCAAGCCCGCACTAACTCCAACTATCATGGGGTTGAAGTTGAGCAAAGAAGATTTCAGTATCAATATCAATCCGACATTACACAAAAGTATGGTGGGAAGCTTGATGTATTTGACCACCACTAGCCCAGATATAATGTATGTAGTGAGATGGTGTCGAGGTTCATGGAGACACCCAAGGAGACGCATTGGCAAGAAATGAAAAGGATTCTAAGGTATTTCAATGGGAAAAAATAGTATGGTATTTTATACACTGCTACAAATGACTTTAGGTTGGTTGGTTACACCGAAAATGGCTGGTGAGGAAGTATTGGTGATAGAAAGAGCACATCAGACTATATTTTTCATTTGGGTTCTGGATCCATTTCATGGGCCTCCAAGAAGCAGCCAATAGTGTCATTGTCAACATTAGAAGTTGAATACGTCGCCAAAACAGTAGCAGCGTGACAAGCAATTTGGATGAGAACGATGTTGAGGGATTTATGCCACATCCGAGAGAGAATAAAAACTATTTTCTGCGACAACACTTCCAAAATTGCACTATAAAATAATTATATTTTTCACAAGAGGACCAAACACATTGATGCTAAATATCATTTTATTAGAGAGTTAATTGATAATTTGTGAAATTGTGTGGCAACACTGCAGCTCACACGAACAATTTGCTGAAATTTTCAAAAAAGCCATTGGCAGTGAAAGTTTTTCTTATCTCAGAGACTATTTAGGAATTTCCAATGGCGTAAGTTTTGATTAAGGGGGAGTGTTGGAAAATTAATCCCAGCCACCGCATTAAACACACTAACATCAACCATACTTTCCTAGTTGATTTTTGTAGTTGCAGATTTCGTTTGCAAGCTGAAAGACTGAAGTTCTAAGTAGAAGTACATCAAAACATTTCCAAAGAAGCTTATGTTTTGGAGATGGAAATAGAAATTTTATGAAACAATAAATTTTTACACAATCATAGATATTATGAAGGTATTTTTCCACCTATATCAAAACTCAAACCACGACATATAAAAGCCATCTAGAAAGCTATAAATAAAAATGAAGCTAAACAAACCCTACTAGATATAAATACCAATTGAAATGATTTCTATTTCTTGCTCAAATAAATAATTCAATTGACAAAAGATCCCACAACTTAGTTTCCTGCTCCAATAAAAAATACGGATAGAATATGATGCAGAAGCATATGGTTATTAGACGAGAAGGCATGCTAACTATCATTAGGGTTACACTCTATGCATGAAGATAATTTAAATATTATACTTGAATAATCATACATAGATTATGGCAGAATGTTATGACTAAACAAGATAACGATTCAATCGGAAGCTACAAAAAATGCATACAATCTATAGTTTTCTCTTACTATCTACATAAGAAACAAAAGTATATTTATAGCTACTAATTGAGCTTATTTTCTTTGCTATCTACTAACAGTTTGCATCATCCTTAAAGAGGGTATTAGTAAACTATTAGCTACAGGGCATATAAATAAAATAAATACTATGCATACGAAAATAAAACAAAATAAATAGTAGAGCTATCAACCAAACTAACCATTGTGAATTCCTTAAAGAGGACACAAAATATTCACTAGGAACATCGATATTACAACAAATTTTATATAAGGAAGCACCAAGAACAAATTTATAATTGATCACAGTGATAACGTATGTGAACATGGTTCATATAAGATAATACCAACAATAGTATTATGGTGTGCCACAATCATTAATATTTGTCAAATTTTTGCATATATCAAGTTGTTTCCCTCTATATGACTTTGGATTACTATACATCCTTCTCATGAACTATGTTTCAAGCAAGAAGGGTAATTCTTTTCCTGATATTCATGGTACTTGGTGGCCCAATATTAAGGAGACATGAGGCTTTACATTATTGATCATTCCCTAAGAACAATACCTAATCCCTTGCATCATATTGATCACTCCCTAAGAACAATATTGTACCAGGGTTGAGTAAACCATCTAGCTTGTGGGTGTACCTTTGGCATATGGGTCAGTGATAGTGCCCAAAGGTATTGAGAACCTCCTACCATGCCATTTAAAAAGTGTTGAAAACTTGTAATATTGGTATATGGTGAGTTGTTCAGAGAATTTCAGCTAGTTAGATACTTCAGAATGTGCATTGGGGTAAGGCTCATAATTTTCCTCCCAACTATGAACAAGATGCCAACAAGGAAAATGCCACCCTCTAGCTTGTGAAACCTATCCCAATGTCCATAGAGGGATTAAAGAGGTATTCTCTACCTGCACCCTGCACGAAGGTGCTCAGTCATAGGCTTGTGTAAGGATTCTAGAGGTAATTTCTCCTCTAGCCCTCAGGTGATGAGGGACTCTCACAATGCAAGTCCCCACCCTTGCTTATTTTATGGATTCTTGGGAAATGCCTCCACCCTGAGATTAATCAATAACTCCACCTAATTTTGGGAATTTAGAGTGTACTAGTTCTAAGAATTCAATAAGGGGACTAGCCTAGGGAAGCCAGATGCCTCGACCCTTTAGCCAATGAGGGGCTCCAGAGATGATATTTCCACCCTCAATAAATAATTGCAGCAATAGAAATAAGGAATTTAAGACTAAAGAGTAATGGTAAGAAGTAAAAGGGATGACCCAGTTGTTTTCCCACCAACCAAATGAAAATTAATTAGGTCAAACTATCATAACTACCAATTATGTTCTCTGAATGGTAATAACAATCAAGAAAGAGCATTGCTACTAGTTTGCATATAGAAAGGACATATTTATAGGTTTTACACCCTCCAAAGGGTAAGGACACTTAATCAAGTTCCTTATCATAATGTATTGCATACAGTAGGTATTAATGCATGTAACCCAAGTATAACATGCAATGCAAAATATCAGTCAGAGTTGACCATAGAGTATTGGATTTAAGTCATATATATTTATCAACAAGTCATTGTCTATGGGAATACCCCCTAGCATACAGAATACATTTTAATTAACCCCTTATTCGAACAATAATTGTCCACAAAACTAAACCCTAGTCTTCAGGCACTAAATAGGAAAAAATAAACAACAAGAATCTAACCCTAATATTTTATTATTATTATTATTATTATTATTTTTTAATTTTAAATTTAATTTTTTTTATTTTTTTATTTTTTTTTCATTTTTTTGTTTTTTTTTTTTGTTTTTGGGTTCCTGTAACTAACCTCTAGTGTTGCATGTCCCTTGCTTCCCTCATGAAGATCACCATAGGATTTTGAACTTGTGTCTCTTCTTCCTTAGCCACCAATTCCCTGACTTGAGCACTCTCGATGTTTATTCAATAATTATAGGTGGCCACCTTAAAGAAGTACCACTATGTTAGTTGTTGAGGCCTCGTTAATGGAGGTTCAATCAATGATTAGGATTTTGATCAATTAGAAACTATTTATTATTATATTTATAGGCATAGTATATTTATAATCTTTTGCATGTATACAAGGATATGAAGAAAGTGTTTACTATAATCATGTGAATGAAACTTCAATAAGTACAACAGGATAACAACAAAACATTTACCATATCTATAAAAATGCAAGGTGGCTAGGGCGATAATTACATTATATACATGAATGTGATAAGAATGGGACCATTAGCACCATATCTACATATTTACAACATGACCGAGGTCATTATAGTTTATTTAATCTATGATTATAATTGTTTACCCCCATAAATAGTCAAATGTCTTCCCTTTTAATGTCAAAAAGTACCTTCCAATTGATGTCAAAAACTAAAAAAACTTGTTTTCCAAAATGGTAGTTGAGGGAATAGATCCTTGGTGTTCATCGTGCTACACAAAATACTTCACTGACACTCCTTGAATAAAAAATTTGTTTTCCAAAATGGAAGTCAAGGGAATATATCTTGGGTGTCCCTCATGCTCCATAAAATACTTCACCAACTCTCTAAATTGAGAAGTAATAAGAAATATCTATCTGATAAATGAGGAGGGTTGTTTGGGTAGTACAAAGACATGGTGGTCCTTCATAGCCAATTAAAGATACATTGGAAGACTATAGCAACACATGGTTACAAGGTACTGTAGAACAAGCGTGTTTTGGATATTGAGAGGTCTAATCAAATGAAGATCATCACCATTGGAAAGATGATGGATTGGGTTATTACAACACTAGATTTTACATCTTGAAGTGCTACAAGTGTTGAGAGAAAGGCTGTACAAGTTAGCTCTCTGGACATTTGGTCATTATTCAAAATATGGAAAAAAAATAATTTAATGGACAATTTGCAAATGATCCTTTTAACATTTAACGAGAATAGTGTCAAGGAGGAACCTTCATCCATTAGTAACTATCACATACCATCAGTTCTAACTTCTAAGAATAATCATCATAATGAAAATAATTCCCATGGTTTAAGTAATCAACTTAATACTCAACCACCTCACGTCGACAACATATTGGCTAATCAATTCTCCCCATTCTTATGAATATTAATGAGTACTCATGAGTATGATGACTATATCAAGTTAAAACAAGTATCAGTCTTTTGGTTTTCCATTGGCGGTTAGTTATCTGTGTTAGTGTTGATGTCCATTTAGTGTTAGCCCTTAGGTACTGGGTGTTTGGGCTATAAAATTATGTTATGGAAACATTTATTGTTAACCTTTAGGTATTAGTTGCTTAGGCTATAAGATTACGTTATGGAAGCATTTATTGTTAATGTGATGTATGTCATTAATTAAACATGTTTATATAATATAGTCAATCAAGTTATCATTATTAGGCCAGCGGTTAAGAAAACCACAAGATTAAGCAAATGAGTAGGAAACATGGTCTTGTTTATGTATGCAATTCAAAATTAATAAAAGAATCAAACAAGTATTATCTTCTCCTTCAATATTCCTCTCTCTTGTCTTGTAAATATTTCAATATTGTAAGTTTATTTAACATGGTATCATAGCACAAAAAAATGAAATTCTAGGAAATTTGTACCACTGTGTATGACCTAAGACTTGAACATTAGCTAAAGACAATTATAGAAACTAATAGAAGAAAAACCTCTTGAAGACTGTGAAAAGTGCAGATATTAGCAAGAAATTGTATAGTCATGTATGAAAACTCTGTATCCATGTGCATAATTGTGCTAAAAGGATGGTAAGGAATGTACAGAAAAATATAGTGATCACAACAATAAAAATTGGCACTGATTTTTCTAGAGGAAATGGCAACAACACAAGAAGATTTTGTGAGGTGAAATAATATCTAGAGGAAAACCAAAACCTATATGGTGGCAATGTGAAGTTTTGTTGGTCCAACAGTTATGTCAATATCTATATATCAATTTTGAGGAAAGAAACCCTAGTTTTAAACAAAATAGATCAAACTTGCATCTAAATTTTGAAAGATATATTTGTACGAAGTCATTTTGTAGCTTTCATATCTCTACAATGAAGACAATATAATATTAAAAAGTATGTTAATTGGGTTGTCATCTAGTGGTAGATTGGTGAGAGAAACACAACTACTTAGGTTTGATTCTTAGTGCACCCTTTCTAGACTCTACCAACAAAAAGGGTTCACTTACGAAAAGAAAAAGAAGAAAAGCAAGTCTAATCTCCAACAAAAAGGAAACATTCTTGATAATACCCAGGCTAGAAATTAGTTAGGAACTATCATGTCTAAATCGTCTGACTAATCTCGCAGCAGAAATTTTCCCATGAGGCATCTTGCCATAGGAATCAATTTCGTAGTAGAATTTTACCGATGGGAATTTGTCGGTAGGAATCAGTGTAGGGATATGATTAAAGGTTTCACATGGAGGGTTATAAATGATATTTATCTACTTGTACTCCCTAATATTAATTTATTACGAAATAGTAAGGCGAGTTCTTGAAATAATTCTTATTTTGACTACAGATATTACAAATGTTCAAAAACCTTCCAAATCTGCATCCACTATATTTTTCCCACTTCGCTCATGGTTGACATTGCACGTAGCTTTAATATGATGCATAAAAATAAGAAACAAAACAAAAAATAACAAATTGGCCATAAGGGAAAATACAATAGAACAATGACGTAATTGCGGATTATATTTCCTTAATGCAATATCCAACCACACAAAATAGAAAAGGAACTATGTTCAAATTATGAATCTTGGCCACCATCAGAGAAATGAAAAATACGAGAGAGGATACAAGGATCTGGGATCTTAGACAACATACTTAGCAGAGAATTCTTTGCGTTGATATTTTGACCTAGAAATAGCAGGAAGATGCCTCAAATCCCCTGTTTTCTCTATTCTTTTGTCAATCTACTCACCTGAGCATGTGAGGCATCCAAAAATACTTTCATGGGGGAATTTGAAACCAGGAGATGGAGTTATATCAATGGTTGTGACAAGATCTCCACAAACCTAAACCATCCCTAAATTTTCTCTATAAAAGTTGGAGGAACATGGGGCACAATGAACCAATCCTTGTATTCCTGAACCTAGAGATAGAGCACTCCATCATCAAGTAGAAAAATCATCATATCTTCATCTAAATGGGGTGTAAGTTCATTCACCATATTTGGATGAGGGAAAATAGGTTAACAATTGATTCTCAGTCAGAGAATGGGTTCCTTGTTAAGGATTTGGATACAATTTGGGTATAACCTCAAACCCTCGAAAAGAACCCAACCACTTTTCTCTAAGCCCCATTACCTCTTCCTTGTATTTTTCATTTGGTTCCTTTCAAAGAGCATACAATAATGTATCAGAATGGATGCAAGCTCATTATAAAGGTTTCAAATATCTACTCTCTATGTGTATAGAGTTGTACCTGTATGTGGAACGAGAAAAAGTGTTGGATTGTTTTAACCCACTGTGGAAAAATATAATGAACAAGGGCATCAATCCAATCCAGGACCATTTCATCATCAAAGAACTAGTCATAAACTTCAAGCAAGTGAATACCAGGCCTCATAAGGCATTATTTTCATTTCCTGAACCCTATTCCTAGGATGCTTGGGATATATTTCTATGCGACATGTCCGGTAGTGGCTTTGATCCTTCGGCCATCTGGGTTTTTGCCATGAGGAGGGCCTTCTTGAGCTATCATGTTTGATAATCAAGTGAGATGCTCTAAGAGCC
Organism: Pinus tabuliformis; assembly: GCA_031772625.1. Lineage (NCBI taxonomy): Eukaryota > Viridiplantae > Streptophyta > Pinopsida > Pinales > Pinaceae > Pinus > Pinus tabuliformis. The sequence continues at coordinate 945,229,359 of CM062806.1, forward strand.
TGCAATATTCTCCTCCATTTTTTATTAATCCCCTAAGTCTATCAAACCTTTCATCAAACCCATATAGTGTGTGTTGTAAATAGAGTAATCCCTTAAGTTTATCAACATTTTATCAAAACCCATATTGTATTATGTGTGTCTTAATAAATAATTTAAGGGGAAATAATTTCATCTTAAAAATTGTCTTAAAATAATTTTTTAGGTAGTGCTCATATTCAAAATTCTAAGACAAAATTAAAGACGAAATTAAAATATTTTTTAGGTAGCGCTCATATTAAAAATTATAAGAAGAAATTAAATGTTTGAGATAAAAGAAATATTTTTCCTTTAAAAATCGTCTAAAATTCACCTCTGTGTAGTAGTGTTATGATGAAAGGAAGAAAACTAGAAATTAACTTTAATAAAGAGGTTATCTTCAAAATTCATTCTCTCATGTTTGAAGGAAAATATATTGAAGTCATCAATAAATAATTAGTTTTATTGTATAGGATTCTACCCAAGTTGTATCCATTATGCCAATATTCCATCTACCCAAGTTGCATCCATTGTGCCAATATTCCATCGTTGTACGCTAATGAGTAGACTTGCATGTACATGGAACCTTTAAAACTATCCCAAATGTTGATCAAATATTGGTGGGCAGTTGTGAGGAGCTAGTTGGGAGTTTGTCACCGTGCAAGGGCTTGTTCTTCAACATGCACCTCCACTATAAGGATTTTCTAAAAATTTGTCAAAGTCGAATGAGTTTAAATAAGGCTTCCAAACTATGAATTTAAGCATCAAGCTTTTGACCATTTAGGGATCTATTAGAATTAGGAACAAAAATATTTGTTTCCAGCATAAAATAAAGTTGAGCAATAGGGGTACCTATGGAAATATTGGATTGTGATTGTGTTGTACAGTTTGGTGGAGGGTATGCTCTAAGGCTTGTTGTTTAATGGTTATAATTCACTGAAACATAATCAACGTATCGTCAAACATTTTGTCCTGTAACTCCTATTTTTGTTGGGCATGTTACCATTGTTCAATAGCCAGGATTTCCAATAAGAAACATCATTGCTCCTAAATTTTATCTACCATAAGTTGCACAAAATTGGAAATTGTAGAATCTCATAGTTACTAGGGTATTTATAGGGAAATTTAGCAAAATTAATGGCGTGATTATCACTTTTGCAATTAGATGAAGTGATATATAGAGTGGGGAAATTAGTAAAACATAAGTGAGGAGTCATTCCAAGAGTTTTTGCAAGAAAAACAGGTTAAAACTAGTAGAATGGTAAAATGAAATATACAAAATCTATATAGACATTCGAGGATTTGTGGGGAGCCTTCGAAGAATAAAGGGTGTCAAGATTCATCAATTTTTCAATCAGGAGTAGTGACCTATCGAGTGGGTAATTCAAGAAGAATTCAAGAAAAAAATATAACATGGGGGACCATTCCATAAGATTTTTCCAATAAAACTAAGCTAAAAAAGAGTTGAATGATTTGAAAACTAACAATTCCAATTATCATAACCAAGACCCATGACAATATAAAAAATAATCGGAACACACTATAGAAATTAAATCTAAAAGTACGCAATAAGCATGTTGAATTAGTGTACATTCAACCTAGATGTTCATGACATCAACATGATAATATGACTACCTATTAAGTCTAGTAATTAGCATGGAAATTATGACTTGTAAGTGAGGAGAATATATGAGATGGAAGTCATTGTGTGCACCAAAAACCCGAATGGGAGTTGCTTTAAAGTTCCAAGGTGTTCGAACAAAGGTACCTAGAAAGAAAAGGGGAAGAAGGAAAACTAAGTTAGATACTAAATAATAATAATAATAATTTCAATGTTAAGCTAGAACCATTACAGACCAGGGAAAATAAAAGGTGAATCCATTATTCACATGAAAGAACAACCAACAAAAAACATTGGTAATTATAGCTAGACAATGGAGTTTGAGGTTTAAAAGTGATTATAATTCAAACCTATGAACTGAATACCTCGAAAAAAATGTCACTAGCTAAGGTGCCACATCAAGAATGGGAAAAAATCTAATCCTTGGTTAACTTTGACAAACTCTCTAGGGCAAAAAAACTACCGACCATTTACTACACCTTGCACAAGTTGGTAGACCTGTCCAAATGAAAAAAGGTTAGCTATAGAGAAAAATGAAACCTTGAAATTGACAAAAGTAATCGAAGGCATGCACATGATACCTAAGAGGGAAGAGAGGTTAGAAAATCACGCTGAAGAATCAAGAGGTCGAGACTAGGAAGGTTGATTGCTAATGATCCAAACACTATTGTTGGTTGCAAATTCCCTAGCATTGCTTGTTGCATTTCCATAGGAAAAATCTTGGCAGAGTTAAGCCAATTAAAGGATTAGGAAAATACCAAAAGATTAAATCTTAAACTAAGATAAAAAAAAATATGTAGAATAAAACCCAGCATAATATAGAAACTTACCTTTGTCCAATAATCAAAATTGTATCTTGGTGCCATACAGTCGATCAGAGAGTCTGGAAGGCCATGAGAAAAGATTTGGGAAAAACAAGGCCAAATGCCATAAGTTTTTCAATTGATGAGCATGGTGTAAATCTACAAAGTGTTTTATCCTCCTTTCACTCCTTTTCACATATCCATGCCAACAAAGTAGTGGTGTCCCAATAGAATAATGGGCTCGAATTCCTTGTAACATAGAATCTTGAATGCATTGTAACAGAGAATGGGCTCAATGGGATAGGAATTGATCTTGATTAAACCCTGACCCCGCTAGTAATATGTCATGACTATGACTGTATTCTTTCGACCAAAGCATTGAATGGAATCTTGAATTTCCATGACTTTGGGTCTAGGTTAGAGAATTAAAATCATTGACACTACCAAACCAACAATCTCAACCGTAAAATACTTTGCATAAATGGAAATATAAAGCAATAAATCACATATGCACGAGTATACACGATTTTTAACAAATATTGTACAATAATGTACAACCCAATATTCATTATATTAAACCAATTCTTAATAATACAAGAGTGTATGGTATACAATATACAATGGCAAACTTTGTTGCAACTTCTATGTTGTATCTTGTCCTGTTGGTCCTTCGCTTCCATACTTCTCACTCATTGCCCCTCAGTACTTCAAAGGACAACACCTTGAAACTACAAGAGGGTTGCCATGTAACACTGTTGAAAGTCACTTCTGATGCATCTATACAGGCTCATAAATTTGCTCTCTAGGTAGGCCTCATTCCTGAGCTCCAATTTTCCTTCTAGTAGCCTCTTTCATCCATCGAAGAGCTACTCACAAGGATTCAAACTTCACCAAATCACATAGAAAACAACATCCTTCTTGTATGCTTCTCTAGGGCTACTATGGGTAGCCAACGCACTACCCTACAATCAAATCAATGGAAACTAATAATTCGTTGTCATTTATGCTCCTAGGAAATACTCTTTGCCACCATGGAAGACCCTCCACATGACATCAACAAGCTTCTAGTCAATATGATATAAACCGGTCAGCTCTTGACCCAACGTTCCTCCACAAAACACTCTTGTCATTTATGTTTACATATTGTTGTTTACTGCAGTCCTAGTTAGGGGACTTACGACAGCCCTAAGCACACCCACAGTCAACAAACCAACCCTTTAAGGACTTTGACCCACCTTGGAAATCTTCCTTCACACCCACGTTGCCTCCTTAAGGGACTTGTCACCTCTTGAGACCCTTAACATAGACCTAACTATTTGTTATGGCTTGCGGCCTAGAACAACAACCTTGTTGTAGCTTTTTCCTCCACAAAATGTGCCCAAATAGTCATACAACAACAATATATTGGCCTATTATGACTCGACCTAGTAGTCTGCTCCCTCAGCCCTTGAAACAACAAGATTCCAGCCCAAAACAGACCCTCAAACAATCTACACTTGCCTCAACCACTCGACCTCCTGTAGCAGACTTCAGAACCTTTCTTCCACGTTGTCCAAGACCCCTCTTTTGCTACAGGTAGGCTGTCCCAATTTTAGAGTTATCCCTTTGAGAATGTTGCACACTTGGATGCTCTAAAACACATCACATCACCCTCTATTTATAGCCAAAATGAGGAGCTCCAATGAATAGATGAAGAGACACATCTATTGGACTAATTTACTTCAAGCCTACATGTCTTGAAAACCTATCGGAAGTGTCGTTGTCACTGCTGGAAGCACCCTTCTTCTTTTTCTTATCCTATAACATCTTCCACTCTCTCCATGATTCCTTCTTGAAAGTTGTAGGAGCACCCTTTCTCCCCACTAACCATGCACTCTTCTTGGGCTGCAAAGCCTCCATCTGAATATACAAGCTTCCTCTCGAATTAGACTCTCTCTGAGTCTCTGGAACTTGGAGCTTCTTAGGAAGGTGTACCTTCTTCTCAAGAACTTGTGCCTGCTCCTCTAAAGCCTACACCTGCACTTGATCCTACTTCTCTGGAGCCTACACCTACTCCACCTACTTTTTTCCATTAATCCACAGGATTTCCTTTCAACTTGTAGAGACCACTCTCTCTAACTCCGAGTACAATCCCATTGGAGTTAGAGCCTCTAGGCATGAGTCTTGCCTTCCCATCTTGGAACAATACCTAAAACCATTTCCTCTCAATCATTGAGATGGAAATCATGCTATATCTGAGTCCTGGTACAAACAATACATCTTGGACCCACATCACATGTCCTATCTCCATCCTGAATGGAACAACACCCAATCCTCGGATCTCCAACTAACTCTTGTTGCCCAGCACGATGGGAAATTTAGAGTCCCATTTAGCTAGAGTATCAAAAACCTCCTGTGACCCTATCATATGCTTCATCGCACCATTTTCCATGTACCATCCATCCTCATTAATAGTGCCCTACAAGAAATGAGAAATCATAGCAAAGTCCTCCTCTTCCAATCTCCTGGTGAGATCAACTATCTCAGCTGAAGTGGCAACACCATCGGCATCCTTTCCTTTCCTCTTCTCATCATCTCCCTTCTCTTTCATTGGACATCTCAATTAATAATGACCCATCTCACCATAGTTGAAACAATTGACTTTACTCAAGTCCTTCTTTTTCTTACCCTTCATTCTCATTGCAAGTGTCAGATCCTCATCGAAAGACTTCTTCTTTGGATGAAGATCCTTGTCTCCCAAGTCTTCCTGAATGAAGTGATCCCACATTCAATCCTAGTCTGGAAGCTTCTCCCTAGAAACGATCCCTTTGATGAAGCGATGCCATTCCTCAATGAACCCTTTCCAGGAAATCCTTACCATATCTCCATTTGAGATCATCTCGATGGCAACAATGTCATCTTTGACATGAGACAATCTCATTAGATATGAGTTCACACTTTCACCCTTTATCATCTTTGTGGACTTAAACATATCCTCCAATACTAGTACCTAGTTCTTGTTCTTATTCTAGAACAATTCTAAAGAGTCATCCACATCTCATGTGCATTGTTCTTCCCAAAAAGATGAGGTATTAGGGAATCCTTCACACCATCTAGGATGAACAATATTCCCTCACATCAAAATCATCCCATATCTCTATCTCCTTAGGGTCAGTTTGCTTCTTGATCTCCTTCTCGACAAAATTCCAAATCATGTTGACCTACAAGACCAACTTGATCCTTTCCTTCCAAGGAGTATAATTGGATAGCCCTTCCAACCTGTCCTCATACCAAATACCTTCACGCAACTTCGACATTGTAGTGAGCTCTAGTTCACTTACAATGTGACCAACTCCCTCTCACGTTGTACTTTTTTGTGCACAACTCTGATTTACTTACTTCCAAAGTAGCTCAAACACGCTCTAATACCATGTTGAATTTCCATGACCTTGGGTCTAGGTTAGAGTCTTAAAATCACTGAAGCTATGTTACACAGTATTTTTTCATGCCTCCTTCACTTCCCTATGACATACCCTAAAGTACCTCAAACACAATCATTATACAATATACTCATCCATGTATATAAATTAGATCCTTTCTTTAACTTTTCTTGGAAAATGTGTGGAGCTTTCCCTGAAGAAATGGCTCTTAAAACCCTAAAATGAGGGTCATCACTCTTATGGACCTCAAAACCATGATGATCACTTATTGCACTATGTTTGACCTATCATGGCATTGATTTTTTCCTTGTCATACACACGATGATCCCAAAAAGGTAATTTTCCCAAATAGGATGAGAATCTTCGTTATCTAGAAGCTTCCAGAGTGGTGGGCTAGAGGTGGTTTCACATAGATGAGGTCGAATACTCTTAACTTGACCTATTTATATTATACCAATGAGCTACGTCCTTGAGATGTGGGCCTAATCCTATGTTTGGAGGAGTTCTAACTCCCTCTCCCATCCTATAAATTCCTCATCTCCCGTTCCCAAATGGTTGGCCTATGTCCATTTGCACCCCTATGCTTAGCTTGTGCTTAGAAGCTATTCATTAGCCTTGGAGAAGGAGTGTTTGGAGAGTTTCTTGGCTTGGACTTGGATTACCACTCAAGCAGAGAATTTCAATATCAAGGTTATGGTTGTAATCTTCCCTTTATTCTTTAAATAATATACAACTGTTGTTTCATCTTCACAAAATATATATGTTCATGTATGTATTAGCTTGGAATTCGTTGATCAGCTAAGTAGGTTATCGTTGGATTTGCTATTGGTTTTGGCATGATTTGCTGTCTCTTGATCACTTGTGTAAGTACATAAGTGCTAAGAGAAGCAGGAAAAAGTTCGTGACACAAGTGTTTTGGGGCCCTCAACAAAAGAAATCAAATTAGCATCAGAACGAGGTAGGTCATCTCTTTCATTCTACTTTTCAATTATAATCTAAGAAGATGTCTAGTTGATTGTCACTTCAGTTGATAGACCCACTCATTGGGCTAGAGGGATCATCTCTGTCTGTAGAGATGATTAACCTTGTCAACAAAATGGAGACTCTATTGGGGAACCTATGACCCTTTTCTTCCAATCCTTCACCCTGATATTTTTGTTAGTTTGACCAACTGTCAATTTTTCAACTTGTCTACATGAGTCTGGATTTATACCATCAATGATTACTGCCTTTGAGTTCTAAGTTTCGATTGTTTCTTGGAATTTTTTTAATTTTTTCCCATATTCCTTGCCCATCACACGCTTACCCTTAATAGTCGCGATGGCATCACAGTTTTTACCTTTATAATTGCGATGAAAAAAAATTTCTTCATTTTTTGGTCGCGCTAAAATCACCACTACTTTCACGGGTTTTCCTATGCGAAGTAGTGATAATCATGGGTTTGGGTATATAAAGTAGTGATTATCCTTGAATGTGATTAATTTTTAGCTTTCTTCCTAAGAATCTAGTGTGTCTTGGTCCCAAGGGTCTTTTCCCATCCTATATGCTTGGATTTGTCAATGTTTTGATTGATTGCCTTTATTGATTTGTAAAATTTGTCTCGTTGGCTTCAAAGTGAAATCTGACTGAATTCTAGGGTTTCTAGTCATTGGTCATCACTTTCTGCTTGTTGGTTTCATTGAGATGTTTGTTTCCTTGATTGATTGAGTATTGTTTTCTACAGAAATCATTGAAAACATTGTTTTGCATCTGTTTTTGCTTGTATTTCAAACTTTAATTTTTGTGGAAATGTATTAGATTAGTTTCATTGAGAAGTTATTTTTTGAGATTCATCATTAAGAATAGATCACATTTTTCGATGATTGAAAGCTAAATACTGTATTAGGTGCATCAAATCATTCAAAATGAAAAGAAAAGCATAATTCATATAAGTGCATCTTTGTAAAGTCAAAATAATTTTTCTTTCGAAAAGTTGCATTCATGATAGTGATAAGTAAAAATATTTTTTACTTTTGGCGTCACGTTTGGAAGACGAAAGTGAAAGTTAGTGGAAGGCATGCATGATGCATTTTTTTTGATGCATAATTGATTGAACTTTCTTCCCTTAATTAGTCTAGCTTTCATTGAAATGAAAAGTTTTATTTTTATCATATAGTTGCATCATAGGTCTTCAGGTAACATTGTTAAGGCCTTGAAATCAGAACATAATTTCAAGATCAACTTTAAAATCTATCAATTAATCTAAGGATAATTTGAAACATTAATGTTCATACTTAGTGGTCTATGCGAGAAACGTGTTCTGACGTCTTTAAAACTTAGCAGTTTTCGTTCGCTTCGGCACTAGATAGTGCTAGCACAGACTTGTGCTCCCTGTACCGTCACGCATATAATGGTAGACCCCCATAGGTTGCAAAACTTTATCCATAGGAGGCTGAGTTTTCTATCCTATAAATGTGATACACCGAACACAACATTCGGGGAGATTGCCTGCACGTATGTCAAGTCCTTGGTAAATTTATTTACTGAGGTGTATATTGCAGTTCACAGTTACTTGGTACTCCTTTTACCTAGATTCACCTGAGCAGTCATTTCGATCTTTTCTGGCTCTTTAAATGTAAAAATATCATCGAGCACTTGTCCTTTCAGGATTTTTAAAACAACGAAAGCAACTAGAGTCACCTTTTTGTCCTTTTCTCGACTCTTAAAACATGAAAAGACAAAGTCTTTGTTTCAAATTATAAAATTCATTGACCGCAGAATAACATCATTCATGTGGAAATACTCCTTAGTAGATCTGAGGTTGATACCAATGACAACATTTCCTGAGTCTATCAGTCAAGGAAACCCCTCTAATGGGAATCCTAGTCCTTTTTCTTCTTTTGGAAATACTAGTGCTCCCTATATGGCAAGGTTGTCCCTTCCTGGATTGACCATTGGTCTGCCAATTTGGTTATTTTCAACCTCTGTGGTTATGAGTATCCAAACTTATTTTCAACCAAGTTCTCCAACACCTGAATAATGTCAACCTCATGTTGATCCTAGAGTTGATCCCTTTCCTTCTTCGCATATTTCTTCACCCCATTCTTCCTCTTTACCTGGAGAAATTTTGGATTCTAGTATCCAGGAAGCTAAGAAGAAGAAGAAGAGGTCGAAGAAGAAGAATCAAAATAAGCAGGGGTGAAACCAAGAATCCATTGCGACGGATGTAACTAATGAAGAAAAATCTTCCAACGAGCCCCGGAAAGTAAAATCCCCTTTCATGTTTTGTAACGGTGACCACATTCTTCAGAATTGTCATGGTATTCCCAAGGTCTTAAAAGTGTGGTATCCAGGTTCACATCGACCTTTTTCACCAGCCTCTAGCGATCATGTTGGTGATCAACCTTCAACTAGTAAATCCCATGGGAAAAAGGTAAAAGTAAAATTTCCTTGTAGGTTGTGTGAAGGTAATCCTCCCATTCACCTTTGTCCTCTTATGGATGAAGCCTTCAAGGAGTTGGAAAACCTTACAGTTTCCCAACCTCATCTTCCAACTGGTTATCAAAATCTTTCCCCTAATCCTTTGCTAATTAATCAAGTGATTGATCAAAATACATATTTGGTCAACCCCGATCTCTTTGAAAGAGAGTCTCGTGAGTCTGTTCTCGACCAACCATTGATTGAGAAAATGGTAGACTTGACTCCACCTTCAGTTAATTGTGCCTTTCTAGCAGAGAGTGAACCTCATACTGCTCAGGTTCTTCTGGTTTCTTCAGTTTCGAATGAACTAGATGGAAATACTCTTGTTCCTGAGGTGCATGAGATATTTTCTCCTATTCCCATCGAGAAATAGGTTAGCTCTCACGTTCCTACGACACCCCCTCCAAGTAGTTTAGTCACTTATTTTGATTGGAGTCGACTAGTAGGATATCGCCTTCTGTCCTATGTGCCTTTTGAGATTACAATACAGGCTTACCATATGGTCATACCTAGCACAGTTATAAATGAGGGCACATCTATTAGTATCCTGGTCTCAACTGCTTGGAAAGCTTTGGGTTCTCCTCAGCTTGTCCCCGTCACTCAGAATCTGTTAGCTTTTAACAGAGGAACCATTCAACCATTAGGGATCCTTCCTAAGTTGCCTATTACTTTGGGAGGAAAGGTTGTCTATATAGATATGATGGTTTCCAAGGTCCATTGTATTTTAATATACTCCTTGGCCGTGATTATGTTTATGTCATGGAAGCTCTTTTTTCTTCCCTTTTTTGAGTGATGTGTTTCCTGCATGAAGGAAACATTGTGATCATTGATCAACTTACATTCGTTGGTCCTGAATCAACTCCCTCTCAACCATCATCCCTAAATGGTTCTCATGTGCAAGCGATATCACCCCCTCCACAGGTTAATTACGTGGCTACCTGTTCCATGCTTGTGTCTACTAATGATCTAGTAGGTGATGTAGTACACCATGTACTAGGGGAATTGGAGTTTGATTTGTCATTTGGACCCCTGGACATGTATCACTTCCACAGTGTTGTTCTTTCTTCTGATTAGAAACTCTTGGAAGCCATGGCCTCTTTCGGTCTTTGATACAAGGAATTTGGAACAGGGTTCCTTGCCTTATGTCAAGCACCTTAAAAAATGAAACAAGGGTTGGAGCAGAGTTCCTTGTCTTGTGTCAAGCTCCTTAAAAAATGAAACAAAGGATATGAGGATAGTTATTTTACTATGTCAACCTCGTTAAAAAATGAAACACGAACCCTGGAGCAGAGTTCCTTATCTTCTGTCAAGCTCCTTAAAAAATGAAACAAGGGATATCAGGATTGTTCTTTTACTATGTCAACCTCATTAAAAAATTAAACAAGGGCCTTGGAGAAAAGTTCCTTGTCTTGTGTCAACCTTGTTAAAAAATGAAACAAGGACCACGAAGAAGAGTTCCTTGTCTTGTGTCAAGCTCCTTAAAAAATTAAACAAGGGCCCTGAGGATAGTTCTTTTACTATGTCAACCTCGTTAAAAAATGAAATAGGTCTCCATGAGCATATTTCTTTTACTTGTGTCAATCTCGGTAAAAAATGAAACAAGGTGTCATGAGCATGGTTCTTTTCCTATGTCAAGATCATTAAAAAATGAAACAAATCCCCTTCCAATTCAAGTCTTTGACTAGATCTCGTAAAATCCTAGTTGAGTCTTTCACTTGATCTTGTAAGTGAACCTTCATTCCATCCACTTAGCTGAATGAGATGAATCTTGGGGGGCATGTACCTCGAATTGAGTCATTATGCTAGGGGCATGCAAACTTATTTCAACCATAGTTTATCTTTGTTTCAAGCTTGTGTAAAAATGAAACCAAACCTAAGCATAGTTTATCTTTGTTTCAAGCTTGTGTAAAAATGAAACCAAATCCAAGCATAGTTTGTCTCTATTTCAAGCTTGGGTAAAAATGAAACCATGCCCACTTTACATCTAGCGAATACCATTTTTATCCACCGATTTTTTCCAGATGAGCCTTGGTTGTTTCATTCCATCGCCACCATCTATTTGGCCAATTAGATGCTTTCACTTGGTTGTTTTACCCTTGCCTGAGGAACATCTACGATAAGTGGTCTTATTAGTCAGCCTCTTGACCATTACATGTTTTGAGTAGTTCCATCATGACCGGAACAAGTCGTTATCCTTTCATACCACTCGTTTCTCCAGGTGGAGTCCTCTTTCAACTCTCTTCAGAGTCCAAAAATATGAAAAGGTTACTGAGGACTTATCATTTCGAATCCGTTAAAGTAAATGAATTGACATCTACTCAGTATAAGTTTAACCCTTTTCCAGACTGAGATAGACTATTGTACAAAAAAGGAACACCTTAGTCGAACATGGCTAGGAGGTTCTCTCGAATTGTTTTTCTACATTTTCGGAATTTCGAGGAACAAATTATGAAAAGGGACCTGATGGAGTTTTCTTTTTCATCTCTTTTTCAAACTCTCTAAATATGAAAAATACATCGAGTTACTCTTTCATCAGACTCGTTAAAGATTAAACGATGAAAGACTTGTCACCATGATGAGCTCAAGTTTTTATTCCTAGGACTTGTAAAACTTACTAGGATGGATTAATTCAAAGGGTGAACTTATATGACAAGAATATGAAATCCTCTTCAAGCTTGTGTAAAATTAAAGAGGTACTCACTAAAAATAGTGGGAGAAAAATGCAGATGAAACATCCTTTGTATTGGTAGCATGTCTCTCTTGAACATGACACTCTTCTCCTCTCGTGTCAGGTTTGGGATATCCTTGCTCAGTCACTTATCCTTTTGGGTTTGGGTTATCGATTTTACCTCTCATATGAATATTCCACTTCGGCATTATGACCCTTGGTCCTATGTTGAGTCTAATGATGCCACACTCCAGAGTCGTGTCGCCAATATGTTAAAGAGAATTCCAATCTGTAGTTATTTACCTATACACCATTTGAGTCATTGTTACAATCTTGAAAATTATTCCACTTTGTTCCTTGTTTCATGTCGATGATGAGGGAATCATTATGACCCTCCTTCAACTGGTCACTTCCTATAGACTTCAGCTCATTATCCAAGAAGATGAATTAGAAACTCCCTTTCATAACTTAGAGCTTGAATTCCTTAATGGTAAGTTCTTCACATATGATGACAGGTTTTCATGATTGGCCTTCAGTAAGATGATTCCATGAGTGTTCGAATTCAACTTCGTTATCACATTCATGAATTGTACTGTCGTACCTTGAGAGCCATTGTCATTATGGGTGGTTCCTCTCGTGCCTATTAACGGTCCACATCAATGGCCAGTAATCAGGTGGTTTTCTAGCATGTTCGACTGCGACACATTCATTCACATGTTAGAATTCGTATTTTGATCGGGTCAGAAGGGAGTGCAGGACCATGAGTATTGTCTGATATGACTTAGGTTGCATGAGGTTATATGTTATTCTTGATTTTAAACATGTTTCTACTGTCCAAATGGCTGTGGCCATACCATGAGACTTTATATATATTATGATCCTTGCTATCTGGATGGTTGCGCCCATACCATGGATCTTTTCATATAGTCTTCATCGTCTAGATGGTTGCGCCCATGGTGTGGGTTCATGTCTTGATCTCACATATGTATATGTATATGTGTCCTTGATTTGCAAGTCTCCTAAGAGTGTGTGTCCTCGTCCTTGCCAAAATCTCGTAGAGCATCTTAGCCATCACTCCTCGTTTTGCCTTCATGCTTTAGGGGGCATCTATTTCACAGTGTTTTGTCATGCCTCCTGTACTTCCCTATGACATACCATGAAGTGCCCGAAACATGATCATTATACAATATACTCATCCATGTATACATCTCAGATCCCTCCTTGAACTTTTGTTGGAAAATGTATGGAGCTTTGCCTGAAGAAATAGCTCTTAAAATCATAAAATGAGGGTCATCTCTCTTATGAACCTCAAAACCACGATGGTCACCTGTTGCATCGTGTTTGACCCATGATGGCATCACTCTATTCCTTGTCATACCCACGATGATTCCAAAAATGTAATTTTCCCAAAGAGGATGAGAAGCTTTGTGATCTAGAAGCTTCCAGAGTGGCCAGGTGGAGGTGGTTTTGCATAGATGAGGTTGAATACTCTTGACTTGACCTCTTTGTATTATCCTTATGAGCTACCTCCTTGAGATGTGTGCCTAATCCTATGTTTGGAGGAGTCCTAACTCCCTCTCCCAGGCTATAAATTCCTCCTCTCCCATTCCCAAATGGTTGGTCTATGTCCATTTGCACCCCTATGCTGAGCTTTTGCTTAGAGACTATTCATTAGACTTGGAGAAGGAGTGTTTGGAGAGTTTCTTAGCTTGGACATGGATTACCACTCAAGGAGAGCCTTTCAAAACCAAGTCTATGGTTGTAATATTCCCTTTATTCTTGAAATAATGTACAACTGCTGGTTCATCTTCCCAAAATATATATGTTCATGTATGTATTGGCTTGGCATTCCTTGATCAACTAAGTCGGTTATTGTTGGATTTGCTATTGATTTTGGCATGATTTGTTGTTTCTTGATCACTTGTGTAGGTACAGAAGCACCGAGAGAAGAAGGAACAAGTTCGTGACATAAGCAGTTCGAGGCCCTCAACAAAGGAAATCAGATTAACATCAGAACAAGGTAGGTCATCTCTTTCGTTGTACTTTTCAATTATTAGCTAGGAAGATGTCTATTTGATTGTCACTTCAGTTGCTAGACCCATTCATTGGGATAGAGGGATCGTCTCTATCCACAGAGAGGATTAACCTTGTCAACACACTACCAAACCAAGAATCTCAACTATAAACTACTTTGCATAGCGAAATATAAAGAAATGAATCACATATGCACAATTATACAAAATTTTTAACAAATATTGTACAATAATGTACAACCCAATCTTCGTTATATTAAACCAATTTTGGATAACACAATAGTCTATGGTATACAAGATACAATGACAAAGTTTGTTGCAGCTTCTATGTTGTATCTTATCTTGTTGGTCCTTCGCTTCCATAATGCTCACTAGCTACCCCTTAGCCCTTAAGAGTACAACGTGTTGAGACTCTAGGAGGGTTGCACCTAACACTGTTGCAAATCACTTCTCCTGCATGTACACGGGCTCATAAATATTCTCTCTAGGTAGGCCTAATTCCTGATCTCCAATGTTACTTCTAGTAGCCTCTTTCATCCATCAAAGAGCTACTCATAAGGCTACAAACTTCACCCAGTCACACACCAAACAACATACTTCTTGTATGCTTCTCTAATGCTACTCTAGGTAGCCAACACATTGCCCTCCAATCATATCAATGGCACCCAATATTTCACTATTGATTATTCTCCTAGGAAAGACTCTTTGCCACCACAAAAGACCCTCCACATGACATCAACACGCTGCTAGTACATCTGATCCAAACCAGTCACCTTTTGACCTAACGTTCCTCCAAAAAAACATGGTTGTCATTCATGTTTTCATATTGTTGTTTGTTGTAGTCCTAATTAGGGCACTTACTATAGCACTAAACACACCCCAGAGTCAACAAACTAGCCCTTTAAGGACTACGACCCACCTTGGAAAGCTTCATTTACACCCATGATGCCTTCTTAAGGGGATTGTCACCTATTGACACCCTTAACACAGACCTAGTTGTATGTTGTGGCCTACGGCCTAACACAACAGCCTTGTTGTAGTTTCTGCCTCCACAAAATGTTCCCAAAAAATCATAGAATAACAACGTACTACCCTACTAAGACTCAGCCCAGTAGCCTGTCTCTCAACCCTTGAAACAACAAGATTCCAACCCAAAAAATATCCTAAAACAATCCTCACTTGCCTCAAATACGCGACCTCTTGTAGTAGACTTCAGACTCTTTCTTCCACGTTGTCCAAGACCCCTCTCTTTCTCTGACTAGGTTGTCCCAATTTCAGTGCTATCCTTTTGAGAAAATTTCACACTTGGATGCTCTAAAACACATCACATCACCCTTTATTTATAGCCAAAAGAGGGCTCCAACGAATAGATGAAGAGACACACCTATTGGACTAATTTACTTCAAGCCTACATGATTTTAAAACCAATAATTACTTGTCAAATTTTAAAAATTCACTTCTCAACTTATACAACCCAAAATTCAACGATTCTCTAAGTGTTGGATTCTTATTTCCGCCCTCTATTGTCTCATGCCATCACAGGTATAAATGTGCTTTCGAAATTTCCCCAAACACAATTTGGTGCAAAACCCCATCCTTGGTTTCCAAGCCCACAAGTGACCCTTGTGTCACCTTTCCCTCCAATCCTCGAACCCTAGGTCTTGGAGTACCTCCTGAGCTACACAAATCAACATGGAATCCACTGCACCATTGTTGAATGCTAACTGCGTGATGCTCCTCTTTTTTAGTTTCTCTGTAGTTTCCCTATGACCTTCAACATTCACAACACTCCAATCCCATGCAAAACATTATCCAACTATAGAAAAAAAAGGTAGGCCAAGTAACTTGAGATTTAGAAACCCTGAACCTAGAAACTATAAACACTCACACCAGAGATCGAATTCTTTCTTGACCTATTTTTAGGGTTGGGTTGAAAATGGCACCAGGATTCCAACTTTTGCTACCATCGAAACCCTCAATCGATTTGTCTTTTAGAATAAAAGAACAAACCAATTTGTATCCCTGCCATCTATTGCCATCGAAACCCTTAATCATGGATAATGAAAGGATTATGTTTGAGGGAAAACGCAACACAAAATACCTCTCAATATAACACATGTTTGATATTCTCGTGTTTGGTATTCTTTATGCGCTAGAGAAACTCTCGGTGCCACTCCCTTCATAAAATGTTTTTCACTTAGTTTAAGACCTTTTTTCTAAGACAATTTAAAATTTAAGACAAAAATATTAATTTTATCTTAAAACATGTTTTAAACTACCCTGTGGTATAGTAGCGAGTTCACAAAAAATTAATATATAATTAAACTTTTAATGTATTATAATTTTTTATGGATAATAATATGACAAGTGACGAGTCAAATTGTATGCATATAAAGTTAAAAGAGTCCATGTATAATTCTCAACTTATCTTTGTCTTTACTTTATACGTGTAAATTGTGTAAATTTTAAGTTGGTGTATTCAAAGGAGTTTTTTTATAATTTATATGATGCTTATGTAATTTATTTAATATTGATATTGATAGGTGTTATTTAAAAATTATATTAATGTAAAACATTATATTTTAATATTTATTTAAATAAAAAATATTTATATCAACTTTATATTTATATATATATATATAATTTTTTAATTATGATATTATAAAATACACTTTAATATAAATTATTTTAATATCTATTTTTAATAAAAAATTAATTTTATATTAAGTTTATAAATAAATTATTTTAATATCTACTTTTAATAAAACATTAATTTTAAAGGGAACAATCTCGGGAGGAGCGAGACTCTTTGACAAAATACGCTTAGGGTTTGACGCAGATGGTGTTCAGAGGGGGAGGGAGAGAGGCTCCCTCTTATTGGAATGTGGTAATAGACAAGGGAAAGGGGCTCAAGGCAATATTTGCGGTCCCAACAGAAGGTGTGTCAGGGAACGTCCAAGGTGCAACTGGATTAGGTGGGACTAGTCAAAAAAGAGATGAGGACAGAATTACGTCAAGGAATCAAGCAGATTAGCAGGAGAAACAATGTCAAAAGGAACTACAAGACTGTGTAAGCCAAAAAACAACTGTGATACTGACAACATTAATCATCAATCCCGAGACTATGGTCTTTATGGATTACATGAGATCATATGTAGTCATATGAAAGTTTATGGGTATCTGAGAAACATAAAATGCTTTGTGTGATTGGATCAAATATCACTAGAAAACATGAGGGGATATGGAACTACATCTAGGGTCTAAGGAATTTTTTACGATGGTCTTTTCCAATGGAGGATAGAGACTGAATCTTTGATGGTGGCCCCTACTTCTTCACATCAGCAAGTTTATATATGCAGCCATGGATGGAAATTTTTACCCCAAAGAAGGAGACCTTTACTAGAGACTCAATCGAATTCTCATAATTAAGGATGGGAGGGGGCGTACCTTCAAAGAGCATCAAGACATTGAACGAGTCCTAGTTCACATGACTTTCAAAGTAAGTTCAGATGAATATTGTCGATGATAGGATGTTAGAATGATTTAAGGACCAGATAGGTGAATACATCAAATACTAATTGTGTGATGAGGTGCATTTTTAGCCTTAGTATAGGCATGCCAAAGAGGAATTTGGATTAAGCACAAATATTATTGGGTGTGAGTGACCATACAATATTAAGTGGATTGTGTAGGAGTGTGATGGAAAAATTGGTTCCAATGTGCCTCTCCTCATGTATTTGGTAGGGAGGTATGATAGAGCTTCCCAAATCACGGTGGACCAATTTGAGCATGAATAGGATGAAGCATGTAACCATCTCACTTCATATTCATAATACAAAAGAACATGGTGGCTTGTGACCACAAAGGTGAGAGTGAGCCTATCTGAGGTCTATTGAGGGGAAGGTGTGAAGAATGAGTTTTATATATTATAGATTGAGGATTTGTGATGGTTGAGCCAATCTGGAGTGAAATAAGTGTGTTTGTATGGAGATGGCAGTTCTTACAAACATTGGTGCATTGGAATTATGGCTCTAGTGTTCTCTGAAAACCTATTGTAATGTCTACCCTATCTTGATTATTGATGCTCTCATAGATTATATGAATTGATGTGCATAGTGCATGTTTGATATACTTGATCATAGCAGGATAGCATGGTTGAAGGAAGATAATATTCGTCATGAGAGTTATCAGAGAGTTAAAAAAAGTTTTCATGAAAAGTTGAGTAATGTATACTCATTTTATTGCACATAAATTTCCTAAACCTTAAGTATTATTAAATCAATAGTATACCACTGACAAGCTATATTTCCATAACCATGGTTAGGTGTGATTGTTGCATGGGGAAAAGTAATAGCCACATGTGCAATGGAATAGGAATCATATTTTTGACTATACAAGGTGCCAATGTCTTAGAAAGTAATGAAAATTTCTATATAAATGAATTGCATATTCTAGGACTTATGGGTAACCAATAACAATATATGTCTAAGGAAAGTTTTGGTGGGGTACTACTCATCTCCCGTTTAATTCCTATTTAAATACAATGGTATTGTAGGGTGGAAATGTAATTCGATACAAATATAGAAAAAAAAATGCAATATAGGAATAGTGACAAACTTAAAAGAGGTCATGTACTTGTGAGACTATTATTTTTTTCAGAAAAACAAATTGATAGTGGTGTGCCTATATGTACAACAATAACTTCTTTTAAAAAGAATTGTTGATTTGAGTGTGAAATCACTCTTAGGTTCCTAACCAGATCTATAAAAATAACAGGCATACCTACAAGAAAATGTAGAATTTAAACAAATTAAACCTAATTAATTTATAAAACATCATGTATTTCTCAATGTTCATGTGTCATACCATTTGCACATTTTGATATCTAATGAAACATGTATTTCTGAATGTTCACGTGTCATAAAAAAATAATAATAATGATAAAATTTGAAATTTAATCAATGAAACATTGTTGTGTAAAAAGAGAAAATTAATCCTCTCAAACATCAAAGAAATTCCTCTCCAATGTGACAAGAATGACTCTCTAGCAAGGCAAACTTTAGATCCAAGGAAAACATATTGAAAATAAACTACAAATCGGAGTTTTTATCTCTAAATAAATGCCCAAAGCCAACTTAATGGCAAACATAAAAAAACACTGAGTAATGGTGAAAATGAGTTGATTTAGGGTTTGCATAAGTTTTAATATAAGGAAGTCGACATGTAAGATCCCACTACAAATGACTAGGACCCAGTAGAGGTTTTGGGATTTTTGGCATGATGTGATATCATAGGCAGGGGAGGCATGGACGTCCCCTCATCCAACATGGTACAACCAAGCATCCAAAACATGCCTAACCTAGAAATACTTAGGATGTATCCACATTTCCACCACTCCATCACCATCCAGGATATGTACCCAAGGTGCAAGTATGTGTCCCAATGTAACACCTCCCTAAACAGTATTTGTTCCAGACATGCCATAATAGGGCCATGATCAAAGAAACAAAAGAAAAAATTATGTTTAATACAAGATGAAGCCAAGGGTAAAACAAAAGAGTGTACTCGACTGAGAGCGCTGACTTTGTTAGAGACCAACTAGGCTTCTAGCTGTGATGGTAAATTTTAGAGATATACCAACCCATACAAAACCCAACTATGCTACAGTTGTATAAGAAAAGTATTTGCTGAGGTGGATGGGATTAAAACAAAATTGAAAAGGAAAACTTGCAGTCAAAAATCATAGTTGTATGGATAATTCCAATGCCAAATGAAGGCCATCATAGGGTTTATTAATGTTTTTAAACTTTTTTAACTGTATATATATATATATATGTATGTATATATATACATATACATATATCTATATATATACATATATATATATATATATATATATATATATATATATATACATACATATATACATACATATATACATACATATATATATATACATACATATATATATATATATGTATGTATATATGTATGTATATATGTATGTATATATATATATATATATATATATATATATATATATTATAGAAAGTATGGCCATATCCATGGTTGGACCATATTTCTGCACCCCATGCCCAAATATGGCCATATTTGGTAACTATATTGCAAACACAATTGGCTCACATAGAAAACCATTCAAAATTCATGTTCTAGATGTTTTTGTTAGACTTACAATATAAACAAAAGATACAACAACAAATCAGAACATTTTTCATCCTATGGTGGACACTAAAAATAAGGACAAACAATGAAAACAAAAATAATATGGCCACAAATATTCTCAAAAGAAACATACTCAGTTCAACATTCTATTCGAAGAAAATTTCTAGTCAAATATTTTTGTAAATATATAAAAGAAAATCTGTCAAAAATACTCTATATGTTAAAAAAAGAGATAAAAATGCCATAAATTCCATTTCTCTAGAATGAGGACTTGAACCATGGCATGTAGGAGGTATGATAACATTGATCTCTATGTTACTGTCATGAGATGCTTCTTACTATTATCCTTCTTCCTCCCTAGGTTGCTTTATCCCTTTCTCTAGTGTTACAACCCACATTATTGCATATTCCTCTATAATATGTGTTATGGTTTTAGCCTCTACAATTTTAGTTGTATCTTCCCCTATTTTTGATATATTTATTGCTTCCTTTGGCATCACACTCTCTCCCCTGTCTTCCAACTTTGATATAAATAGGGGAATGCCTACAAGGTCACCCCAAATTTGACCCGCATACTCGAATTCATGCATGAAAATAACTAACACATTGTACACTTGGACACTCAATACCATCTACTACAATGTTTTCCAGAAAAATAAGGGTGCTTTTACCAACCTGTGGTGTTGTAATTAGTTCAATAGCTTGAAGCAGTATATGAAAATAAAGTCATGTTTCCCTTAGAAAGTGAATTAATTTTGAATGAAGTATGCTATATTGGTCCATGGTAAAGGTAGGGACTTCTATCAAACCCATTTCTTTTCTACACCATCACCTCCCCTTCCTGCAAAAATTCATTCTTTACTTCTAGTAGCAACACCTTCCTAGAAAACAAATGTTGTCCCTCATGAGGAAATCCTTTCAGTAAAGATCTTCATCCACTATGATCAGTAGTTCTCCAACTGTGTTTTATCTTGAATTTCATTAGGAAATTTGGAAAAGGATTGCAATATGTATCTCATTTGCATACTTTCCTTAAGACACAAACAAGTACCCATCACCTTGCTATAATTCCAACCCAAGGAAATAGTGCAAGAGACCCATGTCCTTCATTTCAAATTCCCTTGCAAGGTCCTCCATGCAAGATCTGATCAACTGCCCATCACTAGTTAAAATAGAATCATCAACATATAAGACAATAATAAGAAATTTACCTTATACCAAGATGTGATATAGGTTTGCCTCCGCTTCACTTTAGGTGAAGCCCAAACTGGTGAGATAGATATTGATCCTAGTGTACCAAGCACGAGATGCCTATTTGAGACCATACAATGCTCGCTTGAGTCTAAACACATGATACTGCTAATCAAATGTCTAAAAATGTTATGGTTTCTTGATGTACACCAACTCCTCAATAACCCCATTGAGAAATGTTGTTTTTACATCCATCTGGTGGATCTTCCACCCCATCTGCATAGCGAGAGCAAGAATTGATCTAATGGATGAGTACCTTGCTACAGGAGAAAAAGTCTCCTCATAGTAAATTTCCTCCACTTGAGAGTACCCCTTGGCCACAAATATGACCTTATACTTCTCTATGCTTCCATCTGCTGCCTGCTTCACCTTGAAGATCCATCTTGAACCCACTACTGATTTATCTGCTAGTCTTGAGTCCACTTCCCAAACATTCTTCTTTACAATGGATTTGTATTCCTCCCCCATTCCATAAACCCATATAGGTTTCTCTACTTCTTCTTCAAAAAAGGATTGCTTAGTCTCCATAATATCAGTCATTAGATCCATGTAGCCAGTGTACCTCTCAAGTGACCTCCTTTGCCTCCACAAATCTAAAGGAGCTCCCGCATTCGCCTATACATCCTGCACAAGTATATCAGTGTCCCTGGTTCCCTTTATTACTTCTTTGGATGGTTTTTTGTGAGTGAATGTATCCACCCTCTACTTCTCAATTTGTGGCTTCTCCACAACTTCCTGAGGCTCCTCCTTTAGAGCTAAAAGATCCTCTTCTGGTGGGATGTAAAGCTCCCTCTCAAGAAATCACCACATCACTTTATCCTCATCAAAATTTACATCCCTTTGCGCAACTGTCATTCTGAGGGATGGAAAGTACACATGGTAGTTGTGGGGAGTTTCTTTGTAACCCAAAAATACCCCCAATTCTATGGTGGACTCAATCTTATTCATTGATTCTTTGGATACATGGCATTAAATACTCCAAAAATTCTGAAGTGTGACACATCTGTCTTTCTCCCTGAGAAAGACTCCTCTAATGTAATCATGCCAAGAATCTGACAAGGACTCTGGGTCTACAAATAGATTGTTGTGTTGCATATCTCATCCCACAAATGCAGAGGTAGGCCTTGTTCATGTAATATCACCCTTGCTGCTCCCACAATGCTACCGTTACTTGTCTTAGCCAACCCATTCTGCTATGGGTTGTGGGGGTGCTGTCAACTCTCATCGAATGCCTTCTTTCGAACATAAATTTTTAAATTCATTCTACATGTACTCACCTCCATTTTCACTCCTAAAAGCCTTCACCTGCTTATCAGTTTCTTTCTCAACTAGTGCCTTGAATTCTACGAACTTGAAGAATTTATCATCTTTCTTCTGCATGAAGAAGATCCACCACTTTCGTGAGAAGTCACCAATAAAAATGAAAAATATTTGTGTTTGAAAGTGGAGGTTGTCGAGAAAGGTCCACAGACATCGAAGTGGATCCTTTCTAGGACTACATGTGCTTTGTTCTCTTCATCATGGAATGTCAATTCTGTATACTTACCCAACCTACATCCTTTGCATACATGCTACTACTTAAGTGATCCTTTAAGGAGGCCAATGGTTATTTGTTATATAATCTTCAAGGTACGATGATGCAAATTACGAATTCTTTTGTACCCAAGTTCACCGACATTGCGACCCTGCCTTTATCCACCTTAGTGCTTAATGCATCACAATCTTCCACATCTAGCTTATACATGTTCTTCGCATGAACCCCAATCTGTTTCACTGCCTCATGGCTATGTGTCTTAGGAATGGTTCTCCTTTGCTAAAGATCACATCATAATCACGATCTTTCAAAACTACAACAGAGATGAGATTTTTCTTTAGTACTAGAACGAACATGTCATCCTTCAGCCTGAGAGGGGAGCCTAACTCCCTCTAAAAGGTAACTGTACCAATACCGGTCATGTTGTACCTTCTTTCGTCCCCTATCTTGATGTGCATCTAGAGATATTTCTCCTCCAAGTCACTGAACAAATATCTATACCTTGTCATGTGGAACGATGCACCTGAGTCCAAGTACCACATGCTCCCCATCTTTGTGTTGGACATGCATGCGATAAGGATAAAGTCAAGATCAAAATGTAAATCCAAGGCTTCACCTATTGCTCCTCCTAAGGTATTATTGCTTGCATTTTTGTGTGGTCACTTCGTGGCATAGTGACCATATTCATGACAATGGAAGAATTTAATTTTTGACAGATATTTCTTCTTTCCCCTTGCATGGATTCTAGTTTGGTTTGATATTTTTCCCTTTTCCCTTCTTTCCCTTTCCAACCAATGTAAAGTTTTCTTCATCCTCGCCCTTGGATGAGGTCCCGTCTCTGGTATTCTATCTTATTTCCTCCTATACTAAATTACACCATAAGCATTCAAAATTTTGTAGTTTCTCCCTCCCGTTAGTTGTATCTTGATAGCTATGCTAGCTCTTGGGAAGGCCAAGAAGGGTTAGGATTACCAAGTCATCATATAAAACAGTAACACCAACTCTTACAAGATCATCACGAACTTGTGTGAACTTGCTCAGATACTACGGGATATTGTCATTCTTCTACATCTTGATATTTCAAAGTTTATCCTTGAGCGCCAACTTCCTGTGGTCGCTACTATTCTGGAATAGATATGTTATTTCCTTCCACATTTCATAAGGATTTTATTTCCCATGTATATTGGTGACAATGTTGTCCTGTATGCCCTCGAATAGGTCCCGTATTTCCTCTAATATTATTCTCCTCGCCTTGGCTACATCTTTCTTCCATTAAGCAAGGTTTTGGGCATTATATTCTGTTGCTTTTGCAACATCTCTCTTGATGTATTCTAGGAATACATTGTCATTGAATACCTCCTCCATGTGATCCTTCCATGCGATGAAATTAGGGTTGCCTTCCAAGGCATACACTAGCGTCAACCTATTGAAGGTCATATTCTTAGCTCTAAAGAGATCCCGCTACGCTGAATTGCAAATTCGAATCTCCAGAGAAACAAATTTGAAATTTTTTTCTCTAATGTGAATCCTACTCTGATACAATGTAGAAATTATGGTGTCACTTTTCAACTTCTCATGGAGTTCTAATCAAAATCACAAGACACAAACATACTCTATTTCTCTACGAAGTTAATTCACAATTTAGAACAAAAATTTTAGACATGAAATAAGAAATAACACACATGCAGACAATATTTTTCCTGGGGAAACCAATCTGCTAGAAAACCAATGCTTGTTTGGATTAATCTAATGAATAAAGATGTATTACAATTCCTTTGCTCAATTGAGCACAACCTACAAGAGAATAACCCATCTGTCTTCTCACTATGAAGCTCTGACCTAGACTTAGTCAATTTCTACCTCTGCTTGAGCCCCTATTTCCTTGAGAAATTAGCCCCCTATTAGATAGGAATTTTTCCAAAATGGATTTCGTAATTCTCAAGGTTGATCATCTGATTCCGTGCAACATCTGTACACTCAAGGCTAGTCTACAACTGATGTTACACTACCTTGGAATCTCCACCACAACTTGGGAACTCAAATTATTTGCATGAACTAGCTATTTTGGGATGATTAATCAGTTAACTGGATGATCACTAATTTTGAATGGAGTCCCATTGCACAACTGACCTTCCACTAGTTCCTCCAACAGTTAGACCTAGTTTAACTGAAAACAACTTGAGATAACTGACTTTGATTGCTACAAATTAGCAATCACACATGCTTAACTAAACTCTAACTCATCCAAATTGAATTTACTGAGTAAACTGGGTGACACAAGCCATGTCACACAAGTTAATTGCATCCATGTTGTGTGCTAATGTGGAAAATCAAATGTTCTGAATTTAATAAAGGAAAAATCAAATTAAGAATTTCTTCCTACATTTTTCAACAATCCTTCACGTGAATCTAATCCATGTTGTCAATGATAGTCAGGAATTCCAACACAAAAATGTGCTCATAACAACAATCAATGGACAGACGTAGTGTTCAAAATAAATAAAATTGTAAAAGAACACATATTAGAAGACAATCGATGGAGACCCCAAAAAGTACTCCAACTATGTTATTGCCTATCCACATTCAATGAAAGTGCCTCCATCACTTCTCTCATGAAAAACATCTCTATTGTCGGCATCCATCACCCTAAATCCCATCAGTTGTTGTTAGCCTCCATCACTTCAGTTCCTAAAGAACCCATCAACAAGGTAAAGACGTGCCCCTAATCCTTTACCTTTACCTTTTTTACTAGCACCTCGTATTGAGAATTTGAAGATAAAATATTTCTATTGTCTTAAAAAGCTGTCTTAAAAGCCCCCTCCATGTAGTAGTGATGAATGAAACAACATACAAGTTGTCTCTAATCGTATTAGCAAAGATCGTATGGACAGAAGAGGAATTGATGTCCAGGAAATATTGCGTGGAAAAGTTGTCGTGTTCTTCAAATTCGGCTACCCACACAAAATTAAGAGCCCAACAAATCATTTTCTTTATATAATATAAGGCGAATGGTAAGTAAAATAACAACCTTGATATAGGCATGAGATAGTAGTAGCCTGCAAGATTGTAGACTTAGGGCACATTGTCAAAGTCAATTTTGCAGTTGTTAGATAATATTGTCTTAAATTGATATGTTTTCATCTTAATTGTTAATTGTCTTAAACATGTTTCATCTTAAATTGAAATTGTATTAAATATAAAGTTTTTTCTTAAAATATTTTTGTCCTAAATTGTTTTTGTCGTAAAATAATTTTGCGTGAAGCTGCTTTTTTCTTAAATATAAAGTTTTGTCTTAAAATATTTTTGTCTCAAAGTGTTTTTGTCTTAAATATAGCATTTGTCTTAAATTTTGTTTGTCTTAAACACTTTTTGTCTTAAATATAAAGTTTTGTCTTAAAATATTTTTGTCCCAAACTATTTTTGTCTTAAGTTTAAAGTTTTGTCTTAAAATATTTTTGCCTTAAATTTGTCTTAAACTATTTTTTGTTTTAAACATAAAGTTTTTTCTTAAAAATTTTTTGTCTCAAACTATTTTTGTCTTAATTTTTATATTTAAGATAATTCAATTGATATTAAATTTTAAGGTAAAAATACCTAAAATAAAAAGTGACTTTTGAAGAGAAACAATTTCTTTTGTCTTAAAAGTGCCCTTGGTGTAGTAGTGAGGGTCTATCTTAGCACTCTGCCTCCTCTAATGGGCATCAATAACATGACCAACATGATGCAACAGGAGTTAAAATAATCAATGAAGATGCAGAGAAAGAGTTTTTCATAATTCAAGCTCCTCGTGGATGAGTTGAACAGGGTGGATGTAACACTTGGGAACCACAACAATTTACTAGACGGATACATCATGAAGAGGATGTCCAAGTCATCCTCCAACATGTAAGATGAAGTCAGGGAATCCATTAGTTGGAAAGCACTCTTACACACATTGACCAAATAATTATTGATCTCTTCATATTTCCAGCTATTTGTGTCATTGTTGAACGGTGTGATTACTTTCTTTTCATGATCAGATCAATGGATGTACAAAGAAAAGGGTGCAAACATGCATTGCAACCTTTATGGGCTTATCTCTAAGTCTAATACCCATGCGTACATTGGGTCTATGTGCGCATGACCTATTTCCCTACGAAATTGACATTTCTAAAATTTGGCAGAGGCCATTCCTCACATTCCCTGGTGATTCAACATGGTTTCCTTATACACACACTATCCCTTTTATAGGCATATACTTGATTGTAACATTACCTATATACATACAAATCAATTTAAAATCAAATGATTTATTTCTGATGGATATTCTTATGGTTAAAATTATGTTTCTTGATATGCTTGAATTTGTCCTCCTAATTTAGAGGGAGCTATATGAATTGATTCAATGTTTACATCAATGATTTTAGTTAATAAGCCAACTTTATCTTTATATATAAGAGAATAAAATTAAAACAATTTCAAGAGTGAGATCAAGTGGTTTACAGTCAAATGTGAAGTTCTTTGATATTGTTGCCAATTGTTGCTAATGACTTGATTTGTTTTTTGCAGAAAGTCCCCATAATGAGGGCTCAAAGTTTGCCTATTTTACCATCCATGAAATGTGAGGAAGTACTCCCATATTTCCCATGCTTGAGTGTGGAGGACCTTTGCACTTAACACAATGAAATTCCTTCGCACATCACAATAAAATTACTAAGAAGACTATGCATCTGCACATTTCACATTCTATACAACTATACCATGAGACCCGTCGATGTCCCATTCAAGGTGGAAAAAATGATGGCTATTTATTAATGATTGAATTTGGCTATTGAAGTTGAATCTAAAAATACTTTTCTATGTATGAGGTGGTTATATGTGTGATGGTTATTACTCCACACTTTTTCACAATGAAAGGCTCTACATAATTACACTCGAATCAAGTCAATAGATGGATGATTACTCATTGTGTCATATTATATATCCAATGATTCTACTCTTTGAACCACCCACATTTGTAAAATTTTGAAGGTATAAACCTTCTTATGGTTCTTAATTTGCATCACAATCTTATGATCACAAAAATAATGTGTATTCCCCACGTACACTTTGACATTTGGTTTCAAATTGAATTTTTGGATCGCATGCTCTTTTGAAATGTAAAATTTACCTTATCCATAAATACTACGCCTCAAAAATACTAGAAATAACTTAACAATATTGTATATTGACACCTTCATAATATTTTGGAAGACTCATGACGCAAAATTGCACTGGCGCGTTTTAATATAATAGCTTAGTTTGACTTGATATACTATTGGATTTAACTTTGAACACTTGAATATTGTTGTCCACATGCCTTCCAAATCAATAGGTCCCAACAATTTCAAGAGGTAGGATAGCTAGATGTTTAATTTCACCCTTGCCTCCTAAAATATAGAATCCACCATTTTGATGTGTTAGTTCACTAGAAAACTATGCTATATATGTGATGTTTCTTACTCCGCACTTTTGCACCACTGTTCTTGAAGTTCATAGTGTTAAATTTGAGGTTATGGCAGAGGGCAGAAATACACATTTGGGAGGCAAGGATTTTAACCACAAATTGCTCAATCACTACTTTCAACACTTCGAAAGAAAAACCGTATTTTAGAAACATATTCATGCTCTCACTTTGTATGGGATAAGAGGGGATTGGCAATGAGGCTTGTAATTTTGAATTACTATAAATCAAGCATGTACAAGCAAGCCTAAGAAATAGTGGTATCATCTTCTCACCTTGTATTTGACAGGGGGGAAATAATGATCAACTACCAGTTTTAAAGATCTTGAGCAACATCCAAAACCAGAGCCTCAAGTTTGAACTAGAATCAAAGTTGTAGCCAGATTCAAAAATATGAGTGCAATTCAATTTGTGGTCATATTCAAACTCACATTAATTTTTCGTTATCTTCTGATGAACATATGTGAGCACTTCCACTAGCAGAAGACAACAACTTTCCATATTTGGAAATGTTATGAGAACCGTTGAGCCTTGGAGCCAAGTTCCAATAGTTTTTGGTTAACTTCAAACTACCATTTTCATTAGTTTGCGGTAATCTCTAAACCATTATTAAGGAGAAACTTTCACTAGTAAAAGACTTCAAATTCTAGCTAGATTTTGAATTGTTCGAGGAACTACATTGAGCTTTAGCTCTGGAGTTGGTAGTTAGCCTTAATCCACCACAAGTTGAGACCTTGAGCTCTCCCACTTCATTGTATTTGTGGTATTCCTTAAAAACCACCATTTCAAAAAGTTCATTCAACCATTGGTTATCATGCACTTTTGTTTTTCAACTCTCTTCTTGGACGCATATGAACCCCTTCAAATAAAGGGGGGATGTTAGACACCTAACCTGTTAGGGTTATGGTGTGGAAGATGAACCCTTAATGGGAGTCCAAGTGACCTTGGAAGATGAATCCAATGGTCCCGGACAATGTATCTATATTTCTATTATCTTAATGAAGATGCAATTCACATTTATCTTTTATTTTGGTTTCACATTCCAACATCATTACATTGCAACATATTTATTACCATATAAATATAATGAGTACTGTAAATTATAAATATTAAAATGATTGATAATCAAAATATTGGCTCTATGATATTTGTGTGGATGAATATTATCATATAAATATAATGAATACATTAAATTATAATTATTGATAATTAAAATATTTCCTCCATGATATTTGTGTTGATGAACACCCATTAATTGATTGTTTAGAATACATTAAATTATAAATATTAATCAAAATATTGGCTCTATGATATTTGTGTTAGATGAACAGCCATTAATCGATTGTTTAACTAAATATATAAGGTTAGAAATGTAGGTAAAAAAGGTTATATTTACTTGTATTGTGGGAAAATAAAAAGTATCTTAATTTAAGAAAATATTTATGATATATTGTTTAGACTTGAAAAAAAATCTATAAAATAGATATATGTATTAGGATTTTTCCTAAAATTACAAACCTTTTATTCTTTATACTAAATATGTTATGGTTGAGAATTAAATACATAATTATACTAAATGAAAATCATGGATGCATTAAGACCCTATGTATCCATGTACCAACGTTTCAATTGGTGTGTCATTTTCTGAATCACTGGTTGTTTCATTTTTGTCTTCAATGCCAATGTTTTCAATTGAAATATTTAAAGAAGTTGATTGTAGAATGATATTCCAATCTCTATTTATACTTATGTTTTCAACTTTATAAAGGTGTCGAGAAAACAGTTCTCTCAATGCATTCATGACATTGTGCACACAAGTTTTCTTGTTTCAAATCCATTTTTATATTCCAATTGCCTTTTCAATGCAACAACAACTGTTGTTGTGTCCTCCATAGATTGTGGCAATGCATTTTGGTCAATGTCTATTTGGACAGGAACATTTAGAATCAATTCTGTTAAGCCTTTTTGTGTTCTTGTATAGCTGCATTGTGTTATTTATGCAAATGCAATTCTCAATGCGACACTACGCTTTTCAAGTTCGATGAGTGTGGTTGCAATTTGCAATGGTTTGTTCGGTCTAATCCTCTCCAGAACAAAAAAATTCGACAATTCTTCAGTTTGAAGTGCTCTTTTGCAAACTTTAGATATTACTATTATACAAATCTTGTTATGACTATCAGATAAATATATATGTATTTGTTCCTGGTCCTATCCAATGGTTACTAGATTTTTCTGGAACTACAACTATTTACATATCTGACATTTCTTTTCAGGTGTATCTTCTATCTTTGCTAGGTAAATCGTCAAAGGGTATTTCTTGGACAAGAAACAATTTTTACTTTACAATTTTTATTTGCATAATTATTTATGGTTCTTTACTTCTACATGCAATAGTTGTTTTAATATATGGAGATTGTTCTTACTATTTTATTGTGTTTTAATTGGCAGCATGACTCATTGCAATGTGTCTTGATTTCTATGAGTATTTTTTGGCATGGCTCCATGTTCGATGTCCAAGGGGGTTGTTCCTATTGCTAGCATTTGACATTGTATATTGTCTCTATTGGTATGTTCATGTAACGACAAAGGTGCCTAATGATTATGCAATGTATTTATTCGAAGTGGAATTAAGATATATATTTGGCTTGAACAACTATTACATTGGAAATAGCTGATAATGATTCTAGTAGAAAGGACCACTCTTGTATGTTCACTTTGAATATTATTGCTGCCCATTGCAAGCAAAATGGATCACCTCAACCCCACCTTTTTCATATGGCATTGCGATATTAATAAGGTATGCTTGCCACTTTGCAACTCTTTTCTTACTTCTTATGCCATCATTTGATAGATAGTTTTGTAAACAATGCAATGCATCTTGTGCGTTGTGCATTATGGAATTGTAGATGACTGCAAAATGTAAAGTCTCAAGGACCCTGTATCAAATCTATGCGCTATCAAATGGAAAAGTGCAGAGAACATGCTATGTCCACAAATGATTATAGGATTTGTTTCCTTATGCAATTCATGGGTTTTTATTTTTTCATTGATCACTTTGCAATAGATTTGTATATCTTTGCAAGAATGAGAAAAGTATTCACTACATGTTACAATGCTTTGGCCTAGTTTCTTGTACAACAATGGTTCATACTAATTGATAAGAGATTCTCATCATGGAACAATATGTTGTTTTTCTTGAATTAAAGAGAAAATACCTTTCTTTTTGTGCTTGAGCAGATCCCTATTGGTAAGTTTAGCCATTTTTCCAACCAACATATGAAAAATGTATCTCCCCATAGTCATTGTTCATTGTCAACAAGATAATTTGAAATAGGGAGACGCATCCTCTGCAAATATGTTTCAATGTCATGAATTCCATGAAGTTGATACAGGAAATTAGGTGTTAGCTCATAATTAAATGATTATATTGCTTCTATCTATCCTTTTTCAAGACATATCAGTAAGTGGCCAATTGTTCCATTTTGCAATTCAATCGATGTAGAGCAGAAATACAAAATTAATTAAATTGCATCTAAAAGACAATCGCCTGGGGTGTATGAAAATGCTTGAAGTATGAAAAGATTATTTGTGTTCAAGACATCGTCAATAGTTCCATGATTTTTGCATATAATTTTTTATTGCCAACTATCAACATCAATTATTTCAGGAATTTTTGTATGATTGTCCTGTGAGAGTTGTCATCGAAACTAGTTAGCTAAATGCAATTGCCCTGTGTTTGTGACATTTGTACTCACAATGAAATAGGGGAAAAAAGGAACCGTACAATGAAACATGCAACTAATTCTACATTGCCACTTTCATGTATTTGCAAAACACATATGCAAAAGAGAACAATATAGTTGGCATATGAATTTTTATCTACGAAACTACTGAGTTATGACATATAACATAAGTAGTACAAGTCTTCAAGCAAGTAGAATAATGACCATTGAATGGACTAAGCCTATCAACCTTTCTCTAGTTTTTGTTACCTAGTAGGTTAAAGATATTAGTTATTAGATTCAATTTCTTATAGCATCTAAAGGAAGGTGCACTTCCTAAGAAATTCAAGTTTGTTTATGGCGTAACCTTTTGATTTTTTCCTCGTTGTGTAGCAATATTCTCTTTTGTACATGAGACTAACTCTATAGCTTTTTTTAAAAGCTAGCTAGTGTAAATATTCACATTACTTAATGTTTAAAATGTTTTAAATGCAATTGCAACACTCAAATGGAAACACGTGGAAAATATTCCTATTTAGGAGCTTGACTACAAACAACAAACAGTGAAAATGGAAAATCTTGTTTAAAATGCTAAATCTACGCATGTTGTTTTAAATGGATTTTGTCAATAGTGAAAATCAAACCCATGAGATTTTACATTAAAAGATTCCTCACAACATAGAGTGAATCATAATGACACAGAAGATGTTAAGAAAAACAAACAACCAATGAATATCTTGTGTTACATACCTTATTGACAATATCTGCACATATTCAATTGCACCAAGGTTCCCAAAGTTCTTGTTCTTTCAAAGACCTTACTGCTAGATCCTCCAAGTGTTGTCAATCCATGAAAACAAATGGAAAAGCTGAAACACTATCTGAAGTATTCCTCACAGAATGAATTGTAACAGTCATAAACTTTTAGAGACTTACTATTCGATTTCTTTGGCAATGGCCCGAAATAATTTTTTTGAGTGTTAAAGCTCTAGGTAATTTCATTCAATGCATAGGATTGCACAAAATTTAGTGAACATTACAGGACAATCCAGACCTCAAAAGATATAATATTTTTTCGTCATCATATTTATAACTATATTATTATGAAAATGTGTGTGTAGTTTTGAACAATATTTACAATAATAAATTTTCATTCATATAAAATAAATGCAAATACAAAACTCTAAAACTATAATAGTTTCTTGATTACACTAAAGCCACAATGTTACCGCTGCCTAATCAGTTAGGAATGGACATTGAAAGAACTTGGCCAATAGAGGAAAGTCTTAATTACTCACTTCCCTTGGGAAATTATACCTAGGCCATTAATGTTTATTATCGTTGCAAGTGTGGGAGTACCATCAAATACTTTTCCTTGAGATTGCGTAATAATGTGTTTGCTACAGTTGATTTGGCTCAAATATTTATGTTTTCATTACATGGGAATCCTAAACAAAATAAATGGAAATATTAAAGCACGAGTATAAGAGAGGTGTTGTTATATTAAATTTCATTTTGAATTTGTACAATCAATCAATAATGCATTAAAGGAGAAGGTGGAATATGCATTTAATACAAAGCAAGCGAAATCAATAGAAATCCAAACCACAGTTGTGAATCCTGGAATGGAATTTATATTGTTTTTATTTACTTGCTAGCTCGCTCGACGCCATCTTAATTTCAATTGTTATATAGATCATATTCAACTAATATGCCTAAAACTATTCTTCCATGTATTTAGACCCTTAATTAGGGAAAAAAGGGCCTAAATACAACAAATTAACATATTTGATTTATTGTAATGAATAGGTTACATTGATGACAATATTTCAACCCAGACTACAAGTTCAAGAGGGTCACAATGCTATGTTATAAAATGCAATGGCACATTAGTAAAACTCTAACTTTAGATGAAGGCTTTTGTATCTAGCTAAGCAATAGATTTGCATTGCATTATTGGTTAGATTCATGTGGTTGGAAGCACCACCTTGCAAACTACCTCATCATTGAATCAACTTGCTACCATATCACCTGAACTGGATGCTTCGTAGGAGCATCCAATTTCTTAGCAGCAAGCAATTGAAATATTTCCTTCGCAGACATTTGTGGAATTCCTTATCCCCAATGCAGAAATGTTTACACATAGACAACACATCCAATGCACACTTTTCCCTAGTATTTTGGGTCATAATTGAACCTTTAAAACATATTCCACATGTCCTTGTTGAATTCCAATATTCGTGTGACCTTTTCTGTTCTCTAAGAACCCGGTGGGCAAGGGAATAATTTCCTTGTTGAAAGCTCTAGAGGGACAACACCAGTGGAAGCCAAAGTGAGTACTTTTGGTTTTGGTAGCATGCCTGTGAAGGTCGAGCCGATTGCATGACTACTGCAATCAAGTCATAGGAAAATATATGTTAGAGAAAAGTATGGTAAAAGCCACCATACACAAAATCCAGTGAAGTGCTCACTCAAACCCTGCACAAAGTTGCATCTCGACCTAGTTGTGGTAACTTCAAGTTGGACAACCATGGATAACCCTATCATTATGCAGCACAAGAAGCACTAAGATGGAAGTAGGCATCTTTCCCGAGACGAGCAAACAAGGAAAGCATCGAGCATACAAAAGACGTGGCCCTCTAAAGCACTGAATTCAAAAGCTCCTTGACCTTAATACTACCACTGCCACGTGGGCCACTGAACCACTACCACCTAGGAAAATTTTTATTATTTCTTGTCAAAATAAGATATTTAATTAATTTATAAAAATGAATACAAATATGCGAAAGCTATGCCACTCAAAATTTGATCTTCTTGTTTTCACACCTATAATTCAAGAGGATGTCGCGTCAGCCCCCATTATTAACAGAAAAGGGGCTAGCCACGTGTTTTTGATGTAAAATACTCTAGAAGAGTCTATATTATAACTCTAGTTAAGAGTTAATGTAGTCAAACTTAACCACTAGTAGGCTATCAGGATGTGTTATAACTAGGCCACTAGGAGAAAGAGACATTCCATTCTTTTGAGAGAATTTTGTTCCATAGTTGAGAAGATAGCCAGGAGAGATAGGAGTTAGAGCATACAGAGATGTTTTGTGCACTATAGCAACCCACGGGCCACAAACATTACTTCTTTGTACATCTAGCCATATTTTTAGACAGAGAAAGGTAGCTAAGCGGCCTCACCTTCCAGCTAAGTTTTCTCCTGAAAGGGTTTCCTAGAGAGGATAGCTTTTGTCTTATGTGTGTGTAAGAGATTATTTTGTCGTTCTCTACTTTTTTGCATAATTTCATTTGCATGCAAGCACTAATTACATTTAAATCTATTTATATAGAACTTCAACAAACCTATAATACTGTAAAAATTTAGTATTTTAATATATTATTATCAAATTTGTTGTGACAAGTTGTCCAGTGGAATGTCCATGGGCAACCTCAAGTTGGCCATAATCAATAGTCGGGTCTGAGAAGTGGTCGAGCCCTGCTCGAGTCGGTGCATCAAGAAAGAACCAGAGAAGCAGAGAGAAGAAGAGGTATGACCCTGACCTACTCAAGTAGAAGCCACACTAACTCATATATGTGTAACCACTAGAGTATTTTTTGTGATCAAATTATTTAATAGTTGTACGATTTATCATGCCTTGTAGAAAATGTTGTCTCGTTTAGCATTTCTTCATTGTACCTATGTGTTCATCATTTCATGCTCAACATGCATATTAATATACATTACAGATGGTCATACACTACGTAACCTCACACACTCACCATTGCATATTACATAACTCCAAATGTACAAAAAAGCAAAAAAAAAACATCACTGGAAAATAAGACCCAAAAACTTTCAACCAATCAAAATACAAATAAATATAATTACAATCATTTTAAACTAAATTATTTTTATTTTCTAATATTCACTTTAAAAATTCTCTTTAATTTTTCATCAAAATTAATTGAAAGGTAATTACTTTAAAAAAAAATGAATTCATCTCGGTTAAGGCAAATCAATTGCCATATATTCTGCCAACCACAAAAATAACAAGTACTTCAAAAAAATGAATTCATCTTGGTTAAGGCAAATCAATTGCCATAGATTCTGCCAACCACAAAAATAATAATTAATTAAAAAAAATTGAATTCATCTATTGTGAGATTAGAGAATCTCAAATCCCTAAGCTTACAAACTTTGCTTTTAAAATTTTGTGATTTAAAAAATAATTCAAAACTACTCGTAGAGATTTGATCAGCGAAAGCTACCCTAATTCGTTGTTAGGGTAAATCTAATTTCATATTATTATACATGTTAAATGACACTCCATCCTCGTCATCATAATCAAATGCTCAATGGAAATTCATAGTAGATTGTTGGTTGAATATCTACGCTCACCCAGATTGGAAATATATATCCACCTGGAACAATTTAGGGATGGAAGAGAATATATTACAGATATTACTAAATTAAATCTCTCTTTAATAATAGTTAAGTCTTTTTATCTAATCAACTTGAACAGAGACACTCCACGAGAAACTAGAACATAACTCATGATTCCGATCACGGCTCAATCTCAGGATCAGGATCTGCTTATCTATCTCTTTGGGACAGCACTTGTAACTTCTTGCCTCTCAGAACATGTAAGGCGTGTATTAATACAAATCAATTTCACCAATCCGTGAGATCAGGGAACACGATAACAGCTACCATCAGATGGTGGTGGACAGAAAGAATAACGGAGAGAAGCTGTCATATCGCTCATCTAATGTAAGCCCGCCATGTGTGCTCTTGCATATGGGGCATGTATCTCCCTACCCGACAACATGCCAAACCCACCCGAGCGGAGATCGGCAATTTATATATGAAGTGAAGGCCTCATCAGTCTATCGTGTCCAAGCGACATAAAGAATCAAATAAGACGCGAGTCAGCTTTAGGCAGCACTACATGTCTCTGCATATGCACGACGCACATCGAGAGTACGGCAACAGCAAGCTCATTCACGTTGTTTCATTTATGATATTTTCGCTTAATAATTTATTGCCAATGTGCATCAACCAATCCAATTTCTTGGCAAGAAGACAAGGTAACCAAAGTAAATGGTTGGTCGCTGGGAAAGTAAACCAAATAATAATTGTCCATTCAAGCATCTATTGTTATCCGTGTTACGCTTAAAGACTGCACGAGATTAACCATGGGCATGGAGCAGGTCCGGAGGATTAAGGCAGTGGAAAATATCACACAACTGCGCGGCAGTTAATTAATGGGCACTTTTGGATTATCGCATCGTAAATATATCTAGCCCTTAGCATTAACTACCCCCAGCAAACGAGATCCATAGAAGTTTTGCGATTACGCCAACCGTTTCAAGAGAGATCCATAGAATTCACGACAACCATCTTTAAAAACAAGATGGAGAAAGCGATGAGAACTTAAAAGAGTATCCGGATGTTTATATAATGAAGAGTGAGAGGCATAAATGGTTGAGTTGTTTTTAGTAAGATTTTTTGGGAAGTTTTTTTTGTTAATTTCTTTAAATTTGGGTAGGAATTTATTGATATCACAAGTTTGATGAGTAACTCTTATATAATCAATGTGCATTAGGATTTTTCACATATACTGTAAAAAAAACAAGTTTAAATAACACAAATCAAAATTTCACCTTCAAATTTTCCATTAAATTTCAAGACAGAAAAATCTAAAAAAATCTGCTAAAACCGACTCTTTTCTCTGTTTTCTTTATATTGCTTACACTCTTATTATCCTAATTAAATAAGCCTCCACCCTTTAAATAGACATATGCTTTTACCGATTTCTCCAACGTCGTTTTTTAAGATGGTGGCCATCGATACTATGGATCTCAAAGAAAGAGACGAGCGGCGTCAGCCTGCCCCATGGTAACCTCGTGCCCTCCTTAATCGTAACAAGGATAACCAGAGATGCAGAGTGGAATATTATTATTTCTTCTTCCTTTGGTTTCCAATTATTATTTTGCTTCCGTCTATTTCCTTGCCGAGCGACCAACCAATTATTTCTTCCTTTGCTTCTTGTTCCCTTGTCTTCTGGTCAAGAAGTTGCGTTGGATGATGCACATTGCCAAGGAATTATTAAGTGCAAATATCATAAATGAAACAACGTGAATTATTTTGCCGTTGCACCATGTGCATTTGCGGAGAAATCTTAATTGATTCTTTACGTCGTTGGAAGCGATAGAGTAATGAGGCCTCGACATCATATATAAATGCCCGTCTACGCATGTTGCCGGGTATGGAGACACACGCTCCATATGCAAGGAACACACACGGCTGGCTTAAATTACAATACGGATATCGCAGATTCTTTCCACTATTCTTTCTGTCCACCACGTGTTGCTACCTATTCTCGTGCTCGCTGATCCCGACGGATGTGTAAACTGAGTTGTATTAATATGCCCCTTAGATGCTCCCAGAGGCAAGAAAGTACAAGCGCAGTCACATAGAGAGAAATAATCAGATCTTGATCCTAAGACGGAGGCAATTAAGCGATCGAGCATTGATCGCAATCATGAGTTCTTCCTTCATTTCTCTTGGAGCGGCTCTGCAATCATTCATGCCTTCTGCTGTTCGTAGCCGTGGCAAGCATAAGAGGTCAAGGAGCATGCCAATTTCCAGAGTGCACCCCATCCTGGCTGATTTTCAGTGCCAACTTCAAGCTAAGTTGGAGATACTCATACAACAGCAACAGCAGCAACCAGAGTCATACAATTTTTCCACAGCTTGGCTTGGGCAAGCGCTGGATGTCGTGCTTTTTATCTATTCCAGTTTGAAGGAATTGTACCCGTATATGCAGATAGACAGTGATGCAGATGGAAAATGGTTGAGCCGACATATGGAAGACCTGGTTAATCTGCTTGATGTGTGCAATATGTTGAGAGAGTGCATGTCAGAAATAAAGAAGCACAACATGTCAGTACAGATCGCCCTCCATGGCTTACTTCATGCCCATGCCCAGATGAATAATCAAGTGATGAAGGCAAAAGACTCCCTTGAAAAATGCATGGATGAATTGAGGAAGAACAAGGACATGGAGTCCAGGTTAGCGAAATGCACGTCTACTTTGAAGCGAATGGCAGATAGCCTTCACCCAGCAACAGCAACGGCAACATCAATGGATAGATCAGGCGTCAATGAAGCCATCAAGGAAGCGAAGGCCATTACCATATTTGTCTGCACTGCACTTGTGGCTTCTCTTTCCTTCAACACACCATGCCGCTCATTTATGCCTGGTGCCGGCTTTCTTAAGAGGAAGAAAAGGATCAGTCCTAGCAGTCTTCATTCTCTCATGGACATCAACAGTATGACCAACATGATGCAACAGAAATTGAAGGAAGCTATGGAGATGCAGAGAAAGAGTTCGTCATCATTCAAGGTCTTCTTGTATGAGTTGAACAGGGCAGATATTACAGTTGGAAACCTCAACAATTTACTGGACAGATACATCATGAACAAGATGTCCAACATGCAAGATGAACTGAAGGACTCCATCCATGAAGTCAGCATGTCCATCACAGAGTTGGACAACGCTCTCACACACATGGACCAGAGAATGAATGAGCTCTTCAGATTTCTTATCTCTAGCAAGGTGGCGCTCTTGAACAGTCTGTCTTCGTGATCAGATCAATGCATGTACAAAGCAAAGGATGCAGCATGTATTGCATCCCCTATGCAGTTATCTCTATCTCCAACACTCATGGATATTGCACTGTATCCATGTCCGCAGGGCCTCCTATTTCCCCACCAAATTGGCATTTTTACAATTTGGCAGAGGATTGCATTCCTCACATTTCCTCGTGAGTGAGTCGACCTGACTTCCTCACACATCTACTGTCCTTTTTACGGACATATAGTACATGAATGTAACATATACTTCTATACATACAAATCAAATCAAAATCAAGTGATCTCTTTTTACCGTATGTTATTATGGTTAAAATCATGTCTCTTCAGATGCTTGAATTGGTCTTCCTAATTAAGGTGCATATATCACATGATTTATTTTTGTTTATATATATATATATATATATATATATATACACATCTACAAGCTGGCTGTAGCTATTTTTATTGTTAAAATATCCGTTTCTGACTGTTCGTGGATGCTTTAGTTTGTCGTCATCATTGACGTGAACCTATATTAATTGATTCATTGTTTATACAAATAATTTTATATAATA
Source organism: Pinus tabuliformis (assembly GCA_031772625.1). Lineage (NCBI taxonomy): Eukaryota > Viridiplantae > Streptophyta > Pinopsida > Pinales > Pinaceae > Pinus > Pinus tabuliformis. The sequence continues at coordinate 945,269,748 of CM062806.1, forward strand.
TTTTATACTATAATAATACTTTTATTTAATATTTTAATCATGAAGAGATATAAACGATTTCATGGGCTTCCTATTGAATTATGGTCCAACGAAACTCTTACTGTTTACGTGGATCCAAAATGCCTCGAGGAGAAAGACCAGCGTGAAACATGGATTCTTATCGAGAAAACATATAGAGGCGGTTTTCCTGACCACATAGACTTAACATAGGGTGATTTAAGCATTAGCTAGCGTCTTGATTTCTGGGGCATCCCTTTTAGATGTTCGGCCTGTCATCACACTGGTCATATAATTAAAAATTGTCCTCGTAGACATGGCCATAATGTTCATGCTCGGCGCCATCTGAAGAATCCTCAATCAAAATTTTATAGCCGAAAGAAGGGATCTCCTTTATCTGGTATGTCCCATTTATCCTCTCCTATCAGTTTATCTCCCATGGTTTCGGGCAGTCTTCCCAATGAGTCTGCACAATTTGATCATATGTCTCAGGATCCATCTCTCCTAAATAAGGATGATGTAAAGGGCTTTTCTCACCCTATATTGAATCCTCGGTCCCATTGCATTATGCCTGAGAGTTCTAGAAGGTCGACTTCTCCTATTGGTTAGATGGTTAATAATCTCATATGCAAGCTCCCCCAGAGCCTCCTGCTGATATAGAAGTTCCTCCCCCTAATCCCATCCCCCATCCCTCTCAAGATCTCCCTTCTGCTTCCCATATTACATATATTCCATCATCCTCCCCATCCCCAAAAAAAAAATTTCCATTTGATAAAGGAAAGGAGCCATGCATATCTATCACCCCCCTTAACTCCCCAGTTTCCTTTCCTATAAATACTGTGGATAGTGATCTCGATTTCCTTCTGTGTAAAAAATCCCTGGAACTTAGTCCACTAACAATTCACAAACCTGGGAAGCCTGTTTCTCCTCATATTAGCCCAAATTCCACTAAGAACATAATTGTGCGGAGAAAGAATAACAAGGGAAGCAGACACTTCCAAGGTAGGATGCACTCATCTGGCTTATCGATCCGTGACCTCTCTCTTACTGTTGTTCCCATAATTGACCTTGCTGAAAACGGGCCTCTTAGAGCAAGTATACCTGAGCACAGCCCATCATGACTATTATTCTTTCCATGAACATCAGGGGTCTTAGGGCGGCCCATAAATTCCTGGCCCTTAAAAATCTTTTTTCACTCGACTCATCCTAAAATTATCCTTATTCAGGAGACTATGCATAGAACCCCTGATTCGATCGCATATTTCAGAAGAATGTTTCCTTCATGGCATATTGTTGCTTCTAAGGCAAATGGTCTGTCTGGGGGACTGGCGGTACTTTGGGACTCGGACTGGATTAAAGCCAGGGCTTATAAATGTTTTGCTGGGATCCTCATCTCTGCTTATCTCCGGGGATATGATGGCCCCATTAATATCTTGAATATATACGGCCCGTGTAAGGACAGGCTCCCTTTCTGGGACAAATTATTGACATCTGAACTTTTTGACATTGATTCTTTGATGATTGCGGGGGACTTGAATATTACTTTAAATTCTGGAGAAGTATGGGGTAATGGTAGGAGAAAAGACCCACTTGCTGATCGTATAAAAAATGAGATGCTGCATCGAAATCTTGTAGATATTTGCCCCCCCAGAATGCAACCGACTTGGGATAATGGTAGAATAGACGGGGCTTATATTGCAAAAAGATTAGATAGATTTATATTACATGTTAGCATCATTGATCATCTTGGAATGTCGAAGTCTTTCATTGAAAATTGTTTTATATCGGATCACAGGCTGATATCTCTTAGATGGAAGGAGCAGGGTATTAGGAAAGGATATCCCTTCAAGTTTAATAGGTCCTAGTTAGAAGACCTTGATTTTAATGATCTCATTAAAAGATCCTGGAACGCTTCCCTTCCTTGTGATTTTCTGTCTCCTACTATGTCTTTTATGGATAAACTTTCTTCTATCAGAAAGATTGTCAAGGATTGGCAATATAGGAAAAGACAGGAACATTGGAGGGCCCTTAGAGATATTCAAAGGGAACTAGATAGGATTTCTAGCCAATTCACTGCTCATTCTCTTCCATTTCATTTGCGAAGTCATATTAAAGAACTAGAAATAAAAAAAACAGAAGATTCTAGATCTGGAAGAAGCCTCATGGAGGTTGAAAAGCCGTGCTATTTGGCTTAAAGAAGGAGATGTGAACATGAAATTTTTTCACAGGTTCGTAAATTCCAGACGTGAAAAAAACACTATATGGGGGATAAATGATGGGGAGGGAGGCATTCTTCACTCGCAGCAAGACATCTCTAATGAGGTTGTAAATTTTTTTGTAAATCAATATAGAATATCTGGAGATGGTAGGATTGAGGACATTATTTGGGGCATTGATCTATATCCTCAAATGTTTGATGAAGTACAAAATGAATGTCTATTCTAGCAAGTAACAGAAGAGGAACTTCTGGGGGTCATGAAATCTTTTGAAAGAGACAAGAGTCCAGGCCTGGACGGGTGGACGATTGAATTTTTTATTCACTTCTTTGACCTCATTAAAATCGACTTACTGAGGATGGTTGAGGAATCTCAGATATCAGGTAACATTCATCAGCTCATATCATCTACTCTAATTGCTCTCATTCCAAAGAAAATAGATGCAACCTCTTTCCTGGACTTCAGGCCTATATCACTTTGTAATATCTCATTTAAAATTATATCAAAAATCATAGCCGGGAGAATTAAGGACACCCTATCTAGATTTCTATCTAAGGACCAGCATGGGTTTCTAAAAGGTAGGAATATTCTGGATGTTGTTGCAAACACTCAGGAGGCTTTGTTCTCTATGCATAAAATCAAAAGTGAAGCTATCATTCTAAAGATTGATCTTAGAAAGGCATATGACTTCCTGGACTGGGGTTTTATGAGATGTCTCCTTGCAAAAATTGGACTAAATTCTAAAATGATTAGCTTGATCATGGTCTGCATGGAGAATGTAAATTATATAGTCATCATAAATGGTCTGCCATCCTCCTACCTCTCTGCTGCTAGAGGACTTCGTCAGGGCTGTTCTTTATCCCCTTTATTATTCATATTGGCCATGGACTCTTTAAGCCTCCACATCAACAAGGTGGTTTTGGAAGATAGGTGTTGACCTCTGAAGATATGCAGAAATAATTTTATATCCCACAATTTATTTGTGGACGAAATCCTTATATTTGGCATGCTATGCAAACTATCTTGGTTATGTCTCCATGACATATTGGATCGTTTTCAAAAAGTTATAGGTTTGCACATAAATGAATCCAAATCATCCTTTTATCACAATGATGTTAACATGGATCTTATGGAATATTTAACTTCTCTATTCAGGATTGAAGCGAAAACCATCAAGGAAGGGATGAAATATCTTGGGTTCCAATTAAAAGCTAATGGATATTCAAAATCGGATTGGCTCTGGATTCTGGACAGATATTATAAACAAATTTGCTAGTGGGAATATAAATGTTTATCCTTAGCAAGTAGAGTTGTTTTAACTCAATCTGTTTTGGTTCAATTGGTTGTTTACTGGGCTCATCTATTCTATATTCCTTCGAGCATCATTCATATGATGAACAAACTGTCTGCAAATTTTATTTGGGGTGGTCAATTGGATAAAATGAAATATCATTTAACAAAATTATCTGATATTTCCTTTCCAAAGAAATTAGGAGGTTGGGGCATTCTGGAACTGAGGTTATTTGGGAAAGCTTTAATATGCAAGTCACTTTGGAGGGGTATCTTTGGGGAAGGTCCATGGAGCAAGACTATAAAGAGAAGATATATGGCAAACAAAGACATTGCTTACTGGTTCTAGATGGGAAAGATTGGAGTTGCTTATGGATCTGCAATCTGGTTGAGTTTCTGTAAAGTTGAAAAATTCTTCCTAAAAAATTTGGTTTGGAGCTTTCAATCTAGGAACAAGATCCTCATTGGAATTGATCTGATCATGGGTGGGGGAGATGCCAACAATATATCTCAGAGGCTTTTAAATTTCTTTCATATAAAGGGTTTTTTTACATGGGATAAGCTTATCGCGGCTTGGCAGGGCCCATTCCCAATTTGGAAGGATTCCTCACATATGGGTATGTCAGGCGATCTGGTGCAACAATGGGAGCAGGTGAAGTGCTGTATGAGAAACTGTGGTTTATGTCGCATGTTCGATGATGATGTCCTCATTTGGAACCGCAAATATAAAATGGAATCTGTAAGTGTAAATGATATCTATACTATCCTTATCGGTCACAAATATGATCAATCTCTTCCCTGTTTTCCTGTTATCTATTGGAAAACTGGTTGTCCTAAAAAAACCATCCTTTTCTCATGGTTAATGTTCCACAACAAAAATCTAACATGGGATAATTTACAAAAGAGAAATTGGATCGGACCAGGATATTGTTATGCATGCAAATCGGCTAATGAAAACAATTTTCACATATTTTTTCAATGCCATATATCTCAGCAGCTCTGGCATGGCCTAGCTGCATATTTTAGTTTCCCTACATTGCTCATCCTTCTATAATAGAGGCTTTTTTTTGGTAGAGCAGACAAAATGCATCATGGAGGCTTGTCATTCTTCTTGCTCTCTGGTTTATATGGAAGTGGAGGAATTATAGTATTTTTCAGGGCAGAATGGATCCTTTCTCAGTAGTATATGATAATATTGTATCCTTCTATGACTCAATCCCAACAAAATCTGCTCAGAGTATTAAGGAAAATCAATCAGATTGACCTCCAGAACAAATGGTTTATCCTAGAGCGTTTTTCGATGGGGCAACTCAAAATGATATGTGTGGATGTGGGGTTCATATTATTATGGAGGATAATCTGCAATATCAAATCTTCTGGAATGGTGGAAAGGGTTCAAATATCAAAGCAGAGGCTATGGCACTTGCAAACCTTCTTTCCATATGCCATTTTCTTAATATTCAAACACTTCAGATTTGGGGGGATTCCAAATTTATTATTGATCATGTCTCTAGGAAGCATCACATCAAGGAACAACATCTTATCAGCTAGATGAATAGAATCTCATCCCTATGGAGGTTGATGGAAGACTACTCTATTCGACATATCTACAGATCACAAAATCAAAAAGCCGACATTTTATCCAAGAAAGGTCTGCTCTCCCAACCGGGCATCTGGAATATGGAGATAATATTTGAAGTTGAAATATTCCCCATATAAGAATTCTCTCTCCCTCGTACATAACCTATATTTTTTCATTACAGAATACCAAGTATGTCTTTCCAGTTTTCCTGTATTTTGTTTTTTGTATTTTGGTACTGTTAGAATTGCAGGAGGTTATATCAATCCTATATTTTTTTGCAATATTGATGTTTGGAATTTTATCCAACATCGTCCTAATGATCTCTTTGGCATGTTTATTTATACAAAAGGGTAGCTACCAAAATATCCCTAGAAAATAGATATGTTTGTCTCCCAAAACTCGAGAAAGGTGGATCTAGATCTTCCTTGAACTACATTGGCTTGGTTGCCAATGACCTCGTTCTACTTGGTTGTTGATGACTTCAAGTTGATGAGAGATAAAGTGGTGACCTTGGCTGATTTAAGGAGTTAAGGAGGCAGACAACCTCCTAGAATCTCTCTGTGTTGTGTACTCTGAGATCTCGCATTGAAATTATCTCAAAATTGCTCCAATTCCTGCATTTAAACCATATTAGGCCACATGACATAGCAACACATCTTTCACCCCTCACACTAAGCATAATATAACAAAAATTGTAAATAAATGTGAGAAAGAGATAATTTTAAAGCTGGAGGATGGCATTTTAATCCTTATGATATACCTATTGATGAGCCTCATCATCAACCCCCTATTGAAGTTGTTGCTCATCCTGTGAGCAAATTAGTCATCTATGTCCATGTCTTTCATGGCCCTAGTGGCCTCTCTGACATCCCAAGGCTCCTCAGATGGTATGCCTTCTTGAGGATAGAAGCTTGCATTTTTTTCTATTTTTGTCCACTTCTTCCTCTCCTCTTCTTCATTTATTCATTCCTGTAGGCCTAGTAGCAAGGGATGAGTGAGCTTGACTCGAATCTAGTTGATCTTTAACGTTTGCATGAGTCTTTTGTATAGGGGTGTCCTTTCTAATGCATTCCTCAACCTTTTAGGAAACTGATACTCCCTGATCTAGAGACTGTGGGGTAAGGAATTCCATTTTCTCTAGCGAGCTTGTTGGATTTATGTCCCTAATAGCCTGGGTGTGTCTTCAAAATGTGAGATGACTTACTCCTGGGTGGCAAGGTATTTTTGTGCTAGATCAACATCATTGGAGATGATGCTATGATTTTTAATGAAAACCATTGGACTTATCTTCTCCTCCCTGATATATAGTGGTTCTTTTTCTTCCTTTGCCATTACTTTGTTTACCTCCTCAGCTTTGGCCTCCTCATGAGTCATCCAAGGTGTTAGGGAAATCAGTTACATGTCTCCAAACTTTTCTTTGGGATCCCAAATATTCATATCAGTTAAGGTGAGGTTATGCATATAGAATCAACCAATTTTTCTCTGTCTTCTATGCTAATTTTGTCACACAATTCAATGAATTGTTTATAGTCTTGAAATGGCATGGATCCATGTTGTGCTAGGGTCTTGATTTGGAATTGCATCCACTGCTCTTTGAGAAAGAGTTCATAAGACCTGGATAGTTTTCTGCACTATAATGCCTCCATGGAGAGTCTTGTTGTTGTGTCCAGTTGGGTTTCCTTCTACTGTAGCTTCTCCCTCATCCATCTATTTTATGCTTGTAGTTTTTTCCTCATTGTGGATTCGTTCTCTCCTAGCTCACTTAATTCTTTTCCCATTTCAAGGACCTTTTCTTCCATGGGGCCCACATCTTCCACCTTTTTAGACTTAGCAATTTTCATCCATCTGTGGGTTCTTCCTCTTTTTGCTTCTAGTTCAAAGAAAACTAAAATTGAAAGTTTTTGGGGAATAACTCTCCCTCTAATGAATTTATAATGGGAGCCCAAACTAGGTTGTGGACTAGGCTCCTAGAGCTCTGGAAATTCCTTCTCAAATGTTTTTGGGGAATCTTCTTCCTCCTATAGCTATTGTGTTACTTTCGACTCCTCTTGTTTCTCATTCCGCCCCTCCTATAGCACCCTCTGTTCTTCCTGCAGCACACTCTTTTTTTCTTGTATCATGCTCTATTTTTCTGTAGCATGCTATGTTTTTCCTATAGCTTCCCTTTTCCTTTTTGTTGGAGGGTGGTAGGTGTCTTGGGTTGTTTAAAGGAAGTTGATCTAGTGGTGGGCCTCCTTACATTTCCTATAGGAGTCTTTGATATGTTTTCTGGAGACGTGACCTCTTCAACTTTTCTTTGAGTGGGCCCCACCTCCTCTTTCATACTTGGGAACTCTTCAATTGTGATAGGGGCCTTTGTGGGAGTTTGAGCCTTCCTTGCTTGATCCTGATGCTTTTCCTGGTCTTAAAGTAGAGGGGAACTTGCCTTTTCCTCTTCTTTTTGGGTTTGACTCAGTTTTTCAAGGTAGTTAAGGTGGAAGCTACCTCTTTTTCATTGGGTCACAAAGACAAACTTGTTTGCTTTGGGGATACCCATGCTTCTCTAGATTCAATAGTTTTCTCAGGGCTTGGTTTTTCCTATTTCTCCCCCTCTTCCTCTTCAACTTGATCCTTTTATACCTCTGCCTCTGGTTCTTTCTCTATCCTCTTTGCATTTGTCTCTCTTTCCTCTTTTGCCTCTGCCCCCTCTTATTCTTCTTCATTGCCCTCTCTTCCTCCAACACTAGAGACTGGGGTCTCACCTGGTGTAAGGGTCTGTCTATCAATGAAGGTATCTCTATCCATATCAATGAAATTGGACCAAAGGACAAGGATCCTTAGTTTTTTCAAGGCATCCACCACTACTAGTTTAATGAGGCCAAGGTGGCCTAGGTGTTGGTGTTTCCCCTCTCTCACTTTTTGACTCATGTCCCTGATGGTCTGTAGGAGGAAGTATGGTACATTGAGTCTTTGAGCCAGGGGCAATTCTTCTTGAAACCTTAGCTCATGGAGTAATCTAAAATGGTAGCCATAGACCACACTCAACCTTCCTTCACACGAGATGTATTTTAGGATATGGTAGGCCACCTTATCCCAGGAGTAGCGTAGGATTTCCCTCCTAAGAACATTCTTGTCTTCGATAGTTTTTTCATCAGCAGTGAGGAAACTCTTTTTAACAGTGACACTGGTGGTTTTGTCTTCACTGCCCCATTTGATCCCTAGGGGTAGGGTTATCACCCTGCTAATTAGCCCAGGACTAATTGAAATAGATAATCCCCTTACCACAGTGGTTGAACTGACTTTTGTTTGAGAGTTCAGGACCATGGAAAATTCATATGAAATGTTATCATCATTATATCCCTTCAACAGTCAAAAGAATCCTAGCCACTGATGTCTTCTAAAAATGTCTAACACGGGAGGGTGGATATCAATTATTTTAGTGTCTGAGGGCTCCCTTCTATTAAATCCTCCCCCCATCTTTTTTCTATGTTTTTAACTAAGTGAAGGAGAGATGCTTCCTGAAATACCTATGATGTGTAATTTAGTGGTAGTAGAGGGTTGAAATCCCTGGTTGTTGATAATTGCCTATATTTCCTCTAATTTATAGCCAAAAAAGTTCTTCCATTTGACAATTTCACTAATATTTCTTGTAGAATTTAGAATGCACAAGCATACACATTATGGATAGATGGAGTGGGTGCACCTAATTTTTACCACATGGCCTGGGATAAAGATAATAAATTGGAGACCAATTCGACCCTTAGCAACATTCCTTCACCCTTTTAGTCTTACTATAGCAGTCTCTTGGGCTTCCTATAACATTTGTAGGCTTACTATAGCTTCCTCCTATAGAAGTGGTAGATTAGGGTTCAACTCTCCTCGATGTCACCCCGAGCTTGTCCTCACCTTAACTATTTTTGAAATGAGCGTAAATGCAAGACAATTTGAGCCCCAGTATATAATATGCCATTTTTAGCTTAGGCTTGGTGCATTATGATGACCTTCCAGATACATAAGGTTTCCTCTTTTGGACCGTTTTCCCCATTTGGAGTAATCATTCCCTCATCCCTCATAATCAACACCCACTTTCTGTGATCCTAACTTGACTAATGTGACACCTCCATGTTGCATGAGTGCTCTCCTATATGATTAAGTTATCCTATTGCTCGATATGGGTGGAAGCTATTGCTCCCTGATTCTTCTTCTCTTAGATCTCAGAAACTTTTAGCAAATATAGTCAAGCAGAGACATTCAAAGCATGATGACAACATGAGAGGATGATGTGATGATCAACTAAGAGATATTGGCAAGTGGAATTCTTCCTAGTTGAGAGGGAGTGTTAATTTTTTGAACTAGGGTAAAATTCCACCTTGGACAACTCTGATGACCGAGATAATGATTGCATTAAATTCCTCTTTTCTAGAGGACCAAAATTGACCTAAATATCACCCCATTTGGACAAGCAGAAGTTGATTTTTGAATTATTTTATTTATTCATGTATAATGGAATCGGTCGAACCTAAGCGCATGTGAAATTGTTTAGGTTGCCCTCAATCCCAAGTGGAACCTCATGAAAGCCTATAAATAGAAGTGACCTCAAGATCATTTCTACACATTTATCAAGTCATCTTATACTCTTCTCTTTTGTCTTGGTTTGCAAAGGTATGACGGAATGAGTTCGTGCAAGGGTCTAAAATCACAGACATGAAGCTCACATGGATCTAGGGTTTTCTATTTCTCAGATGTTGGCATGTAGCTGGTAATTTTCATCCTCAGACGCTAGCACACAGTGGCTCTAAGAGCATCTAGAAAGCCTTAGAAGTTGACACATAAGCCTATGGGAGCGTCAAGGGTTTCAAAAGCAGATCTGAAGGTGTTGGTCCTCGGATGCACGCACAGAGTGGTCCAGGGTGCATTCGAGCAAGCTCAAATGCTCGCATAGAGGCCTGAACAGAGCATCCAGGGTTTTAGAGGTAGATCAAATAGTATTAGTCCCAGGACACTCGCACAAAGTATTCAAGGGAGTGTCTGGGTAGTCCCAAACACATGCATGGTAACTGGAAGAGCGTTTCTAGGGGTTTGGTTCAGATATGGGTGAGTTTTACCCCGAGACCACGCATGCCATCTTCCTAAGAGTGTCCCAGTAGACAAAGAGTCCCTCACACAGTGTTTGAGAGAGCGTCCAAGGAGTTTCAGATGCTCGTAGTCAGTCTCACTGGGAGGGTCCTAGTTTTTTATCTAGGGTTTGACAACCATCTTTAGTTGGCTTTAGTGATCTGATGGATCAAGGGTTTCTCTTTGTTGTTTTGTAGATCTGTAGATATGTTCTGTAAATCTCCACTGAAAAATAATGTATTGGGCTCATTGTACTCTCTCCTAAAAACTTTTTATGACAATCTATTAAAGAACACGATTTGAAAGGGTTCCCCCCTTGTGAGGTTTTTCCCTAGTCTTAGACCAATCTGATGTCTCTTATGGTTGTGTTGTTGCCTTCTTTGTCATTGCATATATTGTTCTATCTTCAATTAAAGTTTATGATTGGTTACGTTTCTAATAATTGGATGTATTGTTAATGAAGAAGTAATTGGGCTAAAGTAATTGATACAACATATAACAATCTGAAAAATTAACATGTTGACCATGGTTGATCATGGTTGACTCTGGTTGATCTTGGGTGACCATTGTTGACCATGGTTAACCATATTTGATCATGGTTGACCAGTAGAGACATTAACCATGGTTGATCATGGCTGAATATGGTTGACCATAGAGACATAAACCATGTTTGATCACGGTTGAATATGGTTGACCATAGAGACATAAACCATGTTTGATCATGGTTGACCATCGAGACATTGATTGACCATTATGACTATGGTTGATGATGGTTAACCATGGTTGATCATGGTGGGACATGGTTTATCATGATTGATCAAATCTAACCATAGATACCTTGATCATGGTTGACAAAATTTAACTAAGGTTAATGATGGATAACCATCATTAACCATATTCAATAATGATTGACTATGATTCACCTTGTTCAACCATGGTAGATCATGGTTAGCCATGGTTGATCATGGTTTACCATGGTTGAACATGCTTTACCATTGTTAACCATGGTTGACCATAGATTAATTGATTGACCATTATTCTAGACCATATCTAATCATAGAGACCTTGGTTGGCCATGTTTGACTATCCCAACCATAGAGATCTTCATTGACCATAATGGTTGATCATGGTTAATTCCCACTGTCCAAAGATAACCATAATTGACTAAGGTTGACAATGTTTGAATTTGGTTAAACATGGTTGACTATAATTGAATATGGTCAAGTTATGAGTGAACACAACTATGACTGAATAAGGTGGATTATTATTAAATATGGTAAACATAGTGTTGCCCATTTTTGATCATGGTCAATTATTTAAACATTTACTATAAAGGTTGATGCTTTTCTACTATGTTTTACTAATGTGATTCATTACGTTTGACTATTAATATTAATTAATAATATTAGTAGGCGATTATATTTGACTTAGCTTGAAGAGTGTTGACTGTCAAACATAGTCGAATAGAGACAACCACATTTGCTAATGTGGTTGACTAATTTTATAATGTCGGATTATGATATTGGATAAAATGGAATGTCATGTAACATTGTGATAATGTTTGTCACATTGCGATGTTCGATAGATTTATATACTTTTTAGGTTAAAACATTGAATATGGGTGAACATGGCTATGTTTAATAATTATTTAACTATGGTTGAGCACGATTTATTGTAGTTGTCTGTGTTCATCATGTTTAGACATCATTGATTTTGAATTGACTATCAATGACCATGGTTAATGATTATATGACTATGGTTGACTATGATTTGACTATGGTCAATCATGATTGACTATACTTGAACATGGTTTGACTATGATTGACCATGGATTGACTATGTTCAACTATAGTTGAATATGATTGACTATACCTAACCATGGTTTGAATACAGTTTAACTATAGTTGACAATAATTTCAATATGGTTTGTCTATTGTTGAAAATTATTTAACTCTAGTTACTATCGTAGTGGTGGTTGTTGATGGTAAACCATGATTTGACTATAGTTAACTGTAGTCATCTAGTATAGGCTTCCATGGTTAACACTGGAAATAGGCTTTGAAACTGAAAAATGCTGTCGTTTGAGATAGACTCGAGACCATTAAAAACTAAATTGGAAACAAATAATTAACAACATATTTTAATATTAATATGAATGTTGTTATCATTATAATTAATAATATGTATTAATATTAATGTTATTAAATGTTAGTAATAATAATATTAATATTAGTATAAAAAAGAATAGTTACATAGAATACTACTATTACATTAATAATATATCTATGTTATTAATGTAATAATGTATTAATCCTCCATCATCATCATATTTTTTATAAATAAAATATGACTAATAATCAATATTAGTATTAGTGTTATGTAATTATTATTAATGTTATATAAATGTTAATATTAATATTAGTGAAATTTAATATTAATATATTATTAATAATAATCAATTATAATATTACTAACCATTACTATACTAACCTAATATTATTATAAAGTTAATGTAATATTATTATATTATTATTAAACCTACACTCAATATCATAAACTTAAAAATAACATTAAACCTAATATTAGATCTAATTATTAAACTCAATACTAAAACATAATATTTAAACATAAAACCAGATATTAAAACCTAGTAATTATATTATAATTACTAAACCTAAACCTAATATTACTACTATTAAACCTAAAACTAATATTATAAACATACTATTATTAAATCTACGTCTAATATTAAAATAATTAAACCTAATATTAAGCCTACTACTAAATAGTAATTTTTAAACCTAAAACCTATTATTATGATAAAACCTACCCAATTATATTATAAACTAATATAAATTTATGCAATAAACTTAAAATAAACAATGTTACATTACATGATCTTATATTAAACTTGAAAATGTTATATTATATTATAAAACGTTAAAAGCTAAAACATTAGAACCTAAAACGTATACACTATATTATAAAGTTAAAAACATTATATTATAAACCTAAAATCTAATATTACAAATTTATAATAGAAATTGTTACAGCGACAAATGTTATGTTATCAAGTCAATTTTATTGTTACATGGGAATGAGGACACGTGGCCGGAGGAGATGTCTGATAATCAATGCATGCAGCTTTCAAGGGTGAAGCCACTTTTCAAAATAGGTTATGCACATTTTACAAAACTATAGATTTGAATGAAGTGAATTAATTTCCAATAATATTTATATATAGTAAATATTAATGATATATTGAATTGTTAGTCATATTTTGATTAAAAAAATTATATACATTAAATGGTAAAAAATTAATTTAAATCCTTTCTCACACTAATGAATATTAAACCAAATCATGACACCAAGTTGTTTGAACTTATTCTAAAATACAAATATGAAAGACTTACAAACGCGTTTGAAAACCAAGACGCTCGAATAATATATACTCTTACAATCCTCATTAAGCTCGAATAATATAAACATTTATAAGCTTCAACGATTTCTTCACTGGTTTTTAAGTTGGTCACCATCGATACTATGGATCTCGCACAAGTAAACGTGTGGCGTAATCCTACCCCCCCATGGTAATATCGTGCGCTGCTTATGCATAACACGCCGACACGGATAACCAGAGATGCTGAGTGGAACACTATTATTTCTTCTTCAGATTCCTCTTTTGATTTCCAATTATTATTTCTGCATCTTTCTGTTTCCGTGCCGACCCACCAACCAATTGCTTCCTTTGTTAAGCTCTATTAAGTTCTTTAGCAACTGCTGCCTATAATTGTGGAAGCCAATTGCAGTGTTTCTTTAATTTTTGGAAACCAACTGCAGTAATTTCCTTAAATTAAGGAAATCAACTGCAGTTAATTAATTTTCTTGTTGGGAGCTTCTGAAGTGGTCCATTACTCCATCTGGAGTTCTCTACCTTGATCTGTGGAACACCTGACACATAGCCATCAGAAGCTTGATGGAAGCTTGGCTATAAATTTATCTGTTTGATCACCAAGCTTGTATCTCAATCCCCTTCAGTTTTTACACCATCTAGCTAAGAGAGCAGAGCTTGGAAGTGCCTTCAGACTTCCTGTATTCTTTTCTTTTGCTTGGATTGAAGCTGGAGCGTTGTTTTCAGTAAAGAAGCAAGTGCACTCAGCAAGAACGTTATCAATGGCTGGAGGTAACTTATTTTCTGGGCATTAAAACGATTCTTTAAGTTTTTTTCCGCATATAGAATCGCTGTTAAATAAACTAACATTGGTATCAGAGCCTTCATATTTATCTCTGCCTTGGTGTGTTCTTCTTACCAAAATTATGTTGTTATGATAACGAAAATCACAGTCCATTCCCCGAGAAATTTTTTTCTCGCCCCTCGAAAATTCGAATTCAGTCGCTTTTAAACGAATGGCTTTTTCTTGTTAGAAAATATCGTATTTGTCATTAGATTTTTTCGCCATTAGGCAGTACAGCAGGTGGTATTCTAAGGCATGGGGAACTGCCATTTTGGCCGGTGTTTCCTTCTTCGCACTCGGCTGGTTCATCAAAGAAACCCAACCCCCTCTTGATTACTTATCATTCAAAAGTGCGTGTATGTACAGGTCAGTTCAAATTTATTTTATTGCTTCGTTTTGTTTCCCGATGCCAAAGTTGAATTAAGGGGTTCAGGGAATGTATGTATAAAGCAAAATGTCTCTCTCTCTCTATATATGGTTTAATGGGTTCTCCTGTAACAACAAATTGAGCGAGATGTATTGGTCGGTTGTTTAATGGACCCATATCCCCTTATCATTTACAAGCTATCAATTGACTGAATGTACAGACATAGCAATTAAGGGCTTAGCTATATGGCTTTATCCTTTCCACGCTAACGCTTGATTGAATGGACAAAAGTAGCACGTAAGGGTTTAACTGTGTGGCTTTATTCCATTCTTAGGGTATCGCAAGATTTTTTTATTTTGAGCCTCGGATATGGTGAAAATTATCAGACTTGTTTTATTCTCAACTGAAACGCCAATGCTTTGAAGAGTTGGTCCTTAAAAGCCTTACTGGGTGCTGACTGAAAGGTCTTAATGATCATTACCATGGCCACATTGGAATAATTGCTTATAGATAACTAAAAGGCCAAGGAAAACATGTGAAATATTTGTGTAGAATTTTGTAAATGCGTTGTTCAACACTTTAAATATTCTATGTTGTATCATATGATATTGCGTCAGGGTATAGTAGCCATTTATTTTTATAATTTTTATTGCATATTTATTGTAAAATTTACATTCCGCTTGCATCATAGATACTTGGGAGCATCTAAATTCAGTCGATTTCAATTTAAGATTTTGATGTTTTTACTAATCCAGAGACTGAGAGCACTAAATGTTAAGATGGGGAATTACGTAATTTACATTGCTTGTTTAACGCTCAACTTTATCTTCTGCATCTCAGTTTTCTACTCTTTGGGACTGTATTGCAAGAGTACATTTATAATAATGAACATTTGTAATTAAAGAAGAAATAAGAAATGGTTTATTTCTCATTCGGGCATTTAGTTTTTGATTCTATGTTTATTTCGTATGAAGTTCAGATTTAGCGTTGTTGAAATTTAATTTAAATTTAATTTTAATTTTATTTATCTTGTGAGCAAAATAGCTTATTTGATGGTCCACAGTTAAGCGTGCTTGAGCCAGAGGAGATCTGGGATGGGTGACCTCCCGGGAAGTCCTGGTTACCGAGTGCAAGCCCCGGAAGTGATGATTGATGCTATGTGATTTATATCACCAGTTTCAATCCCACTTCTTCACCCCTGTGAGCATCACCTGATGCAATGAGTGCTAAGTGAACTATTCAAATCATGAGAAATTAGTCACTTACGACTACCTCTCATGGAAATGGGTCATACGTGAATGACTTACTTAACGCAGTTGAATCCCAAAAATGATATCTAATATAATGCACTGCGTAAACCTCCTATACTTAAATTCAAAAAGAGTGAAGGGATCTCTACTTAAATGGTTCATGAGGCACAATACTTCTAAGGTTTTGCAAATGGGGTAGCAAGCTAAGTGGGTTGATTGTGGGGAAAACTCCACAGTTAAGCGCGCTTGAGCCAGAGGAGATCTGGGATGGGTGACCTCCCGAGAAGTCTTGGTTACCGGGTGCAAGCCCTGGAAGTGATGATTGATGCTATGTGATTTATATCACCAGTTTCAATCCCACTTCTTCACCCCTGTGAGCATCACCCAATGCAATGAGTGCTAAGTGAACTATTTAAATCATGAGAAATTAGTCACTTACGACTACCTCTCATGGAAATGGGTCATACGTGAATGACTTACTTAACGCAGTTGAATCCCAAAAATGATATCTAATATAATGCACTACGTAAACCCCCTATACTTAAGGTCTATTTTTTGTTTTGTTTATAAATTGAACAATCAATTTGCAGTCATTTACGGTAATGTTGACTGCTTTAACATTAATTTTGATTTTGTGAAGAATTATTACAGTTATATGGAGTTTATTTAAAATATCATTTTGACTTACTCCTTTCAGTAAACATTATTTTTCTCTCTAGTTAAGTTTTGTTTATGCAACAAAAATAATGTCTAGTGATCCATATAATTTTAATTAATTAGAGAATAGCCACAACATCTTTAATTAAATAAAATTATATATTTTTATTGGTTAGATCACATAAAGATTATTTAGACATTAAATTGTAATTAATTAAACTAAATATAATAAATTTTATCCCACATGAATTTTTATTATATTTATGTAATTAATTAGGATAAAATTTCATAACCTACCCACAGGAGTTATGAATTAATAAGTTTTATTGAATCTGTTTGAATTGAAAATTTAGCCCACAGACAATTTTTATGTCATTAGATTCAATTTTTGAGCATGATTTACATTGGTAAAACATGAAAGTTTATTAAGCCTCAATTTTAACATAAGCATGTGATTTTTAATTTTGATGCAGTAGTACAACCTGCAAATTTCTCTGAAATTCGTTGTGACATTCCCAAACTTAAGGGAGATAACTATAAGATTTGGAAGGAGAGGATTTTCCTTCATTTGGGGTGGATGGACATAGATTATGCTATTAGGAAAGATGAACCATCAGCACTCACTGATACCAGCACTGCAGCGGACATCACGCTTTATGAACGATGGGAGTGATCCAATTGTCTAAGCATGATGTTCATTAAGACTAAAATTTCAGCTGGTTCGTGGTTCCGTTGATCAGCATGAAAAGGTCCGAGACTTGTTGAAGGCCATTGATGATCAATTCATCACTTCAGACAAGGCACTAGCAAGCACCCTAATCATGAAGTTCTCATCCCTAAGGCTCACCAGTGTGAAAGGTGTGCGCGAGCACATCATGCAGATGAGGGACACTGTGGCTCAATTGAAGAAACTCGAGGTTGATATATCGGAGTCCTTCCTAGTGCACTACATCCTGAACACCCTTCCGCACCAATATGGACCTTTCAAAATCTCATACAACACACATAAGGATAAATGGTCAATTAATGAACTCATGACCATGTGTGTTCAAGAGGAAGAGAGACTGGTGATGGAACTGGGAGAGAGTGCAATGCTAGCAACGCGTGGAAAGGGAAAATCTCAAGCCAATCGGAAAGGGAAAGGTAAAGTACCTCCCCAAGCCGATATCAAGAAGGATTCCAAGTGTTTCTTCTGTAAAAAGAAGGGACACATGAAGAAGGAATGCGCCAAATTTCAGAAATGGCTTGCGGACAAATGTAATTTAATCTCATTTGTTTGTTATGAATCTAATATGGTTAACGTTAATATTAACACATGGTGGATTGATTCTGGATCAACAATTCACATTTCGAATTCCTTGCAGGGTTTGCAAAACCTAAGGAAGCCAGTGGGAAGTGAGCAAAGCATCTTATCAGGAAACAAGATGGGCTCACATGTGGAAGTTATAGGAACATGTTATTTAACTTTAAGTAGTGGCTTTGTTTGAGAATTAGAAAAGACCTTTTATCTTCCAAGTTTTTCTAGAAACTTGATTTCAGTTTCAAGGCTTGTACCTTTTGGATATTCCTTAAACTTTTCAGAAAAATCTTTCAGTCTATTCTATAAATCTGATTATGTTGGGAATGGTATTTTGTCTAATGGTCTTTACTGCATTAATTTACAAAACAATGTCACTTATGATTCAATGCATGTTCACACTGGCACTAAAATATGTGTTATTAATGAAGATTCCTCTAAATTATGGCACTGGAGACTAGGTCATATCTCCATAGAAAGAATTAAAAAAATTGTAAATGAAGGGGTACTTAATACTCTGGATTTTACTGATTTTGAGACTTGTGTGGACTGCATAAAGGGAAAGCAGACCAACAAGTCAAAGAAAGGTGCCAATAGGAGTTCGGACATATTATAGATCATAGATACTAATATATGTAGTCCAGACATCGACTCACAAGGTCAGAGATACTTCATCTCCTTTATAGATGATTACTCACGATATATGTATCTCTACATGCTTCATAAAAAGAGCGAAGCATTAGATGCCTTTAAGATCTTTAAGGCTGAAGTAGAGAAACAATGTCGCAAGCAAATTAAGATCGTGAGATCAGATAGAGGTGGAGAATATTATGGGAGATACACAGAAGATGGACAAGCACCTGGGCCATTTGCTAAATTTCTTCAAGAGCATGGGATTGTTGCCCAATACACCATGCCTGGTTCACCCGACTAGAATGGTGTAGCAGAAAGAAGAAATCGAACATTATTGGACATGGTGCGAGTATGCTTAGCAGCTCCAATCTTCCTAAATCCTTGTGGACTGAAGCACTTAAGACGGCAATGTATATATTAAACCGAGTTCCAACCAAGGCGGTTCCTAAAACGCCATTTGAATTATGGAAAGGTTGGAAACCGAGTTTGCGACATATGTGCGTTTGGGGATGCCCGTCTGAAGTGAGAATTTATAATCCACAAGAGAAGAAGCTGGACCCAAGGACCATTAGTGGGTATTTCATTGGATATGCTGAAAGGTCTAAATGTTACAGATTTTATTGTCCATCTCACAACACTAGGATTGTGGAATCAAGAAATGCAAAGTTTCTTGAAAATGACTTGATTAGTGGGAGCGATCAAACCAGAAACATAGTTTCTAAGAAGGATCATTCAGAATCTCAACTTTCCACTTCAAGTGATAGATTGGTTATTGTTCATAGCACCCCTCAAGTACAAACTGGTGTTGAACAACCAATTGTTGAAGTTCCACAAGCTGCTGACGATATTCCAGTAGATCAAGGAGTTCAAGAGTTGCCAAGAACTTTTGAACAACAAGTTGAACCACATACTTCTCAGGAAGATGATGGTACAACATTAAGAAGATCTACTAGACCAAAGAGATCAGCGATTCCTAATGATTATGTTGTGTATCTACAAGAATCTGACTACAAAATTGGAGCCGAAAATGATTCCGAGTCATTTTCACAAGCCATGAGTTGCAAAGAATCAGAACTATGGTACAATGCCATGAAGGAAGAGATGAATTCCATAAAGAGTAACGAAGTCTGGGATCTAGTTGAGTTGCCTAATGGTGCAAAAGACATTGGATGTAAATGGGTATTTAAGACAAAGAAAGACTCATTGGGCAACATTGAGAGATACAAGGCAAGACTTGTTGCTAAGGGATTCACTCAGAAAGAAGGAATCGACTACACGGAGACCTTTTCTCATGTATCTAAGAAAGATTCCTTGCGCGTTATTATGGAATTAGTAGCCCATTTTGACTTGGAGTTGCAACAAATGGATGTGAAAACGACTTTTCTTAATGGAGATCTAGAGGAGGAGGTTTATATGAAACAACCTGAAGGATTCCCCTTTAGTGATGGTGAGAAATTGGTTTGCAAGCTCAAGAAGTCATTATATGGTTTAAAACAAGCATCCCGCCAATGGTATTTGAAATTCCATAATGTAATTTCTTCTTTTGGTTTTGTAGAAAACATTATGGATCAATGTATATACCTGAAAGTTAGTGGGAGTAAAATTTGTTTTCTTGTTTTATATGTGCATGACATTTTGCTAGCAACCAATGATAAGGGTTTGCTACGTGAGGCGAAACAATTCCTCTCTAAAAATTTTGATATGAAGGATATGGGTGAGGTATCTTATGTCATTGGCATTAAGATCCATAGAGACAGATTTTGAGGCATCTTGGGTCTGTCACACGAAACCTATATTAATAAAATTTTAGAGAGATTTCGGATGAAGGATTATTCACCAAGTGTAGCTCCCATTGTGAAGGGTGATAGGTTCAATTTGAACCAATGCCCAAAGAACGACCTTGAAAGGGAACAAATGAAGAACATTCCATATGCTTTTGCTGTCGGAAGCCTAATGTATGCTCAAGTCTGCACAAGACCTGACATTGCATTTGTTGTGGGAATGTTGGGACGATATCAGAGTGATCCAGGTTTAGACCACTAGAGAGCTGCAAAGAAAGTAATGAGGTACCTTCAAGGAACCAAAGACTACATGCTTAAGTATAGACGAACGGACAACTTGGAAGTAATTGGCTACTCATATTTTGACTTTGCTGGATGTGTTGATTCATGCAAATCAACATCAGGTTACATTTTTATGATCGCCGGTGGAGCTGTATCATGGAGGAGTGCCAAGCAGACCTTGATTGCCACTTCCACTATGGAAGCCGAGTTCGTCTCCTGTTTTGAGGCTACTTTACATGGTGTATGGCTTAAGAGTTTCATTTCTGGGCTTAGAATTATGGATTCTATCTCTAAGCCATTGAGAATATATTGTGATAATTCAGCTGCTGTTTTTATGGCTAAAAAAAACAAAAGTGGGAGTCGAAATAAACACATCGACATTAAGTATTTAGCTATAAGGGAACGTGTTAAAGAAAATAAAGTGGTCATTGAGCACGTCAGCACTGAGTTGATGATCGCTGATCCTTTGACTAAGGGCATGCCACCATTTAAATTCAAGGATCATGTAATGAATATGGGACTTGGATCCATTATGTAGTTTCTCATTGTATGGACAATGTTATTTTAATGACATTCTTAATTATTGTGATGTTTTTTCTCATATTTACGTGCACTTTAAGTTGATTTGAGAAAATTCATTTAAGAAGGACAAAGAATAAACATAAGGTTTATTCATTAAGAAATTGTTGCCACATAAATTATAATAAGAATAAATACATAGTAATATATGGAAGATAATACTCGTCATTAGAGGACTTATCGCCATGATTCATGTATCTATTACTTAATACAGATTATCAATGGGTTTTTAAGTTGAGACATTAAGTTTGGAAGTATGGACCAAGTGGGAGAATGTTAGCCTCCATTAAGTTCTTTACCAGCTGCTGCCTCCAATTGTGGAAGCCAACTGCAGTCTTTCCTTAATTTTTGGAAACCAACTGCAGTAATTTCCTTAAATTAAGGAAATCAACTGCAGTTAATTAATTTTCTTGTTGGGAGCTTCTGAAGTGGTCCATTACTCCATCTGGAGTTCTCTACCTTGATCTGTGGAACACCTGACACATAGCCATCAGAAGCTTGATGGAAGCTTGGCTATAAATTTATCTGTTTGGTCCCCAAGCTTGTATCTCAATCCGCTTCAGTTTTTACACCATCTAGTTGAGAGAGCAGAGCTTGGAAGTGCCTTCAGAATTCCTGTATTCTTTTCTTTTGCTTGGATTGAAGCTGGAGCGTTGTTTTCAGTAAAGAAGCAAGTGGACTGTGGTTTGCAGCAAGAACGTTATCAATGGCTGGAGGTAACTTATTTTCTGGGCATTAAAACGATTCTTTAAGTTTTTTCCGCATATAGAATCGCTGTTAAATAAACTAACATCCTTTCCTTTCCTTTAGTCTTCTCGACAATAAGTCAGATTGGGTGATGCACATTGCCAAGAAATTAAAAAGTGGGAATATCTTAAATGAAACAACGTGAAACAAGAGACATGTAGTGATGTCTCTTGAATATCTTTAATCTTACTTGATTTTTTATGTCGATGGAAGCGATAGAGTAATGAGGCCTTGACATCATATATAAAATGCCCGTCTACGCATGTTGCCGGGCATGGAGACACACGCTCCATATGCAAGGAACACACACGGCTGGCTTAAATTACATTACTGATATCTATTCTTTCTGTCCACCATGTGTTGGTACCTATTCTCGTGCTCACTGATCCGGACGGATGTGTAAACTGACTTGTATTAATATGCCCCTTCGATGCTTACAGAGGCAAGAAACTACAAGCGCAGTTCTATAGAGAGAAATAATCAGATCTTGATCCTAAGACAGAAGAAATTAAGCGATCGAGCATTGATCGCAATCATGAGTTCTTCCTTCATTTCTCTTGGAGCGGCTCTGCACTCATTCATGCCTTCTGCTGTTCGTAGTCATGGCAAGCATAAGAGGTCAAGGAGCATGCCAATTTCCAGAGTGCACCCCATCCTGGCTGATTTTCAGTGTCAACTTCAAGCTAAGTTGGAGATACTCATACAACAGAAACAACAGCAGCCAGAGTCATACAATATTTCTACAGCTTGGCTTGGGCAAGCGCTGGATGTCGTGCTTTTTATCTATTCCAGTTTGAAGGAATTGTACCCGCACATGTAGATAGACAATAATGCAGATGGAAAATGGTTGAGCCGACATATGGAGGACCTGGTCAATCTTCTTGATGTGTGCAATATGTTGAGAGAGTGCATGTCAGAAATAAAGAAGCACAACATGTCAGTACAGATCGCCCTACATGGATTACTTCACGCCCACGCCCAGATGAATAATCAAGTGGTGAAGGCAAAAGTCTCCCTTGAAAAATGCGTGGATGAATTGAGGAAGGACAAGGACATGGAGTCCAGGTTGGCGAAATGCATGTCTACTTTGAAGTGAATGGTCGATAGCCTTCACCCAACAACAGCAATGGCAACATCAATGGATAGATCGGGCGTCAAAGAAGCCATCGAGGAAGCGAAGGGCATTACCATATTTGTCTGCACAGCACTTGTGGCTTCCCTTTCCTTTAACACACCATGCCGCTCATTTATGCCTGGTGCCGACTTTCTTAAAAGGAAGAAAAGAATCAGTGCTAGCAGTCTTCCTTCTCTCATGGACATCAACAGTATGACCAACGCGATGCAACAGAAATTGAAGGAAGCTATGGAGATGCAGAGAAAGAGTGCGTCATCATTCAATTTCCTCTTGTATGAGTTGAACAGGGAAAATATTACAGTTGGAAACCTCAAGAATTTACTAGACAGATACATCATGAACAAGACATCCAACTCATCCTCCAACATGCGAGATGGATTGAGGGATTCCATCCATGCCATCAAGATGTCCACCATAGAGTCGGAAATCGCTCTTACCAACATCGACCAGAAGATGAATGAGCTCTTCAGATTTCTTATCTCTAGTAGGGTGGCACTGTTGAGCAGTCTTAGTACTCTCTCTTCATGATCAGATCAATGAATGTACAAGTATTGCATCCATCATCCAATACGCATGGATGCACTGTATCCATGTCCACAGGCCCCACAGGCCCCCCTGCTATTTCCCCACTAAATTGGGATTCTTACCATTAGTCAGAGGATTAGATTCCTCACATTCCCTCGTGAGTGAGTCTACATGACTCATACTTTCTTTTTTACCGGCATATACATGAGTGTAACATATACTTCTATACATACCAATCAAATCAAAATCAATTATTGATTTCTTTTTACCGTAGGTTCTTATGGTTAAAATCATGTTGCTTAAGATGCTTGAATTGGTCTTCCAAATTAAGGCGCATCTATATTAATTGATGTAGAGATTATATACATACACACGAAATCGCATGATTTATTTTTGTTTCTATATAATATATATACATCTACAAGCTGGCTGTAGCTATTTTTATGGTTAAAATATCATTTGGACACTTGTCCATGGATATGCTTTAGTTTTTCTTCATCATTGACGTGAACCTATATTAATTGATTCGTTGTCTATACAAATAATTTTATGTAATACTTTATACTAGAATCACTGTTTACGTGTTTCTTTTATTAGTCTCTGCCTTCGGCAGAACTATAGTGATCAGTAGATGGTTGATTCACAATTCGTAAATAATTGAGTTGTTGATCGATTTTTTTTGGCTTAATCATGGTTTATGTTGTTATTTTCATTTATTGAAATTTAATGAAAGTTTTTGGCGGAGAAAAATGGACCATTTAATGTAGGTTAGCTTATGCAATGCAAGAAAATATTGTGACAAGTTATATTTTATCCAAAGTCTTAATGTTGTGTGACAAGTTATATTTTATTCAAAGTCCAAGGATGTTGTGTGAAAAAAATGTTTTATTCAAAATGCAGGTTATATTCATTTGCAAAAAGATTGTTTATATCTAATGTATTTTTTAGTACTCATGTCAGATGTTATTGATGTTAAATGTTAGAGACTTCTCTTTCTGTGTGTATCTTGATTTTTTGGTATAACTGAGATGGGTAGGCTAAAAATGTTCAAATACAATTTTATGCTACAAATGATACAAAAGGGAAGCTAGGGTAATGTATTCTAGTTTGATAGTTTTTCTCGCTTGATTTCTGCATTTAAGCAATTCCTTTTTATTCGCTCAAGTATAACTTCAAATTGGGACCAATAAGAAATCAAATGTGCAGACAGTCTGGCAAGGTTTGTTGGTTAGGTTTTCACTCAAGTATAGCTTCAATTTGGTTGTACAACTTCAAATTGGGGACCAATAAGAAGTACTGCATAGGGAGTCTAGAAAGGTCTATTTGTTAGGTTTCCTAGCTCGGCCTTACTTGCAAGAAAAAACCCAAATGTTGGTTATAACCTACAGCTAGTCAGTCTGGAGGGTTGAAATTTTTCTCTCTCGCAGCAAGGACAACTCCTATGCTCTGAGTTGGTTGTTGGAGGCCATGATAATTCTTGTTAAAAACACCTCGAATAAGAAATATTGGAAAAGAATTCATAGACTGACTAAGCTATTGTTATTGTTCATAAGAAGGTGAATTGTTAGCCGATTAACTAGGTTATAACTCATGGCTGGTAGATATAACTTGCTTGTGTGTGTAACATTATAACAATCCTAGGCATGAAAGAATGAATCTAGTAGCAATCTTTTCCAGGCTGACTTTTGGAAGGACCTATTTGATGTAGAACCAATTAGCTTTATGCCTACATGGATAAATTTTAGAATTTTAGACTGGGGAAGAGGTCATCCCAAAAATAATTTAGAGATTCCTAATGTGTAAGACGGACATTACTGAGTTGAATGCCTACCTGCACTATCTTACCTCCCTTTGTGTGTCCATCGACCTTATGGAACTGGGTATGAAACATGGTATGTTATTGAGTCACCCCTGCTATTGCAGGCATGGGGTGTTCGTCTCGCTTTGAATCTTCAACGAATGCCTCTGCCACTATTGCAGCTTAAACCAATCAATCAATTAGTTATTATGGTGAAACTACTTCTCGAAAAGAAATTGTAATTGGGTTCATTAGTCGAACAAAAATTGTAATTCGGTTCATTAGTTGAGATAGCTACGATGAATACAATGACCTTATAGCAGTTCATATGGTGAAGTTTGTGTCACTACTTATGTGAGTGCTTGAGGAAGGACTGAACCCCTGAAAGATGCAACTACTGGTTGATGAGATTTGCGCCAAGGGTTGATGAGGGTTGAAGAGCTTTGCAACAAGGTGAGGTAGTGTAAAGACTGAGCAAGTACACAACAATTTTGAGTTAAGCCTCTCTATTTGTGTGTCTCCTTGATTTTATAATCAAGCTCAGATCATTTCTCACATAAATATTTCAACTCAACAAAGAGTTCATTAATCCTTTCACTTTTCTCAACCTGTAGAGCTCTGCTGCAAAGTGGCTTTCACTTTTCTCAACCTGCAAAGCTCTGCTGCAAAGTGGGTTAGCCTAGCCCAAGCCCTTAACTATTCGCCTACCCCTTCAATCAAAATGATGCTTTGAGGACTACCCTCTTTCTTTTTATCCCTTCATTACTGACATTGAATAAGCTAAAGCACTATGTCTTTCTTTTGTTTCTATGAGGATCGGGTCACGACAAAGAACTTTATAATAGTTTATGGGATAGAATGATATGAATCTTTCTTCTATTTCTGTTGAGACCAGGGCATGATAAAGAATCTTTATCATTGTCTCTGACATAGGATGATACTTGAAAGCATAGGCTGCTACTACTATCAATCACAGGTGCCTAGATATCACCTTAAAATTCTCTAAAGATCCATCGGTCTAGATTGACACATACTATAGACGAGAGAGACAATTGCTTCCCATATAATCTTAAGTGGCATGGTGTGGAGCTTGCATGATATATTATGGAGATGGAGTGAGGAAGCACGTGGCTCTCATGCTAGGGTCCACAATCAATGTCATCTATTCGTTATGTTTACAAAACAATTTGATGAAGAAAATTTTGATTCATTAGGTTTACAAAGCACTTTCGTTATGTTTACAAAACACTTTGATGAAGAACATTTTATTTCATTATGTTTACAAATCACTTTGATGAAGAAAGCTACGAAGATCCCCAACCTTTTTGTTATGGATTACTCACCTATGTCTTCTAATTCCATGGATCATATATGCACCATCACCCAGATATGCACCCTCGCCCAACGTTGTGTGTGTCTAACTCAGTCTATGTGTGTGAGCGAGTGTTATCGTTATTCCTTTTAAACTATAATATCATATGATCAATGAAAGAACCAGTGGTCATCCTATAACCATGTTTGAGACTAACTATACAAATCCCTCTCTGCGAGTCCAATGAAATATTGTAAGGTTTTTAGGTCAATAATATAGCACAAGAATTTCAACTTCCATCTTCCAAAAACGGGACTTTGTAGAGCAGGGCTTTGAGTCTTGGTATTGAAAATTAGCTCTATGGCTTAAATTAAGAGAAATTTGGTTTGATTGTGCACCCAATTAATATATTTCTTTCTGTGGTTAATGACTAAGCTGGTATTGGTAAGTCCAAAAATCACTGCTTTTCCCAGTGATTTCCAGTAAGAAATCACAACAATTTATAAGAGTCTTCAACATACGGGTATATAACAAAAGATTGATGCTTTCAATATATTTCAAAGACCAGTATTTTTCCATGTGGCATTCTTTGACAACATAGTATAGTGGTTAAAGCGGGATGTTTTTAGCAAGCAACATCTTAGTTATGAAAGGTGCTTTTCAATTTATCTTTGATAATTGTTTTTCATCTTATCTTTGATGATTTTCTAAATTTTCCAATGTCCAGATCCTCACTGATTTTCTAAATTTTCCAATTTTTCTAATGTCCATATTCTCTTGTTGTTAACACTCCGGTCGTTGATTTTCATCACTCGCAAGAGTATTGCTCAGGCGACTTTTATCCTGGGCTGTAGTCTCGTGACCTGCAATTTTATCCTGAGTTGTAGTCTGGTGACTTGGAATCTCGCAATCTCTGTGATGCTCGCGAAGGGTTGGGGATGGAAGATGTATTGGCCCATTTTTTACTCCACCTGTGGTGTGACATTTTGTATTATATATGCCATATTTCACTATAACCCTCCTCCGCGTGTCTCCAATACTCGTCAGCTCAAATTAGGGTTGTTCGATCATCTCAATTCCCATCAGCTCATCAATTATGTCAAAGGGTTGTTCAATTATGTCAATCCTCGTTGCAGGCGCCCTGAAAATGCCAATGTGGTTCCATCTCAATTGAAGGACCTGAGTCCTGCAGACGTTCAAAGTCCGGTAAGCGTGAAACCACTTTGTTAATTTCGATATTATCTCAGATTTTTGTTACGTTTATTGAGAGAAATCTCTCTGTATCTGGTCTCTTGAAAACTTACAAGTTTTCCATGCTGACACACAATTGTAGGGGTCCTGGGCACCAAGGTCTACCATTTGGTGACCTTATCGAGAGTTGACAATCCTGTTACCGTTAGTGATTTTTCACCCCTCGACGGTCCCTACAGATTTTAGATTTTTAATGGTTGTCTTTGATTATATAAATTGTATCCCCTAATCGCGGCTAGGAATGTATAAGAAATGTTTTCCATTGCATTAGAATACTCAAAGACATGTTGAAGGAAAAGGACAAGTCAAGGGGCAAGAGTAATAACCAAAAAAACACTTGGTCTTAACCATCTTGTGTCTGGTTGACACTGGGATTCACATGTTTTTTAGACAAGTTGCATCAATGCTGCAATCATCAAGCCATTCCTAATTTACTACCATGATTACATTATTTTAATGCAATAAAATTCCTATATAAGGAGAGCTGCAGGCCCCAAGGCAATGCAGTGATCAAAGTTTGAGTAGAGATTTGAGAGAGTGTTTTTGAAGGAAAGTCTTGTTGTTTGTGTGTGGGATTGTTCTATTTTGCAGAAAATTGGAAATTCTAGTCATTGAGATGGGTAGTCTGATTGGAAATGACAAAGAGAGATTCATGGCAGAGATGGGAAAGGCATGTGAGGAAGTGGGTTTTTTCTAGGTGGTCACATAGTTTGTGGTTTCTAAGTTTTCTAATCTTTAGTCCATTCAATAGAATTCATAAATTTTCCCTAGAATTACACACTTTCTCAGTGTTAATGGTTTCTTTGTTCCGATTTATTTTATCTTAAAGTCCATGGCATACCAGTTGAGCTCATTGAGCGCATTAAGCATATCTTCTTTCAAGAGTTTTTGGAGAGGAATGTGTTCACCATGGTCACACAACTTGGTCCAAATGCCAAGCAAGCCAACATGTCTGTGATGAATCTCCAATATGCAGAAAACTAGGGCCCTAGCAACTGTCTCGAGCCCATTGTAAGGCTTCTCAAGTCTATATTACATGTCTAGAATAATTGGATCATGTACAAAACATGTCTTCTATGATGGAACTACTTTCTTTGCAATTGAGTGTATTTTCAGAGCCGTTTCTTTAGCCATGATCTTGCATGAGACACTGAGGAAGGTAATGGGCCTCCAAGCTCCAATGGTTCCCCTAGCTACATTCTTGGTAATGCATTTACTAAGGCCTTGATTGAGAGATTTAGATTACCTTATCGAAGAGAATTCTTCAGCTATCTCACCTATTCTTTTACAAAGAAGACATTTCTCATACCCATCCTTATTTTTCTTCATCTTTCAAGATGATGTCATATGATTGCTTACATTTCAGTTGTTATGAATACAACTAACATGAAAACTTGTTTTTATAACATTTTCTCCCTCTTAGAGAACTATTTCAACCTCTCATGTCCTTTTTTTAACATGGTATGGCAGGTATATGACGTATGTCCCAGAAATTACTTACCATCAGATGCAACTCTATTTTCATAAAGGGATTTTTTAACCGCAACACCAAGATTCAATTTCTAAAATTTTGGTTACTTATGCCCACCTTATACTACCATGTATTATTAATAAATACAATCCTTATCTGGAACCTCAATCTCCTCAGATATATGGTGCATCTAAAATTGTTAATTGTTGCCATTTGTTTCCTCTCTTCAAAAACTTATTTGATTTTCTTGTGCCCTTAGTCAATATAGCTCTGGAAATAATACACTTGCACTCTCAATGCAATCTTAGTGAAGCCTTTCTTGCTTGATGACCTTTAACTCGTCATTTTAAAGGCTATTAACGTCTCCTAAGATTTTTCATCTTTCATTTAGGTTTCAAAAGGAATCTAAGGGACAAGGAACATGACTTAGGGTTCACTAGAGCTCAATCAGGAAGCATTAAAACTTCCATTTCAAGAATTGCATACATGAAGGAAAACCATTTCACCTTTTCAAATATTCTCAAGGCCTGTACTAGTTTAGGATATTTGGTTCTCTTGTTGATATGTATGCTAAATGCAAGAGCATAGACAATGCATCTAAAATGTTCAATCAGATGCCTGAATGAAATATTGTCTCATGGAATGCGATATTTGTAGGATATGCTCGAAATGGAAAAAGTGATCTCTATTTTTCCATTTCATTTAGGTACCATGGTAAGTGTTTTAACAAATGCAAGTAGGGGTCATGAAGCCTGGACAATTCAGGTTTGTAAGTATCCTTATTGCATGTACCACTTTACCATCCCTTGCATAGGGGTTAAGGGTACATGCATGTGTAATTAAAACATGATATGAATCAGATATTGTAATTTGGAATGTTATTGTTACCGTGTATGCTAAATGTGGCTACGTAAAGGATTCATACAAAGTGCTACAGACAGGGATTGAACCAAACCTCATTACTTTTGTTGGTGTTCTCTTTGCTTGTAGTCATGTAGGCTTAGTGTGTGAAGGTTTCCACCACTACATTTCAATGAGCTAAGTTCATGACATTGAGCCAAGAGTGGAGAATTATGCCTGCATGGTGGACCTTCTTGGCCATGCTAGAAATCTAGATGAAGCTGAGTAATTTGTCAAAGAAATTCCTTTAATACACTGCTACTTATGTGCTTTTATCAAATATTTATGATGTTCTTCGCAGGTGGGAAGATGTTGCAAAGGTGAGAAAAATGATGAAGGATCAGAAACTGAAAAAAGGAATAATGAGTTGGATTGAGGTTAATAACATGGTACATACATTTGTTGTTGGAGACAGAGCACACCCACAAATAGAGGATATATACTCAAAACTAGAGGAAATGAGTGGGAAAATAAATTTGCACAATATGGATGAGGTGTAGAAGGAATATTTTCTCTTCCAACATAATGAGAAGCTAGCCGTTTCTTTTGGACTTATCAGCAAGTCGCTTCCATCAATTTAAGTATGAGTTGTGTTCTTGTTGGGATTATTGGTGATGGCAGTAATTCTTCCTAGAGTTACATTGCATAAACAAAACTTGCAATATGATGTGGTGACAATTGATGGTGTTGAATTCTTCTCCATGACCTTATTTCTTCCTAACATTACACTACAGAAACAAAACTTGAAATATGATGTGTTTATAACCAGGGGATATCGGCAGGGACTACCGCTACACAGTTTCCCTTGTTTAATATTTTAATCATGAAGAGAGATAGTCAATTTTATCAAGGTTAATTATTTAATTTCGTAATATATATGAAACCATGAAATCAATCAATATGTCGGGTGTCTAGCTCTTAGGTGATATTCCATAGTAACTTTGTGATAAAGGTTGTGACTAGGCAATTTTAGGTACTCCATTATTGTAAGAACCTGCACACACTTTTTTATAAACCACTAATATGGTGATATACAAGGGCATTTAGCCCCTGGTGTATTTTCCTTAGCACCCTCATGCTATTGTTTTAACCAAGAACCACTATATAGGAATATTAATGATTCCACAAGAATGTGATTTTTAATAAAAATGTAGATATGGTAGTATGTTGAGGACACTTAGCCCTTACGTGCTACAACTTAGCACCACATAACTAGGGGCTATGACTAGGAGCTAACTATTGAGAAAATAATAGAGCATACTTTATAGAAGGTCTCAATATGTCGAAGGTTCTAATGGACAAACTGTCGAATGTTGAAAAAATATGTCACATTAAATAATGAGGATGGCACAAAAACAAATAATTTTCAGCAATTTGACATTATAATTAAATTTGAGGATTTCCAAAAATTTTCAATCAAATGTTCACTTTGTGCCTTAGATCATAGAATGCACATCAAACCTCATGCTTAAAATCTCAAGATCCAAATTTCCTTATCACTTGCTCCTTGCTTTTGTATTTGGTTCCTTTAGAATATTCTTCTTCTTGAGCCTCAAATCACATTTCTTCACATTGTTTCCATCTATAAATGTGCTCACAAACCATACTATTTATATAGCATCAACATTCAAATGCAAGCCCCTAGGCTTCACCAGGCCAACTAGAAATATTGACAAGCTGACATATGGCATATGTCTCCCTTAACTTTAGGTTTTTGTGATATATTGAAAAGGTCTCCCCTAACTTTGACATGTATCCATTTGGGTCTCCCCCTAAGTTGATGAATATCTTCCATAGCCCTTTTGATAAGCTTAGAAATTTACAAAACGAAATACATAAGGAAAAGTTCTCTTCAAGTTAACTATCATTCACTTTCATATATAGGTAAAAGAAGCATAAATAAAATGAAATCTTATTTATCACAACCATGAATCATGAAAATATTTTGTGAGGACAACAAAGGATGTTTCTATAGTTCTCCATGTGCCTTTATCTGGTGGCACTCTAGGTGCATTATATTAGATCATGTTAGCCTATAATCTTGTGATATATATGAGTGAAGAAAATATCAAAAACTTATTGACCCTTCACTTCCAATTATACCATAATAACTACAAAAGAAACCCAAATGAATATATGGGTAGCAACGTGGTGAGCCCTGGTATTGCACCAAGAGCATTGCAACTACTAGGGGCTCCTCAACTCTATTTATCAACCTGGGATTTGTACAAAATTCAAGGTAAAAATGCTATATACATAGTGGATGGAATTCTACTCATGCCACCCTCAACTAGGTCATTTTATCATTAGGTATCCAAGGCCATTCTTCCACTGAATTAGGGGCAAATTAACTACTGAAAGTGCAATTCAAAAGCTAGCTCTAATGTAGAAAAAGTAAATGATTTTGAGATCTAACTTGTAGATGCTACCAACTTGTAAATGCTACTGAATCAATTCATGAAAGAACACGACATATATGCTACCTATAGAAAGGAAACTACACTAATTGCAATAAACCATATAGCTATCAAATTCACTTGTAAACAAGAAATTATTCTACCAACTCATATCTCAAGATTCCATGCATCATCTATCTAATTCACGCTTTCATATAAAGTAATGGTCTACTTGTGCAAATATGTGATAAAGAAACTAATGTTATTCTCTCTTGCAGTGAAGGAAAAAGGATGGTTTAAATGGCCTAGGTGCTACCTTTGATCATGGAGTCTAAGCTGGAGGGTAAACCTACTTGTAAACTAAGTCAAACTTGCATTATAGGTCAAAACAAGGGCAAATAGGCATACTACAGGAAGCTGCTACAGGATCCCTGTATTACTATAGGAAGGCTGCTGAGAGGGTTTAGAAGGTAAGAATGATGAGATTAAGGGACGGAAAGGTGGATGAAGGTTGTGGTAGATGGATGAAAGGTGACCAACACCCCTAGCCAAGCTCAGCACTTTAGGAAGGCCAGTTTTGGATTAAGAGGGATCCTCATGGTGACGTAAAAGATAGATCTCAAGAACAATATTTTATATTCATCAAAAGAGGGTGGAGAAGTCTTGGATGGAGGTGGTGAAATGACCCTTTCTTATAGATCCAATAGTCCTGCAACATCACATGCACATTCTCTCTTATCATTCATAGAATATCATAACCAATGGTGGAAAAGATGAGTTGAATTTAGAAACTATCTAACTTATGCCAAAAGACTCTGATCTATGCAATGAATCAACTTCTAAGCTACAACAATTATATGCAAAAGATGATAAATAATGTAAACCTTTTTCCAAGAAATCAAAAACAAGAAATCATCAACATAATGTTTTTGGGCTGTGATTGTAGATTCCTCTAGTTAGGCTCCCATGAGAGAGATGAGATAGAGGCAACAATCACAAAATTTTTGAGGAAATATTTTCTAATAAAATGCAACAACTAACAAACATTGTAAGCTAAAAAGGAATATCAATACACAAGAGGGACCTAAGCTACTGGGGTTGAGCCCAAACCCAAGAGCCTCAGCCCTCTGAAATTAACTCAGTGATGGATCAATAAGAAAATTCTCATTATCATTGCAGAAATGTCAAATACATCACATAAAAAGTCAAAAATAGCAGTAACAAGTTCTTGAGCTCAATAGCTTCTTAGCTAAAAACAAAGTTCGAATCCTAATGAGCTCTTTGGCATGTTTATTTATACAAAAGGGTAGCCACCAACATCTACCTAGAAAATAGATATGTTTGTCTCCCACAACCTGAGAAAGGTGGATCTAGATCTTTCTTGAACTACATTGGCCTAGTTACCAATGACCTACTTCTACTTGGCTGCCAATGACTTCGAGTTGATGAGAGATAAAGTGGTGATATTGACTGATTGAAGGAGTTAAGGATGTGTACAACCTCCTAGAATCCCTCCCTGTTGTCTACTCCGAGCTCCTACATTGAAATTATCTCAAAATTGCTTCAATCCTCGCATTTAAACTATATTAGGCCACATAACATAGCAATGTATCTTTCACCCCTCACACTAAACATAATATAATGAAAATTGTAAATAAATGTGAGAAAGAGATAATTTTAAAGTTGGAGGATGGAATTTTAATCCTTATGATATACCTATTGATAAGCCTCATCATCACCCCCCTACTGAAGTTTTTGCTCATCCTCTACGTAAATTAGTCATCTATGTCCATGTCTTTCGTGGCCTTGGTGGCCTCTTTGACATCCCAAGGCTCCTCAAATGGTGTGCCTTCTTGAGGATAGAAGCCTACATTTTTTTCTATGTCTGTCCACTGCTTCCTCTCCCCTTCTTCATTTATTCCATCCTATAGGCCTAGTATCAAGGGATGAGTGATCTTGAGTCCCATCTAGTTGATTTTTAATCTTTCCATGAGTATTTTGTACAAGGTTTCCTTTTCCAATGCATTACTCAACCTTTCAGGAAAGTGATACTCCCTGATCTAGAGACTATGGGGTAAGGCATTCCATCTTCTCTAGCAAGCTTGTTAGATTTATGTCCCTAACATCCTAGATGTTTCTTCAAAATGTGAGATGGCTTGCTCATGGGTGGAAAGGTATTTGGGTGCTAGATCAATATCATTGGAGATGATGATATGATTTCTAATGAAAACCATTGGACTTATCTCCTCTGCCTTGATATATAATGGTTCTTTTTCTTCCTTTGCCATTACCTTGTTTACCTCCTCAGCTTTGGCCTCCTCATGAGTCATCCAATATATTAGGGTCATCAGTTGTATGTCCCCCAACTTTGCATTGGGAACCCAAATATTCATATAAGTTAAGAAGAGGCTATGCATGTAGAACTCAACCAATTTGTATTTGTCTTCTATACTACTTTGTTCACATAATTCAATGAATTGTTTGTAGTCTTGAAATGAAATGGATCCATGTTGTGCTAGGGTCTTGATTTGGAATCGCATCCATTGCTCTTTGAGAAAGATTTCACAAGACTTGGATGGTTGTTTGCACTGTAATGCCTCCATGGAGAGGCTTGCTATTGTGTCCAGTTGGGTTTCCTTCTCCTACAACTTCTCCCTCATCCATCTATTTTATGCTTGTAGGTTTTCCCTCATTGTGGACTCTTTCTCTGTTATCTCACTTAATTATTTTCCCATTTCAAGGACCTTTTCTTCCATGAGGCCCACATCTTCCACCTTTTTAGACTTATATATTTTCATCCATCTATGGGTTCTTCCTCTGTGAATTGCAAATTTTTGGGGAATAACTCTCCATCCTTCAATGAATTTATAATAGGAACCCTAACTAGGTTCTAGACTAGGCTGCTGTAGATCTAGGAAGTCCTTCTCATATGTTTTTGGGGAATCTTCTTCCTCCTATAGCTATTGTGTTACCTTCAACTCCTCTTTTTGCTCATTATGCCCCTCTTGTAGCACCCTTTGTTCTTCCTGTAGCACACTTTGCATTTCTTGTATCATGCTCTATTTTTCCTGTAGCATGCTATGTTTTTCCTGTAGCTTCCTTTTTTTTTTTGTTGGAGGGTGGTAGGTGTCTTGGGTTTTTTAAAGGAGGTTGATCTAGTGGTGGGAGTCCTTACATATCCTGTAGGAGTCTTTGATATGTTTTTTGGAGATGTGACCTATTCAACTTTTCTTTCAATGGGCCCCACCTCCTCTTTCATACTTAGGAACTCTCAAATTTTGATAAGGGCCTTTGTGCAAGTTTGAGGACTTACTTGCTTGATCCTGATGCTTTTCTTGGTATTAAAGTAGAGGGGAGCTTGCCTTTGCCTCTTCTTTTTAGGTTTGACTCGAGTGCTCAAGGTAGCTAAGGTGGAAGCTACCTCTTTTTGATTGGGTCCTGGAGACAAGCTTGTTTGCTGTGGGGATACCCATGCTTCTCTAGATTTAGTAGTTTTCTAAGGGCTTGGTTTTTCCTATTTCTCCCCCTCTTCCTCTTCAACTCGATCCTTTTATACCTATGCCTCTAATTATTCTTCTATCCTCTCTGCATTTGTCTCTCTTTCCTCTTCTGCCTCTTCCCCCTCTTCTTCTTCTTCCTTCCCCTCTCTTCCTCCAACACTAGAGGCTGGGGTCTCACCTGGTGTGAGGGTCTGTGTGTCAATGAAGGTATCTCTATCCATATCAATGAATTTGGACCAAAGGACAAGGATCCTTAGTTTTTTCAAGGCATCCACCACTATTAGTTTAATGAGGCCATGGTGGCCTAGGTGTTGGTGTTTTCCCTCTCTCACTTTTTGACTCATGTCCCTGATGGACTGTAGGAGGAAGTATGGTACACTGAGTCTTTGAGCCAGGGGAAATTCTGCTTGAAACCTTAGTTCATGGAGTAATCTAAAATTATAGCCATAGACTACACTCAACCTTCCTTCACCGGAGATGTATTTTAGGATATGTTGGGCCACCTCATCCCAGGGATAGTGTAGGATTTCCCCGCTAAGTCCATTCTTGTCTTCAATAGTTTTTTCATCGGAAATGAAGAAACTCTTTTTAGCAGTGACATTGGTGGTTTTGTCTTCGTTGCCTCATTTGATCCCTTGGGGTAGGGTTGTCACCCTCCTACTTAGCTCAAGACTGATTGAATTAGCTAATCCCCTTACCACAGTTCTGGAACTGACTTCTCAGTAAGAGTTCAGGGCCATGGAAAATTCATATGCAATGTTATCATCATTATATCCCTTCAATAGTTCAAAGAATCCTAGCCACTAATGTCTTCTAAAAATGTCTAACGTGGGAGGGTGGATATGGATTCTTTTAATGTCTAAGGGTTCCCTTCTATTAAATCCTCCCCCGATCTCTTTTCTATGTTTTCAACTAAGTGAAGGAGAGATGCTTCCTGAAATACCTTTGATGTGTAATTTAGTGGTAGTAGAGGGTTGAAATCCCTGGTTGTTGATAATTTCACTGATATTTCCTATAGAATTTAGAGTGCACCAGCATACAAGTTATGGATAGATGAAGGAGAGGGTGCACTTACTTTTTACCACATGGCCTAGGATAAAGATAATAAATTGGAGACCAATTCGACCCTTGGTAGCATTCCTTCACCCTTTTAGTTTTCCTGTAGCAGTCTCTCGGGCTTCCTGTAGCATTTGTAGGCTTCCTATAACTTCCTCCTATAGAAGTGGCAGAGAAAGGTTCGACTCTCCTCTATGTCACCCCGAGTTTATCCTCACCTTAACTATTTTTGAAATGAGCATAAATGCAAGAAAATTCGAGCCCCGATACATAATATGCTATTTTTGGCTTAGGCTTGGAGCGCTATGATGACCTGGTAGATACACGAGGTTTCCTCTTTTGGACATTGTCCCCACTTGGAGTAATCATTCCCTCATCCCTCATAATCAACACCCACTCTCTGTGATCCTAACTTGACTGATGTGACACCTCCATGTTGCATGAGTGCTCACACTCACTTTTTGTTTACTAACCGAGGGTGGCCAAGTTAATTGGCCACCTCCAACTTATTAAAATACCTCCTCTCAACATTTACACATTTTTTGTTATTTACACATAGGGAGGAGATGAGAGTTTTCCATACCTGTGCCTACCTCGTGATCGACTGATGCAGGGATGTGCATGCTGGAGCTAGACCTTTTTATTGTCATCAAGGGAGTTGACTTGTTATGTTCTTTTCTTTCCTGTGTATATCTTCTTTGCTCCTTATGGTATTTGACTATTGTTGTTGTTATGTGTGCAGGTACCTTGTTGATGTCCAAGTTGTTGCTACTGGTGGAGAGTCTTGTTGGGAGTGGTATGACTACTGCAGAGTGCCTCATGAGTTGGTATCACCCCTCTTACTAATGAAAAAAATAAGATTATGGATTTTTGTGAGGTTTTCGCGGGTTGCTACAAGAGGAGGTTCTCTTCCTCTAGCAAACTGTTTCTTCTCTTCCAGGGTCTTCAAAATTCATGGGGGTGATGGGAAAGGATGTAAAGGGTCTGGAGTATGATTTTAGGACTATGGGGGAGTGGTGTAGATTTGCGAAAAGGGAGAGGATGTGCTCTATGTGTTTCTTTAGAAATTCTTACAGGATGAGACAGAGTGGAGGGATTTTAATGAAAAATATAAATTTTTCATGAATTGGGATGGATGAGTGATGGATAGATGGTGGGCCATGGTGTGGGAACCTTATTTATCCTTGGCAAGGTCAGTGCCCTCATGTAGCACTACATGACCTTCCTGTAGCAATTACAGGTCCTTCTTGTAGCAATCCAGAGAGGGGGTGAAATTTGAATTTTGAGCTAACAGGATGATGGGGAGTGGTGAGCACATGAGTTTGAATGGGGGATATTAAGTGGATGGAGGAAGGAGTGGAGAGAATCTTGAGGATGATGGCCCCGTAGCTATGGAATCCGCCACTGTCTTCAAACCTATAAAATGACAAAAAAACTAACAGATATGCTATGGATCCATGCCATGGACATTTTCTTTTGTTTTTATTCCTTCTCTTTTATTTTATTCTTTTTTGAGACACACAGGCTGCCTTAGGAGAGGTTTTCAACCTGTATGCCTGCCTTGGGCACCTCAAGAGAGGTTTTCACCAAGGGATATTTACTTTTTTCTTCTTTTTCTTTACTCGTGCGCTTCCTCAGAGAGGTTTTCAACCGAAGAGTTGGCCTCAAATGCCTCAAAAAGGTTTACATGTAGGCCTTTTATTATTTTTCTTTTTTCAAGGTAGTATCTAGAAATATTGTGGGTTGGAAGCTTACACTTCTAATCACATTGGCCTCTCTACTGATGGTGTCGATGAATTCTTCCTTAGACATAGGTTTTTTGTATACCTTCAACCTATAGCCATTGACAAGCAAGGGAATCCATTATTCATCAATGGTCATGATTTGAACAGCTCCATTGCCATGACATTTCTCTATCAGGTATGGGCCTAACCATCTTGTCATCAATTTTCCTTTGAAATCCTTGAACCTAGAGTCATATAATAATGCCCAATCCCCTTCCTGAAAAAACGTTTTCCTTGATATGCATATCATGCTAGGCCTTGCTATGAACTTTTATAACTTCAGTGTGTAGGAGGACCTACATTCTGAACTCATTCAAGTCATTCAAATAGAGAAACCACTCATGTTATGCTTTGGTGACATCAAAGTCCAATTGGGTTGCCATTCTCAAATATTATACTCAAACTCAATAAAGAGCAGAGGTTTCTTTCCATAAATCAGATCATATGGAGTAAAACCAGTAGTTGTTTTCCAAATTGTGTTATAGGTCCAAGTGGCCTCCACTAACTTGTCTACCCAATCCATACTGTTGCCACTCACAACCTTGGTGAGTATGATCTCCAATGCCCTGTTTGTAACCTCTACTTGTCCATTTTTCTGAGGGTGATAGCCAATAGATTTTATGTGTTTGATATGATGCTTCCTTAACAGATTGTTGATGAGATGTGATGTGAGTTGAGCTCCCTGATCAATGAATATCTCTCTGGGGTATCCAAATTTGTAGAAGATATTCTGCCTTAAGAACTCAACCACTTTCTCCTTTTTTTTTGCCTTGATAGTCTTTGTCTCGGCCAACTTTGTCAAATAATCAGTGCATACAATGTTGTACCTTTTCTGCCCTAATGGTGGATCATTTGGAACAATGAAATCCATGCCCCACTTTCCAAATGGCTCCAACGCCACCTAGGATTGTAGGGTAATTTCATCCTTGGGTGTGGGTTTATCCATCCTCTGGCATTGATAACATCTGTTGGAATACCTTCTTGCATATTTCTAGAGAGTGGGCCAATAATAGAAAGCTTGTAGAGCTTTGAAAGTTGTTCTCTTGGCAACAAAATGACCTCCACATGGACCATCATGATAGTCTGAGAGGATGTCAAAGACTTCCTCTCCCCTAACACATATCGTTAAGATCTAATCTGGTCCCAACTTGAATAGATTCCCCCTAATCCAAGTGAAAAGGGCGCTCTTCCTTACAATTATGCTCTTCTCCCTAGATGACAGATTTGGAGGAAATCTTGTAGCAACTAGGTATTTGGCTATGTCAGCTGATCATTGGCCACCCCTTCATCACCTGTAGGCAAAGTAAGTCTAGAAAAAAAATTTGCTACTACATTTTCTTTTCCTAGCTTGTCAATGATAGTTAAACAAAATTATTGTAACAATAGAAACCATCTAATGATTCTAGCATTCACGTTTGACTTATTCATCAATTATTTGATAGCTGCATGGTCAATATGTAAAAAACATTGGTATCCAGTGATGTAGTGTCTGAATTTGTTCACGAAGTGTACAAAAACTAGGAGTTCTTTCTAATCCACAGTTCAGTTCAATTCAGCCTTAGACAAATTTTTACTAATGAGGTAAATGGCATAAGGTAACTTACCATCTATTTGTCCTAAGGATGCCCCCACATATTTGTCAGATGCATCAACATGGATATGGAAAGGTAGAGCCCGATATGGGCCCCTAACTATGGGTGCAATGGTTAATTTCTCTTTCAAGATCTCAAGGGTCTCTTGGAAGCTATCTGTCAAGCAGAATTCTGAGTCCTTAGCCAGCAATCCAAACAATGGTGAGGCCACTTTACTAAATTCCTTAATAAACATCCTATAGTATCCAGCTAAGCCCAAGAAACTCCTAACATACCTTTTCTTTTGAGGAGAATAGACCCTTTTTATGATGGAAATTTTGTTCGGGTCCACTTGTATTCCCTCCTGAGATATTGAATGGCTAAGGATAGTCCTTGCATTCATTAAGAATTCACAATTCTCAAGACTAAGCGAGAGGTTCATTTCAATGCAATCCTTAAGTACTTTCCCCAGGTTAAAGAGAGTCTCCATGAAGTCACACCTATAGGGAGTGAAATCATCCATGTAGATCTCTATAGAGTCATGAACCAGCTCAGCAAATATGCTCATAACTTCCCTTTGAAAAGTGGTAGGGGAATTACATAAACTGAAATAAAGGATCCTATAAGAAAAGGTACCCCAAGGACATGTGAATGTAGTTTTTTATTGATCCTCAAGGTTGATCTGGATTCGATTGTAACTAATGAATCCATCCAGGAAAGAGAGGAACTTCTTCCATGCAAGAACATCTAAAAATTGATCGATGAAAGGTAAAGGGAGATGGTCTTTCTTGGTGGCTTTGTTCAGCTCTCTATAATCCACACACATCCTCCACTTCCCATTCTTCTTTGGGACAAAAACTAGAGGGGAAACCCACTCACTATCTGCGATGGGGTATATGAACCCTACATCCAACAACTTTTTCAACTCTTCCTTTACTATGTCCTTGAGGGCTGGGTTCATTCTCCTCTGAATTTTGTGCATAGGTTTGCATCCCTCCTTGATATAAATGTGTTGAGTATAGAAGGATGCACCCCCTTCATTTTCTTTATAGTTCCAAGAAAAAGCATCTAAGTGCTCTCCCAACATTTTTCACAACTTCTCTTCTTGGTTGGATGAGAGAGATGGGTTAATATTCAAGGTTCTAGATGGACCAAATTATACAAATTTGACATATGCAGGACTTGGGTCAGCAAAGAATAATTCATTCCAAGGAATACCGTCATATTCCTTTACAAGCTCAACAATAGGCATGGTATTGGGGGGTTGGTCCTAGAGGATCTGGTCAATGAGGCCATCATTATTAGGTTTCCCCCCTCTAATAACAAAATATAGGGTACAAATTAGATGGGATGTTGTATGATACACTTCATCTTCATCCTCATCTTCTAACAATAGGGCTAAGTCATTCTCAATGGATGGCTGAGAAGGAGGGTACAATACCAATTGTTTGGACAAATGCCCATTCTTAATGGTCATGTTCCCAACCCTGCAACTTATGTAAGCATCAACAGTGGCTAACAATGGCCCTCCGAGGATGAGAAGATAACCATTGAATTTGGTTTTGGGCTAGAGAACCAAGAATTCAGTAGGATACTCCTAGGAGTCAACAAAGACCATTACATCCTCAACAACTCCCTTAGGAGCCACTTTGGATCTATCTGCAAGTTGCAGTACTATAGTGATGTTTCTCAAGGATCCTTGGAGGTTTAGTTTTAGAATGGTTTCTTTAGTCATCAAATTAATGGCAGCCCCAAGATCAATCAGGGTGTGAGGGACAATAATTCCATTAATGAGAACATTTACGACTGGACTTCCAAGGTCTAGATATTTTGGACAAATCACTCTCCCCAGCATCAAATTAGATAATTGAACAATAACATTGATGGTGGGGGTGCCTCTTTTTATCCTCCTAGGTTGTTTGAAACATTACTCTTTGATAAGATTATTGTAGATGGGAACATCGTTAATAGCTTGGAGGAGGGGTATTTTAACACATAGATTCTTCAATTATCCTAGATGTTTGGTCTCTTTTGTGGTGTGTTGGTTAGAATGGATATATATCTTAGGAAAAGGAGGTGGATTTACTTGAGGGATACTCTCTTCCTTTTCCTCTTCAAGCTCCTCAAGTGGATATGGAGGTTGGTTATCTGGGAGCACTCTTCCAGACATGAGGTTGATTTCTTGAATCTCCACAGCATAGGCAGCTTAAGATGTCTCTCCATTGTAGACCTGTTGTGCTTGTTTTTTATTCAGGTTCAGATTGGGTGGATAAGGCATATGAGGTTTCTTGTGTGGAGCAAGATGAGTGAGTTGTGTTTGATATGGAGGTGGAGGCAGTAAAGAGGGAGGCTGGTTGAGTTGAGGCCTCCACCCTTGTGAAGGGTTATTTCACTCAGGATGTGGAGAAGCATATGGATCAAATGGTTGATTGATAGGTTGGGGAGGATATTTAGGTGCATAATGCCAAGAAGGAGGTGTGGACCACGATTGATGAGTGGAAGAGTACCAAGGTGGAAAGGATGAATTCTGGTTGGGGTGGTAATAAGAGTAGGATGCACCTTTCATGCCTTGCTGGTATGACCAAGGTCCTTGAGGCCTCCTTTGATTGATAAAATAGAGTTTCTTAACCCCACTTTCTGCCCCTTGGTATACAACTTTTAATCCAGACAAAGAAGGACCTTTATCTATGGCATGATTTTCCTCACAGACTAAGCAGGCATCTATGACATTTAATGGACATTAATTTTTTGGGGTGCCTTTTAGTGAATCTAGGGGGAAAAATAGTTAAGGCCCTTTCTACTTCCTCTTGTCTCCTCTTGATATGCATGGTATCCATTTTCAAAGAAAATGTATGCAACATTTCACTTTTAAGGTCCTCCAAATTGTTTCCAATTTCATTCTTGATGGATGTTGTGGAGGGAGAGAAATTGACCAAAGATTAACTAGCCCTACCCTTCTTCCTAGCATCCCTAGAGTGGTTCTTGAACATTGTTTTGATGTCTTCATAGGATA
This sequence comes from Pinus tabuliformis, assembly GCA_031772625.1. Lineage (NCBI taxonomy): Eukaryota > Viridiplantae > Streptophyta > Pinopsida > Pinales > Pinaceae > Pinus > Pinus tabuliformis. The sequence continues at coordinate 945,313,467 of CM062806.1, forward strand.
ACTAATATATGTCTCCCCTAGACAACATGTTGAGGGTTTGCAACATATCCTCCTTGATCCCTGAGAGAAGAACTAACTTGAGTGATTTAGGATCAAGGGTGCATCTAGCCCTCCTATAACTGAGCTACAATATCTCCTCATAGTCCTCTAGGGATTCATCATGTCCAAGAGTTATTCTAAGTATTTCTTCTTTGGTTTCTTTGGACCTATAGTAGTCCATATACTTGTTGTTAAAGGCTTGTTGCATTTGATCCCATGTAGTGATGTTATCCCCAAGCAAACCCATAAACCAGCGCAACGCTGCATCCTTAAGGGTAGATGGGAATAACTTCATCTTTTGGTCATCATAGGTATAGTCATATGTCCTACAGACAACAACAAGATCAAACATAAAGGTATGAGGGTCCTCAAAGGTTAGTCCATGGAAGTGAGGAAGGGTCTTATGGCTTATATTCCTCATTCTAGCCTCTCCATTAGTCTCTCTGATAGGGAAATTCTCCTCACTCCTATTTTCAATCTTGCTTTGGATAGGTGAAATGGGTTCTTCTTCTTCCCCGAAAGGTTCTTCAAAAATCTCAGGTTGTTCACCTAAGGGGTCTTCTAACTCCCTTGTAGTCAGAGAGGGAAGCTGACAATCACAGAAGAAGAGTGAAGGTTGGTTGTTTGAGGCTGTGGGGGTGTTTGGTAAGAAGTTTCCTTGAGTATCTCTATTCCTGCAAGGCATGAAAGAATATTTTTCTTCTATTATGTGTTTTTTTCAGAAATGAATGCAAAAAATAAAGCAATGCTTAAGCATAAATAACATCTACCTAGACACCTCCTCGGAAATGACACCAAAAAGTGGTGAGCCCTGGTATTGCACCAAGAGTGTTACAACTCTTTGGGGCACCTCAAATATATTTATCAACCTAGGGTTTGTACAAACTTTGAGGTGACAGTTTTATATACACAGTAGATGGAATTCTACTCATGCCACCCTCAACTAGGTCATTTGATCATTAGGGCTCCAAGGCCATTCTTCCACTGAATTAGGGGGAAATTAACTACTGAAAGTGTAATTCAAAAGCTAGCTCTAATGTAGACAAGGTAAATGCTTTTCAAATCTAACTTGTAGATTCTACCAACTTGTAAATGATACTAAATCAATTCATGAAAGAAAACAAGAGCTACACTACCTATAGAAAGGAAACTACAGTAAGTGCAATCAACCATCCAGCTATCAAATTCACTTGCAAACAGGAAATTATTTTACCAACTCATAACTCAATATTTCATGTATAATCTATATATTTCACACTTGCATATAAAGTAATATTTTACATGTGCCATAAATAAAGTTCGAAGGTTTTGGAGCGAACTTTGATGTCTGCGACACTACATCTCTAAAGACCTAGGTGTACATTTGCAATTTCCCCCCTGTGGCTTCCCTCAGATCAATGGGGTGTTCAGCCGCGTAGGCTCTCCCTTACCTCTCCCTCTCCCACAGAGGAGTCTGATTATGGCCCTAAGGCACCCTCCTTTCGCGATATGGTCAGAGGTCAACCGATATAGTAAGAGTCTTTCTTTACCAAGCCAGATTCATGTACAACCTTTCACTCCTCTAGCACAAGCCCTGAAGCCAGGGAAAAAATGACAAGATAAAGGGAAAAATGTTGAGGCTCAAACTACCAAAGGAAATACCTCTGCAAATACTTTAGCTATTGAAGCAGACACCACAGAGGGTAAACTACAAAATGAAAGAACAAAACCAAGAAGAAAGTGCAACCCAAAAGCCAAAAAATTCATGGAGTTGGAAATCCAAGACCCAGGGGTAGCTGTTTATAGAGACTATATGCAAGAACATGCAATAATATGCAAATTCATGGGCATTTGGCCCATAGAGACGACACTGAACTGGTGGATACAAGGCAAATGTAAACCAAAAGGAGAAATCAGACTCCAACTGGGTTCAAAGGAGTTCTTTACAGTCATTTTTGATCTCTTAGAAGACAGGGAAAATATACTTAAGGGAGGACCCTACTTCCTCAACTTTGGAGGTTTGTATATGAGATTCTGGAAAGAAAACTTCACTGCTAAGAAAGAGGACTTCACTAGAGTTCCAATTTGGGTTCTCTTATATTCTCTACCAACTGATTATTGGGCCCCTTATGTCCTTAAAGGCATTGGAGACCAATTAGGTGAATACATAAAAATGTCTGAGGGAACATGAAGCAGGCATTATGTCTCTTGTCCCATAATATCCATTTACATTGATGTCTCTAGAGCCCTTCTACAAGCCATAAAACTGATATTCAGGGATGAAGTTTGACTCCAGAGCATTGACTATGAACACATCCTATTTCGGTGTAGAAAATTCCATGAGCATGGACACCTTTTTAGGGATTTTCCGCAAAATAAAATGCCTCAAAATTGTGAGTAGGTCAACAAGAAAAATGATGAACAAGGTTTCACCAGATTAAACACAAGGAGTAAAAACAATAGGAAAAATAATACAAAGAAAGAATAGCGCCAGGCAGCTAGCCTAAACCAATTTGAGGCTCTGAATAATTTGCAAGGATAACCACTCTCAAATAACTCAATTGATGAGGAGGCCAAAGAGGATAAGAAAATAGCAGCAAATGAGAGGCAATAGGATCACTATCTGGATCACAACAACAAGGAAGATGAGAATTCACTGGAAGACATAGAAATGGAAAAATTACTAGTGGAATTGACCACAGAGGAAAATGCAATAGAAGAGGCACTGGAAGGAGTTGACCTCTTATCGATAGCAGAGGAATGGAAGAAAAACAAACTGGATGCAATTCGAGAAGACCAAATCCAAAAAACTGAAGGAGCCTACCTCGTTCAAGAGGAACTAAAGAAAAGCTCAGGTCATTCACCACCTAAAAACAATGCAGTCAAAGGCATTATGGAAAACATAACAGTTGGAAAATACAACCCAAAAGGCCCAAGTTGAAAAAGAGGAAGGAAAACAAGAAACCAGCTTCTTTAGGAACTTTTTGCTAGACTCATCAATGAAGGAAAGGTAAAATCCCTAGCCCTAACTCCCACTCTTTACCAATGAATTTCATCTCTTGGAATATTATAGGATTTAATGGTCCAGGAAAAAAAAGAATCCTGAAAAATGGACTCCTAGTTGATAAACCAGATATCCTTTTAATTCAAGAAACTAAACTTGACATGGCTCACCTTACTCTCCAATAAAAAAATTGTTTCAAGCAATACAATTACACAAAAAACTCAACCATCAGATCAAGAGGGGGAATAATGACCATGTGGAAAATATCTTAGTATGCTCTCACCTCCTTTGTTGCCACAAAACACTCCATAACCACTGTTTTGAAAATAATTGGTACCAACGAAAGCATCTTTGTTCCCAATATCTATGCTCCCCACAGAGTGGTGGAACAAATCAAGATGTTGTAGAGAATATTTGAACTCATGGAATCCATCCACCTACCTTTTAAAATTGTTGCAGGGGACTTCAACATCGTGATAAATCTCAGGGAAAAACGGGAGGCGTAAGAAAACTTGATAAGGACTCTCAAGCCTTTCAATCCACCATTGAAGGCCTCAGTCTAATTGATATCCCTATGAATAATGGAAATTTCACTTGGAATAACAGACAAGGAGGAGAAAGAAAAATTGCTTCTAGGCTTGATTGATTCCTCCTCTCCGAAGAGATATATCTCACCTCTTGGGAAACAGAGGAAAGAATTCTCCCACAATCACGATCTGACCATTCTTTGATATCCCTGAAGATTCACATCTCCCCAGGCCCAAAGAATATACCATTCAAATTCAATTCCTTTTGGCAGGAGCACGTAGATTTCATGGAAAAAATGAAAGAATGGTGGAGTAAAATGATGCCACAAACCATAAATAAGATGTATAAATTCCAGCATAAATTGAAATCTATCAAAAATGAGATCAAACAATGGAACAAGGAAACTTTTGGCAACATATTCATTGACAAAAGGAATCTCCAGCAACAAATCATTAATGAGGGCATCACAGAACAAAGGAAAAATGAGGAGCTCAATATTCAAAAAAGTTGGGAGGAAAGGGTCTCTCAAGAAGAGAAACTTTGGCATCAAAAATCCCGAATTAACTTGCTAAAGTGTGGGGAAAGGAAATCAAATTTATCCCATCGATCGATGATACAACACATAAGACAAAACAAAGTATTGGCCCTAAAAAATAGAGAAGGAAACCTTATACAATCTCATGAGGGCATGGAAGATGAACTAAATTTGTACTTCAACATTCTCCTCTTAGAGCCCAGGACTGATGGGGCAAGGGACTTTCAAGGTATAACTAACAACATCCCAGATCCTCGCTGAGGACCACGATAAAATTCTTATGAGGAAACTCTCAATCCAAGAGCTGGAGGAAATTGTCATGACTATGCCCACTAGTAAAGTGCCTAGTCCAAATGGGTTCACCATATACTTCTACAAATAATGCTGGCCTATGTTAAAAAATGAGGCCCATGCCCTGGTGGAGGAGTCCAAAATTAAAAAGTCAAATCTAAAAGCTCTTAATGCCACCTTTCTCACCTTAATCCCCAAGGGTGATTGCGCTGACTCCTTGGACAAGTTGATTCCTATAGCACTCTACAACGTCATTTATAAGATCATCTCAACAGTTTTGGCTAATAAAATAAAAGCGATCCTGCCTCTCTTGATCTCCCAACACCAAACTGGTTATGTGGAAGGGAGACAAATTATTGATAACATCTCTCCTATGAATTAATCCACTCTCTCAAAGTTCAAATGAAGCCTCGAATGATGATGCAATTGGAGATGTATAAATATTTTGATAAAATCAGTTGGGAGTACATGAAAAAGGTCCTTGCAGCATTTGGGTTTCACAAAGATTGCATAAAATGGATTATGGAAATGGTCTCAGGGGCTTTCTCCTTGATTATTCTGAATGGATCCCCATCTCAACCCTTCAACCCATCTAAAGGCATCTGTCAGGGGGATCCTATTTCTCCCTTTATTTTTTTCATTGTGGCAGAGGGCCTCAACAGATCCATCACAGCTGCCTCTTCCACCAATGCCCTTTCTAGCCTCAAGCTTTATACCTCTGCTCCCCCCTCCACTCATTTGTAATTCGCTGATGATAGCTTTTTAATAGGCCTCCCCACAATCAAAGAAGCCTTATCCTTTAAATCCATTCTCTCAGGTTTCTCTGCCGCCTCTGGCACCTCAATAAACCAAGAAAAGTCCAAATTGTTCTTCTTTAACACCCCTTTGTCTATCCAAAGGAATATAGCCAGAATCATGGAATTTCAAAGACGAAACCCCCCCTCAAAATACCTTGGTGTCCATCTCAATGAAAATCCCTTGGATTTCCCTACATGGGAAGCTCTTATCACCAAAATGAAAAAAATACTTGCCAACTGGACATTCAGATCTCTAAATCTACCTGGTTGAATGTTTTTAGTCAAATCTATGTTACAGCCAATGCTCCATTATTTGTACTTTGCCTTGGTATCCCCCAAATCCATCTCCAACACTCTCAGAAATCTCCAAAGAAATTTTCTATGGAGAGGCTCGGAAAAGAAGAAGAAGTGGGCGTTGGTGGCTTGGGATGAATTGTGTAAACCGAAAAAGGCAGGTGATCTTGGTTTGAGGGACCCTGAGCTTTTAGGAAAATCCCTGGGAGAAAAAAAGTTTTGGTGATGGATTGTAAACCCAAGCTCCCCTTGGGCATTCTTTGGAAAGAGAAATATGTTCCTACCCACTCACATGAACATCTCATCAGGCTTAATGGGACCATTAAGGGTTCTGCCATATGGAACCAATCTTGGGACAACAGAGCAGTCATCCAGAATCACATTTTTTGGGAGGTGGAAAATGGGGACAAAGCTCTTTTGGGAAGATGCCTAGCAAAAAAGGCTAGAACATGTAAAGGATCAATTCAGACAAATCAGGATTGCCATGAAAAACAAGGGAAAAATCAGGGTCAATCAATACTGGAAACCTAGAATTAGTAGTGACAAGTGGAGGGAATGGTTAGATGAAAAAGATTGGGAAACCCCAAATAACCCTCTGGAGTGGTAGGAGCTCTCGAGCAAACTCCCAAAAAGAAAAATTCAATTCAAAACCACTGAGGACAAGATCAGATGGGGAGAGAATTTGGTTAGGCACTTTAACTTAAGGGAAGCTTACAGCTACATCGCGCTCCATGACCAACATCAAACAGAGAAAAAAATGGAGAACTCTGTGGGAAAGGAAACATTCACCAAAAATTACCCTTTTTTTATGGCTCATCATGCACAAAAAAAATCTTACCTGGGACAATTTAAGGGAAAAAGGATTCATTGGCCCCTCTAGATGCAATCTTTGTGAGAAAAATGAAGAAACATCAAACCATTTGATGAACGAGTGCCCCTTCGTGAACAAGCTATGGAATTGGGTGTATCTAGTTTTCAAGGCTTTGGATTGGGACATATCCTCAGTCCTCAATACCATTGAAAATTGAAGATCCTCCCTTCCCCCAACCCTCCAGTGAATAGAGCTTGGAACCTTACACCATGTATCACTTTTCGGGCATTGTGGAAGGATAGGAATGCTAGAATTTTCAGAGGAATCTACCAACAGGAAGAAGTCATTATTTCAATAGTCAAGCAATCAGTCCAAGAAATGGTGGCTTCTTCCACTCTTCAATGCCTTAGCAACCCTCTAGGTAGTTTGGAACTACGCATTCTCACCCTCCTAGATATTCATCTCACCCACTTCTCCAATGCCTCAAACATTTCAAGAAATCCAGGAATTGTAGTCCATTGGTCTCCCTCGGAGACAAGCACTATCAAACTAAACTATGACAGGATCGTGAAAGGTAACCTGGGCAGAGCTAGCTTTAGGGGGGTCTTCCAGAACTCGCATGGGGAAATCCTTTAGATCTATGAGGGCAATCTTGGAAAATCTACCAATAATGTAGCATAACTACAGGCTCTAGAACACGTGCTGGACATTTCTAAACTCCATAATTGGGGACCCTTAATTATCAAAGGGGACTCAACCCTGGTAACTCAGGCCAGTCGAAAACTACAACAGGGCTTGGAAGCTGCCAAGGTCTCAGACAACTGGCAGCTAAACAAAATCCTCCGAAGAATAAAAAGAAATATTGATAGAATGAGCGGGCTTCACTTCCAAGCTCTCAGACGCGACGGGAATGGTCTGGCTAATAGGATGGAAAATGAAGGCATAAAGGGAAACTACCATCTGCGTTCGAGGGACTAGAATACCTAGTGCACGTAAGACTGTGTCAATAATGTGAAACCATAAATGAAAAGGACAACCAGAATAACGAGCATTAACATTTTTGAGATCTCCAGTATCATCAACGATGAAATCAGTCATTCAGACAGAATCAGTACTAAGGGAAGCCTACCTCGTGTTGCAATCCCAATGACAGGCATGCCAAAGGAGCCATTCGTTGCTCTATACCACCCTGGGCCACTGTCCATCATTCCTATCAACCTCGTTTGGTACCTCCTCCCTCACCCATCTTTGTTACCTCACACGATTTGCATTCATTCCCTGCTTCTGATCACCCCACCCCTCGAGGCCCTCATACCCCTATGTATACCCGCTCTCACCTACTCCTCCTTGTCACCTTTCTTTCCCTTGCCCCCTATTTTTCTTGGTTCTCTTCCTTTATTAGACTATTAACGTCCGCTCCCCCTTTCATGGCGCCTAAGTACAATTCAAGACCAACTCCTAGTCAAGGTCACGGACACGGCTGTGACTCCTCCCGTTGGAAAAACTTGGGCTCTTCGCTTATCACCAAAGCTGAGTCTTGTGCTAGGAGAGCTACCTTGAATTATTCCATAGCATTTAACCTTGAGATGCATTTAGGGGGATCCTATTTCTCCCTTTATTTTTGTCGTTGTAGTAGAGTGCCTCAGCAGATCCATCACAATTGCCTCTTCCACCAATGCCCTCTATGGCCTCAAAGTTTATACCTCTACTACCCCCTCCACTCATCAGTAATTTGTTGATGATACCTTGTTAATAGTACTCCCCACAATTAAATAAGTCTTATCCTTTAAATCCATTCTCTCAGGTTTCTCTACCACCTTTGGCACCTCAATAAACCAAGAAAAGTCCAAAATACTCTTCTTTAACACCCCCCTAGCTATCCAAAAGAATATAGCTAAAATCATGGAATTTCAAAGATGAAACCTCCCCTCAAAATAACTTGGTGTCCCTCTCACTGGCAAGCCCTTGGCTCGCTCTACATGGGTAGCTCTTATCACCAAAATGAAAAAAATACTTGCCAACTGGACATTCAGATCTCTAAATCTGGCTAGTCGATTGGTTTTAGTAAAATATGTGTTATAGACAATACCCCATTGTTTGTACTCAACCTTGGCAACCCCCAAATCCATCTCCAACACTCTGAGAAATATCCCGATAAATTTCCTATGGAGAGGCTCAAAAAATAAGTATAAGTGGGTGTTGGTGGCTTGGGATGAATTGTGTAAACCCAAAAAGGTAGGCGGTCTCAATTTGAGGGACCCTGAGCTCTTAGGAAAAGCACTGGGAGTCAAAATATTGTGGCGATGGATTGTAAACCCAAGCTCCCCCTGGGGAATTCTCTCTAAAGAGAAATATGTTCCTACCCACTCACATGAAAATCTCATCAAGCTCAATGGTACCATTAAGGGCTCTGCCATATGGAACTAGCCTTGGGACAATCTTCCAGAATCACATTTTTTTGGAGGTGGGAAATGGGGACAAAGCTCCCTTTTGGGAATATGCCTAGCAACAAACGCTGAAACTTGTAAAGTATAAATTTAGAAAAATCACGTTTGGCATGCAAAACAAGGGAAAAATAAGGGTTAATCAATACTAGAAACCAAGCAATGGCAGTGACAAGTGGAGGGAAAGGTTAGATGAAAAAGATTGGGAAACCCCAAATAACCCTCTAGAGTGGCAAAAGCTCTCGAGTGAACTCCCGAAAAGACAAATTCAATTCGAAACCACTGAGGACAATATAACATGGGGGAAGAATCTCGTTGGGCACTTTAACTTAAAGGAATCTTACAAATACTTCACACTCTATGACCAACATCAAGCAGATAAAAAATGGAAAACAATGTGGGAAAGGAAACGCTGGCCAAAAATCACCCTTTTTTTATGGCTCATCATGCAAAAAGAAATATTACCTAGGAAAATTTAAGTAAAAATGGATTCATTGGCCCCTCTAGATGCAATCTTTGTGAGCAAAAGGAGGAAACAGTAAACCATTTGATGAACGAGTGCTCCTTCGCGAACAATCTGTGGAATTGGGTGTATTTAGTTTTCAAGGCTTCAGATCGGGACATCTCCTCAATCCTCAATACCATTGAAAATTGGAGATCCTCCCTTTCCCCCAATCCTCTGGTGAATAGAGCTTGGAACCTTCCACCAGGTATCATATGTTGGACGTTGTGGAAGGAGAGGACTACTAGAATTTTCAGAGGAATCTACCAAGAGGAAGAAGTCACTCTTTCAATAGTCAAGCAAACAATTCGGGAAATGGTGGCTTCTTCCACTCTTCAATGCCCCAATGACCCTCTAAGCAGTTTAGAACTACGCATTCTCACCCTCCTAGATCTTCATCTCACCCACTTCTCCAATGCCTCAAACATTTTGAGAAATCCGGGAATTGAAGTTCAGTAGTCTCCCCTGGAGACAGGCATTATCAAGCTCAACTATGACGGGGTAGCGAAAGGTAACCCGCGCAGAGCTAGCTTCGGGGGGGTCTTCTGGAACTCACATGGGGAAATCCTTTGGACCTATGAGGGTAATCTTGGAAAATATACCAACAATGCAGCAGAACTATAGGCTCTAGAACACAGGCTGGCCATTGCTAATCTCCACAATTAGGGATCCTTGATTATCAAAGGGTTCCCGACCCTAGAAAATCAGGCCAACTGAAAACTACAGCAGGGGTTGGAAGCTACCAAGGTGTTAGACAATTGGTGACTAAACAAAATACTCCAAAGAATAAAAAGCAATATCAAGAGAATGAGCGGGCTTCACTTCCAAGCTGTCAGACGTGACGAGAAGGGTCTGGCTGACAGGCTGGAAAATGAAGGCATGAATGGAAACTATCATCCACATTCAAGGGACTAGAATGACCTGGTGCATAACAAACTCCGTCAACAATGTGAAACCATAAATGAAAATGACAACCAAAATAATGGGAATTGACAGTTTTGAGATCTCCAGTCTCAGCAATGATGAAGTCAGTCATTCAAACAGAAGCAGTACTAAGGGAAACGTGCCTTGTGCTGCAATGCTAATGATATCCATGCCAAAGGAACCATCCATTGCTCTGTACCCCCCTTGGGATGTCGTCCATCATTCATATCAACCTCGTTTTGTACTGCCTCCCTCACCCATCTCTCATACCTCACACGATTCACATTCATTCCCCACCTTTAATCGCCCTGCCCCTCGAAGCCCTCCTACCCCTATGTATACCCCCTCTCACCTGCTCCTCCCCATCACCTTGCCTGCTCTTTCCCCCTATTTTTCCTGGTTCTCTTCCTCTACTAGGCTGTTGACCTCCCCTCCCCTTGTCACGGCACTTAAGCACAGTTCAAGCCTGTATCCTAGTCAGGGTCACGGATGTGGCCATGACTCCTCCCATTGTAACAACTTGGGTTCTCCACCCATCACCAGAATCGAGTCCTCTGCTAAGAGAGATGCCTTGAATTATTCCATAACAGTTAACCCTGAGACACAAGATATAATTGTGAACTTGGAAGCCTAGGAAAGAGTTCTCAGATGAGCGATGTCCTCGAAAGAAGTAGCAGAAGAATTTGTGTGGATCCCTGACCCATCTCTCACCAGGGTCAGGGAAAACCTGTACATAGGCACAATTGACCTCTCGTGGCAGATGAAAACACTCCTCGACCTGGAAATGCAGGAGTAGACTGAACTTTCAAAGGTGGTGGAAGAGAAAATAGACAAGCTCACAGACAAATTTGTCGTGTATGTGGAATCAGTCCACCATTGTCGCTTCGTCACTAGAGATTCTCCGCATTATACTACGATGGATAAATGGGCTACCATGGGGATCCGCTCGTTGGGCGAAGGCTTCCCCAGCGTCAAACCAGAAGCTGTTGGCCCTCCTCCAATTATCCAATGCCCACTACTACACAGGAAGGCATTACCCAAGAGCTGCCTATGAGCCTGGATGATGACCCTAAAGAAGCAAATCCTTAATGTCTGAGGCAGACTCCTTTTTTGAACTTTCACTCTCTTGGGCTCGCAGTCATCGCAGAGCTCGTATTGGCAAGAATAGCAAAGGAAACCAAGTTTTTGGAACAGACGTTATATGTTCACCATCACCCCTCCCTTTGTTCTCATGGGAGTCAGTCTCAACACTACTACTTGTAATTCTCTCAGAAAACTCAGAATTCCTTTTATAAAGCCTCAATGTAAATCAGTTCTCTTGGCAGCCAGCATGGCCTGTACTGTTGGCTCTTGTGCTGGAGAGGTTTTCTCACACAATCCAACTTTTGTAAATATAGTTTTCATATAGTAATATAATTTATCTTATTCACACAAAAAAATGTTCTACATGTGCAAAATCTGTGATAAAGAAACTAATGTTATTCTCCCTTGTAGTAAAGGAAAAGGATGGTTGGAATGGCCTAAGTGCTATTTTTGATCATGGAGTCCAATTTGTGGGGTCAACCTACTTCTAAAGCAAGTCAAACTTGTATTAAAGGTCAAAACAAGGGAAAAGCAGGTTGCTACAGGCATGCTACAAGAAGCTGCTACATGATGCCTATATTGCTACAGGAAGGCCTCTAATGCTACAGGAAGGTTGTCGAGAGGGTTTGGAAGGTAATAATGATGAGGTGAAGGGATGGAGAGGTGGATGGAGGTTTTGGTAAATTGATGAAAGGTGACCAACACCCCTAGCCAAGCTCAACACTTCAGGAAGGACAATTTTGGACTAAGAGGGTTGCTCACGATGACCTAAAAGACAGAGCTCAAGAACAATATTTGAGATTCATTAAAATAGGGTGGAGGAGTCTTGGATGGAGGTGGTGAAAAGGCAATTTTCCTGTAGATCCAATATTCATGCAACATCACATGCACATGCTCTCTTATCATTCACAGAATATCATAGCCAATGGTGGAAAAGATGATTTGAATTTCGAAACTACCTAACTTATGCCAAAAATAGCAGCAAAAAGTGATTAAGCTCAATAGCTTCTTAGCTGAAAACAAAGTTTGAATCCTAATGAGCTCTTTCACATGTTTATTAGTACAAAAGGGTAACTACCAACGGCTCCCTAGAAAATAGAGATGTTTGTCTCCCAAAACTCGAGAAAGGTGGTTCTAGATCTTCATTGAACCGCATTGGCTTGGTTGCCAATGACCTCGTCCTGCTTGACTGCAAATGACTTTGATTTGATGAGAGATAAAGTGATAATTTTGGATTATTGGAGTTAAGGAGGTGTACAACCTCCTAGAATGTCTCTCTACTCTCTACTCCAAGCTCCTGCACTGAAATTACCTCAAAATTGCTCCAATTCCTACATTTAAACCATATTAGGCCACATGACATAGCAAGACATCTTTCACCCCTCACACTAAGCATAATATAACCAAAATTGTAAATAAATGTGAGAAATAGATCATTTTAAAGCTTGAGGATGGCATTTTGATTCTTATGATATACCTATTGATGAACCTCATCACAATGCATTTGTAACAATAGGTATAATCAACATCTACACTAAGTATATTTGAAATTATATGAAAAAATTTCAAGTTTGCACCACAACAAAGTTAGCGAATTTCATATTAGAAAACAAAAACTACTCACAACATGGTTGAGTACTTTTGTGCATTGAATTCTCCTTGAATTTGAAATGGTAAATATATAAAACACATGCTCCATCACTGAATTGAATTCCATTGTAATTAGATAATGGAGTAACCATAAGAATACCATCCATTGAAAGACAATGTTTGAAAGGTTAACTATAACATATGAAATTTAAAACTTAATAGACAACAATAGCCTCATGCTTATGGACAATTGCATGGCATTGATTATGTTATAATTTTCCATGCCTTGAACTAAATTATCTTTGCTATTTTTTATTTATTCCATGGGTAAAATATTCAAAAGCATGAAGGTGGTCTCTAACTCTATAAATATTGTTAAAAAATTCTCACACTGTGCATGAATTGAAAGTTCTATAGCTTCTACATAACGAGATAAGATGATGTCTTTAACTATGAAGACAAAAAATAGTTTTTATGATGGAATTTTATGTAATGATACTTACAAATATATCAACTAAAATTTCATCATAGCCAACATGTTAGGCCCCTATACTACTAGTGTAACCCCTTATTGTTATTAGTACAACCCACTTATTATATTGATGTATCCATGTAGTTCCCATATTGTTACTCTTGTGCCACATAGAAGCCCACTATTGTTATTATTGTGCCCTTACATTATTATTGTTATGTCAGCTCTGATTATGTTATGACCCCTTAGACTCCTATATATAGAAAGGAGGTCTTTTCATTTGTATCATCGAAGAATTGGTCATTTATGTAATGTAAAGGAGGTTGCCCCCTCGAAGAGGCTAAATTCTAAGACGTTGATCTATATTTTCTATCTTTTCTTGAGCTGGTTTCATAACATTTGGTATCAAAGCTTTGGATTCTAGGGTTTCGCTGCTCCAAACAGGTCATCGTGGAATTGTCGCTATAACTTTTTTTTTCTGTGACGTTTCAGAAGCTAAAAAAAACCCATTTGAGAAGAAATCACGCTGAATCTCGGGTCCGAATTTCAGAGCTTTTCACGCTATATTTGCGGAGATATGATCTGAGGAAGTTGGTATTTTTGCAGACTCCTGAATTACATTCTAAACAGGTGACCTGGGGAATATTGTCATAACTTTCTCTCTGAGCATCAGATTGAAATTTCGTAAGAAGGTATAGAAATAGGACGAACTGTAGTTTCTTGTATATATATTTTTAGTGCCAAGGATCGAAATAGTGACTCCTGGCACGTTGTACAAGTTCGCTCTACTGAACTAGTCTATAATCAAGTCACTGTGGGAGACTTCACATAAATCTTCCTTGGAGAATCCAATTTGGATAAGACTGGTGGCATTGGAAAGAGGAAGCAAGGGGCTACTATAGGTTGCAATTTCAGAACTTAAAGAGTCGAAAGTACAGAGTTACAGTCGTTTCAAGATCGAGCTCCTAAAATCAAGAAAAAGCGAGATGAGGAAGTTTGATGGCAACGATCTGGTAAATTGGATACTTCAGATGGAGAAATATTTTGATCTACATGGTGTACCACTATTAGAAAAGGTATGTATTGCATCTTCATATTTAGAACCAGATAAATTTTTATGGTATGAAGGGCTTTGTTCTCGTAAACAACTTGTTACGTGGTCGATTTTCACGGAGGAAATGACAGCACATTATGAGGATACAAAGAGAAAAAGCTTCTTTAGAGCAACACCATAACAATTGGAAAGCGTAAAAGGGCTTTGTGACATAGTGGAAAGAAAAATTATGGAAACCAGGAAGCATACCCCTCACAACTTTAAAGATGGAAGTGTTGTTTCTCCTAGCCTTCCACAACCTACAAGGGTTACACCACAACAATTGGAAGAAAAAAGAGAAAAAGGGCTTTGTTACAATTGTGATAGAAAATGCACTAAAGGTCATAAGTGTTCTGAGAAGAAATTATTTTACATAGAATATGAAGAGGAGGAAGAAAAGGATCAAGAAACATCAAAAGAAGAGGATATACGCCAGGACCCCACCCCAGAGAAAGAAGAAATGAATTAGACCATATCTTGTAAAGCATTGGCAAGAATTACCACTCCTCAAACTCTCAAGATAGAAGGACATATCAAGAAGAAAAAGGTACAAGAAGTGAAAGGTCACATCGAGAAAGAAGAAATGAATCCAACAATATCTTGTAATTCATTGGTCGAAATTACCACTCCTAAAACTATCAAGATAGAAGGACATATCAAGAAGAAAAATGTTGAAGAAGTGAAAGATCACATCGAGCATCAAAAAATGAATCTGACAATATCTTGTAAAGGATTGGAAGAAATTACCACTCCTCAAACTCTAGAGATAGAAGGGCATATCAAGAAGAAAAAGGTTCAAGCAGAGAAAGATCACATCGAGCATCAACAACAAGTTATCCAACTTTTAAAGGATAACACCACTTTGGTGCAAAATAAAATGAAACAACAGGTAGATCAACATCGTAGTGAAAAATGTTTTGATGTAGGTGATTGGGCACTTTTACTGCTACATCTCAAGCAAGTTATTTATGAGAAGGAAATGTTGGCAATACTACATGCACTTAAAAAATGGCGACCTTACCGAATGGGAAGACTCTTCAAGGATGAGGATGTGGAAGCATTGTTTTGTGCTATTTCTATTATCCAACCAAATTGGATAAACAAAGCAAGGGATGAATGGAAGAAGGACGAAGAAGTATGGCCACTTATTCAAAAGTTGTAAAAGATCCCAATTCAAACAATATTGCCATAAATTGAAGAGGAAGGAAAAATCATATTGGAACCTAGAGTAGTCACAGAAACAAGAACCCAACAGCTACGAAATCGATCAATTTCAGAGTATCTCATCAAGTGGAAGAACTTACCCGCTGAAGATTCCACATGGGAGGACAAGAATTTTATACAGAAGCATCAAGAACTACTCAAGCGTTGAGGACAACGCTTTTTGAAGGAGAGGGGCATGTTAGGCCGCTATACTACTAGTGTAACCCCTTATTGTTATTAGTACAACCCACTTATTATATGATGTACCCATGTAGTGCCCATATTGTTACTATTGTGCCACATAGAAGCCCACTATTGTTATTATTGTGCCCTTACATTATTATTGTTATGTCGGCTCTGATTATGTTATAACCCCTTAGACTCCTATATATAGAAAGGAGGTCCTTTCATTTGTATCATCCAAGAATTGTTCATTTATGTAATGTAAAGGAGGTTTCCCCTCGAAGAGGCTAAATTCTAAGGCGTTGATCTATCTTTTCTATCTTTTCTTGAGCTGGTTTCATAACACAACATCCATTCTCATGAGAAGTGTCATGCATAAACCTCTCTCCATCTTGCTACTACATTGAATATTTAGATATCCCATTCATTGACATCATCTCTATATGAAAAACTAGAATATGTGTGTGTGTGTGTGTGTGTGTGTGTGTGTGTGCGCGCGTGAATTATATTAACATAAACTATAGTTGCAAAAAACTAACTAATTGGTTAATAAATATATTAACCAATTGGTATAGTACATTGCAAAGATAAAGACAAAGGTTAAAAATTTAATTTAAAGTTAAAACACTCCTACAAATATATATTTATTTATATAATTGATATTATTGATTATTATGGCATTGCTTACCATCATTGAAACCAAATTTGGTCTAAAGTAAACTGTCAAATAATTAATTTAGATTTAGATTTCTTTTAACTCACAAGTATATTAATGTTAGAAAAGTTTTGTTTTTTTTTTTGTTTTTTTTTTTAATTTTAATTTTAAATTTTTTCATACGAAAAATTCAATATATTTAATATTTCATAGAAATCAAAATATACATGGACTAGTCTTCTAACCAAAATTATTAGTTATACTAAAAACACTAGAAAAAACTATATCCCTAACAAAAATACCCAAATTAGACATTGGGTACCAATATCATATATTAACAAGAATACATTAGAATGTTTAGGATACATAATTGGAAAGGATTGTATTTTCTATGATAAAAATAGAAGACAAGTACTAGTTTTTATTCCCAAAACTTGTAACTAGCATTCACTCATCAACAATTATGCCATTGAACCTCTGGAAGCACCTCACCAAGAGGAAATGCTTTACTTACCAAGATATATTCAACCATAGAAACTACTTCTTTCTCAAGGGAATAAGCTTAAAGATTAAAATTGTTGTAAATATGCTCTATTGAGATGGATCCAAAAGAATCTTGAACCTCCATAATTTGTTCTTTCTAGGATGATAGAAGAAGGCTATCCAGTTAATCTTTTCCTAAGAACAAATCATTCTAAACTATGGATTCTCTCAAAACCTAGAGGTAATGAATTCCTTTATTTTTGGTGAAATTTAAAAGATCCAAATGAGTAATAAACCTAACCCAAGGATTTGTACCAACACTTGCACCCAATTTTAATAGGAAATATTGACATGAATAAAGGTGTAAGGCCGTACGAGCTTCAACAATACCTAGAACCCCTTGATAGGAACCATTAAAATAACTCAAAGTTATATAAATATTAAAAAGTAGTGTTCACCATAACTAACTACACAAAGAGACTATTCTATAAGGGACTCTTCCATTTTTATGATGTAGGCCACCTCTAATTGGCGTCATCTTCTTCTTTATTAAAGGAAAGAGATTCATATCCCAACTTTGCAATAAGGTTTATAGAATCTCTATTACACATCCAAACCAACTAATATTCCTCGTATCAAAGCAAAATCTCATTATGGGATAGGGGAAATGCAAAGGCACTCTATTCAATTTCCAAATTTCTATTCAAACCTAAATCCTCCACTAAGAGACAAACTTGCTATTCTAGCTATATTGGGATGCCCGAACCTCTAGGTCTACAAGAAACATCAAGCCATGATCTCTTAAATTATGCATTCTCAAATATTGGGAAAGAAAATTATCGCCATTTTCTCTGACTTGCCTATCCTCTCCTAACCATAATTGGTTCCACATACCAACCTTTCAAGCCACCCAACAACTAAGAATAGGAAATATTGAAACCAATACTTTCCACATACATTATGCCACTTTAATAGGCTTTGGCTTTGCTCCTATGTATTATTTCATAAAAGGTGGCTTGAAATATTTATGCTTCATAATTTTTCCCATCATCCTTCATCAAATAGAAATCATCAAAGGCTTTTATCTTCTAATTCTTGACCGAATAAATATCCCAACCTCTACGCTTTATTTCTTTAGATAGAGTTTTTTCTTTTACCAATTTCTATTTTTTTCTAGACCATAAGAATCTAGAACATCTTATGCTAATTGTATCTAAAATATTGTTTGACATGTGTTCTAATAAGAGTCGATAAATGGAAATATTCTCAAGGAATGATTTTAACAAAACTAATCTTCCTTTGATAGATAACTTAAACTGTTCTTTAGATATACAAGATGATAGAACCCCTTCAACCTAATTCATAATGATTTTTTTATCACCTTATAAAACATAAAACAAATTGCATAAAAGAATAGGTCTATAATCATCAAAGTAGGAAGGATTTGGATTCTCAATAATTAAGACCATGAATGTTGCATTAAGGGAAAGAGAAACCCTACTAGAGAACATTGATTCAACCACCACATTAAGTATTTGATCAACTAAGAAATTCCAAGAGTGAAGATAAAACTTCATTTTCCACCCCCTAATGGTTGGATTTTTGAATTTTTTTAGGGCCTGAGATAGCCTACATCAATTCGTCCTTTAAAACAAATTATTTCATTTTATAATTTGACTCTATTCAAAAATTGGGAAATATCCTAATTTTTCTGGTTCCCATGGTCTTTGTTATCTTTCCAATTCCAACTTTCAATATAAAGTTCATTACAAGCATTTTTAAGCTAATTTTATTGTTTAAATTATTTATAGGAGGATGATAAAATTATTTACAGGAGAAGAGTATTTCTCATCTCATAATTTGGTGTTAATAATGTTTCTATAATACATCACATTTCTCTTATTTTCTATCTTTATGGAGGAGAATGCTTGTTGTAGAAGCTATCTGAAATGTTTTATTGGATTTTTAGCTATCGATGAATTTCTAAATTTTGTTATTTACATAGTTAAAATAATCACAATTCTTTATATCCTCAAAATATCATATCATGTCACGCCATGTTTAATATATAAGGGTTCTCATTTATTTTATCATGGATGGGAAAGGCGGCGAAATAAAATTTGGAGGATATTAATCACTTAAACCATGACAAGGATATCAAATAAAATTGTTGAACATGTTTGTTTGGTAAAGTTTTTTTTTTTAGCTTAACTCGTGAGTGATTTAAATCTTGAATTTCACAATTTATATAATAATTCATAACAAAGTAGTTACCAATTAAACTATCCTATATAAAAAGTTAATTATTATTAATTATTTTAAAATACATTTTAAGAAACTTATTAAAACATTATGGAAATTATTTTCCAAGTAAAAATACTAAATATCTCGATACACACCTATGATACTAGCAATTGGTTCCCATTAACAATTGTAGCAAGCTCAGTTCTTACATTTCATATATAAAAAGTTTCAAAAGATTAATAAGAGTTGCTTCAGGAAGATCTACATATATTAGTGAGCACATGTCTAGACATATACAATAGATTTTTTAAATTATTTTTTTTAGGAAATTTGTTAAAACACTATGGCAGTGATTGTCCAAACAAAAAACCTAAATATCTCAATACACACACCTATGGTACTAGCAATTAGTTCCCTCGCATTAACAAGTGCAGCAAGATTAGTTCTTGGATTTCATATATGATATGTGTCAAAAGATTGATAAGAGTTACTTCATGAAGATCGACATGTATTAGTGAGCACACGTCTAGACAAATACAATAGGTTGGTGCAATATGTGGTTCAAAGCACCAAATGGCTTGGTATACTCGTTACAATTAATAATGAAAGGATAGATGTTTGATTACATTGTAACATTTTTGTTCCCTTATCAACGCATTGAGCAGTGTAAATTGCAAATCGTAAGACCACTGATAATCGAAATATTGGCCATATAATATTTTTATAAATTAACCCCCATTAGGTGATTTTGTAAAGAAATATAGGATGTTAACAATGTAAGAGGAAATAATTATATTTATTTGAATCGTGGCACTGATAAGAAATGTATCCTGATTTGACCAAGTATTTATGAGATATGGTGTTTGGACTTGAAGAAAGCATCGAGAAGATGTTATCTAGAACTTAGGCTTTTTGCTTGGTTTTTCATTTTTAAATTAATTGTGTTATGAATGGATATTAAGTAGTCGATGGTAGCCTTACTTTTCATGGCCAGGAATCTAACTAGGCATGGGATTTAAAATCTCCTCGTCAAGTTAAAATTTAATGATAGCTATTTTCTTTTTTAGGTGGAACTTTTGTGTTGTTATATGTAAATTTTAAGAAGAATAATGGTAAGCATGCAAGTAGCCATCCTTCCCATGCCTTTTAGTTCCATGGCACTCTAAATGTGTTAGAGCTCAAGTGACTATGAGAATAAGACATTATCGGAGTTGAGGCCTAAGACATTTTCTAAACTTGGGAAGGGATTAGTAGTTAGAGTTATAAGAGTGGGATTCTATTTTTTTTCCAAGGCTTTAGTTGCATTAAAAGGGATTAGTAGTTAGAGTTATAAGAGTGGGATTCTATTTTTTTTCCAAGGCTTTAGTTCCATTAAAGATTATAGTATAATATTAATATATTGCTAAAAAAAAAATCTTTTATAAAAATTATTATTGAAATTTAATAATCTTAAAAAATATGTAACTAAGAAGGTTGTCTCTTTGCACTATTTGATATGGTTTATTATGTGCTTGGTTATTTATAGTTCCTTATTTCACAAAGAGAATTTGAGTAAAAAATATAAAATACTCTCTAAATAGACCTCACAAATGTAATTTATCTTATACTATAGAGATAATATTTTTATTATAAGTATCACTTATATTCTTAATCATATACAAATAAATGAAATTATTCATGTTAAATGTCACTTGTTCATATAATCAAAAGATTAAAAAATAATACAAATTTCCTATATGTTTCCTACTTGATCAAAGAATTTGAAAATGTATTTTCAATGTTGCTCATGCCTTATTCTTCTATTAATGCAATAAATTTTTATGTCTTAGTAAACCAAGGAATGGCTACAAAGATGGTTGTTTCAACTAAGCAAAAGATAGAATGCCTAATGCCTAGTTCTACAATTACAATAAATATTTTGAAGAAAGAAAAAAGAGCCATGGGATAGGATGGTATTCTCTTTTCTTGAATGATGACAGATCACCCAAACATTCTCACATCCCCATCAATGCACTATTTATCAAAATTTTGAACACCTTCAAAGCCTTGGAAGTTGGAAGTTAGCGAAGAGGAAACTATAATGGAGTTACAAACCCATCACCAACTAAGAAAACTCACATTGAAAAGTTGAAGTAGACCTAACACTAAGCAAAAGTGCAAAGAAAAGTTGAATAATGAATAGAATATGATCCATGAAGAATCCATAATCCAAATTTCAACTAAAGTGTATGTGGATGGTAGACTAATCCATTAAATTTCATTTATCATCTCATTTAT
Source organism: Pinus tabuliformis (assembly GCA_031772625.1). Classification (NCBI taxonomy): domain Eukaryota; kingdom Viridiplantae; phylum Streptophyta; class Pinopsida; order Pinales; family Pinaceae; genus Pinus; species Pinus tabuliformis. The sequence continues at coordinate 945,334,898 of CM062806.1, forward strand.
TGGCTCAACAAACCTTATCTAGTTGTCAACAACAACATTGTTGTGGCATAACCTTTATGATATATTATGTAAATCATATAGTCATGGCAATGCCTCTATGATGCATTATCTTGGTCTTGTCCTCGTACACTTAATAATATCCTATAAATACATACTAGAAATTATAACAAATATTTTTATGGTGTAAAATGTTAATTTGAAGATTTTGAAGATTTTAAATCTATTATAGGTAATGCGTTGATTCCATATCCACTCGTCAAATACTAATAAAAGGAAAAAAGACAAAATTACCTTTTAATTTTCACAATCACATTAGAAATTATAAAACAATTTTAATTTACTCCATTCCCACAATATAATAAATTATCACAACCACATTTACTAATGTGGTTGATATACGATGATTGATATCATTTTCATATGTAGATTGGCATATAAAAGGTGGAATATGACATCGATTAGTGCATATCAACCATATTAGTAAATTTGGTTGTGTTAGTTATAACTGACGTGCATGGGGTGGATTCATTGACCATGGTTAATGAGGTTTGGTGAGGTTGATCAAGGTTGACGAGGTTGAGCATGATCAAGCTTATATTAATGTTAATGTTAATGTTTACATTAATGTTGCAAAAATGGTTACATTAAGGGTTGAGATGGTCAACAAGGTTGAAAATGGTTAAAGAGGATTGACCATTATTGTCCATATTCAACCATAGAGACCATGTTTGACCATTCTAACCATGGTTGACCATGGTTGGGCATGAGGAGTTGATAGAGAATGGAATGTTCTAGGTTGACTATGGTTGACAAAAGATGACCATGGTTGATCATGGTTGACCATTTTTTACCATGGTTGACCATATTTAACCATGGTTAACCACATTTGACGATGGATAATCATGGTTCACCATAGAGACATTAATTGACCATTATGACAATGGTTGATGATGGCTAACCATGGTTTACCATGTTGATGATGGTCGACCATGCTTGATTATGCTTGAACATAGAGACATTAACCATGGTTGGGCATATTCAACCATGGTTGATCATGGTTGATGAGGTTGACCATGGTTGATGAAGGTTGACGAGGTTGACCATGGTTGATCAAGGTTGACAAGGTTGACCATGGTCAAGCTTATATTTATCTTAATGTTAATGTTACATCAATATCAAAAAATGGTTACATTAATGGTTGATCATGGTTGACAATGGTTGACATTGATTGACCGTGTTTGACCATGGTTGAGCATATTCAACAATGGTTCATCACGCTTGGCCATGGTTGATCATGGTTGACCAAATTCAGAGTGTCCTTGATCATGGTTGACAAAATTCAATCACGGTTGACCATGTTTGATCATGGATGATCCTAATTGATTGTGATTGACTATGACTAACCATGGTTAACTGTGGTTGACCATGGTTGACCATAGTTGATTGAGGTTGACAAAGTTGACCATGGTTGGAATAGTTAACCATGGTTGATTGCGGTTGACCAAGGTTAACTATCATTAACCAGAGATTGACCGTGGTTGACTAGAGGTTGACCATGGTTAACTTTCCTTGACCCTTGTTGACCATCGGTGACTGTGGTTGACCATGGATGACCATGGTTGATCAACGTTGATGAGGTTGACCATGGTCAAGCTTATATAAATGTTAATGTTACATTAATATTAAAAAAAATGGTTACCTTAATGGTTGATCATGATTGACATTAGTTGATATTGATTGACTATGGTTGATCATGGTTGACAAAATTCAACCATAGTTGATCATGATTGACCACAAATTGCCATGGTTGGGCGTAGTTGATCATGGTTGACCATAGAGACATTAACCACATGGTTGATCATGGTTGATTATGGTTGACCATAGAGACATTGATTGGCCATTATGACCATGGTTGATGATGGTTGACCATGATTGATCATGGTGGGACATGGTTGATCATGGTTGACCAAATTCAACCATAGAGAACTTAATCATGGTTGATTAATTTTAACCATGGTTAATGATGGTTAACCATCATTGACCATATTCAATAATGGTTGGCTATGATTCACCTTATTCAACCATAGTAGATCATGGTTAGCCATGGTTGATAATGGTTTACCATGGTTGACCATAGATAAATTGCTTGACCATATTCAACCATAAAGACCTTGGTTTACCATAATTGTTGATCATTGTTGATTCAAACCAACCAAGGATGACCATAATTGACGAAGTTTGATAATATTTGACTTTGGTCAACCATGGTTGACTATAATTGAATATGGTCAAGTTATTATGATTGAAGACAATTGTGACTAAATAACGTTGACTATTATTAAATATGGTAAACATAGTGTTGAGCAAATTTGATCATGGTCAATTATTTAAACATTTATTATAAAGGTTGAATTTGTTTTACTATGTTTGACTAATGTGGTTCACTATGTTTGACTACTAATATTAATTAATAATATTAATAGGCGATTATATTTGACTGAGATTGAAGAGTGTTGACTTTCAAGCATAGTCCAACATAGATAACCACATTTGCTAATGTGGTTGACTAATTTTATAATGTTGCATTACAACGTTGGATAAAATACAATGTCATGTAAAATTGTGATTTTTGATAGATTTCTATACTTTTTAGGTTTAAACATTAACTATGGGTGAGCATGTTTAACCATGGGTGAACATGGCTATGTTTAATAATTATTTGACTATGGTTGAGCACGGTTGATTTTAGCTATCCATGTTCGTCATATCTAGACATCATTGATTTTGTATTGACTATCAATGACTACGGTTAACAATTATATGACTATGCTTGGACATGGTTTGACTATGATCGACCATGGTTTGAACATGGTTTAACTATGTTAAAGAGAGATTCCATACAGGCTGGCAGAATTTTTATGCTAGTGGAAAAACCTGTGAACAATTTATGAAACCAACGTTTCGGACTAGCTAGGTGAGTCCATCATCAGGGCAATGAGATCTGTATTTTGAGAAGAGAGAGTCGTGAAAATTATGACTCTCTCTTCTCAAAATACAGATCTCATTGCCCTGATGATGGACTCACCTAGCTAGTCCGAAACGTTGGTTTCATAAATTGTTCACAGGTTTTTCCACTAGCATAAAAATGGTTTAACTATGTTCAATTATACTTGAATATGGTTGACTATACCTAACCATGGTTTGAATACAGTTTAACTATGGTTGACGATAATTTGAATATGGTTTGCCTATTGTTTACAATTAATTGACTATGGTTACTATTGAAATGGTAGTTGTTGATGGTAAACCATGGTTTGGCTATAGTTAACCCTAGCCATCCAGTATAGACCTTCATGGTTAACACCTGGCAATAGGTTTTGAAATTGAAAAATGGTGTCAGTTGAGAGAGATTAGAGACCATTAAAAACTATATTGGAAATAAAGAATTATCAAGATATTTTAATATTAATGTGAATGTTGTTGTTGTCATTATTTTAATTAACAATATGTATTAATAGTAATTTTATTAAATATTAATAATAATAACATTAGTATTAGTATAAAAAATGATGATTACATAGAATACTATTGTTACATTAATATTATATTTATGTGTTAATGTAATAATGTTTCTTTTTCTTTATTATTATTATGGATATATTTTATAAATAAAATATGACTAAGAATCCATGTTAGTATTATGTAACTATTATTAAGGTTATATAAATGTTAATATTAATATCAGTGAGATTTAAAGTTAAAATATTATTAATAATAATCCATAATAATACCACTGACCATTATTATACTAACTTAATATTATTATATTATTATTAAATTTAAACTTAATATTATAAACTTAAAAGTAACATTAAACCTCATATTAAACCTAGTTATTAAGCATAATACTATAACTTAATATTTAAACCTAAAACCTATATTACTATAAAACCTAAAAAATTGTTCTATAAACTAATATAAATTTATGTAATAAATTATAAAAAATCAACGAATTATATTATCTTGTATTAAACTTGAAAATATTATATTATAAAACGTTAAAACCTAAAACATTAAAACCTAAAAACATATATATAATATTATACTATAAACCTAAAATCTTATATTATAAAATTATAACAAAAATTGTTACAATGACATACGTTATATTATACTGTCAATTTTATTGTTATATGACAACGACGACATGTAGCCGGAGGATACATCTCATAATCAATGCATGCAACTTTCAGGAGTGAAGCCACCTTTCATAATCAATGCATGCACTAGGTAGGTTTTACAAAGTTATGTCATGATTTCATGAAGCGAATTTTATTTTCATTAATTTTGATATAGACTAAATTTTTAATTATATTTTGGTAAAAAATTGATTTAAACTAGATTTATCCATTTGATTTAGATATGAAATATTATTTCCTTATATTTATTGATATAATAATGATGACAAAAATATGTTAATATTTTTCGTTGGTAGTTATACAATTAAAATCTATAATTAAAAAAATGATTAAAGTATTAATTTTATTAAAAAATGATTATCCTCCTAGTTATCATCTTTTAAGTATTTTCGAGAATGTTACTTAAAAAAAATTATTCATACTTTTCTCACGCTAATAATATTAAACGAAATTATGACATCATAGTGGATGCCATGGTTGATCATAGAGACATATAATGGATTGCTATGGTTAACCATAACTAAACCATGGGAATGGATTAATAACCACCATTGCAATGGTAACCATAGTCAAATAATGGTCAATTATTAACAAAGCATAGTCAAAATTTGGTCAGTCATAGTAAAATTGTATTCAAACTATGGTCAACTATAGTCAAACATATTCAATTGTGGTTGAACATGGCCAAACCATGATCAAAAAATGGTCATTCACAGTAAAACCATTTTCAACCATAGTCAATATTGATCAAAGATAGTGAAAACATGGTCAACCATAGTTATTCAATTGTTAATCATAGTCATTCATAGTAAAAACATGTTCAACGATGTTTAAGCACTGTGAACATGGACAACTAGTCGAATGTGGTCAACCATAGTTAAACAATTGTCAAACATAGTCTATCATAGTCAAAACATAGTTACTATCTATCCAACATTGCAAGAGAAAGCCATTGTTGCAATGTGACAACTAATGTTGCAATGAGATAGTATAAAATGTGGTCAACCACATTTACTAATGTGGTTGATTGTCTTCAATTGTGTTTGAATATGTTAGACAATCAAGATCCTTCAAGTTCAGTGAAACATAGTCAAACATGGTAAACCATGGTTACCCCTGGTCAACAAAGGTCAACCATGATCAACCATGGTCATCCATGACATGCCATTATCAACCATGGTCAACCATAATGGTCAATCAAGGTATCTATGGTCAAGATCGTCGAGCATGTTCAACCAAGGTTTATATGGTTGAATATGGTCAAACGAAATGGTCAATCAAAGGCTCTATGGTCAACCATATTGGAGTTTATAATATTTGGTTTATTTGCTCTATAATATCTTGTTTATATTTGGGTTTATAGTATTTGGGTCATAACATTTGGTTTATTAATCCTTTGGGTTTATAATATTAATCCATTATGTTCATTAATTTGTTAGATTTATAATATTAATCCATTGGGTTTATAATTTTAATAATCCCTTGGGTTTATTGATCCCTTTGGTTTATAATAGATCATGGTATTGTCATGGTCAACCATGGTGCTACGTTGCATCTTGAAAAACTTGATTGTCTCAATATTAGGGAAAATTTTAAGAACCCCCCCCCTAAATTTATAAATATAATAAATGGGCGAATCTCCATGGTATATAGGAAAAATTGAAGGCGATTTTATCAATAATATAATATGTATATATAATTTTTTGGCGAATCTCTCACCAAGCATGGCGAATATTTTACTCAATTATAAAATCTTGTAAGATCTTGGCAAGTCTTTCACTAAATAATAAAACTTTGTATGGATCTAAGACGATATAATTTCCCCTTTAAATAGTCTATGCTCACATGAATACCATGGTATTACCATGGGTCAATACCATGGGTTATCATAAACCTGGAGCTTAAAAATTACTATTAGTTATTTATAAAAATTAATAAAATTAATAGTTGATTTTTATTTTATTTTAACCAAGCTAAAATGTTTAACCTACATTAAATTACAACATCCATTTTTACTCTTGACCAAGCCCCAAGAGGATCAAATAGTTTTTCACTCTATCCTAGTTTGCATATCACGATATTTGATACCTCTCGAGGGTTAGTAGATCCAGAGATGGATCTATGCCGGTTTAATTAATTCCCCCATTTAAATAGGCTACATTCCAGGTGAATACCATGGGTCAATACCATGTGCCATTTTGGTGAATACCATGGGTCAATACCATGTGCCATTTTGATTTTTATTAATTCTAATATTAGGGTTAATAATGGTTTTTTGCATGGTATTAAAAACAATCTAGTCCATGGTATTTGTCCCATAGTATTTTGCCCATAGGTTTCACCTAAATATAACCCATTTTTTGAGTGTTCGTAAATAAAAAATGTTTTATTTGTTTACCATACCTCTTGTTTATTTATATTTTTATTAATTTACCATACCTCTGTTAAAAATATGGTATTTGGCCCATAGGATTCACTTAAATAAAACCTCTTTCTTGAGCTTTCATAAATAGAACGAGGGTTATGGACTAAATATAAAAAGAGGTTTTATTTATTTACCATACGTCTAGTTTATTTATATTTTTATTTATTTACCATACCTTTTGAGTAAGTATAAAATGATGTTTTATTTATTTACCATACCTCTCATTTATTTATATTTTTATTAATTTACCATACCTCTTTTATAAATATAATATTTGGCCCATAGGATTCACTTAAATAAAACCTATTCTTGAAAATGGGCGAATGGATTCACTTAAATAAAACCTATTCTTGAAAATGGGCGAATGGAAGGTTGTAACTTCTAATTTCAAGGGCTAAATTTACCTTTTTTACCCTCTCCCTTAAAATAAGGTGGGCTATTTGAGGTGATTTGTAAAAATGTACTATGATACAAAATATTCGCCCACTAAAAATTTAAAACCCCTTAATTTCGCCAAAGGGCGAACATTCGCCCCTAAAATTATCCTTGCTCAATATGAAAATCAATCATGTTCAAGCATGGTCGATCATGGTCCTACGTGGCATTGTGACAAGGATTTTGTCAATATGATAATGAACCATGGTCAACCATAGTTAACCATGGGTTTATAATAGTTATCACTTGGGTTTAATATTTTTCCCTTCGGTTTATAATCCCTTGGTATTTTACTATTCTTCCCTTGAGTTTAATTTTTGCTTGGGTTTATAATATAAATCATGGTTAACCATGACCAATCATGGTCATCCATGGTCAACCATGTATAAAATAAATAACGGTCAACCATGGTGAATAATGCTCTACCATGGTCCAACATTGGATTGTGACATAGATTCTCTCAATATGAAAACCAACCATGGTTAGCCCTGGTGCAACGTCGCATTGTCACACATATTTTCTTAATATAAGGATCAATCATGGTTAAGCATGAGTAACCATGTTCGAAGGTCACATTGTGGCAAGGGTTCTCTCAATATGAAAATCAACCATGGTCAACCATGTTTATTTTAGGGTTTATAATATTTATGTTATAAATATATACCTTGGGTTTATAATATTAATCCCTTCGATTTAATATTATTTTCTTGGGTTCATAATCCCTTGGGGTTTTAGTATTAATCCTTTGGGTTTATTATTCGCTTGAGTTTATTCCTAGGGTCTAATATTACTCTCCTGGGTTTAATATTGTTCCCTTGGGTTTATAATCCCTTGGGTTTATTATTCCCTTAGGTTCATAATATCAATCATGGTAAACCATGATCAACCATGGTCAATCATGGCGAGCCATGCTCAACCATGCTCAATCAGTTTTGGTAAAATCAATCATGGTGAACCATGGCCAATCATGGTGAACCATGGTCAATCATGGTCAACCATGGTCGAATGTTGCATTGTGACAAAGGTGGTCTCAATATGAAAATCAACCATGGTCCAACATTGCATTGTGACAAAAATTGTCTCCATATGAAAATCAATCATTGTTAAGCATGGTCAACTATGGTCCAACATTGCATTATGACAAGGATTGTCGCAATATCAAAATCAATCATTGTCAACCACGTTTCTTTTAGGGTTTATATACCTTGGTTTTATAAAAATAATGCCTGTGGTTCAATTTTATTGCCTAGGGTTCCTAATCCCTTGGGGTTTTAGTATTTATCGTGTGGGTTTATTGTTTCCGTAGGTTTATAAAATCAATCTCGTGGGTTTATTAATCTAAGGGTTGAACCATGGTGAGGCATGGTCCAACATCGCATTGTGACAATGATTGTCTCAATATGAAAATTGGCCATGGTAAGAATTCTCAAACATGTTTATTTAAGGGTTTATAATATTTATCTTAGAGTTTATATACCTTGGGTTTATATTGTTGCCTTTGGTTGAATGTTATTCCATAGGGTTTATAATCCATTGGGTGTTTAGTGTTATTTCCTTGTTTTTATTGTTCCCTTTGCTTTAAAATATTAATCATGCTGAATCATGGTCAATCATGGTCAACGAAGATCAATCTTCATGAGCCATGGTCAATATTGTCCAACCATGGTTGACCATGGGAAGCTATGTTGTGTGAAATCAATCATGGTCAACCATGGTCCAACGTTGCATGGTAAAAAAAATTCTATCAATATGAAAATCAACCTTTGTCAACCATGGTCCAACATCACATTGTGACAAATATTGTGTTTATATGGCAAACAATAATGGTCAAACATGGTCGACCATCGTCCTATGTCGCATTGTTGCAAGGATTGTCTCAATATGAAAATCAACCATGGGAAACCATGGTCAACCATGCGGGTCTATAATATTAATCCCTTATGTTCATTAATCCCTTAGGTTTATAATATTAATACCTTGGGTTTATAATATTAATCCCTTGGGTTTATTATTACTTAGGTTTATAATAAACCATGGTGTTATGTCACATCTTGACAAAGATTGTCTCAATATGAAAATCAACCATGGTCAAACATGTTGCAAAGTTGCATTGTGAGAAAGACTATTATTTCCTTTGGTTGAATGTTATTCCCTAGGGTTTATAATCCATTGGGTTTTTAATATTATTGCCTTTGGTTGAATGTTATTCCCTAGGGTTTATAATCCATTGGGGTTTTAATATTATTGCCTTGTTTTTAGTATTCCCTTTGCTTTAAAATATCAATCATGTTGAACAGTGGTCAATCATGGTCAACCATGGTAGACAAAGGTCAATCTTCATCAACCATCGTCAATCTTGGCCAACCATGGTCAACCATGGGCAGTCGTGTTATGTGAAATCAATCATGGTCAACCATGGTCGAACATTACATGTTAACAAAGATTCTGTGAATATAAAAATAAACCTTGGTCAACCATGATCCAAAGTCACATTGTGACAAAGGTTGTGTCGATATAGCAATCTATAATGGTCAAACATGGTCGACCATCGTCCTACATCGCATTGTGACATGGATTTTCTCAATGTGTAAATCAACCATGGGAAACCATGTTTATTTTAGGGTTTATAATATTTATCTTTGGGTATTTATAAATTGGGTTTATAATATTCATCCCTTGGGTTTAATATTATTGTCTTCAGTTCATAGTCCTTTGGGGTTTAAAACCCCAAGGGACTTTATAGTCAACCATTGTCAACCATGTTTAGTTTAGGGTTTATATACCTTAGGTTTATAATATTAATCCCTTGGGTTTAATATTATTCCCTTGGTTTTATAAAACATTGGGTTTTTAGAATTAATTCCTTGGGTTTATAATATCAATCCCTTGGTTTTATTAGTCTAAGGGTTCATATTCCCAGGGTATAATTTTATTCTTAGGGTTTATAGTATTAATCCTGGGGTTTAATATAAATCACTTAGGTTTATAATCATGGTCAACGATGTTCAACCATGGTCCAACATCGCATTGTGACAAAGATTGTATCAATTTATGAAAATCAACTAGGGTAAACCATGTTGATTTTAGCGTTTATAATATTTATCTTAGGGTTTATATACCATGGGTTTATAATATTTATCCCTTGGGTTTAATATTATTTCCTTGGGTATAATATAAATCCCCTTGATTTATAATCATGGTCAACCATGGTCTAGCGTCACATTCTAACAAATATTTTATGAATATGAAAATCAACCATGGTCTAATGTTGTGTTGCATTATGACAAAGATTGTATGCATATGAAAATCAATCATGGTCAACTATGTTTAACAATGGTGCAACGTCGCACTGTGACAAAGATGGTCTCAATATGAAAATAAACCATGGTCAACCATGGTCAACCATGATAATTTTGGTGTTTACAACATTTATCTTAGGGTTTATATACCTTGGGTTTATAATATTAATCCCTTGGGTGTAATATTATTCCCTTGGGTTTATAATCCTTTGGGTTTATTATTCTCGCGGGTTTATAATATCAATCACTTGGATTTATTAATCTAAGGGTTCATATCCCTAGAGTGTAATAGTATTCAGGACAAGTTGAAGAACCAGATCATGGCTGCATGCTAAATAGGGAGAGAGAAGATCATCCAACAACTATATTTGACTAGAAATAGCAATAATAGACCAGGAAATGGCTATATTTGACTACACTGGACCAAAGGATAGGGACAACGACTATATTTGACTTGACTCGACCGAGGGATAGGGATAGGGAGAATTACTTTAGATAATTTATAAGTTACTTATTTTATTATTAATACTATCAATGAATTGTATTTAATTATTAATTGGAAAGGTTTATTATAACTTAAATCCTTTCAACAATTAACCCTTTGGAGAAAGAATATATTACTATTTAAGATAATATTAATAATTAATTTTATTCAAAGGCTCAAATATTAAAATTATATTATTAAAAGATATCGAATGAATCAATTAATGATTTTTTAGAAGAATAACTAACTTATTTAGTTAAATAACCCAATTTATTTAAGAATAACCCTTAATGTTTTTTTTTTTTTCACTTACTGGTTCACGGATACCCGGGTCAATGGGTAGCCGCTACGTCCAGGGTTTTAAACACTGAGTGGACGCCACCCGAAGGGAATCAACACCCCTCGGCCTATTTACTGACCTAACCCCAAGAGCTTTCGAGATTCGACCCTGTGACCTCCCATTGGCGAGGCACTTGATTTGACCGATTGAGCTAACTCTTGGGGCTTCCCTTCATGTTATATAAGAAGTAAATGTTTATTAAAAGAAAAACTAATTTTAGTTTTTTAATCATTTCTCTTATAACCCCGAGGAGAAGTGAGATAACATTTATAATTAAAATATTCAATATTGTAATATTATTTGGACTAAATGGTTTATTAGAAGATTAACAAATGAAGTTAGTTAAATAATTTAATCTCTCTAATTAAAATCTTTAGGGGAACGATTGTTGATAGTTATTAATAGTTGTTGAGAAATAGTTATAATTATATAATAATAATAAATAATAGTTATAATGTTAAATAACCTATAATAATAATAGTTATTATAATAATAATTAAGTTAATTAAAAAGGAATTATAATATATAATAAAAGTTAACGAACCCGTGCTTATTACCAAACCGACAAAAAATCAAATAGCGAAGACGAACATACTAAAGGACAACACAGGGGCAGCGACAAGCGGTGGGCTAAGAAGAAAGGGAAGGGATCCAACAGCTACTAATTTTCTAGGCATCGCCCCTATTGAGATTAATCGGCCTCTTTTCAATTTCAATGGCCTCCCTAAATTTCCAGTGATGAAAAGGGGCAATCTTGGCAATAACACAAGCCTCCTCAATGCATATGTGATGTTTAGTCTTTTCTGCGTGTTCTACCAAGGCGGAAGAACGGATCCTCCCATGTTTTATGTCAACTGAGTGCTCATGAATTCTTTGATTAATGGAGTGCCCTGTCTCACCAATGTAGGGGGTCCCACAAGAACAAGGAATAACGTAGACGCCTTTCATGTCCTTGGGGTCAATAGGGTCTTTTACTAACCTAAGGGAGTTGCGTATGGTATTAAGGGGTCTAAAGGTACAGGGAATATCATGCTTCTTAAGGATCCTCACAATCTTATTAGTGGTCCCTTGGATGAATGGGAGATGAACCCCTGATACCCTATCCTTATGGTCTTTCTTAACTCTGGGACCTTTGCTGGCTTTTAGGAAAGCTTTGAGGCCTTAGTGCCTACTATAACCATTGTTAACAAATACGTTAAGAAGATGGTCTTTTTCTTTCTCAAGGTTCTTTTCATCGGAAATCCTAATTGCATGAGTTGCAAGCGTGTTGAGGACACCCATCTTTTGAGCAGGGAAATGATGGGAGTTGGCATGAAGGTACTGCTCTGTATGGGTTTTCTTCCTAAACACCTGGTGGGAGAAAGAACCATCTTCGTTTTTAGAAAGGAGAACATCAAGGAAAGGCAAACATCCATTAACTTCCTATTCCATAGTGAACTTAATCAATGGGGATTGATGGTTGAGATGTTGGAAAAATAGATCTAGCTCCTCCTGGCCGTGAGACCAAATGACATTTGTGTCGTCAAAAAATCTCTTCCATAGCTTTGGTAAGAGAAGGGAAGAGGCTAGAGATCTAGATTCAAAGTCTTCCGTAAAAAGATTAGCAATGACCGGAGACAGGGGGGAGCCCATAGCAACCCCGTAGGTCTGTTCATAGAATTCTCCTTCGAAGCTGAAGAAAGTCGAGGTGAGACAGATTTCGACCAAATGAGCGGTATCCGGATTGGTTAGGCAGTTGATGACTTCAATGGCCTCCTTTATAGGAATGCAAGTATAAAGGGATACCACATCAAAACTCACTAGAATATCCTCCGGGTCGAACTTTATGTTTTTAAGCTCATTGACAAAGGATGAAGAGTCTTTGATGAACAGCTTTGTAAGGCCAACAAGGGGTTTAAGCTTCAAGGCCAGATACTTAGCTAGGAGGTAGGTTGGACCACCTATGGTGTTGACAATGGGTCTGAGGGGAGCCCCTTCTTTTTGAATCTTTGGGAGACCATAGATTCGCGGAGTGATGGGGCTACTCTCAATAAGCTTATGGCAAAAGGAACCCACAGAATTACTGGATTTAATCGCAAGAGCAACAGTTCTGGAGATCTTTTTTAGGGGATTTTTGCTAAGTTTTTTATAGCTGCCACTATTACAAAGATGGTCCAACATCTTCTGGCGATAGTCTTGCTTGTCTAGGATGATAGCAGCCCCACCTTTGTCAGCTTTGAGAACCACGATGTCCTTGTTATGGTTCAAGGATTTGAGGGCCTCCAACTTGGCTTTACTAATATTGCATTTAGGGGGCTTAGCCTTCCTGAGGACTACAACATAGTCTTGGCTTATAGTGTCTTTAATATTATCCAGCAAGTTCCTAATTCCAAACTCTACGTCACACATAATGTCTTCAACCAGAATTTTTCTAGGGGCAAGGGCAAAATTCAAACCTTTCTCAAGGAGGCTAAAGACTGAAGAGGAAAAAGAAAAAGAGGAAAGATTCACCACCTTATTATTATTAGAAAGAAAGGGAATATTATTATTATCATTACTCTTATTATTGTTATTATTTTTCGAATACTCAATCATATTATACTTTGTGTTATTAGTATTAATCTTATTGTGGTTAGATTCTCTATTACTATTTTGTATATTAATGTTATCATAAATACATTTTATATCGTGAATATAATAATAATTATTATTATTAACAATATTATTAATATTATTATTAATTTCATTTTAATTATTAGTTATTCTTTTATCCATGGTATTAATTAATATATTATTATTAACATTATTCTTATAAATATTATTATTAATATTATGATTGTTAAAAATAGAAGTTCTATGATCATAGGTTTTATTAAAACACTCATAACATGAACCATCATCCACAGAAAAAGGATCTGCCTGGGGAATGTTGAGACATGGGAGCGGATACTTACCGGGAGAAGAACCTTCGCTGCCTGCAACCTGCGTATTGCAACCATTTGGACTGGGATCTATTGAATCGAGGAGCAGCTTATTTTGCGTGGACGAGGAACGGAGATCAGGGAGGGAAGACCGTAGCTGGTCATCGAACCAGTTTTGCAGGGATGAGGTGCATAAATTAGAAATTGGAGGGCCGTAGCTAGTCATTAGAATGGTTCGGTAGGGATGAGGGGTTCAAAGAGACTACACCAGAGCTTGGGGGATTATAGGGAAAGCAGATCCGTGGGGAGGAAGGAGTAGAGGGCTGAGATCAGACGGGGCAGATTGAAACCCAATTTGGGTCGAGTGTGGGAGTGGGCAGGGAAGTCCACTGTAAAAGACGAACACGCAGACAGACTTTTGACGCCAGGGGAGCAGTCACCACTCGTACGATTGATCGAAGAATGAAGAATCGCACGCTGACCATTCGAGAGTTTGTTGTGGGACAGATTACCTCCAGGGATAAAATACTCGATGAGTCCAGAGGATTTATCCTACAACTTCCAGAACTTCGAAGCCTGCTTTTGTCTCCATAAATCTTCCATTCATAGTACTTTGAGAGCCGAGCAAGCATCAACCCTTGCCCAGAGGGAGGCAGAAATTATGCTAGAAAGCTCCAGATGTAGAGCAAGAAGATCCCGAGATAGTCGATCTAGGACAAACCTGATCTTGCAAATCTCAGATCTTACTAATGTTAAACTAGCCCTTAAAAAATAGGATGGTTCTTATTAGAATTTAGGTAATGATTAATCTAGGCAAAAATCGGGACGATAAATGAATCTCTGCATCTTTTAAGGAATGCTAGATCTGACTTCAACTTCGAAACCTGCAAGCGTGCCCGTTCAAAATGATGAACCTTAGTAGCGGTGGCCTCTCCGTGCAGGGAAGTAATTGTAGAATTGAGGCTTATGTGATCCATAACAAGTATATGATAGGGGTTTCAGTGTAAATCACATTATTCATCAATTGTCAACGCGTTTCGAACCAACAAGTGTGGTTCATCATCAGGACAAGTTGAAGAATCACATCATGGCTGCATGTCAAATAGGGAGAGAGAAGATAATCCAACAACTATATTTGACTAGAAACATCTATAATAGACTAGGAAACAGCTATATTTGACAACACTGGACCAAAGGATAGGGACAGCGGCTATATTTGACTTGACTCGACCGAGGGATAGGGAGAATTACTTTAGATAATTTATAAGTTAAGTTATTTTATTATTAATACTATCAATGAATTGTATTTAGTTATTAATTGGAAATATTTATTATAACTTAAATCCTTTTAACAATTAACCCTTTGGAGAAAGAATATATTACTATTTAAGATAATATTTATAATTAATTTTATTCGAAGGCTCAAATATTAACATTATATTATTAAAAGATATGGAATGAATCAATTAATGATTTGTTAGAAGAATAATTAACTTATTTAGTTAAGTTAATATCAATTTTTATTTGAGGGTTGAAATATTAATATAGTATCAAAATATATGTAATAAATAATTTGTTAGAAGAATAACTAACTTATTTAGTTAAATAACCCAATTTATTTAATAATAACCCTTAATATTATATAAGAAGTAAATGTTTATTAAAAGAAAAACTAATTTTATTTTTTAATCATTTCTCTTATAACCTCGAGGAGAAATGAGATAATATTTATAATTAAAATATTCAATATTGTAATATTATTTGGACTAAATGGTTTATTAGAAGATTAACAAATGAAGTTAGTTAAATAATTTAATCTCTCTAATTAAAACCTTTAGGAGAACGATTGTTGATAGTTATTAATAGTTATTGAGAAATAGTTATAATTATATAATAATAATAAAAAATAATAGTTATTATAATAATAATTAAGTTAATTAAAAAGGAATTATAATATGTAATAAAATTTAACGAACCTGCGCTTATTACCAAACTGACAAGAAATCGAATAGCGAAGACAAACATACTAAAGGACAACACAAGGGGCGGGGACAGGGGGTGGGCTAAGAAGAAACGACAGGGATCCAGCAGCTGCTAATTTTCCAGCCATCGTCCCTATTGAGATTGATCAGCCTCTTTTCAATTTCAATGGCCTCCCTAAATTTCCGGTGATGAAAAGGGGCAATCTTGGCAATAACACAGGCCTCCTCAATGCATATGTGATGTTTAGTCTTTTTTGCGTGTTCTTCCAAGGTGAAAGAATGAATCCTCCCATGTTTTATGTTAGCTGAGTGCTCATGAATTCTTTGATTAATGGAGCACTCTGTCTCACCAATGTAGGGGTTCCCACAAGAATAAGGAATAACGTAGACGCCTTTCATGTCCTTGGGGTCAATAGGGTCTTTTACTGACCTAAGGGAGTTACGTATGGTGTTAAGGGGTCTAAAGGTAGAGGGAATATCATGCTTCTTAAGGATCCTTGCAATCTTATCAGTGGTCCCTTGGATGAATGGGAGATGAACCCCTGATACCCTATCCTTATGGTCTTTCTTAACTCTGGGACCTTTGTTGGCTTTTAGGAAAGCAATAACAGAAGCCTCAATTCTACAAATAATAATATTATTATTATTATCCAATTTGAAGGTCACAACTACTCCAAACACCAAATTTGTGTATGAGAACCCCCTTGTTTGTGGGACAAGGGACCCACCTCCACTCAACGATTTCACTGTTATGTCTACAAAGGCATTCATACTCTAACCCCTCTGTTTTTGAACCTGTGACCTCTTAAGAAGAAACACATGCTCTTAACCATTAGACCCACTCAATAATAATAATAAATTAAATAATTATTTAATATTAATTAATATTATGAATTGATTACGATAAATATTTCATTATATGAATTAATTAATTATTATTAATATTTATTAACTAATAATAATAATAATAACAATATTAATCCTATAATATTAATAAATAATTAGTAATAACAATATTATTTTAAAATGATTATAGTAATGATTTATTAACATTATAATTAATTATAATAATAATAATATTTTTATTATAATATTTATTTATTTATTATTATTATTGTTGTTATTATATATTTATCAATATGAATATTAATTTTATGATTAATATTGAATTTATATCATTAATGTTTATTAGGGTTTTCCAACTATATTTTTTTAATGTGGTTGGGTTTATAATATTAAAAATCTCTAGGGTTTATTAATCCCTTGGGTTTATAATATTAATAATCATGTTGGTTTATCAATCCCTTGAGTTTATAATATTAATAATTCCTTGGGTTTGTAATTTAATAACCTCTTTGGGTTTATTAATTGTTTGAGTTTAAAATAATAATTCCTAGGGTTTATTAATTCCTTAGGTTTTTAATACTTATCCTTTGGGTTTGTTGATCCCTTAGGTTTATAATATTTATCTCTTGGGTTTACTAATTCATTGCATTTATAATATTAATCATCCCATGGGTTTATTAATCTCTTCTATTTAAAATATTAATTGTTAGGGTATATTAATAATCCCATGGGTTTATTAATCCTCTCGGTTTAAAATGTTAATTGTTAGGGTTTATTAATCCCATGTGTTTTTACTATTGATTCCTTGGATTTGTCGATCCTTTAGGTTTATAATATTTATCCCTTAGGTATAATATTTATCCCTTAGGTTTACTAATTCATTACGTTTATAATATTCAACCCTTATAATATTTATCCCTTAGGTTTACTAATTCATTACGTTTATAATATTCAACCCTTGGGTTTATTAGTGGCTTTGATTTATAATATTAATAATTTCTTTGGTTTATAATTTAATCTATTCGGTCTATTAATCTATTCGATTTAAAATATTAATTTCTAAAAATTATTAATGTTTAGGATCAATATTTAAAACACTAGAAATTAATAAACCCTAGGAATTAATAAACCCTAAAGTTTAATATATGATAATTTAAAGCCTAAGATTTATAATACTAAACCTTGAGACTTAAATTTGATATATATTATTATTACATATTATATTAATAATTATTATTATATTATTATTAAATTATAATATATTATATTGGTTAGTAATAGTATAATATATTTTAGTTTAATATATAGTTTATATACTCAAAGTAAATATATAAAATTTATTGATAAATATATAATAATCCGTAAAAAATAAATAATAAATAAATGTTATTATTATTATATTGTATGTGAATTATATTATAGTTTTAAATAACTAAAAGTATTTTATATAATAATTAATATATAAAATATTTTATTAATATACAAAATAATGTGGTATTATTATTTATATATTTATTAATGATGAGAAATAATTAACTTGGTTGGTGAGTTGTGAATTTACGACTGCCTATATCAACTACATTTAGCTATAACACGAAAATTGTCTGAACTTGTTGTAAAATAGAAATATGAAAGACTTATACACGCATTTCAAAACCAAGACGCTCGAATAATCATCAATTCTTTAAACTTTTATAAGCTTCATCGATTTCTTCACTGGTTTCTTCTTCTCCAGATTCCTCATTTGTTTTCCAATTATTATTTCTGCATCTTTCTGTTTCCGTGCCGAGCGACCAACCAATTGCTTCCTTTCCTTTGGTCTTCTCGACAATAAGTCGGATTGGGTGATGCACATTGCCAAGAAATTATTAAGTGGGAATATCTTAAATGAAGCAACGTGAATTACTTTGTCGTTGCCGTGCCCTCCACGTGCATTTGCAGATACAGAGACATGTCGTGATGCTAAAATCTGGCTTTAATTTATGTCGCTGGAAGCGATAGAGTGATGACCTTCACATCATATATAGAATGCCCGTCTACGCATGTTGCCGAGCATGGAGACACACGCTCCATATGCAAGGAACACACACGGCTGGCTTAAATTACATTACTGATATTCTTTCTGTCCACCATGTGTTCGTACCTATTCTCGTGCTCGCTGATTCGGACGGATGTGTACACTGTAAACAGAGTTGTATTAATATGCCCCTTCGATGCTCCCAGAGGCAAGAAACTACAAGCGCAGTTCTATAGAGAGAAATAATCAGGTCCCGATCCTAAGACGGAGAAAATTAAGCGATCGAGCATTGATCGCAATCATGAGTTCTTCCTTCATTTCTCCTGGAACGGCTCTACACTCATTCATGCCTTCTGCTGTTCGTAGCCATGGCAAGCATAAGAGGTCAAGGAGCATGCCAACTTCCAGAGTGCACCCCATCCTGGCTGATTTTCAGGGTCAACTTCAAGCTAAGTTGGAGATACTCATACAAAAGCAACAACAGCAGCCAGAGTCATACAATATTTCCACAGGTTGGCTTGGGCAAGCGCTGGATGTCGTGCTTTTTATATATTCCAGTTTGAAGGAATTGTACCCGTACATGCAGATAGACAGTGATGCAGATGGAAAATGGTTGAGCCAACATATCGCGGACCTGGTCAATCTGGTTGATGTGTGCAACGTGTTGAGAGAGAGCATGTCAGAAATAAAGAAGTACAGATCGCCCTCCGTGGCTTACTTCATGCCCATGCCCAGATGAATAATCGAGTGGTGAAGGCAAAAGACTGCGTGGATCAATTAAGGAACGACATGGAGTGGCTATTTTTATGGTCAAAATATCCGGTTAGACACTTGTCCATGGATGCTTTAGTTTGCCGTCATCATTGACGTGAACCTATATTAATTTATTCGTTGTCCATACAAATAATTTTATATAACACTTTATACTATAATCACGGTTTACGTGTTTCTACAATAATATTTTATTAGTCTCCTTCGGCAGAACTAATATTATTAGTCTCTTTCGGCAGAACTATAGTTATCGGTAGATCGTTGATTCGCGATTCGTAAATAAGTATCGAGTTGTTTATAATGTGATTTTTTGGAGATTTTGGTGACTGAATTTGGGGGAAGAAATTGAGGTTAAATTTTGTTTTGTTGCAGTTAAAATGGTTTTTTAATTGCATATTTGGATTCAGCACTTTGAAAAACCCTTGGGACACTTTGATTGTGCAGAAACTAGCGATCAAACTTGTGATTCTAATAAATTACTGCCTAATTTTGACAAAAAAACCCACTAGAAAGACTTCCAAAAAATCTCATTATAGACAACTGAAATAAGTATTATTCGTCTTTGCCTTACGCAGAACTATAGTTATCGGTAGATCGTTGGTTCACAATTCGTAAATAATTGAGTTGTTGATCGAATTTTTTTGGTTTAATCATTGTTTGAGTGGTTATTTGCATTTATTGAAGTTTAACTAAAGTATTTGGTTGAGAAAAATGGGGACCATTTAATGCAGGTTAGCATGTTGTGAAAAGCTATATTTTATTCAAAGTTTAGAAATGTTGGGTCACAATTTATATTTGTGACCAGTTATATTTTATCTAAAGTCCAGGAATGTTGTGTGAAAAAAATTATTTTATCTAAAGTCTAGATTATGTTTATTTGCAAAAGGATTTTTTATATCCAATGTATTTTTTAGCACTGGTGCCAGATGTTATTGATGCCAAATGTTGGAGACTTCTCCTTCTGCGTGTACTCTGATTTTTTGGTATAACTGAGATGGGTAGGCTAAAAAAGCTCAAATACAATCTTATGCTGCAAATTATACAAAAGGGAAGCTAGCGTAATTTATTCTAGTTTGATAGCTTCGCTCACTTGATTTCTGTGTTTAAGTAGTTCCTTTTCATTCACTCAAGTATAGCTTCAAATTGGGGACCAATAAGAAATCATGCGCATACGGTCTCACAAGGTTTGTTGGTTAGGTTTTCACTCAAGTATAGCTTCAAATTGGTTGTATAACTTCAAATTAGGCACGAGGTGTTTGTCTCGCTTTGAATCTTCAACGAATGCCTCTGCCACCAATGCAGCTTAAACCAATTGATCAATTAGTTCTTATGGTGAAACTACTTTTCGGAAAGCAATTGTAATTGGGTTCATTAGTCGAACAAAAATTGTAATTTGGTTCATTAGTTGAGATAGCTACGATGAATACAGTGACCTTATAACAGTTCAAATGGTCAAGTTTGTGTCACTACTTATGTGAGCGCTTGAGGAAGGACTGAACCCCTGAAATATACGACTACTGGTTAATGAGATTTGCGCCAAGGGTTAATGAGGGTTGAAGAGCTTTGCAACAAGGTGAGGTAGTGTAAAGACTGAGCAAGTACGCAACAATTTTGAGTTAAGCCACTCTATCTGTGTGTCTCCTCGATTTTCTGATCGAGCTCAGATCTTTTCTCACATAAATATTTCAACTCAGCAAAGAGTTCATTAATCCTTTCACTTTTCTCAACCTGCAGAGCTTTGCTGCAAACTAGGTTAGCCTAGCCCAAGCCCTTAACTGTCTGCCTGCTCCTTCAATCAAAAGGATGCTTTGAGACTACCTTCTTTCTTTTTATCTCATCATTACCACCATTCAATAAGATAAATCACTATGTCTTTCTTCTGTTTCTGCGAGGACCAGGTAACGACAAAGCACCTTTATAATAGTTTATGGGACAGAATGATACGAATCTTTCTTGTATTTCTTCCCGAACCAGGGCACAACAAAGAACCTTTATCATAGTTTTTGGTATAGAATGATACTTGAAATAATAGGTTGTTACTACTATCAATCATAGGTGCCCAAATATCACCATAAAATTCTCTGAAGATCCACCAGTCTAGATTGATGCATATTACAGACGAGAGAGACAATTGCTTCCCATATAAAGCTTATTAGCATGTTGCAGCATTCCGTGGCATGGTGCGGAGCTTGCATGATATATTATGGAGATGGAGGGAGGAAGCACATGGATCTCATGCTAGGGTCCATAATCAAGGTCATATATTCGTTATGTTTACAAACACTTTGATGAAGAACATTTTGATTCACTATGTTTACAAAGCACTTTTGTTATGTTTACAAAACACTTTGATGAAGAACATTTTGATTCATTATGTTTACAAAGCACTTTGATGAAGAAAGCTACGAAGAGACCCAAATTTTTTGTTATGGGTTAGTCACTTGCGCCTTCTAATTCCATGGATCATATATGCATCATCACCCAGATATGAACCCTCGCCCAGTGTTGTGTGTGTCCAACTCAGTCTATTTGTTTAAGCAATTGCTATCATTATTCCTTTTAAACTATAATAGAATATGATCGATGGAAGCACCACTGGCCATGGTATAACCTTGTTTTGTTGGTTTGACAACGAACTTGGTTAAACTAACAAAGTCAAACAGTTTTTTGTAACCAATTTAGTTTTTAGTTATGTAACGGTAATGACATGAATATATCGAAAGTTCATGTAGATGAAAAATCATTCTGGAATAAAGAGATACACATTCAGTTTCTATTTCTTGGTCTCCTCTCATTTTGTTCTTGCTATTCTTTCTCTCTGCTCTTATTTCAATAAGTGGTATCAGAGCCTGGACAAAATCTCTGCAGTGTGAACCTGTGATCAAACCCTTCCGTGATTTATCCCTGAAAACGGCCCTGAGGACGGCGGTAATTCTCCTGTGGACGGTAGCAGAAGAGCTGGATCTGAGGACGACAGAATCCCTGAGGACGACAGTTGGCTGGCGGCGTGACGGTGGCTTGAAGAATCCGGATCACTAAGGACGGCGATCCCTGAGGACGGCAGTTGGCTGACGGCGTGACGGTGGCTTGAAGAATCCGGATCACTGAGATTTCCCATTGTTGCTAGAACGGCCCAAACGTTGAGGCGTTGCAATCCGGGTATTTTTTTTTTAGCAGAATTTTTTTTTTAAAAATAAAAAAAGGGGTTTGCAGAATTTTATCCCTGAGGACGGACCTGTGGATGGGTATTGTTTTTTTTTTAGCAGAATTTAAAAAAAAAAAAAAAAAAAAAGAGAGAGATGGGCTTGCAGAATTTTTTAAAGATAGCAGCAGAGCAGATTTTTTTTTAGAAAAGATAGCAGCAGAGGTTGTTCAGTTTTTTAAAGATAGCAGCAGAGCAGAATTTTTTTAAAAAGATAGCAGCAGAGGTTGTTCAGATTTTAAAGATAGCAGCAAAGGTTGTTGTTGTGATTTTTATAAAATTTTAAAAGATAGCAGCAAAGGTTGTTCAGTTTTTTTAAGATAGCAGCTGAGATTGAAAAGGGTGTTGTTGTTTTTTTTTAAATATTGTAGAAGAACAAGTTTGCAAGGGTTTTGCACGAATGTTGTGAAACTAGAAAAACAAAAGGGTTTGCAAGAAATCAAAGGATTTGTAACTTGTCTTTCTGTTTGAATTGGGGAAATTATTTTTTTTTGAAAGCCTGAAATCCTAGGAAGGAGGGAAAATGGCCAAGATGTCGAATGCAAGATTCGAGGTGGAGAAATTCACCGGAAAGAGCAATTTTTCTCTTTGGAAACTGAAGGTTAAGGATCTGCTTGTGCAACAAGGGTTGCACAAGGCATTGGATGGTGTTACTAAGAAACCCACAACCATGACTACTTCAGACTGGGAGGACTTGGATGCCCGAGCTCTCAGTGCCATCCGGCTATGTCTAGTGGATGAAGTTCTCTTCAACATCGTTGAAGAGACTACGGCGTCAGGTTTGTGGGAAAAACTTGAAAACCTTTATATGACAAAATCATTAACCAACAGAATTTATCTGAAACGACAATTATACAGTCTTCGAATGAAAGAAGGTTCAAGCGTTGCAGAACATTTGAATGTTTTTAATACACTAATTTGTCAATTAACAGATATGGAAGTAAAAATACAGGAAGAAGATAAAGCCATAACCTTGCTGTGTTCTCTGCCTGAATCATGGGATTACTTCGTAACCTCAATCAGCTTCAGCTCTACTGATTCTTTGAAGTTTGAATCAGTCGTGGGAGCTCTTATGTCTGAAGAAGTACGAAGGAAATCCAGCACTGATACAACTGCATCAGAAGCCATGGTCGCTAGAGGACGCTCAAAGGAAAGAGGAGACAAACCAAGGGGGTCTTCCAGGTCGAAATCGAAGGGCAAAAAGTGTAAGGAAAAATGTTGGAACTGTAGTAAAGTTGGAAACTTGAGGAAGGACTGTTGGAAACGAAAGGAATCCGAAAACCTGAAGAACGAAGCAAATCAGGTTGATTCAGGTATTGTAGACGAAGTTTTATGTGCTGAAGATTTGTGTATGATAGATGAAACTTCACCTGAATGTAATGTCTCCCAGAGTTTGGATAGCTGGCTGTTAGACTCTGGTGCTTCGCATCATATGTGCCCACATAGAAACTGGTTTACTTCGTATGAAAATGTAAACGGTAGTTCTGTGTTTATGGGTTACAATATGTCATGTCAAACTGTTGGGATGGGAGATATCAGGATTAAAATGTATGATAACACAGTTAGGACATTAACTAGTGTTAGACATGTACCTGATTTGAAGAAAAATTTAATCTCTTTGGGAGTGTTGGA
Organism: Pinus tabuliformis; assembly: GCA_031772625.1. Lineage (NCBI taxonomy): Eukaryota > Viridiplantae > Streptophyta > Pinopsida > Pinales > Pinaceae > Pinus > Pinus tabuliformis. The sequence goes on from CM062806.1 coordinate 945,359,430, forward strand.
TTCAGATGGTTATAAGTTTACAGGTCAGGATGGCATCTTGAGAGTCTTCAAAGGTGCCCTTGTGGTTATGAAGGCAGAGAAGGTCGGGAATCTTTACAGGTTAAAAGGAAGTACTCAGGTCGGTGAAGCAGCGGTTGCGTCAGAAAAGGAAGAAGCAGGTACTCGTCTGTGGCATCAGTGTTTGGGTCATATGAGCGAGAAAGGTCTTCACATACTGATGAAATGTAAATCTCTTCCCGGTCTGAAATCCTTGAAGTTAGATTTCTGTAAACATTGTGTGTATGGGAAACAGTGTAAACAGAGATTTAAAGTTGGCAATCATAATAGTAAAGATGTTTTAGACTACATTCATTCTGATCTGTGGGGGCCTTCCCCTGTTATGTCATATGGAGGTGCATTGTATTTTTTAACGTTCATTGATGATTACTCTCGTAGAGTTTGGGTCTATATGCTAAAAAGGAAAGCTGATGTTTTCAATGTCTTTAAACAATTTAAAGTAATGGTAGAGAAAAGAACAGGCAAATATATTAAATGTCTAAGAACTGACAATGGTGGTGAGTTCACTTCTGTTGAGTTTGAACAATACTGTAAGGATGAGGGCATTGTTAGACACAAAACTGCTGTTTATACTCCTCAGCAAAATGGTGTTGCTGAGCGTATGAATTGGACTCTTATGGAAAGAGCCAGAAGCATGATCAGCAATGCTAACTTGCAAAAGGAGTTGTGGGCGGAAGCAATATCTATTGCTTGTTATTTAGTTAACAGATCACCCTCAATAGCAATTGATTGTAAAATTCCTGAAGAAGTCTCGACAGGTCAGTCTTGTGACTATTCTCATTTGAGGATATTTGGCTGTGATGCTTATTCTCTGATTCCGAAAAATCAGCATTCAAAGTTAGATCCAAAGTCGAAATGTTATGTCTTTGTTGGGTATGACTATGCAGTGAAAGGATATAGGTTGTGGGATCCTACATTGTGGAAGATAGTCATTAGTAGAGATGTAACATTTGATGAATCCTCTTTGTTAAAATCAAATGTTGAAAGAATTGAACAGGAACAGGTATCGCCATGTCAACGAGTTCAGTTGGAGGCTAGATCTTTCGGTGACAGTCGAAAGGAAGGAGAGACTTCTAGAGACAAAGGTGTTGAAGACACAAAGGAAGCCATTGAAGCTTCTGAACCAGTGCAATTTTCCGAACCAGTTCAGCAACCAGTCACTCTGAGAAGATCAACAAGGGAAAGGAAAACTCCCAAAAGGTATGAAGATTCTGCTTCATCTTTTGCTTTGGTTACTGAAGATGGGGAACCGTCTTGTTATCAGGAAGCGATAGATGATACAGATAGCGAAAAATGGAAAAAGGCTATGGAAGAAGAAATGGACTCCTTAGCCAAGAACAATACCTGGGATCTTGTAGAGCTTCCTGAAGGGAGAAGTGTTGTTGGATGTAAATGGGTCTTCAAGCTGAAACGGAAAGTTGATGGTAGTATCGAGAGATATAAGGCGAGACTGGTAGCAAAAGGGTATTCTCAGGTTGAAGGTATAGACTTTCATGAGATTTTTTCTCCAGTTGTAAAACTTGTTTCTATACGTACTGTGTTGGCACTAACTGCGTTGCTTAATCTTGAGTTAGAACAGTTAGATGTTAAAACAACTTTTCTACATGGTGATTTGAACGAAGAGATATATATGGAACAACCAGAAGGTTTTGTACGAGGTCCCAGCAGAAGATTAGTTTGCAAGCTCAGGAAATCATTGTATGGTCTGAGGCAGTCTCCCAGACAATGGTACAAGAAGTTTGATTCCTTCATGGTGAGCCAGAACTTTATAAGAAGTGAGTATGATCATTGTGTGTACTTCAAAAGTTTCAATGGCATATTCATTATCTTAGCTTTGTATGTTGATGATATGCTTATTGCAAGCAAAAGCATGGAAGAGATCAACAGGTTAAAGGTTCAACTCTCTAGGGCGTTTGATATGAAGGATCTTGGAGCAACAAAACATATCTTGGGCATGGAGATACACGGAGACAGGAAAAATGGTAAGCTTTGGTTATCACAACAGAAGTATGTGGAGAAGGTACTTGAAAAGTTTTCTATGAATAATGTGAAACCTGTTAATGTTCCCCTAGCTTCCCATTTTAAGCTTTTTTCTGTTTTGAGTCCTAGAGCTGATGAAGAAAAGCAGTATATGTCTCATGTACCATATGCAAATGCGGTAGGAAACTTAATGTATGTGATGGTATCTACAAGACCTGACATTTCACATGCAGTTGGAGTTGTCAGCAGATTCATGGCAAATCCAGGTAAAGAACATTGGCAAGCAGTGAAATGGGTGCTTCGATATCTAAGAGGCACAAGAGATCATTGCATCGTCTTTGATGGTAGTGAAGGATCAGTCTGCGGATATGTAGATGCTGACTATGCAGGTGATTTGGACAAAAGAAGATCTACTACAGGTTACGTCTTTACTCTTGCAGGTGGAGCAATTAGTTGGATGTCAAAGCTTCAAGACACGGTTGCATTGTCCACTACCGAAGCTAAATATATAGCTGCTTCAGATGCCAGTAAAGAAGCAATCTGGTTAAAGGGTTTGCTCGATGAAATCGGAAGAACGCAGGAGAAAGTGAGTGTACTTTGTGACAGTCAAAGTGTTATTCACTTGGCCACAAACCCTGCCTATCACAGCAGAACCAAGCACATTGATGTGAGATATCATTTTCTGAGACATGTGATCGATGGTGGAAAAGTAGCTCTTAAAAAGGTCCACACACGAGAAAATTGTGCAGACATATTCACAAAGCCAGTTACAGTAGAGAAGTTGCGGTGGTGTTTAGCTTCTCTTGGCTTGCAGGAAAGATGATGAATGGGAAAGTTGTTGTCAAGGTGGAGTTTGTTGGTTTGAAAACGAACTTGGTTAAACTAACAAAGTCAAACAGTTTTTTGTAACCAATTTAGTTTTTAGTTATGTAACGGTAATGACATGAATATATCGAAAGTTCATGTAGATGAAAAATCATTCTGGAATAAAGAGATACACATTCAATTTCTATTTCTTGGTCTTCTCTCATTTTGTTCTTGCTATTCTTTCTTTCTCTGCTCTTATTTCAATATGTTTGAGAGTGACTATAAAAATACCTCTCCGTGAGTCCAATGAAATAATGTAAAGGTTTTTAGGTCAATAATATAGCACAATAATTTCAACTTCCGTCTTCCAAAAACACGATTTTATAGGCAGGGCTTTGAGTCTGGGTCTTGAAAATTACTCTATGGCTTAAATTAAGAGAAATTTTCATTGATTGTGTGCCCAATTAATATCTTTCTTTTTGTGGTTAATGATTAAGCTAGTATTGGTAAGTCCAAAAATCACTACTTTTCCCAGTGATTTCTAGTAAGAGACCGCAACAGTTTAAAAGAGTCTTCAACATGCGAGTATATGACAAAAGATTGATTCCTGCAATATATTTCAAAGACCATTATTTTTCCATGTAGCATTCTTTGACAACATAGTATACTGGTTAAAGCGAGATGTTTTTAGCAAGCGACATCTTAGTTATGAAATGTTTTTTTCAACTTATCTTTGATAGTTGTTTTTCATCTTATCTTTGATGATTTTCTAAATTTTCCAATGTCCAGATCCTCAGTGATTTTTTGGAAATGTTGATGTTTTCAACAATGCATATTTGTACTTGTTATGTCTAGAAATTTCAATTGTCCTAGAAATATCATTTCCAACTTAATTCAATAAGACCCAAATGAAAGTTACCTAGTGTTAAATTGCATTCTATATACAGGCTATGTAATGAACACTGACATGTCCCAGAACAATGAAAACCCAAAATTTATATAAAGGAATACTGATTATTAGATTATATCTAGCTCAGATGATATGTTGTCCATGTTAAAACAGAGGCCATGGTCTCATGGACAACAATTAGCATTGATAATAGATCATCCTAAAGTTGGACACATGAATACTGATTATTATAGTATACTTGGCTCAGATGATATGTTTCCCATGTTAAAATAGAGGCCATGGCCTCATGGCTAGCAACTAGCATTGATAATAGATCATCCTGAAGTTGGATGCTCAAGACCTGCAATATAGAAAACCTTAATCCAACTACTATCTCCTGAAAGAAAAGCATAGGAAGAGGAAGAAGCCAAATTAAGTGCATAAACATATTAATATTATATTCCCTAGCAATTGTAGCTCCTTTGCAAAATTAGACATGGATGACAATGTTCTAAGTAATTAGTTGTTCTTGTCGGGTATCAATTATGCACACAATCCAATTGGCTTGCAACATGACAAGATATGTTGGAGGTTCTCAAGTTCCATGAATTTGTTTCTATTAATATAAAAGCATAAATTTAGGGGCACTTAACAGGCCCAGTCAAGAAACTGAATCAGTTTTAGAGTGCACATTTTCAGTTGAGAGCTTCCTGGGACAAGTGTGCTGCCCCATGCTCTACCCCATGCTCTATTATGCCAATGAATTTATGACCAGTTAGTATTTTTGGTGTGGAAGATAAAGTAGGGACAGGGAATAGATACTCTTTTTTACTGCATATGTACAGTCTAAAGAGTGTAAATCAACACATCTTGTTTACCCTTGAGGAACTTTGTATGCGTTTTTAAAGAAATATATAAACTATTAAAAAACCTTACAAGTTTACATTAGAGTTTGAGCCTATATCACTTTCAATTCTGTATTAGAAATCCAACCCTTTTTTGACGTGTTGAGGACGAAACAAGCACCTACTTTGCACCATATATTTGGTGGAATCAAATCAAACTTATGGCATATGTGTTTCGAATCAATTTTCTAAGACTAGTGTTGGAAAATGTTGAATCAAATATGTTATGAAGGGCCATATTCTGTGTAACATTGTTCATTTATTTAGAAGAACTGCATTGTGATTTATTCCCATTTGATGCGTGTGTTTGTTGTTGGAGACGTTTACTTTGTAACTCCCTTCTTAAATCAAGACTGTTGCAAATTTACATATCTATCAATAAGTTTGCAATTTCTCCTTAATTCAAAATTTCGCAAGAAATCTATGTATTAGCAAACAACAAACTAACCTTACGAAACCTTAGGTTGTTTATCTGATTTTTTATTGTATCTGGGCTCTTGAAAACTTACAAGCTTTCCATGTTGACACGCAATTGTAGGGGTCCTAGGCACGAAGGTCTACCATTTGGTGACCTTATCGAGAGTTGACAATCCTGATACCGTTAGTGATTTGTCACCCCTCTATGGTCCCTACAAATTTCAGATTTTTAATGGTTGTCTTTGATTATATAAAGTCTATCCCCTAATTGTGGCTATGAATGTATAAGGAATGTTTTCCATTGCATTAGAATACTCAAAGACATGTTGAAGGAAAAGGACAAGTCAAGGGGCATGAGTAATAACAAAAAAAACACTTGGTCCTGACCATCCTGTGTCTGGTTCACACTGGGATTCACATGTTTTTTTAGACAAGTTGCATCAATGTTGCAATCATCAAACCATTCCTAATTTACTACCATGATTACATTATTTTAATTCAAGAAAATACCTATATAAGGAGAGCTGCAGGCCCCAAGGCAATGTAGTGATCAAAGTTTCAGTAGAGAATTGAGAGAGTGTTTTTTAAGGGAAGTCTTGTTGTTTATGTGTGGGATTGTTGTATTTTGTAGAGAAATGAAAATTCTAGTCATTGAGATGGGTATTTTGATTGGAAATGACAAAGAGAGATTCATGGAAAAGATGGGAAAGGGATGTGAGGAAGTGGGTTTTTTCCAAGTGGTCACATACTTTGTGGTTCCTCAGTTTTCTGATCTTTAGTCCACTTAATATAATTCTTAAATTTTCCCTATAATTACACACTTTCTCAGTGTTAATGGTTTCTTTGTTTTGATTTATTTCATCTTAAAGTCCATGGCATACCAGTTGAGCTCATGGAGCACATTAAGCATAGTTTCTTTCAAAAGTTTTTTCTTACGTTGATCACAAGTTTAAGTGATGATGTTGTTTCTTCAAACACATAGTATACTTGATGGCAGTTACTTCAATGGTAATGATAATGTGTTTTTTTGTACATTTGACATAAGCATTCTGTGCAATTTTGGAACACATTTATATTGTTGATTTCTCAAGTTCCTAGTAAATATAATGTTATGTTAGTGCTCATGAACATCTCCTATGTTACCAACAAAGAAAATTGAGAAAAAGAAAGAAAAAGGGAAAATCGTAGTGGGCTTAGAAGGTTTTGGATACAAAAAATATGGTTATGAAATTAGAAATAAATAAAAAATTTCCAAACATTAAAATAACCTTATTTGTGCATATAATGTGTTATGTGACAGACATACATGGATTGTTGTGCAACAAGTAAAGTGAGTCCCAACTCCCAAAAGGTGATACTATATTGGATTTCATTTAAAATAATAAAATTTACATTTACAATGTTCCCAATTACAAACTTATGAAATACAAAGAAGCTAGATTTTTCAGTCCATTGGATGATAAACAAATAAGCAAAGGTTAGTCATTCATCTAGCATATTGTCCATTCTCTTGCAAAACTGTCAAAATAAGCTCTCTATTCTCATATTTCTTGTCAACTGCCATAAACCTACATTATAGGTGTCCACTAAGGTATTATGGTTGCTATTGGGATTAAAGACAGAAATTTGAGTTTCCATACACCAATTCTTTAGTTTTTTGTGAAGTTAGGTGATCAAAGTTGATAATAGTGTATGTAGGCCAATGTTAACAGGCTTCCACAAAACTTAGCTAAATTTTGGTTCTGAGTGTTTGCAGTCCACAAATGCACCAATTTCTTGCAGATCCAAAGCTTGATTTCCTAGTTCGCTACATTGCACAAGCCTAATTTTTTGTGCATATCTAGTCTCCTCCACATAGAGGCAACTGAAGCCTGGGCTTTGTGTCAATACAAGCCTGACTACCCTAGTGCTAGACCACAGGCCCTGGGAAATTAACAAGATTTTGGTTAAAAGGGTACATTTTTTACAAACATTAAAGAAAATGTTAATGTTTTAGAAAATTTCACTTCAATACGTGCTCAAGTATAGTGTGGGCCTTCATTTGTGTGTGTGTGTGTGTGGACAAGATTAATGTGCAAGTTATTTTATGTGAAATAAATTGGTTAGTGTTTTGTTGCCTTGAATCTTTAGTTATTTGAGTTATACATTGGCAACATTCTACATGTGCATACCTTCACATCTCCATTTTTGTAACAAGTTAGTAATGTTTGACTATTGCACTTAGTACATACTAGTAACCATATATTGAAAGAGAAAATGTTCCTTTTGTACCTCCTTCAGATTGTGCAAAAAAATCTTGTGTCTAGCAAATACATTGCCTAAAGTGTGTAAATGATTTCATGATGTATTATGGATTTATCCTTTAGTTGCAAATGATGTGTTACATGTTGATTTCTCCTTATTATTACTCCTTGTTTAAGATAATTCATTTATGGGTTGGATTGCTGCTGGATAGGATTAATAAAATTTTTTATAGTGTCTTTTGTCTTTCGAGCGATAACGTATTTCTATCTATCCTTAGGCTCTGTCATCCAACCCTTGTCAACTTCCCATCTATTGAGAGGTCCTTACGATGCCAAAATTAAGGCTTACTCTAAAATTTTTGAAGACATGGTACACCACAAATGCAATGAATAGATAACTCATAATTTTTGTGGGTCAAACATAAGTCCAAGATCTAGGAATCTAGTAGGGTGACACTCTAACTCTAACAATCAAAAAAATTTCTTGTGGTCATTGACCACAAAAATTAATGTAGAACCGAAGATGTCTAGACAAGCATGATCACCATTAACCAAGATCTGCTTAACACTCATAGAAATAAGGATCCATTAGCAAAATTATTTTTGATCATCTCAACCCATCTGAATCTAAGATGTCCTTCACTTGCCCCTGAATGCCAGAAACTTCCAATAGGTGATCTAAGAAATCCATTGTCAAACATACAAAGATGGGGCAAAGGGGAACCTTGGAAAAATGGATTGATTCATCAAAATTTGAGGGGATAATAAGTTATTATCAAAGAGAAATGTTGATGCATTAGACAACAATGTGTTCACCACGGTCACATAACTTAGTCCAAATGCCAAGAAAACCAACATTTCTATGATGAAACTCCAATATGCAGAAAACTAGGGCTCAAGCAACTGTCTCGAGCCCATTGTAAGGCTTCTCAAGTCTATATTACATGTCTGGAATAATTGGATCCTATACAAAACATGTCTTCTATTGTGGAACTACTTTCTATACAATTAAGTTTATTTGCAGAGCCGTTGCTTTAGCCATGATCTTGCATGAAACATTGATGAAGGTAATGGGCATCCAAGCTCCAATGGTGCCCCTAGCTACATTCTTGGTAATGCGTTTACTAAGGCCTTGAGTGAGAGATTTAGATTACCTTCTAGAAGAGAATTCTTCAGCTATCTCACCCATTCTTTTACAAAGAAGACATTTCTCATACCCATCCTTATTTTTCTTCATCTTTCAAGATAATTTCATATGATTGCTTACATTTCAGTTGTTCTGAATACAACTAACATGAAAACTTGTTTTTATAACATTCTCTCCCTCTTAGAGAACTATTTCAACCTCTCATGTGCTTTTTTTAACATGGTATGGCAGGTATACAACCTATGTCCCAGAAATTACTTACAATCAGATGCAACTCTATTTGCATAAAGGGATTTTTTAACCCCAACTCTAAGATTCAATTTGGAAAATTTTGGTTACTTATGCCAACCTTATACTACCATGTATTATTAATAAATACAATCCTTATCTGGCACCCCAATCTCCTCAGATATATGGTGCATCTAAAATTGTTAATTGTTGCTATTTGTTTCCTCTCTTCAACAACTTTTCTGATTTTATTATGCCCTTAGTTAATATAGCTCTGGAAATAATACACTTGTACTCTTACCGCAATCTCAGTGAAGCCTTTCTTGTTTGATGACCTTTAACTCGTCATTTTAAAGACTATTAATGTTTCCTAAGATTTTTCATCTTTCATTCAGGTTTCCTAAGGAATCTAAGGGATGAGAAACACGACTGAGGGTTCACTAGAGCTCAATCAAGGAGCATTAAAACTTCCCTTTCGAGAATTGCATACATGAAGGAAAACCATTTCACCTTTTCAAATATTCTCAATGCGTGTACTAGTTTAGGATATTTTGTTCTCTTGTTGATATGTATGCTAAATGCAAGAGCATATACAATGCATCTAAAATGTTAAATCATAGGTCTAAATGAAATATTGTCTCATGGAATGCGATATTTGTAGGATATGCTCGAAATGGAAAAAGTGATATCTATTTTTCCATTTCATTTAGGTACCGTGGTAAGTGTTTTGGCAAATGCAAGTAGTGGCCATGAATCCTGGACAATTCAGGTTTGTAAATATCCTTACTGCATGTTCTACTTTACCATCCCTTGCATTGGGCTTAAGGATACATGAATGTGTAATTAAATCATAATATGAATTAGATACTGCAATTGGGAATGCTATTGTTACCGTGTATGCTAAATGTGGCTACATAAAGGATTCATACAAAGTTCTACATACATGGATTGAACCAAACCACATTGCTTTTATTAGTGTTCTCTTTGCTTTTAGTCATATAGGCTTAGTGTGTAAAGGTTTCCACCACTACATTTCAATGAGCCAAGTTCATGGCATTGAGCCAAGAGTGGAGAAGTATACCTGCATGGTGGACCTTCTTGGCCATGCTGGGCATCCAGATGAAACAAAGGAATTTTTCAAAGAAATTCCTTTAATACACTGCACTTATGTTCTTTTATCAAATGTTTATGATGTTCTTGGCAGGTGGGAAGATGTTGCAAAGGTGAGAAAAATGATGAAGGATCAAAAAATGTAAAAGGAATAATGAGTTGGATTGAGGTTAAGAAAATGGTACATACATTTGTTGTTGGAGACAGAGCACACCCACAAACAGAGGAGATATACTCAAACTAGAGGAAATGACTAGGAAAATATTTTTTCACAATATGGAAGAGGTGTAGAAGGAATATATTCAACATAGTGAGAAGCTAGCTATTTTGTACTTATCAGCAAGTCGCTTCCATCAATTTAAGTATGAGTTGCATTCTTGTTGGGATTATTGGTGATGGAAGTAATGCTTCCTAGTGTTACATTGCATAAACAGAACTTGCAATATGATGTCGTGACAATTGATGGTGTTGAATTATTCTCCATGACCTTATTGCTTCCCAGTGTTACACTACAGAAACAAAACATGAAATATGATGTGTTTATAACCTGGGGATATTGGTAGGGACTACTGCTATGTAGCTTCCCTTGTTTAATATTTTAATCATGAAGAGAGATAACCATTTTTACCAAGGTTAATTATTTAATTTCGTAATATCTATGAAACCATGAAATCAGCCAATGTGTCAGGTGTCTAGCCCTTAGGTGATATTCCATAGTAACTTTGTGATAAAGGTTGTGACTAGGCAATTTTAGGTACTCCATTATTGTAAAAACTTGCACACACCTTTTTATAAACCACTAATATGGTGATGTACAAGAGCATTTAGTCCCTGGGGTCTTTTCCTTAGCACACTCATGATATTGTTATGACCAAGAACTAATATATAGGAATATTAATGATTCCACAAGAATGTGATTTTTAATGAAAATGTAGATATGGTAGTATGTTGAGGACACTTAGCCCTTACGTGCTACAACTTAGCACCACATAACTAGGGGCTATGACTAGGAGCTAATATATTGAGAAAATAATAGAGCATACTTTACGAAAGGTCTCAATATGTTGAAGGTTCTAATGGACAAACTGTCGAATGTTCGAAAAATATGTCACATTAAATAATGAGGATTGCACAAAAAAAATCATTTTCAACGATTTGACGTTATAATTAAATTTGATGATTTCCAACAATTTTCAAAAAAATTCTCACTTTGTGCCTTAGATCGTAGAATGCACATCAAACCTCACGCTTTAAATCTCAAGATCCAAATTTCCTTATCACTTTCTCCATGCTTTTGTATTTGGTTGCTTTATACTATTCTGCTTCTTGAGCCTCAAATCACATTTCTTCACATAGCTTCCATCTATAAATGTGCTCACAAACCATACTATTCATATAGCATCAACATTCAAATGCAAGCCCTTAGGCTTCATTAGGCCAACTGTAAATATTGACAAGCTGACATATGGGAGATGTCTCCCTTAACTTTAGGTTTTGTGATATATTGAAAAAGTCTCTACTAACATTGACTTGTATCCATTTGGGTCTCCCCCTAAGTTGATGACTATCTTCCATAGCCCTTTTGATAAGCTTATAAATTTACAAAAAGAAATACATAAGGAAAAGTTATCTTCAAGTCAACTATCATTCACTTTCATATATAGGTAAAAGAAACATAAATAAAATGAAATCTTATTTATCACAACCATCAATCATCAAGGAATTCGACGGAACAAGGGATGGCGAGCGTAGGTTTCGATCCGGAAAACCTAGGCCTTTGGCCTAGGTGATGCAGTCGCCACAGGAATGACACGCAGGTACGGGGTTTGCAGAGCTGGCGGACCCATCGAGCTTGTAGTCTTTGTTGGGCAACCGGTTTAGGAGACAGCTGGGATTAAAAAGTCTTCTTTCAGTCTGGCGACGTTTCCTATCACGGTTTGGGTTTTGTGGAGAGCGGTTTCCTGGAGGTTATACCCGTGAATCTTTCTTGGTGTTATGCTGTTCCGGTCTTTTTGCAAAGCCAGTTTCCTTTGTCTGCAGGCGGTTTTCAGCGCTATTCCCGGGTAACGGTTGCAAGGAGGTGTCGCTATTACGGGGTTTTGTGTGTTTTTTACCATGGTAATCGCAAACGAAACGGTGGAACTTGACCCAACACCTGAAGACATACTCTCGGTTTGGGGAAAGGAGATTAATGAGCAGAATCTCGGTGAGTTCTTTGGGAAAGCAGTCAGTCATGGGTCTGCCTCGTTCTCGGCAGGTGCTTCGCGAGCTTCTAAAATTGCAAAAGGTCTGTTGGACGAGAGTTGGGACCTCTCTGGCGGTCTGGACATTATCGGCAAGGGCTCTGAGGAGAAAAACCCTCAAGCAAAGCTAAGCGCATGGGGTGTCAAGGGTTTCGCTCCATCTGTTGGTAAGTCATTATCTCCCTCAAAAATTTTTTGCCCGACTGGCGGCCTTGAGGATATCATCAGCTCAGCTCAAAATATAGGGATTTGGAGGCCTGTAGGGGGTATTCAAACATCAGGGAATGAGGTCGGCGGTAATTCCCATCTGTCGGCAGTTAACAGAGTCCTTTTCTCAAAAGAATCCTCTCAGCGGCTAGCAGGGTCGGAGGGGTTGTCTACTGGAGCTGGAAGGTCTGCAAAGCAGGGGTACTTTTCAAAATCTCTCGGTGCAGGTAAGGGGTTAGAGGAGGGCTTTTCAGCTGAAGGAGACGTGGGCAGCCCGATTGAAGGGCTGATAGAAACCCCGCCCAGCAATGGGGTTGAACAATCAGCAGGCATTGAAGGTGGGACGCAAAGGGAAGTAGGAGACCAAAACCCTGATCTCGGAGCCAAGGGTGCGGAGTCGGAGCCGCGGAAGACGGGGGAGAAAAGGAAGAAGGCTAAACCTCTGAAGAAGAAGCGTTTTGCGAACTTGGTACTTGGCATGGACGTGCAGGTGGAGGATGTTCTGGATGTGGCAGAGGTCACTCTTGTAGGCAGAATCAGAGGCTGGCCTGTATCAGGCAAATCCATTAGGCAATGGGTGGCGAGTCAGTGGCTGGATACCCCAACTTCTTCTTTCAAAACCAATACGCTGGTAAAAGGTTGGTTCATGGCTAGCTTTGATAGTAAGGAGGCTCTGGAATGGGTCGAGGGGAAGAATTGGGAGTTCGGGAACCGGCCTGTTTTCTTTAAAAGATGGTCCCCTCTTTTCGACGCCTCCAAAGAAAAGGTCGAAGAATTTCCTGTCTGGGTTAGGGCTCCAAATCTGCCCCCCTTTCTCTGGGCGGACTCTGTTTTCAAATCTATAGGGAATCTGTTGGGTACTTTCCTGGATGCTGATAGATCGTATCTCCATACCTATGAAAAAGCCGTGGCAAGGATTTTAGTGAGGCTCAATCCGAAGGATGGCTTGGCAGAATCTATAACATTGCAGTACAAGGAGTATGTCATCGAACAGCCACTGGACTATGAACTCCTTCCTTTTCGTTGCCACCGTTGCCACGAGTATGGGCATCTGGCGAGGGATTGCCCGTTGGGAAGGAGAAGAAGGAGGACTCAAAGCAAAGAAGAGGAGTGGGAGGGGTCTCGGAGGCATGATGAGAATCCGATGGCGGGGTCTGCTCCAAATGGAATTTCTTCGGAAGAGCTCTTACATCAGTCAGCGGAGGGAAAGCCTCAGGAGGACGGTGCCCCGGTGCGTCCTTCAGATGCCCAACCGAATCTGGAATCGCCTCCTGCTGATCCGGCCATCGCTGCTGAAGGTGAAATATCCGGTATGCAGTCCTCTCCAAACATTTCTGCCTTTAATTCTGAATCTATAGTCGGGTGTAGTCCTCTGTTAAAAAATTGTAATGATGTCATGCAAAAAATTGAAAATCTTTCAGTCGATATGCCCTCCTTAAATCTGAACTGTGAGGATTACCCCCCGGTGTGTCAGGGTGTTGGGCCTTCCTCTGTTGCCCGCCATTATAACCTTAGATCCCTCAGTAAGAAGCCTGTTGGTTCGAATGAGATTATGGAGTCTGTAGGTGGGTTAGGAGCTGAGACTTCTAAGAGTTTATCTAAAAAAGGTAGAGGTCGAAAATCCCTTCTTTCAAAAGCTCAAGTTAAAGCAATTTATGATGTAGCTGATGGAAAACAAATGTCAATTCCTGGGGTGCTTAGAGCAGCAAAATCCCCTGAGGTGGTTAAAAAATGATTTGTCTTTCTTGGAACTGTAGGGGTTTAGCCAGTAAACCCAAAAAACTGGCTTTAAAAGACCTTATCTCGCGTCATAACCCGGATATTGTTTTCCTTCAAGAAACCTTGGGCAAAAGCGCTGATATTGAAGCTGCTCTCCGCTCTTTCTTACCGGGCTGGGTCTTCATAGCTATTGATGCCTCCGGTCATTCGGGAGGCCTTGCTATGGGTTTTAAGGAAGGAAGACTGAAGTTGTTAAATTTCTGGGGTCTATCAAATGTTCTGGGATTGGAGGTTGTTTCCCCTGATTTTGATATTCCTCTGCTGTTTGTTAATGTCTACGGCCCCTGTCAGGGTAGGGTTTCTTTCTGGAACGACCTCCTCTCAAAGGGCCTGATAAAGGATAAAAATCTAATAATTGGGGGAGATCTTAATTTTTCTCTGGGGATAGCCGAAGCTTGGGGGCCTCTTGCGAGGGAGGATCCTCTGACAGATTTCTTCTCAAATGTCCTCCTTGCCCACAAGTTGATTGATGTAAATATCATAAAAGCTAAACCTACCTGGAGGAACAGAAGAACGGGGGAGGATAGAATTGCAAAAAGATTGGATCGGTTTCTCATCAGTGAAAGGTTGGCTTCCAATATTCCTTTGTTCAGGCAATGGGTGGGTGAAGGGGGGAACTCGGACCATTTTCCCATTCTGTTGGAAATCTCCAAACCTCCTCCAAAGCCGGCTGCTCCTTTCAAATTTAACGCCTCTTGGCTACAGGAGGACTCTTTCACTAAACTCTTCAATGATACTTGGAGGCATTCGGGTTTGGGGCAATCGGAGAATAAAGGAGCCCTTTTCATGGATAACCTGAAAAGACTTAAGAAAGCAGCCATCGAATGGGCATCAGCTAGGAGGAAAAAACAAATCGAAGAGTTAGTCAGTATTGATGAGGCCCTTGGGGTTCTTGAAGACCCAGAGACTGATGCTTATGCATCTCAGGAATCGAAAGAAAGAATTCTGGCTCTGGAGAAGAGTAGAGCTAAGATTTTACTGGATAGAGAAGAGGAGTGGAGACTGAAAAGCAGAGCTATCTGGTTGAAAGCGGGGGATGAAAATACAAATTTTTTTCACAATTATGCAAAGGGCCGGAGAAATGCAAATACTATATGGAAGCTGAGGGACTCTGAAGGCAGAGAGGCCACATCTTTTGAAGAGTTATCAAATATGGGAAAGAACCATTTCCAATCCCTCTTCTCTGACCCTGGGGGGATCTCTTTACCTGAAGTAATCAGAACTGCCCAAGCTTTCCCTCGTTTTGTGGAGGAGGAAGATGCTGAAGATCTTTTTAGGGAAGTGACAAAGGAGGAAGTAGAAAGTATAATAAAATCTATGGCGAAAGATAAAAGTCTGGGGCCCGATGGATGGACCATAGAACTTTTCTCCCACTTTTTTGAATCTATTGGAGCATAACTTACTGAAGTAGTGGAGGAGTCTAGGGTGAAAGGAGAAATCTATGGTTCGTTTAATTCTACTTTCATAGCCCTCATTCCAAAAAAAGAAGACCCGGGTTCTTTTGAAGATTTCAGGCCTATCTCGCTGTGCAATACCATCTACAAGATCATTGCAAAAATCATTGCGGTACGACTGAAACCTATTTTATCCTCCTGTATTTCAAAGGAGCAATTTGGATTCCTGGACGGTCGACAAATTCATGAAGCTATCGGGGTAGCACAGGAAACTATTCACAGTATCAGGCAAGCAAGCAGGAAAGGGGCAGTGCTCAAAATCGACCTTTCCAAAGCCTATGATAGGGTCAGTTGGACGTATTTAAGGATGCTCTTGACCCATCTAGGCTTTCAGGTGGGTTTTATAAATTGGATCATGGGATGCATCACAAACGTAAACTTTGCTGTTCTGATAAATGGAGCTGCTTCTCAATTCTTTAAAAGCCAAAGAGGTCTGCGTCAAGGTTGCCCGCTCTCCCCTCTGCTATTTCTCCTTGCAGCAGAAGGACTAAGTAGACTGATTTCAAAGGCCAAAAGTTCAGGTTTGGTAAAAGGTTTGGAAGTTGCTGTTAACCTGTTCATTACTCATCTACTTTTTGTCGATGATATTCTTTTGTTTACAAATGGGAACTTAAATGAAATTAAAGAGATTAAACTCATTCTTGATCAGTTCCTGAAAGCTACAAGGCTTCAAATAAATGAAAGGAAGTCTCAATTAATCTTCGAAGGTTTCAGTAGACAAGATGAGATCTTGATTGCATCTCACTTGCCTTTTGGAACCTGTAATATGGAGCAGCCGTTCAAATATCTTGGGTTTTGGCTAAAACCATCCTCCTACAGAAAGCAGGACTGGAATTGGCTGATAGCGAAGATTGAACAAAAAATATCCCATTGGAGTTTCAAGTGGTTATCGCGGGCAGGTAGACTTACTCTGGTAAACTCGGTTCTTCAGGCTATCCCGGTCTTCTGGGCTGCATTGACTTGGATCCCAAAAGGGATTCTTCATAAAATCAAGCAGATTTGCAGCAGGTTTCTGTGGTCTGGATCTAAAGAGGACACTGTTCTTCCTTGGGTGGCTTGGGATAAGATCGCTAGGCCAAAAGATTGGGGTGGATGGGGCCTGAAAAGTCCTATTGACTTCAGTCAATCCTTGGCAGCTAAATCAGGATGGAGAATTATTAACTCGGACAATCTCTGGACTAGAGTGGTTAAGAGAAAGTACATTGACCCTACTCCTCTTGAAGACTGGATTAGGTGCCCAAACAAAAAAGGAAGGAATTGTTCTGTTATTTGGAAAGCCACTACAGAGGCTTTTAAGGTAATTGAACAAGGTCTGGCTTGGCGGGTTGGAAATGGTGAATGTTTGAGGATTGGCAGGGACCCGTGGGTAGGATGCAGTGAAGGTTTTGCTCTATCTCCTGAATTGCTCAATCATCTGGATGATAAAGGAATCAAAAGCCTAAATCAGATAGCAAACATGGATCAGTCAACTATTTGGGGGCAGTCTTGGAAGACTGAAGATGATTTAGGCATAGATCTCATTTGGAGGAATGAATGGCAGCTCTTTCTTCAGGAGCTTAGAAGATCAAATGTTAGAATAAAGGACAGGCTGGATTCCTTGGTTTGGGCACATGCTGAGACAGGGCTATATTCTCCTAAGGCTGGGTACAATTTTTTGATGAAGAAAAAAGGTTGGGATCCTCCTGTTTGGTGGGCAAAGCCTCTGTTTAAACTGAAGTGTCCTAAAAAAGCTAGGATTTTCTTTTGGTGTGCTTTAAAAAACAAGATCCCTACCTGGGAAATTCTTCAATCCCGTTTTAAACAGGGGCCTGGTAGATGCCCTTTATGTTTTGCAGATTCAGAATCCATTTCTCATCTGTTCCTCGCCTGCCCTTTTACAAAGCAAGTCTGGATTGAAGCGGAAAAGCTCTTGAACGCCAAAGTTAGGTGGGAGGGGGATGTTTTGTCCACAGCCTGGGAATATTGGTGGAACCATTTCCACGAGAAGAATCTGAGAAACTTGCCTCCCATCATCTGCTGGGGCATTTGGATTGCCAGGAATCGTAGTATTTTTAGAGAATTTTCGACCCCAGCGGCAGCTATTGCTATTCAAAGCAATGCCATTCTCGCCAGCATTCCTGAGCCGGATGGTCCTGTAAAAAATGACCAGCGGAAGGAGCTTCGTCTTAGAGATGGGATACCGTGGGCTTTCTTTGACGGGGCAGCCCAAAATAATATCACAGGAGCTGGGATTTGTATTCATCTTAGTGCTTCTCACTCGCTAAAAGCCTCGGTGGGCCTTGGGATGGGAACAAATAACTTTGCAGAACTCTCAGCCTTAAAACTCCTTCTTTGCTGGCTCATCCACAAAAATATCCTTGCAGTTCAGATTTTTGGAGATTCGATGAATGTTGTTAATTGGGCCAGTGGAAAATATAGATGCCAGCATTACATGTTGATGCCTTTATTAGAAGAAATCCAAACTTTAAAGTTGCAGTTTCATGTATTTTTTATTGATCACATCTACAGGGACAGCAATGAGGAGGCAGACCGGCTTTCTAAAGAAGGTATGCAGCAAGCTGTGGGCGCATGGAGAATAACCGAACAGCTTCAGGATCAGATCCGTGTGTCGGATCTCCCTCCAAACATATAATGCTTTTTGTCTATTCTTATATGCACTAGTTTATCAGTGGTTTTATATGAAAATGGTGGCATATGAAAATTGTGTTTCTTTTTATATACTGTTATGCTCTGTTTTGATAGAGCGGGTTGTGAACTGTGTTACTGTATGCGTTTTCTGGGTTGTTTTCCTCATGAAAGGAGACCCAGGAGACATCTTGGATTTCAGTTTCTTTTTGGTATGGCTGTACAGGCCGGGTACAGGAGTCTTATAGAGTTCTGTAGGTATGCTTGATGCTCTTACTCAGAGGAGCTTTTGCTCCTTCTCATGCAGTTTTTGCAGAATGTTTACTCATATGCTATGTAACTTTTTTATTCCTTATAAAAAAGTTCGATTTTTTTCCTTGGAAAAAAAAAACCATGAATCATGAAAATATTTTGTGAGGACAACCAAGGATGTTTCTATAGTTTTCCATGTTCCTTTATCTAGTGGTACTCTTGGTGCATCATATTAGATCATGTTAGTCTATAATCTTGTGATATATATAGGTCAAGACAATATCTAAAACTTATTGACACGTCACTTCTCATTGTAACATAATAACTACAAAAGAAAACCAAATGAATATATGGGTAGCAACGTGGTGAGTCCTGGTATTGCACCAAGAGTGTTGCAAGTCCCAGGGGCTCCTCAACTCTATTTATCAACCTGGGGTTTGTACAAATTTCAAGGTGACAATGCTATATACACAGTAGATGGAATTCTACTCATGCCACCCTCAACTAGGTCATTTTATCATTAGGGCTCCAAGGCCATTCTTCTATTGAATTAGGGGCAAATTAACTACTGAAAGTGCAATTCAAAAGCTAGCTCTAATGTAGACAAAGTAAATGATTTTGAAATCTAACTTGTAGATGCTACCAACTTGTAAATGTTACTGAATCAATTCATGAAAGAACACAAGAGCTATGCTACCTACATAAATGAAACTACACTAATTTCAATCAACCATCTAGCTATAAAATTCACTTGTAAACATGAAATTATTCTACCAACTCATAACTCAAGATTTCATGCATCATCTATCTAATTCACACTTTCATATAAAGTAATGTTCTACTTGCGGAAATCTGTGATAAAGAAACTAATGTTATTCTCTCTTGCAGTGAAGGAAAAAGGAAGGTTCAAATGGCCTAGGTGCTACCTTTGATCATATAGTCCAAGCTGGGGGTTAAACCTGCTTCTAAACTAAGTCAAACTTGCATTATAGGTCAAAACAAGGGCAAAACAGACTGCTACAGGCACACTATAGGAAGTTGCTACATGATCCCTGTATTGCTATAGGAAGGCCTATAATGCTATAGGAAGGCTACCAAGATGGTTTAGAGGGTAATAATGATGAGATCAAGGAATTGAAAGGTGGATGAAGGTTGTGGTAGATGGATTAAAAGTGACCAACACCCTAGCCAAGCTCAACACTTCAGTAAGGCCAATTTTGGACTAAGAGGGCTCCTCATAGTGACCTAAAAGACAGATCTCAAAAATGATATTTGAGATTCATCAAAAGAGGGTGGAGAAGTCCTAGATGGAGGTGGTGAAAAGGACCCTTTCCTATAGATCCAATAGCCCCGCAACATCACATGTACATGCTCTCTTATCATGCACAGAATATCATAACCAATGGTGGAAAAAATGAGTTGAATTTACAAACTATGTAACTTATGCCAAAAGACTCTGATCTATGCAATGAATCAACTTCTAATCTACAACAATTATATGCAAAAGATGATAAATAATGTAGACATTTTTCCCAGAAATCAAAAACAAGAAATCATCAACATAATGATTTTGGGCCGTGATTGTAGATTCCTCTAGTTAGGCTCCCATGGGAGAGATGAGATTGAGGCAATAGTCACAGGCTTTTTAAGGAAATATTTTCTAATAAAATGCAACAACTAACAAACATTGTAAGCTAAAAAAAGGGAATATCAATACACAAGAGTGACCTAAGCTACTGGGGTTGGGCCCAAACCCAAGAGCCTCAGCCCTATGAAACTAACTCAATGATGGATCAATAAGAAAATTCTCATTATCATTGTAGAAATATCAAATACATCACATAACAAGTCAAAAATAGCAGTAACAAGTGCTTGAGCTCAATAGCTTCTTAGCTAAAAACAAAGTTCGAATCCTAATGAGCTCTTTGGCATGTTTATTTATACAAAAGGGTATCTACCAACATCTCCCTAGAAAATAGATATGTTTGTCTCCTAAAACTCGAGAAAGGTGGATCTAGATCTTCCTTGAACTACATTGGCTTGGTTGCCAATGACCTCATCCTGCTTGGCTGCCAATGACTTCAAGTTGATGAGAGATAAAGTGGTGATCTTTGCTGATTGAAGGAGTTAAGGATGTGTACAACCTCCTAGAATCCCTCCCTGTTGTCTACTCTGAGCTCCTACATTGAAATCATCTCAAAATTGCTCTAATCCCTGCATTTAAACCATATTAGGCCATATGACATAGCAACACATCTTTCACCCCTAACACTAAGCATAATATAACAAAAATTGTAAATAAATGTGAGAAAGAGATGATTTTAAAGTTGGAGGATGGAATTTTAATCCTTATGATATACTTATTGATGAGCCTCATCATCACCCCCCTACTGAAGTTGTTGCTCATCCTCTAAGTAAATAATTCATCTATGTCCATGCATTTCATTGCCTTGGTGGCCTCTCTGACATCCGAAGGCTCCTCAGATGGTGTGCCTTCTTGAGGATAGAAACCTACATTTTTTTCTAATTATGTCCACTGCTTCCTCTCCTCTTCTTCATTTATTCTGTCCTATAGGCCTAGTATCAAGGGTTGAGTGAGCTTGAGTCCAATCCAATTGATTTTTAATCTCTGCATGAGTCTTTTGTGCAGGGTTGTCCCTTCCAATGCATTCCTCAACCTTTTAGGAAAGTGATACTCCCTAATCTACAGACTCTGGGGTAAGCCATTCCATCTTCTCTGGCAGGCTTATTGGATTTATTTCCCTAACAACCTGGGTGTGTCTTCAAAGTTTGAGATGTCTTGTTCCTGGGTGGCAAGGTATTTGGGTGCTAGATCAAAATCATTGGAGATGATGCTATGATTTCTAATGAAAATCATTGGACTTATCTGCTCTGCCATGATATATAGTGGTTATTTTTCTTCCTTTTCCATTACTTTGTTTACCTCCTCAGCTTTGGCCTCCTCGTGAGTCATCCAAGATATTAGAGCCATCAGTTGCATGTCCCCCAACTTTGCATTTGGAACCCAAATAATCATATCATTTAAGGTGAGGTTATGCATGTAGAATTCAGCCAAATTTTATTTGTCTTCTATGCTACTTTGGTCACATAATTCAATGAATTTTTTGTAGTCTTGAAATGACATGGATCCATGTTGTGCTAGGGTCTTGATTTGGAATTGCATCCACTCCTCTTTGAGAAAGATTTCATAAGACTTGGATGGTTTTCTACACTGTAATGCCTCCTTGGAGAGACTTGCCATTATGTCCAATTGGGTTTCCTTCTCCTACACCTTCTCCCTCATCCATGTACTTTATGCTTGTAGTTTTTCCCTGAGTGTGGACTCTTTCTTTCTTACCTCACTTAATTCGTTTCCACCTTTTTAGACTTATAAATTTTCATCCATCTATGGGTTCTTCCTCTGTGAATTGCGAACTTTTGGGGAATAACTCTCCCTTTTTCAATGAATCTATAATAGGAGCTCAAACTAGGTTTTGGACTAGGCTCCTAGAGCTTTGGGAAGTCCTCAAATGTTTTTGGGGAATATTCTTCCTCCTATACCTGTTGTGTTACCTTTAGCTCCTCTTGTTGCTCATTCTACCCCTCTTGTAACACCCTCTGTTCTTTTTGTAGCACACTCTGTTTTTCTTGTATCATGCTCTGTTTTTCCTATAGCATGTTGTGTTTTTCGTGTAGCTTCCCTCTTCCTTTTTGTTGGAGGGTCATAGGTTTCTTGGGTTGTTTAAAGGAGGTTGATATAGTGGTGGGCCTCCTTACATATCCTATAGGAGTCTTTGATATGTTTTCTAGATATGTGACCTATTCAACTTTTGTTTCAGTGGGCCCCACCTCCTCTTTCATACTTAGGGACTCTTCAATTGTGATAAGGGCCTTTGTGAGAGTTTGAGGCCTTCCTTGTTTGATCCTGATGCTTTTACTAGTCTTAAAGTAGAGGGGAGCTTACCTTTGCCTCTTCTTTTTGGGTTTGACTTAGGTGATCGAGGTAGATAAGGTGGAAGCTACCTGATTTTCATTGGGTCTTGGAGACAAACTTGTTTTCTTTGGGGATACCTGTGCTTCTCTAGATTCAGTAGTTTTCTCAGGGCTTGGTTTTTACTGTTTCTCCCCCTCTTCCTCTTCAACTCGATCTTTTTATACCTTTGCCTTTGATTCTTCCTCTATCCTCTCTACATTTGTCTCTCTTTCCTCTTCTGCCTCTACCCCCTCTTCTTCCTCTTCATTCCCCTCTCTTCCTCCAACACTAGAGGTTGGGGTCTTAGTTAGTGTGAAGGTCTGTCTGTCAATGGAGGTACCTCTATCCATATCAATGAATTTTGACTAAAGGACAAGGATCATTATTTTTTTCAAGGCATCCACCACTATTAGTTTAATGAGTCCATGGTGGCATAAGTGTTGGTGTTTTCCCTCTCCCACTTTTTGACTCATGTCCCATATGGACTGTAGGAGGAAGTATGGTACACTTAGTAATTGTGCCAGGGGAAATTTTGCTTGAAACCTTAGTTCATGGAGTAATCTAAAATGGTAGCCATATACCACACTCATCCTTCCTTCACATGAGATGTTTTTTAGGATATTGTAGGCCACCTTGTCCTAGGGATAGAGTAGGCTTTCCCTTTTAAGTCCATTCTTGTCTTCAATGGGATTTTCATCGGCAGTGAAGAAACTCTTTTTAGTAGTGGCATTGGTGGTTTTTTCTTCGCTGCCTCATTTGATCCCTAGGTGTAGGGTTGTCACCCTTCTAATTAGCTAAGGACTGATTGAAATAGCTAATCCCCTTACCACAGTGGTGGAACTGACTAATCTTTGAGATTTCAGGGCCATGGAAAATTCATATGCAACATTATCATCATTATATCCCTTCAACAGTTCAAAGAATCCTAGCCATTGATGTCTTCTAAAAATGTCTAACGCGAGAGGGTGGATATGGATTCTTTTAGTGTCTGAGGGTTCCCTTCTACTAAATCCTCCCCCCATCTATTTTCTATGTTTTCGACTAAGTGAAGGAGAGATGCTTCCTGGAATACCTTTGATGTGTAATTTAGTGGTAGTAGAGGGTTGAAATCCCTGGTTGTTGATAATTGCCTATATTTCCTCTAATTTACAGCTAGAAAAGTTCTTTCATTTCACAATTTCACTAATATTTCCTGTAGAATTTAGAGTGCATAAGCATACAAGTTATGGATAGATCAAGGAGTGGGTGCACTTACTTTTTACCACATGGCCTGGGATAAAGATAATAACTTGGAGACCAATTCGACCCTTGGTATCATTCCTTCACCCTTTTAGTTTTCCTGTAGCAGTCTCTCGGGCTTCCTGTAGCATTTGTAGGCTTAGTATAGCTTCCTCCTATAGAAGTGGTAGAGAAGGGTTCGACTCTCCTCGATGTCACCCTGAGCTTGTCCTCACCTTAACAATTTTTGAAATGAGCATCAATGCAAGACAATTTGAGCCCCAATAAATAATATGCCATTTTTGGCTTAGGCTTGGAGTGCTATGATGACTTGGTAGATACATGAGGTTTCCTCTTTTGGACCATTGTCCCCATTTGGAGTAACCATTGCCTCATCCCTAATAAGCAACACCAACTCTCTGCAATCCTAACTTGACTAATGTGACACCTCCATGTTGCATGAGTTCTCACCCTCACCTTTTGTTTACTAACTGAGGGTGGCCAAGTTAATTGGCCACCTCCATCTTATTAAAATACCACCTCTCGACATTTACACATTTTTCATTATTTACACATATGGAGGAGATGAGAGTTTTCCATACTTGTGCCTACCTCGTGATCGACTGATGCAGGAATGTGCATGCTCGAGCTGGAGATTTCTATTGTCATCAAGGGAGTTGAATTTTTGTGTTCTTTTCTTTCCTATGTATATATTCTTTGCTCTTTATGTTATTTGATTGTTGTTGTTGTTATATGTGCATGTACCTTTTTTATGTCCAAGTTGTTGTTGTTGGTGGAGAGTCTTGTTTGGAGTTGTATGACTACTTCAACATGCCTCATGAGTTAGTATCACCCCCCCTATTAATGAAAAAAATAATAATATGGATTTCTGTGAGGTTTTTGTAGGTTGCTATAGGAGGAGGTTCTTTTCCTGTAGCAAAACGTTTCTTCTATTCTAGGGTCTTCAAACTTCATGGGGGTGATAAGAAAGGCTGTAAAGGGTCTGGAGGATGATGTTAAGACTATGGGGGAGTGGTGTAGATTTGCGAAAATGGAGAGGATGTGGTCTATGTGCTTCTCTAGAAATTCTTATAGGGTAAGACAGAGTGGAGGGATTTTAAAGAAAAATATAATTTTTTCGTGAATTGGGATGGATGAGTGATGGATAGATGGTGGGCCATGGTTGGGGAACCTTATTTATCCTTGGAAAGGTCATGCTTGGTGGTCATTTCATTCGGATTTCCCTCCTGTATATTTTTAGAGCCCTCATATGACCTTCCTGTAGCAATTACAGGTCCTTTTTGTCGCAATCTAGAGAGGGGGTGAAATTTGAATTTTTCAGCTAATGGGATGATGGGGAGTAGTGAGCACATCAGTTTGCATGGTGGATATGAAGTGGATGGAGGGAGGAGTGGAGAGAATCTTCACGATGATGGCCCTATAGCTATGGAATCCGCCATTGTCTACAAACCTGCAAAATGACAAAAAAATTAAGAGATGTTATGGATCCATGTCCTGGACATTTTCCTTTGTTTTATTCCTTCTCTTTTAATTTATTATTTTTTGAGACATACATGCTACCTTAGGAGAGGTTTTCAACCTATATGCCTGCCTTGGGCACCTCAAGAGAGGTTTTCAACAAGGTATCTTTATCTTTTCTTATTTTTCTTTACTCGTGCACTTCCTCGGAGAGGTTTTCAACTAAAGAGTTGGCCTCAGATGCCTCACAAAGGTTTTCATGCATGCCTTTTATTATTTTTCTTTTTTCAAGGCAGTATCTAGAAATGTTGTGGGCTGGAAGCTGACACTTCCAATCACATTGGCCTCTCTGTTGATGGTGCCGATGAATTCTTCCTTAGACCTAGGTTTTTTGTATACCTTCAACCTGTAGCCATTGACAAATAATCGGATCCATTCTTCATCGATGGTCCTGATTTGAATAGCTCCATTTCCATGACATTTCTCTCTCAGGTATGGGCCTAACCATCTTGTCATCAATTTTCCTTTGAAATCCTTGAACCTAGAGTCATATAATAATGCCCAATCACCTTCCTAAAAACTGTTTTCCTTGATAGGCATATCATGGTAGACCCTCCATTGCATTTGTATAACTTCAATGTGTAGGAGGACCTGCATTTTGAACTCATCCAAGTCATTCAAATAGAGTAGCCTCTCATGTTATGCTTTAGTGACATCTAAGTCCAATTGGGTTGCCATTGTCAAAGTATTATACTCAAACTCAATAGAGAGCAGAGGTTTCTTTCCATAAACTAGATCATATGGAGTAAAATTAGTAGTTGTTTTCCAATTTGTGTTATAGGTCCAAGTGGCCTCCACTAACCTATGTACTTAATCCCTGTTGCTGCTGCTCACAACCTTGGTGAGGAGGATCTCCAATGCACTATTTGTAACCTCTGCTTGTCCACTAGCCTAAGGGTGATAGGCAATAGATTTTTTGTTTTTGATATGATGCTTCTTTAACATATTCTTGATCAAATGTGATGTGAGTTGAGCTCCCTGATTGGTCACTATCTCTCAGGGATATCCAAATTTGTAGAAGACATTCTGCCTTAAGAACTCAACCACTTTCTCCTTTATTGTTGCCTTGATAGCCTTTGTCTCAGCCCACTTTGTCAAATAATCAGTGCACACAATGATGTACTTTTTCTGCCCTAATGGTGGATCAATTGGAACAATGAAATCAATGCCCCACTTGTCAAATGGCTCCAATTCCACCTGGGGTTGTAGGGGAATTTCATCCTTGGGTGTGGGTTTCCCCATCCTCTAGCACTGATAACATTTGTTGGTACACCTTCTTGCATCTTGCTGGAGAGTGGGCCAATAATAGAAAACTTGTAGAGCTTTGAGAGTTGTTCTCTTGGAAACAAAATGACCTCCACATGGCCGATCATGATAGGCTAAGAGGATGTCAAATATTTCCTCTCCCCTAACACATCTCCTTAAGATCTGATCTAGTCCCCGCTTGAATACATTCCCCACAATCCAATTGAAAAGGGTGCTCTTCCTTACAATTCTTCTCTTCTCCCTAGATGAAAAATTTGGAGGAAATATTGTAGAAACTAGGTAGTTGGGTATGTTAGCGGATCATCGACCATCCCTTCATCACCTACAGGCAAAGTAAGTCTAGACATAAAAAATTTAACTACATTTTCTTTTCCTGGATTGTCAATGATAGTTAAATAAACTTGTTGTAACAATAGCAACCATCTAATGATTCTAGCATTCACATCCGACTTATTCATCAATTATTTGATAGCTTCATGGTCAATATGAAAAAAAAAAATGTATTGTGTGGTGTAGTGTCTGAATTTGTTTACGAAGTGTACAACAACTAGGAGTTCTTTCTCATTTATAGTTTAGTTCAATTCAGCCTTAGACAATTTTTTACTAATGAAGTAAATGGCATAAGGCAACATACCATCTATTTGTCCTAAGGATGCCCCCACATCTTTGTTAGATGCATCAACATGGATATGGAAAGGAAGTTCCCATTATGGGCCCCTGAGTATGGGTGCAGTGGATAATTTCTCTTTCAAGATCTCAAGGGCCTCTTGGAAGCTATCTGTCAAGTAGAATTCTGATTCATTAGCTAGAAATCCAAAAAATGGTGAGGAAACTTTACTAAATTCCTTGATAAACCTCCCATAGTATCTAGACAAGCCCAATAAACTCCTAACATACCTCTACTTTTGAGGTGAATGGACCCTTTTTATGATGGAAATTTTGTTCGGTTGCATTTGTATTCCCTCCTGAGAAATTGAATGGCTAAGGATAGTCTGTGCATTCATTAAGAATTCACACTTCTCAAGACTAAGTGAGAGGTTCATTTCAATGCAATTCTTAAGGACTTTCCCCAAGTTAAAGAGACCCTCCAGGAAGTCACACCCATAGGGAGTGAAATCATCCATGTAGATTTCTATAGAGTCATGAACCAACTCAACAAATATGCTTAGAACTTCCCTTTGAAAAGTGGCAGGGGCATTACATAAACCGAAATGAAGGACCCTATAAGAAAAGTACCCCAAGGACATGTGAATGTAGTTTTTTCTTGATCCTCATGGTTGATCTGGATCTGATTGTAACCACTGAATCCATCTAGGAAAGAGAAGAACTTCTTCCCTACCATCTAAAACTTGATCAACGAAAGGTAAATGGAAATGGTCTTTCTTGGTGGCTTTGTTCAGTTCTTTGTAATCCACACATATCCTTCATTTCCCATTCTTCGTTGGGACCAAAACTAGATGGAAAACCCACTCACTATCTGCGATGGGGTATATGAAACCTACATCCAACAATTTTTTCAACTCTTCCTTTACTATGTCCTTGAGGGATGGGTTCATTCTCCTCTGAATTTTGTGCATAGGTTTGCATCCCTCCTTGATGTAAATGTGAGGATTATTGAAGGATGCAACCCCTTAATTTCTTTATAGTTCCAAGAAAAAGCATCTAAGTGCTCTCCCAACATTTTGCCCAACTTCTCTTCTTGGTTGGCTGAGAGAGATGGGTTAATGTTCAAGGTTCTAGATGGACCAAATTCTACAACTTTGACATGTGCAGGACTTGGGTCAGCTAAGCATAATTCATTCCAAGGATTACCCTCATATTCCTTTACAATCTCAACAAGAGGCATAGTATTGGCGGGTTGGTTCTAAAGGATCTGGTGAATGAGGCCATCGTCATTAGGTTTCCCCCATCTTATAAAAAATATAGGGTACATATTAGATGGGATGTTGTATGATACACTTCATCTTCCTCCTCCTTTTCTAACAATAGGGGTAAGTCATTCTTGATGGATGGTTGAGAAGGAGGGTACAATACCAATTGTTTGGACAAATTCCCATTCTTAATGGTCATGTTACCGACATTGCAACTTATGTAAGCATCAAAGTGGCTAACAATGACCTTCCCAGGATGACAAGATAACATTGAATTTGGTTTTGGGCTAGAGAACCAAGAATTCAGTAGGATACTCCTAGGAGTCAACATAGACCATTACATCTTGAACAATTCCCTTGGGAGCCTCTTTGGATCTATCTACAAGTTTCAGCACTATAGTGGTGTTTCTCAAAGATCCTTGGAGCTTTAATTTTATAATGGTTTCTTTAGTCATCAAATTGATGGCAGCCCCAAGATCAATCAAGGTGTGAGAGACAATGATGCCATTACTGTGCACATTTACCACTGGACTTCCAGGGTCTATATATTTTGAACAAATCACTCTCCCCAACATCAAATCAGATAATTGACTAATAACATTGATGGTGGGGGTGTCTCTTTCTATCCTCCCAGGTTGTTTGAAATATTACTCTTTGATAATATTATTGTATATGAGAACATCCTTAATAGCTTGGAGGAGGGGTATTTTAACACATACATTCTTTAATTCTCCTAGAAGTTCAGTCTCTTTTGGGGTGTGTTGGTTAGAATGGATATATATCTCAGGAAAAGGTGGTGGATTTACTTGAGGGCTACTCTCTTCATTTTCCACTTCAAGCTCCTAGGTGGAGATGGAGGTTGGTTATCTGGGAGCACTCTTCCAGACATGAGGTTGATTTCTTGAATCTCCATAGCATAGGCAGGGTAAGATGTCTCTGAATTGTAGACCTATTGTGCTTAATTGTTATTTGGGTTCAGATTGGGTTGAGAAGGCATGTGAGGTTGCTTGGGTGTAGCAAGATGAGTGAGTTGTGGTTGAGATGGAGGTGGAGGCAGTAAAGTGGGAGGTTGGTTGAGTTGAGGCCTCCACCCTTGTGAAGGGTTATTCCACTAATGATGTGGAGAAGCATATGGATCAAATGTTTGATTGATAGGTTGGGGAGGATATTTAGGTGCATAAGGCCAAGAAGGAGGTGTGGACCATGATTGATGAGTGGAAGAGTACCAAGGTGGCAAGGCTGAATTCTGGTTGGGATGGTAATAAGAGTAGGATGCACCTTGCATGCCATGCTGGTATGAAAAAGGTCCTTGAGGCCTCCTTTGATTGATAAAACAAAGTTATTCAGCCCCACCTTCTGTCCCTTGGTATACAATTTTTAATCTAGACAAAGAAGGACATTTATCTATGGCATGGTTTTCCTCACAGACTGAGCAGACCTCTATGAAATTTAATGGACATTCATTTTTTGGGCTGGGCCTTCTAGTGAATTTACGAAAAAAAATAGTTAAGGCCCTCTCCACTTCCTACTATCTCCTCTTGATATGCATGGTATCCATTTGCAAAGAAAATGTATGCAACATTTCACTTTTAAGGTTCTCCAAACTGTTTCCAATTTCATTCTTGATGGATGTTATGGAGGGATAAGAACTGACCAAAGCTTGACTAGCCCTACCCTTCATCCTAGCATCCCTGGAGTGGTTCTTGAACAATGTTTCGATGTCTTCATAGGATAACTAATAAATGTCTCCCCTAGACAACATGTTGAGGGTTTGCGGCATATCCTCCCTGATCGCTTAGAGAAGAACTAACTTGAGTGATTCAAGATCAAGGGTGCATCTGGCCCTCCTATAAATGAGCTAGAATCTCTCCTCATAGTCCTCTAGGGATTCATCATGTCCAAGGGTTATTTTAAATATTTCTTCTTTGGTTTCTTTGGACCTATAGTAGTCCCTGTAATTGTTGTTAAAGGCTTGTTTCATTTGAGCCCATGTAGTGATGTTATCCCCAAGAAAACACATAAATTAGCATAAGGCTGCATCCTTAAGGGTAGACGGGAGTAACTTTAGCTTTTGGTCATCATAGGTATAATCATATGTCCTACAGACAACAAAAATATCAAACATAAAGGTATCAAGGTCCTCAGAGGTTAATCTATGGAAGTGAGGAAGGGTAATAGGGCTTATATCCTTCATTTTAGCCTCGCCATTAGTCTCTCTGATAGAGAAAATCTCCTCATTCTTGTTTTCAACCATGTTTTGGATAGGTGAAATGGGTTCTTCTTCTTCCCCAATAGGTTCTTCAAAACTCTCAGGTTGTTCACCTAAGGGGTCTTCTAACTCCCCTGTAGTCAGAGAGGAAAGCTGACAATCAACGAAGAAGAGTGAAGGTTGATTGTTTGAGGGTGTGGGGATGTTTGGTAATAATTTTCTTTGAGTATCTCTATTCCTACAAGGCATGAAAGAATATTTTTCTTCTATTATGTGTTTTTTTTAGATCTGGATGCAAAAAATAAAGCAATCCTTAAGCATAAACAACATCTACCTAGACACCTCCTCAGGAACGACAGCAAAAAGTGGTGAGATCTGGTATTGCACCAAGAGTGTTACAGCTCTCAGGGGCTCCTCAACTGTATTTATCAACCCAGGGTTTGTACAAACTTCGAGGTGACAGTGCTATATACACAGTAGATTTAATTCTACTCATGCCACCCTCAACTAGGTCTTTTGATCATTAGGGCTCCAAGGCCATTCTTCTATTGAATTAGGGGGAAATTAACCACTGAAATTTCAATTCAAAAGCTAGCTCTAATGTAGACAAGGTAAATGCTTTTCAAATCTAACTTGTAGATGCTACCAACTTGTAAACTATACTAAATCAATTCATGAAATAAAACAAGATCTATGCTACATGTAGAAAGGAAACTACACTAATTTCAATCAACCATCAAGCTATCAAATTCACTTGCAAACAGGAAATTATTCTACCAACTCATATCTCAATATTTTATGTATCATCTATCTACTTCACACTTGCATATAAATTAATATTCTACATGTGCCATAAATAAAGGTCGAAGGTTTTGGAGCAAACTTTGAGGTCGGCAACACTGCATCTCTAAAAACCTAGGTCTACCTTTGCAGTTTTCCCCCTGAGGCTGCCCTCGGATTACCGAGGTGTTCGGCCACCTACTCTCTCCCTTACCTCTCTCCCATGGAGGAGTCAGATGATGGCCTTGATTCACCCTCCTTTCGTGATATGGTCACGGGTCAACCGACAGAGTAGGAATCTTTCTTCACCAAGTTGGCTTCATGCATAACCTTTCACTCCTCTAGCACAAGCTCTAAAGCTAGGGAAAAATGGCAAGAGAAAGGGAAGAGAATTGATGCTCAAACTACCAAAGGCACTACCTCTGCAAATAATTCAACTATTGAAGCAGACACCACAGAGGGTCAGCTGCAAAAGGATAGAAAAAAAACAAGAAGAAACTACAACCCAAAAGCCAAAAAAATCCTAGACTTGGAAATCCAATACCCAGGGGTAGCTGTTTATAGAGACTATATGTAAGAACATGTAGTAATCTCCAAATTCATGGGCATCTCGCCCACAAAGAAGGCATTGAACTAGTGGATACAAGCCAAATGGAAACAAAAAAGAGAAATCAGACTCCAACTAGGTTCAAAGGGGTTCTTTATAGTCATTTTTTAATCTCTTAGAAGATAGAGAAAATATATTTGAGGGAGGACCCTACTTCTTCAACTCTGCAGGTCTGTATATGAGATTCTGGAAAGAAAACTGCACTCCTGAGAAAGAGGACTTCACTAGATTCTCGGTTTGGGTTCACTTCTATTCTCCACCAATTGATTATCGTGCCCCTTCTGTCTTTAAAGGCATTAGAGACCAATTAGGTGAATACATAAAAATCTCTGAAGGCACACGAAGTGGAAATTATGTCTCTTATGCCATAATATCCATTTATATTGATGTCTTTAGAGCCCTTCTTGAAGCCATAAACTGATATTCAGGGATGAAGTCTGGCTCTAGAGCATTTACTATGAACACGTCCCATTCTGGTGTAGAAAATTTCATGAACATGGACACATCTTTAGGGATAGTCTGTGTTAGCCTCCTATTGCAATAGGTGTTCATATTTCATGATTGACAGTTGAAAATGCTAAATATGTCATCTTTTCATGCTGCAAAGTTCCATATTTCCATCAAGGCCCATTTTTGAAGAATCGTAACATTTTGAAGAGTTTTTACAGTTAAGGAAAAGCCAAACAACTTAATCTTGGCTTCCCTAGGTTTAAATTGCTTGTTTTAGAAGATAGAGGATGTATATCTGTCCAAACTGTTTAATCTTGGCAGATTGGTAGATAGGTAGAGAATCTTGGGCACTCAACAGCTTAATCTGAGCCCCTGGATGCAATAAGGGTAGATTTAGAAAGGAGGATAGCCAAAAGAAAAGTTGAAAAGCTGGGTTTGCTAGTTCAAGTGCACCCAAACCAAAAAGAAGAAAAAAATCTAGGTAAGTAGGCCGAGTAGGTAGTTCTGAGGTGGCAGAATGATGATTTGTGATCCATTTCATGTTTTCAAATATTATATCTATTCAGATCACAAGTATAAGGCATTTTTCCATTTGGAGCAGCTCAAGCGAGGCATGTCTAACTTCCTCTTCTTCCTCTTCCCCAAAACATTCACTAACTTCCCCTAAAGAGGTCAAGATATGCTTGACATCTCTTAAATTCATCATTTTTCATATAATTTGCCTATGTAAATGTCTACTTTGCTTAGGAGTACTCTTATTCATTCTATAAGTCATATCTCCCCTTTATAGCCTAAGATTTCTATCCTTAGTGCTTTCTTCACACTTTCATGTTAACCACTAACTCTATTATGTAAATCCCTATCTATTTCCCCTTCCCCTTATTAAAAATATGTATAGAAACCCCCTAAATACATATCCCCTCCCCCTGGTTGAAAAATAACCATAAGTTCGCTTGGGAATTGCTGCCTGAAACTTAGCAAGAACCCTCATTTTGCCCCTCTAAACCATCTTCCAATGCAAAGGACCCCTTCCTATGCACAAAATTCCTCTCCAAATGTATAAAAATCATCTTTGGCCTTGTTTCTACCTTTTCCAAGGCATAAACCCCTTTTTTAAGGCCTAAAACCCTTCTCAAAACACATGAAATCCCTCTTAAGTGCCTTTGGACTCTTTCCAAGGCATGAAAACCCTCTTTTTAGGCTATCAAACCCCTTCCGAGGCCTCAAGAATCCCTCATTTTTCTTAAAAACCCTTCTCCGAATCATTATAAACCCCTCCGATCTCATATTTCCTTCCCCCGATTGCAATAACCCTTTGCCTATGCATAAGGCATGCCTCCAATCCACATCCTCATCCCTCTGACGCGATATCGCTGTTGGAGGTCGCAGCGAAAAGAGTTGGCCCATATATGCATTTCTCTGATGGAAAACCGCCGATGGGATATCGCTATCGGCGATCGCAAGAGTTCTGCGCCCATATTACAATGCCCCCGCCGATCGCCGATGCACCGATTTAATCGTGGTCATCGAATCGGGCCCTCAGATCTGATGGCCCATATTCAGTCACGTCCCCCCCCATATCGCTCCGCCCATATATCGCTTTGTGCCATTGCTCCTCCCAATGGTCGATCGGCAATGCGATATCGGCGAACGGCCCATCGCTTGCATATATATATATATATATATATATATATATGGCACTTCGCCCCCCGATAGTGACATGCCGATTCAATCCTAGCCGTTGGATCTGCCTTAGCGTGATCCAATGGCCACGATATGTTTAAAGCTATAGTGATCGCTCCCGCCCCATTTTTGATAAAATTTCATGTTTTAAGGCATTTTCGCCTTATGAAGGAAAAGAGGCATTTCTTCAATATTTTCACAGCTGCGCATGTGTGCGCTCCGGACAAGGAAAACTTGATCATTCTACATCATTTTTTATTGCTCCAAAGCACAAAATTGCTCCAAATGCAGGATTTTGGCCTCGGCAAAGCTATCAGTGTCCATTCCTTCTCCTGTTTTGCAGTTTTCTTCAGATATAGCATTGATTTGATCGGCCACCGCTGATACTCGTCCAAAGGCCACAGAAATCATTTACAGCAGTTATTTTTACCTTGAAAACGTAGAAAAGGGGCGATTTGACAATTTCAAGCATATCAAGGCAGAGAAAGCGGCCCGATTCAAGTGTTAAAGAGTATTAGAGGAATTATAAAGCCCAGATCCATTTAAATAGTATCAGTGAAGTGGCAAAGAGTATCAGATCGACAATGTCAAAGCAGATGAACAATAAAGAGACCCAAACAAAGTCAAGTAAGTGCCAAAACATAGTTAAAGCCATTTAAAGCTGAATCACATCAGATTTAATTGGATTCAGAGCCACCTAAAGGCGACAGAGCCGAATATAAAGAAGCAGAGCAAGTGTCAAAGTGCAGTTATGATAAATGGCCAACTCAGAGCTCCAAAATCCCATATTAACTCATTTTTTGATGCTGCTGCCTCCAGCACAGCTTAGATGGATATTTGTTGCATTTATTTCAGTAGAGATTAGGTTAGAAGCACCCATTTCATCAGATTTGTTTAAGATCTGTTTTATAGATATTTTGGGATATTTTCCCTATATAAACCACCCTGATTCATTGTTTAAAGGGTTGGTTGGTTGATAATCCAGAGTTTAGACTTGCGTTGTATACTTGGAGATCATCTATAATAAAAGACTGCTGGAATGCTTGGATGTTGAACTATCTGTTGTGTTTTTAATGGCTGAAGGGTGACTGTGGAATTCTTGTGCTACTACATGGCTCAATAAGTGTTTCTCACCTCTGTTTTCAATTTTATGTTTTCTATATCATCTATGTGTCATGATCCAAATAGCAAGAAAGAAGAATAGCTTAGGATTTTCTTGACTGCACTCTATGCTCAGTTCTTGTTATTTCTACATGTTTTCCTCTGAATTGGCTATGAATATGAATACCCCTTGGCTCATATTTACACTAATTCCATCACATATGACTGTTATTTAGGAATTCTTAACTGCTCCTAGATAAACATTCATTCACCTTCCTTCTCTGTTAGCTGATGAAAGATTCTTAGTTGCCTTTCATCTCTGTCCTTCATTCCATCTTTTTCAGCAATTGATATTGTTCTATGTGTAGCTATCCCGCTTTGTATTCCTTTTGTGACGAAGAAAACGCAACAGCAAGCCCTAAACCATGACTCTATGCCCAATGGTTTGAACTTCTCACACTATGCATCCCAACTCTACTTGAAAACATCATCCTTCCCACCAAAACTTAAACAAAACCCAAGAGCATCACATCTAGCCTAAAATCATCCCTAAACAAAGCTAAATCATAAAGAGAGAGCCCTCTTTGATTGCAGGTAGGCTAAGACCTGCAATCCAAAGATAGGTTTGTGGCTACCTCAACCGTATCCCTTAAGGAGCCAAGGGACAACCTGAGTGCTAACATACTGGCAACTCCACTGGTGAACTTTTGAGAAAATTCCAAAAAACAAGTTAGAAGCTGGCTCCCAAGAAGAAAACTCGTAATACAAGGTCAAATCTAGACCCAAATCCCCCAGCTGTTTTTGATAATCCCAATTTAATCCCTAGAAACCTCAGAAAACAAAAACAAGAAGATCTTGCTGATTCTAGTCCTGAAACAGTTCATCCAAGCTGTTTTCCAACCCCTCTTAGAGTTTTATTTCGTTCATCCCCTACTTCCCCTTGTTCCTCATCCACCTCTCCAAGCACCTTTTCCACACCTCCATTCACTGCACATACTACCACCACTACCACTGTTATACCCACGTTCCAGCTGTTCCATTTATCCATGTTGTTCCACTTATCCCTGTAAATATGGCTAACAGATATGCCCCTTTACAGCTGCATGCAAATCCAGGGGCTATGCCTCAGGATTACGAAACTAAAATCACGTATTTTAATGGTACTAGTTCTTGCACAACCCTGCAACATACCAAGAAAATGCAAGACTATTTTGAGAATTATGAAATAGATGATGATAGTGTAAGAATGAAGATTTTTGTCCAAAGTTTGACTGGAGATGTAAGGCCTTGGTTTAGATCTCTTACTGCAAATTCCATAGCTTACCCAGAGGCCCTTTACCAGACATTTCTCAACAGATGGGAGAAAAGGAAAGATCCACTACAAATCCTATTTGAGTATGACACTATCAAAAGAGGCCCTCAAGAAGCTGTCTTAGACTATTGTGCTAGGTTCAACAATATTTACAATTCTATTCCACAAAACCTTAGACCTCCACCTGATCTGGCTTTGTACAAATTCCCTGATGGATTTGATTCAGACATGGCTTATCAGTTAAGGGAAAGAGCACCTCAAACCTTAGCAGAGATGTAGAATATAGCTATTAGTGTGGAGGTGTTGAGGCCTCGAAAATCGCTGCCACAACAAAGGGGATACCACCCGGTCCGGACCTTAGTGCAGCTCCTTTTCCGTTTGGAATAGTGGTTCCGACTGGGGATAATGGGACCAGTTTCCCAAGAACTATAAGTGAATGGGATGGATGAATGACTTATGACATAAGATGATAATAAGCGGACAACTAAACTATAAACAAAATGTAATAACTATAATTGGATCCCAGGACTTATCACTTGGCAAAGCGTAGCGTTTGATGATCTGTGCTTTAAGGCAGGCATATAGATGACTCTCACACTTTAAGCATAGAGGTTTAAACCATTTAAACATTGCTCTGCATAGCGATTAGAGCGAATTACTACACTTAATCATTCATATCATTGATACATACATGAGTGAAAGAGATAGCAAATCACCAAAACATTCAATAGTGAAACGAAATGAGGATTCGCTATTATATCGCATACATGCATTCAACAATAACAAAGATAATAGCACAGCAATTCATATAATAAGAAAGAAAACAGATATAGATAATAGTACCATGTAAGCTGATCGATCAATCCAGTATATCAATCACTATGTCGCAGTCCTTCCTTCAAATCGGAAAGCATTCCAAACAACAGACAGTCGTGCACAATTGTATAAAACAGCCTTCAAATCAAAATTAAGGACCGTTGGTCGAGTTTCACAAAAAGAATATAGACTGAAGCACAATAGTGCAAACTTCAGCCTTTAAGTCTTATTACAAAATTTTACGACCCTTTCCAAAACAATGAAAGGGTCTATAAATACTATACTAATCTAAATATCTAAACAACTAAAAAAGCTATTAAATTGGCATCAATAAATGTTTTTCCATCTTTCATGGTGATCTGGCAGTTGGTGGCAATGCTTCATTCGGTGGGTTCTTTTCCTTTACTCGTTAGCTGACATATCGCCAGCATTGGCTCTACTTCTGGTGGAGTATTGAGACGCGAAGTCAGCTGAGCATCGTATGTAGCATCCTGAATGTCGGGGATCAGGCATCCGAGGGCATCTGTTAAACACTTGAGAGCAGACCTTTGAGTATGTGACTTGACTAGAAAGAGCCAATATGCTTCAGAGGTTAAAGTATTTACTCCGGTAATTAACTTCCTCTGTTCCTCTAAGCCAGGATAACTTGCTTGTTCAAGCATATATGCTGTTGTTATACTTCCAGGTGTGCACTTAGAAATCATATTTGCCAGATAAAGTGTATCATTGACTAGGTCGGTCATGTTGCTGGCAATTATTTTACACCTGGAAGCCGCCCTTTCTGCTTTCATTACCTGAGTATTCCATTCCGTGAAGAGTATGTCCTTATATGTTTCATGGATTCGGGACAATTTCGCCGCTTTCCCTTCTGGAGTGTCTTGCCACTCAACATATTCGGATATGGCATCTTTGGCCTGATCTAGCTCATTTCTGGCCCTCTCTATTTGCTCACACACTGTTGTCGATATTTCGCATAATGACTCAGCCTTAGCAAGTTGTTGACATAGAAGTCTGATCTGAGACAGTAATGCGCTATTTATTTGAGTTGCCTCTGCTCTGAATTTTTTTACGTTCTGTGTGCTCTTGATGCCTTCGAGCTGTGCTGATAGTTGAGCTATTCGCTCATCTTTCGATTGCATCATCAACTCATTTGATGTTTTCAACTGTGACAATGCCTCCGACAATTCTTTTGCCTTCTGCGCTTCACTTTGGTTTATCCTTTGCTTCTCAATTTGCAGTTGCTGGGTTAACAAATTGTTTTCCTGCTGTTGAGCCAGCAACTGCTCTTCCACCTGTGCTGCTTTATTATTTTCTTCAATCACTTCAGCCTGTAATGCATATATTTCATGGTCCTTAGTCTTCAACAGAAGACTTACCTCTGACGCTTTGTCAATAGTTGCTACGGAATAAGCTCCCGCGAATTGAGACAGTTTAGTTAGATCATCGGAGGGATCTAAATCCTCCTTCCAGACCATATTGCCCGTGACTGTTTGCTCAGGCAAGATAGAAGGTTGATCAAGCCTTCGTCTTTTCTTAGAGCGCTTAATAACGGCTCTATGCTTTGGGCTGTAGAAAATATCCAGGGGAGGAATTTCTTCCACCTGGAGAACAATTTGATCGGAAGGGTCCTTATTGATGATCTCAACATCCTGTGAAATGGGTGGGCCGCTGGTTCCTCCTAGAACCTGAGAAGAAGTGGTATCGGGCGCATCACTTGTTTTAGAGGAGCCTGTGTCTTTACCACTGATAATGGAATCGAATTGATTCCATTGCTTAATCAATTCAGGATCGATGGAGGTTTGCTTATGTTGCTCTGTATAGGCTTTGCTCCGTTCTTTCTCTTGTTCTAATCTCTGCTGTTCTTCAAGTGCTTTTCGTTGTTGCTCCTCTTGCGTTTTACGCTGCTGCTCCTCCAATTCCTTTTTCTGCCTATCTGCTAATTCTTTCTTTAATCTCTCTTCTTCATTCTTCTTCCTCTGCTCTTCTTCCCTCTGTGCCTTTTGCTGCCTTTCTATCTGCTCCTTTTTCTGCCTCTCTGCTTGCTCTTTTTTCTGCTTCTCAGCTTGCAGCTTCTTCTGCCTTTCCTCCTGTTGTTTATCCTGTTCTTTAGTTGTAACAGGAGGTGAGTTTTTTTGTTGCTGACCAGGCTCGCTTGAGGAAGACGCTGGGGTTGTGGATAATAACTCTAGGGGCAGAGTTTGCAACCTCTGCTCCCTAAGTTTATTAAACTCCGTCAACGCTTCATCATTGTATTTCATTATGGCAAGCTGTTTGGCTTGGCTTATTGTCTCGGCACCTACGAACAAGTCATCAAACATATCCTCTTGATGATCAACTTTTGTTAATTTTGCTTGTTCTAGGGCAATGTAGGCAGTTTTCTTAGGATCATAGAGTCTGCTTGGGAGAGTGGCCAGGGATAAAGCTTGGATTCTTGTCGCTTCCTTTTCTGCGTGCTTGTAATTAAGCAGAGTAAAAACCCCAATTCTTAAAGGGAAAGAGGGCCAACCTTTCTTCTTCTCTTCTTTGAGAGTTTGTGTGGCACTCTCGGCCATAATCTGGTAACAGATTTCTCGGGCTAACAGCTTGTCTGGGATATATAAAGGGAGGACATGTGGCCTAGCCTTACTCCCAAAAACTCTGATATAGGAGAAATACTCTTCCCCAAACCAACTCGCTACGGCAGGTAAGTAAAAGGAAGCTTAATAAGAAATTCTGGAAATGGGTCTGTCATAAATAGAATAGTAAATGGGCGCCATGAAACCATTACAAATTTGGTACAAGTGGTCCTTGTAAGAGGACTTCCACAATTTCTGATGGTATAAATGAATGGGTGTTGGATCTTGGGTGGTCCATCTCCAACCGAGGACAGGAAACTCAGAATTAAGACACAGGGTATCCATAATGTAGGCAGAATAATAAAATGGCGGGATTTTTCTTTCGGAGACTATAGTTTTGTTTCTGAATTCACGAACAACTACGACCAACTTATCAGAAAGAATAGTGGCCCAATCCATGATTATAGCATTGATAGCCGCTTCCATTAAGGGAACCATGTCAATATTGATATTAACGGAGTCATGTAATCCCCACAATCTCCACATCATAATCCCCGCATAGCAATAGGGAGAAGCCAGAGAAACGTTGGAGTACTTACTCGAACTTTCATGCTTGTGCTTGGCTGGGTTTTGCCTCCAATCTCGGAGGGGTTCGGATGGTGATTCATTTTCTTTTGCGAATTTCTCCACGAAGGTTCTGTTGTAGACTAGCTCCGGTTCAGGCAGATGATACATTCGCCTCAGGTCATCAGGCTTGAATGACCCGAAAATCCTTCCGTCCCTTGTATGGAAAGTTCTATCAGTAATGGGAATTTCTTCAATTGCCCAGCGCACCACATCTGTGTAAGGGAGAACCTGCTCTCTGGTTGCTATTCTGTGTAAAAAGGAGTCGGCCAAGTCTTTGAGCGTTGCATCAGACTTTCTTAATACATCTACACTAGCCGTTCTCACTGTCACTTTTGGTTGCTCGGCCTCCAACAGATTATATGTGCCTTGCCATCTGGTCCTAGCAAGACCAGTGCGCGTAGTGTCCGAGATTAGGCCTTTCTTCGAAATTGAAGCAGCTTGTCCTGCAACAGGTGTTGTAGTAGAACCAGAACTCCTCTTATTTTTCTTCCCCATCATGTTCAGGCTTTCTTCAACAAACGAACTCTACACAAGTGCAAGAGAAATCGTAACACGAGGAATAATGAAGACAAAGCATAATTGGAAAGATATATATCACTTGAAGTGTGGCGCTATTAATTTTCAAAAAGTGGTTGCGGATCCAATCACTGGTAAGAGATCGCATATGAATTAATGGTGATTTTAAGGCCTGCTACCCATTAAATGACCTTTACGCTATTATTCAGTTGAATGACCTCCCAACGCGTGCAACGGATATGATATGCCTTAGACGCAAGTATTCGTTAATCGAAGGGGCAAAGTTATTAAATACGCATGCATTACCTTATCCCTGCATTTAACGGCATTTTGAAATCTGCGCCTTATCAACCGGGTTTAATTACAACTCTAAAGCTTAAAACAATCACTTTTTGAAAATGTCGATTACCGATGAATTGATGTCGCATCGCATGGGGGAAAGAGATACACTATCGTTTGACAGTAGCCCTGGCGAACGCCGATTGCGATATCGCATCGAACTAGCATGTGAACACATTACCAGATGCATATTAAGTGATTTGCCGACTTCCGATAGCGAATTCGCATCGCATCGGGGAAAGACCTGAGCGCCTTATAAAAGTGCATGGGATACCGCTGACGGCCGATAGCGATATCGCATCGGGTCAGGGTTTAAAACCTGAAGCGTTTTCTCACAAGAGGCAGTGCCGATAGCCGATCGCCGATATAGCGTCGCATCGGGGTATAAGATATGTGCTCTTTTTGGTGTATGCAATGAATTCCGCCGATTGCCGATAGCGATATCGCATCGGCAAAGACCGAAGTGCCGTTTAAGTGCATCTCTCTTGTCATTGCGATATGCGATCTTGCGATTGCTTTATCGCAATAACAAAAGATTGTTTTATTTTGGAAACATGGTCATTCGAAAAAAAAAAAAAAAGGCTTCAATTAACAAACCCATTTGATTATCATACCTTTTTCGAACAAATTCATTAATACCAATTAATTTTTAAAAGGGACCCATTTCATATGTTAATTGTTTGTAAATACAGATGATATGAAATGGGGGGTTGTTGTAGGGCACAACAATTGGCGATTCGTTGGTCGAACCAGTTATCTCTGAAATTAATATAAACACTCAAGCTTTTCCAAAAATAGAAACTCAATCAGAAGGAGAAATTTCTAATATAACTAGATATTCATGTGTTCTGACTAAAATGAACTCCATTTTGTTAACTTCGTCCCATTCAGTTCAAGAAACTAAAAACATAATAAGTTTCTAAAACAAGTCTTTATTGGTTCATAGTGATAAAAATAGAAAACTTTCCCACATCAGCTTTTATAATTAACTCCTTTGTCATAGGTAGAGCCTCTGTTGCCAGCAGACATTTATAGTCTCGACAGGGATACCTTTTAACCATAGTATTGTCAACTTTTCCATTCACATAAGGGTGTGATTAACAGAGTGAATCCATAAAATGTTGTCATATTTTATTTTTCATCTGTTTTTCTTTGTAATTAATAAGATAAAAAGCCACTGTCCTGGTTTGGTAGCCAGCTTATGACAATGCCATTCACTGGTAATAATTTAACTGATCAAGCTAGCTCGTGATGAGACCCCTTGTCTTGAAATTTCAAGTCATTACCCTGTTTTGGTAGGTAGTATCGGTAATGTCAGTTAAGCTATTTCCCTATGAACATGGTAAGCAGGCTTATGATAAGACCTCTTATCTTTAATCTTTTATATTTTAGAATTACACTCTAAATAATCATAACCTTTAGTGAATGGGGTGAACAATTTTCTCCTTAAGAGCAGATGGATGACAGGTGAAGAGTTGAAGATACTGAAAATGGGTTAGCCTCTATCTTTTAACAGATAACCTTTGGAGACTAGTTTTGGAAACAGAAAATGATTCAGAACTTTTACCTCCTGAGAGGAGTCTTCAGAATTTAGATTATAGTTTCAGAACACAAAGATATCTAATTTCCTAGAAACTATCTCTTTTGATTAAGGGTTCTATTATCTAAAAACAATTATTTATATTATTTTTGTGAGACAGCTTTCCCAAACACAACAAAAGGTTAATGGAGATACTCTACACTTTATTTCCTACTAATCCTACAAACTATGCAAATCTAAAAAGGAGAAGGGGTTACCTTCTCAGTTAAAGAATTTCTTCAGGATCAGGCCATTGACGGGGAGAGAATCTCTCAACCCTGATAAGTCTTGCAATATAAAAGTTGAATGGCCTATCTTTTCACAGATCTGAAATGGTCCAAGCCACATTTTCTGAAATTTGGTATGCTTGCCTTTATCCTCATGGGCCTTGTCCCATTTGAGAACTAAGTCACCAACTTGAAGTTGTTTGGAATCGGATGATGTTGAGTCAAAAGATGCTTTGATGATTTCTTGATGTTTGGCATGAGTGATTCTGGCCTTTTCCCTTTCTTCTTCTAATTTGAGAATTTGGTCATGTCTAAGTTGGATAGAAGAAGACGGAGTCTCTTGAATGAACTGCACTAGGGCTAGAGATGGAAGAACAAGATTTGTAGGCAAGACGGCTTCTTTTCCATATACCAGATTGAAAGGAGAGGTCCCTATAGAAGCCTTGTGTGTTATTCTATCAGCCCATAATGCAAAGACCAAAGATTTATGCCAGTTTCTATGATTCTGTTCAACTGTTCGCTTAATGATTTTGATGAGGTTCTTATTAGTAGATTCGACTAAACTGTTTCCCTGGGGAT
Source organism: Pinus tabuliformis (assembly GCA_031772625.1). Taxonomy (NCBI): domain Eukaryota; kingdom Viridiplantae; phylum Streptophyta; class Pinopsida; order Pinales; family Pinaceae; genus Pinus; species Pinus tabuliformis. The sequence continues at coordinate 945,403,020 of CM062806.1, forward strand.
AATAATTGGAAGAATATTTCAGTTTAAACCCCCTTTTAATAGCAAAATCATATATAGCGTTTCCTGAGAAATAAGAAGCATTATAAAAAACAAGAGCGTTTGGAACACCAAACCTGGTAATGATGAATTGGTCAATGAACTCGATGATTGCCTCTGCATTTGCCGCCTTCAAAGGAATAGCCTCTACCCATTTAGTAAAATAATCAGTAGCAGTAAGGATATACCTATGTTGTTTGGAAGATGGTGGCGTAATTTCCCCGATGATATCTAATCCCCATTGTTCGAATGGCTGTTCAATGCTGACAGGTTGAAGAGGGAAAGCTGCTTTTCGTTGTCTTCCACCAGATGTTTGGCAATTAAGGCATTTTCTTACATGCTCATGGCAATCTCTAAATAGAGTAGGCCAATAATATCCAGCATGAATAATCTTATGAGCTGTTGTGTCAGCTCCAAAATGTCCCCCAGCTGGTCCATCATGTAGCTCCTGCAAAACCTTTCGGGCTTCAGGTTTCTCAAGACATCTTAACATGATAGAATCATAATTTTGTTTAAACAATACATCATCAATGAGAGTGAAATTCTTAGCTTTCAACCTAATGGCCCTCTCATTTTTGTAAGATAAATTTAGAGGAGCATAACCATTTTTCAGATAAAATATCAAATCTGCATATTGAGATTCAAAATCAGTGACACTTATCTGATTGATGGATTTAATCTGATCTTCATCGCTTGATTCGTGAATATTCGATGCTCCTGCCAATATCCTGCAAAAACCTTGGCCCTTAACAATCTTTGCTGGCTTTATTTCTAAGTCATACTCTTGAAGCGCTGTAACCCAATTGGATCTTTTTTCACCCAACTCTTTCTGAATTAATAGTTGTCTTACCGCTGGGAAAGGAACTATAACTTTCGTGTGGGTTTTCAAAAGGAAAGGTCTATAATGTTTGACTGCTTTGAACACAGCGAAGGCTTGTTTCTCCACATCTGAATAATTCAATTCGGCACCTTGAAGATTGAAACTAAAAAATGATATGGGTGCTTCCAGATTGTTATCATTCAGTTGTGTAAGTACTGCAGCATATGAAGTGTTGGATGCGATAGTATATAGTGTAAAATGATTAGAAAAATTTGGAGTATTCAAGGCTGGGGCATTGATTATTGACTGTTTGATAACATCGAAAGCTTGTTTTTCTTCTGATCCCCATTTGAAGACTGAATTCTTCTTGATCATTGCCTGAAGTGGTAATACAATCTGTGAAAAATCTGGAACAAATCGTTTGACAAAATTAATCTGACCTAAAAATGACTGCATTGATTTTTTGTTATGTGGGAAAGGGATTTCAGAAATTTCATTAATCCGATCAGGATCAATATAAATACCCTCTTTGGATACTATGAAACCTAAGAGTTTTCCTTGGTTTAGAGCAAAGAAGGATTTTTTTGGGTTTAGAGAAATACCATATCTTTTGCATCGTTGAAATATCTGATTTAAGTCGTGCAAATGATTATCTCTCTTCTTAGAATACATAGTAATATCGTCTAGATAGACGACTACTGATCGATTAATTAACCCTCTGAAGGCCATCTCCATAGCTCTCTGAAATGTTGCTCCGGCGTTTATAAGACCAAAAGGCATTTTCTGATATGCATAGGTTCCCCACTTTGTCCTGAACGTAGTTTTAAGCTGGTCATCGGGATGTACCAGAACTTGATTGTACCCTGAAAAACCATCTAGAAAAGACATCAATTCAGAACCTGCCACCGATTGGAGAATTTGCTCCATAGTAGGCAATGGGAAGTTGTCTTTTAAGCTCGCTTTGTTTAAATTCCTGAAATCAATACAAATTATGTCGCCATTTTTCTTCCTGACTGGCACCATGTTAGAGACCCAGTTTGAATGTCGGACTAGAAAAATAATTTTGGCTTTCAAAAGCTTATTAAGCTCCGACTTAATCTGGCTCTCCAAATTTGGGTGTATTTTCCTTAATTTTTGCTGAATTGGTTTTTTGTCAGGAAGCATAGGAATGGTATGCTGGATAATAGATGTATCATATGTCTTTAAGTCATCGTATTTACAAGCAAAAACTTGTTTGTTTTTTCTCAACAATTTAATAAATGCTTCCTTTTCATTATGAGATAGTCCTGTTCCTAAATTGATGTTTTGAGGAGACTCGTTGGTTCCTAGATTTATCAATTCAAACCTAAGGGTAGAACTTTGAAGCTTTGTGTTAATTACAGGTTTGAACCTGTCTTTAATATCATAAAGATCTTCTAATTTTACCACTGGTTTGGGAATCGAATTTTCTTTGGGGATTCCTTTCATCTGGGAATCATGATCATCTTCCTCAATAACTTGCTTATCATAAGAACTCTCAGAAGCTAAAAACTGCAAAATATCATTATCATGATTAAATACTCTCCAATTAGTGACATTGTCCGGAATTGAAGGTCTGAAAAGTAATTCTACAGAAAATCTATCAAGGCTTTAGTCTTCAGAAGGTAGAAGCTTTGAAGCTACATTGGCTAGCAAATCTGCGGCTGCATTTTGGGAACGAGGTATAGAAGAAATGTTGAATGCCAAAAAGTGTGAGGTAAGCTCTTGAACGAGCAATTGGTAATGTTTAAGGTGAGTCGAAAGGCAATGAATTGCATTTCTAACCTGTTTGACAATGATTTCCGAATCGCCGAATACCTTTAGATATCGCACCTCCAGACCGATTGCTTTGTATAACCCTTGGATTAAAGCCTCATATTCACCTGTGTTATTAGTGCACTCGAACTCTAACCTACAAGATAACATTGTCTTTTCTCCTTGCGAACTAACCAATATACATCCAGCCCCTGAACCCTCAGGGGACTTAGAGCCATCAAAATACAAAGACCAAAATAAAGGATTAACTAAAGTATCTACATTTTTCTCAGCATCATTAAAACACCTGGACCTATCAGTTTGTGAAAAAATTTCTATTTGAGATGTAAAATGATTAACTGAAAAAGGAGATGGTTGGGCAACAAAGTTGCCAAAGAATGATTCTGCCGAATAGTTCCCCAAAATGTTATTATTGAATGCGACAGGCTGGTTTTCTTGCTCGAATTCAGTAACTGTGTGGGTCATATGCTTCTCACGATCGATCCTTATTTGATTTGGCTTTCCCTTGTAGGGAAGCCACATATGTGACCAATCCGTAGAAATATATCCGTGCAGTTTTTCGGACCAATCTCTGCTTAATATTAAACCATAAAATTCAGGTATGTCAGCGATTAAGATGTCAATTCTTTGAACAATTCTGGGGTCGGCTGACAACCTGATGGTTACAGAATTAATTTCTCCCACAACCTGCACTTTAGTTCTATCTAACTGTACAATATGAATTGTAGATTTCTGGGGTTCAATGTTCAGCTTAGAGCAAACTGAAGCTGGAATTATATTGGATGAGGCCCCTGAATCTATTAAACAGTTGTGTAGGTTTCTATTATAAATCTCATAAGTGAGCAGGAAGGGTGGAGTATGAGAATTTGATTTATCTCCGATCAAGACTGAATCGGTAATTTCAACCATGCCTGCAGGAGGCTGGCCTGAATCGTTGGCAGCTCTTGCACTGGGAAGGGGAATAGAGGGAACAGCATTTAATTCTTTGAGAAGTAACTTTTGCTGATGCTTCAGTTTACTGAGTTCAAACATGGTTATATTTGCCTTGGTTTTCTTCATATCATCAACAATGTTATATTCCATTGAATCGGATACCACTAGAGTCTTGGATGTCGAAGGAGCACTAGGAGTTGTAGGCTGGTTTTGAGGAACTACTACAGGTGACTTCTTTGGGGGAACTTTTTCCTTTGCTATAGTAGCGCCTGCGCTCCTTTACTTGGAAGTTGCCTGGGGAAGTTCAGAAGCAATTTTACTTCTTGTAGTAACCGGAAAGGCTTCTTCTTCATTCTCAGTGTCAGAGTTTGGAAGTATAAAATCCCACATTCCATGACATTCAGCTAGTTCTTCTTCATCATCGGTCTGTGAAGGTGTTTCCTCTCCCTCTTCTTCTTGGTCTGAATCGGCGTTAGATATAACATTAGGTGGTTTTGATTCGGTTTTCTTAAAAGTCCTAAATGGTCTTTTGTTTGATGTTTTAGCCACCTGCTTTTTAATCTCAACCATTTCATTAGACAAAGTTTTAAGGACTTTTTGTAAACCTTCCATGTCATATGGGTCCTTTGGGGTTTTCTTCTTGGAATCTTCTTTAAACGAGACTTTTTTAGCTTTTCTATCTTCTAGAGCAGCTTTCTTTTCAAGAGCATTGATGCGCTTTTCAACTGCAAGTGCTTCTCTCATATTTTCAGCTAAGGTAGGTTTGCCGGCCCTGTCTACAAAGATAGCTATGTTGGCAGGTAAGGCAGTGATGTACCATTCGCTTCGGATTTGCTCACTTGGTTTAGAAGCGGTAGGGATTTTATTCAGTAGTTTATTAAATCTGGCATTAAACTCCTTTATTGGTTGCCTGTGCTCTATTCTCAAATTGGAGAGGTCATTTATTAAAGTTTCTAGGGACCGATCATCTCCATACTTGGTGAGAAACTGCTCTTGGCATGTAATCCAACTGGTAATCGAACCGGAGGGTAAGGAAAAATACCAGGATCCTGCTGATCCTTGTAAAGTGTAAGGGAACAGTCTTACTACGACATCTTGCTCTGTCACTCCTTTTAGGTTAACTGCTAACATGAAGTTGTTGATGTGTTCTTCAGCTTGGGTTCCATTATCTGGATTAAATTTAGGCAACCATTTTTCGGGTGCATCTGGTAGATCATGTAATGGCCCGGGCATGTTGACAGCACCCGGTCTAGTCCATGGATCTGCCATTATGCTAGTGACAGTGGTTGTCACTACTGTCGGGGTTCCAGATGTTTGGTGAGGTATTGGAGATGAAGAGTGAATAGGTTGGGATATTGAGGCTTCTGTTCCCTGATGAACAACAATTTGTAATGGAGGGGTGGGTGGTTGACTTTGCAGATGAGGAGATGAAATGGATGATATGGAAGAAAAATCCCCACTATCAGACCCTTCAGTATTTTTCTTTGGCTTTTTCCTTTTGGGTAAAGGAAACTCAGTAGGTTCAATACCAAGTCTTTCGCTCTGAAGTCTGGTAAGAGGATGAGTGAGGTTGAACTGCGAAGTCGCACTGTTTTCTGATATCTCAGATTTCTGTGGTGAGATCAAGAAGCTCTGAAGTTTATGGATTAGAGACTGAACTTCAGGAGATTCAAGACTTAGTTGTTCTGGGATATGATGGGATTGAGCAGTGGTGATAGATTCCTCTTCTTCTTGGTTATGGGCTGGCGAACCAGTATGTAATTGAGAAGAACGAGGAGATTTGGAGGGAGAATTACTCTTAGAATGATTTGCCGATTTGGGTCGGCTTGCCATTCACAGTTAGGCCCTCCTTCTAGCGCCAATTTTGTTGAGGCCTCGAAAATCGCTGCCACAACAAAGGGGATACCACCCGGTCCGGACCTTAGTGCAGCTCCTTTTCCGTTTGGAATAGTGGTTCCGACTGGGGATAATGGGACCAGTTTCCCAAGAACTATAAGTGAATGGGATGGATGAATGACTTATGACATAAGATGATAATAAGCGGACAGCTAAACTATAAACAAAATGTAATAACTATAATTGGATCCCGGGACTTATCACTTGGCAAAGCGTAGCATTTGATGATCTGTGATTTAAGGCAGGCATATAGATGACTCTCACACTTTAAGCATAGACGTTTAAACCATTTAAACATTGCTCTACATAATTAGTTATGCAGAGCGATTAGAGCGAATTACTACACTTAATCATTCATATCATTGATACATACATGAGTGAAAGAGATAGCAAATCACCAAAACATTCAATAGTGAAACGAAATGAGGATTCGCTGTTATATCGCATACATGCATTCAACAATAACAAAGATAATAACACAGCAATTCATATAATAAGAAAGAAAACAGATACAGATAATAGTACCATGTAAGCTGATCGATCAATCCAGTATATCAATCACTATGTCGCAGTCCTTCCTTCAAATCGGAAAGCATTCCAAACAACAGACAGTCGTGCACAATTGTATAAAACAGCCTTCAAATCAAAATTAAGGACCGTTGGTCGAGTTTCACAAAAATAATATAGACTGGAGCACAATAGTGCAAACTTCAGCCTTTAAGTCTTATTACAAAATTTTACGACCCTTTCCAAAACAATGAAAGGGTCTATAAATACTATACTAATCTAAATATCTAAACAACTAAAAAAGCTATTAAATTGGCATCAATAAATGTTTTTCCATCTTTCATGGTGATCTGGCAGTTGGCGGCAATGCTTCATTCGGTGGGTTCTTTTCCTTTACTCCTTAGCTGACATATCGCCAGCATTGGCTCTACTTCTGGTGGAGTATTGAGACGCGAAGTCAGCTGAGCATCGTATGTAGCATCCTGAATGTCGGGGATCAGGCATCCGAGGGCATCTGTTAAACACTTGAGAGCAGACCTTTGAGTATGTGGCTTGACTAGAAAGAGCCAATATGCTTCAGAGGTTAAAGTATTTACTCCGGTAATTAACTTCCTCTGTTCCTCTAAGCCAGGATAACTTGCTTTTTCAAGCATATCTACTGTTGTTATACTTCCAGGTGTGCACTTAGAAATCATATTTGCCAGATAAAGTGTATCATTGACTAGGTCGGTCATGTTGCTGGCAATTATTTTACACCTGGAAGCCGCCCTTTCTGCTTTCATTACCTGAGCATTCCATTCCGTGAAGAGTATGTCCTTATATGTTTCATGGATTCGGGACAATTTCGCCGCTTTCCCTTCTGGAGTTTCTTGCCACTCAACATATTCGGATATGGCATCTTCGGCCTGATCTAGCTCATTTCTGGCCCTCTCTATTTGCTCACACACTGTTGTCGATATTTCGCATAATGACTCAGCCTTAGCAAGTTGTTGACATAGAAGTCTGATCTGAGACAGTAATGCGCTATTTATTTGAGTTGCCTCTGCTCTGAAATTTTTTACGTTCTGTGTGCTCTTGATGCCTTCGAGCTGTGCTCATAGTTGAGCTATTCGCTCATCTTTCGATTGCATCATCAGCTCATTTGATGTTTTCAACTGTGACAATGCCTCCGACAATTCTTTTGCCTTCTGCACTTCACTTTGGTTTATCCTTTGCTTCTCAATTTGCAGTTGCTGGGTTAACAAATTGTTTTCCTGCTGTTGAGCCAGCAACTGATCTTCCACCTGTGCTGCTTTATTTTTCGCTTCAATGACTTCGGCCTGTAATGCATATATTTCATGGTCCTTAGTCTTCAACAGAAGACTTACCTCTGACGCTTTGTCAATAGTTGCTGCGGAATAAGCTCCCGCGAATTGAGAAAGTTTAGTTAGATCATCAGAGGGATCTAAATCCTCCTTCCAGACCATATTGCCCGTGACTGTTTGCTCAGGCAAGATAGAAGGTTGATCAAGCCTTCGTCTTTTCTTAGAGCGCTTAATAACGGCTCTATGCTTTGGGCTGTAGAAAATATCCAGGGGAGGAATTTCTTCCACCTGGAGAACAATTTGATCGGAAGGGTCCTTATTGATGATCTCAACATCCTGTGAAATGGGTGGGCCGCTGGTTCCTCCTAGAACCTGAGAAGAAGTGGTATCGGGCGCATCACTTGTTTTAGAGGAGCCTGTGTCTTTACCACTGATAATGGAATCGAATTGATTCCATTGCTTAATCAATTCAGGATCGATGGAGGTTTTCTTATGTTGCTCTGTATAGGCTTTTCTCCGTTCTTTCTCTTGTTCTAATCTCTGCTGTTCTTCAAGTGCTTTTCGCTGTTGCTCCTCTTGCGTTTTACGTTGCTGCTCCTCCAATTCCTTTTTCTGCCTATCTACTAATTCTTTCTTTAATCTCTCTTCTTCATTCTTCTTCCTCTGCTCTTCTTCCCTCTGTGCCTTTTGCTGCCTTTCTATCTGCTCCTTTTTCTGCCTCTCTGCTTGCTCTTTTTTCTGCTTCTCAGCTTGCAGCTTCTTCTACCTTTCCTCCTGTTGTTTATCCTGTTCTTTAGTTGTAACAGGAGGTGAGTTTTTCTGTTGCTGACCAGGCTCGCTTGAGGAAGACGCTGGGGTTGTGGATAATAACTCTAGGGGCAGAGTTTGCAACCTCTGCTCCCTAAGTTTATTAAACTCTGTCAACGCTTCATCATTGTATTTCATTATGGCAAGTTGTTTGTCTTGGCTTATTGTCTCGGCACCTACGAACAAGTCATCAAACATATCCTCTTGATGATCAACTTTTGTTAATTTTTCTTGTTCTAGGGCAATGTAGGCAGTTTTCTTAGGATCATAGAGTCTTCTTGGGAGAGTGGCCAGGGATAAAGCTTGGATTTTTGTCGCTTCCTTTTCTGCGTGCTTGTAATTAAGCAGAGTAAAAACCCCAATTCTTAAAGGGAAAGAGGGCCAACCTTTCTTCTTCTCTTCTTTGAGAGTTTGTGTGGCACTCTCGGCCATAATCTGGTAACAGATTTCCCGGGCTAATAGCTTGTCTGGGATATATAAAGGGAGGACATGTGGCCTAGCCTTACTCCCAAAAACTCTGATATAGGAGAAATACTCTTCCCCAAACCAACTCGCTACGGCAGGTAAGTCAAAGGAAGCTTCATAAGAAATTCTGGAAATGGGTCTGTCATAAATAGAATAGTAAATGGGCGCCATGAAACCATTACAAATTTGGTACAAGTGGTCCTTGTAAGAGGACTTCCACAATTTCTGATGGTATAAATGAATGGGTGTTGGATCTTGGGTGGTCCATCTCCAACCGAGGACAGGAAACTCAGAATTAAGACACAGGGTATCCATAATGTAGGCAGAATAATAAAATGGCGGGATTTTTCTTTCGGAGACTATAGTTTTGTTTCTGAATTCACGAACAGCTACGACCAACTTATCAGAAAGAATAGTGGCCCAATCCATGATTATAGCATTGATAGCCGCTTCCATTAAGGGAACCATGTCAATATTGATATTAACGGACTCATGTAATCCCCACAATCTACACATCATAATCCCCGCATAGCAATAGGGAGAAGCCAAAGAAACGTTGGAGTACTTACCCGAACTTTCATGCTTGTGCTTGGCTGGGTTCTGCCTCCAATCTCGGAGGGGTTCGGATGGTGATTCATTTTCTTTTGCGAATTTCTCCACGAAGGTTCTGTTGTAGATTAGCTCCGGTTCAGGCAGATGATACATTCGCCTCAGGTCATCAGGCTTGAATGACCCGAAAATCCTTCCGTCCCTTGTATGGAAAGTTCTATCAGTAATGGGAATTTCTTCAATTGCCCAGCGCACCACATCTGTGTAAGGGAGAACCTGCTCTCTGGCTGCTATTCTGTGTAAAAAGGAGTCGGCCAAGTCTTTGAGCGTTGCATCAGACTTCCTTAATACATCTACACTAGCCGTTCTCACTGTCACTTTTGGTTGCTCGGCCTCCAACAGATTATATGTGCCTTGCCATGTGGTCCTAGCAAGACCAGTGCACGTAGTGTCCGAGATTAGGCCTTTCTTCGAAATTGAAGCAGCTTGTCCTGCAACAGGTGTTGTAGTAGAACCAGAACTCCTCTTATTTTTCTTCTCCAGCATGTTCAGGCTTTCTTCAACAAACGAACTCTACACAAGTGCAAGAGAAATCGTAACACGAGGAATAATGAAGACAAAGCATAATTGGAAAGATATATATCACTTGAAGCGTGGCGCTATTAATTTTCAAAAAGTGGCTGCGGATCCAATCACTGGTAAGAGATCGCATATGCATTAATGGTGATTTTAAGGCCTGCTACCCATTAAATGACCTTTATGCTGTTATTCAGTTGAATGACCTCCCAACGCGTGCAACAGATATGATATGCCTTAGACACAAGTATTCGTTAATCGAAGGGGCAAAGTTATTAAATACGCATGCATTACCTTATCCCTGCATTTAACGGAATTTTGAAATCTGCGCCTTATCAACCGGGTTTAATTACAACTCTAAAGCTTAAAACAATCACTTTTTGAAAATGCCGATTACCGATGAATCGATGTCGCATCGCATGGGGGAAAGAGATACACTATCGTTTGACAGTAGCCCTGGCGAACGCCGATTGCGATATCGCATCGGACTAGCATGTGAACACATTACCAGATGCATATTAAGTGATTTGCCGACTTCCGATAGCGAATTCGCATCGCATCAGGGAAAGACCTGAGCGCCTTATAAAAGTGCATGGGATACCGCTGACGACCGATAGCGATATCGCATCGGGTCGGGGTTTAAAACCTGAAGTGTTTTCTCACAAGAGGCAGTGCCGATAGCCGATTGCCGATATAGCGTCGCATCGGGGTATAAGATATGTGCTCTTTTTGGTGTATGCAATGAATTCTGCCGATTGCAGATAGCGATATCGCATCGGCAAAGACTGAAGTGCCGTTTAAGTGCATCTCTCTTGTCATTGCGATATGCGATCTTGCGATCGCTTTATCGCAATAACAAAAGATTGTTTTATTTTGGAAACATGGTCATTCGAAAAAAAAAAAAGGCTTCAATTAACAAACCCATTTGATTATCATACCTTTTTCGAACAAATTCATTAATACCAATTAATTTTTAAAAGGGACCCATTTCATATGTTAATTGTTTGTAAATACAGATGATATGAAATGGGGGGTTGTTGTAGGGCACAACAGGAGGCAAATCTGATTACCAAACGAAATAGAGCAAGAGCTGAGAGAAGAATTACTTTCAAAGATGAACCTTCATCTTTTGAGCAGAAACTTGATGCTATAATGAAAGGCATGGACATTATTAGAGATAGAGTGGGAACCATTGAAAGAAAAGCCTCATGGGAAGGACAGCAAAACAATGCTGTCAGAAACCCAAACTTTAGGAAGAATTAGAACCCAAACGTTGGAAGGGTTAGTCCTGACCATGATATAAGACCTCCTTTTCATGAAAACTATGCTGAAGCATCCTAATCTAATGAGCCAACAGAAGACCCTCACATCAACTTAATGGGTTTGAAAAATGAACAACATGTTTTCCTAACTAAGGAAGACCAAGATGACCATGATATAAATCAATTTCAGACTAAGTCTGGTGAGTCTTACTCTTTAAACAAGGTTATGATTCAGTTGTTTATGAGGTCCACAAACAGTATAAGCTGAGGACAAGAATCATAGATGTGCCCGAAAATGTTAAACCAAATGATACCAAGCAACCTAAGAAGATTAAAGAAAAGGCTGCCCTCATAGAAACTGCTGATAAAACAGTCCCAAATCCAAAAGAAGTGACCATAAAGGATGTCACAGATGTTCAGCCCTCAAAAAAGCAACCTTTTTTATCCTTTCCCTCAAAAGAGAATGTAAACAACACTCCTCAAAGCCTTCCAAAAACAGAAAAATCTCAAGAAATCACTGGTAACCAAGAGAAAATCATTGAAGATCCAATGGAGAAAGGAAAATCTGCCAGTAACAATACTAAAACCCAATCAGAAAAACCATTTGATTTAGAGGCAGAAATTTCCAAACTTAAGATATCCATCCCTTTATCTAAACTTGCAAAGCATGATATCTATAGGCAGCAAATCAAAAGATCGTTGCAAATGCCAGAGAATAGGGATGATGTGAATGTGTTAGATGATCAACCTAAGATCCTTTTTGGCCCTGAAGTCGATGGCAAATATTCTAATGGAGCTGTCCTACCCTTTTATGTGAGTTTGCACATCCATGATAATGTATTGCATAATGCTATGTTTGACTCAGGTGCCTCACAAAACCTTATGCCCAAAGCTGTAATGGAGAAACTAAACCTTGATGTTACAAGACCCTACAAAGACTTATTCTCCTTTGACTCAAGTCAGGTCAAGTGTTTAGGCTTAATCAAAGACTTATGTGTGTCTTTAGTCCAATATCCCATCAAAACAATCCTAATGGACTAGCGGTTGCTGACATTCCACCAAAGTATGGCATGTTGTTATAAAGATCTTGGGGAGCAAAACTCCAAGGATCTCTCCAACTAGACCTCTCTTATGCCACTATTTCAGTCTTTGGGCAACCAAAGAGACTGTATAGGGAAACACTTATGAAATATGTGGTAAGTAGTGAGGAAAAGCCCCAAAATTTTCGAATTTAATCAATCCATTCTGATATGGATTCATTTATTTTTTTTAATGATGATGTGTCTCCTCCCACTGATGATAAGCCTTTGGCTTTAGAACAAGAAACATGCATAAGTGAAGAATCGGTTGCCCATACCCAAGAAATTGTCAAAACAGTCAATGCAACCAGCACACAAGAAGAACTCCATGAAACAAAAAAATCAAATATGCCCACTCGTAAAATGGTTGAAACTCTCAATACTAGGCAAGAGCAAGAGCAAGAAATCCTATGGTATTTAGAGTTTGATGGTTCAGTTAACAAGCTAGGAGCAGGGGCAGGAGTATGGATCCATAATAGCCTAAACAATCATGCAAAGGGTCATGCCTATAGATTTAATTTCAAGTGTACCAACAACATGGCAGAGTATGATGCCCTCCTCTTAGGCCTTAAACTGCTCAAAGCTCTAGGAGCTGCAAAAGTTTCCATTCTAGGTGACTCCGACCTGATCATACAACAAATGAAAGGCAACTTTGTCACTAACGACAATAGGCTAAGAGCTTATAGGTCTGCTGCCACAAAAATACTCAAATCCTTCACCGAATCCAAGCTTGCCAAGATTTCTAGAAGCCATAACATACATGCACATAGCCTAGCTACTTTTGCTAGCACTTGTAAGCTGCCTTTTGAGCCCAATCACCACTTTACTGCTGAGATAAAGCATAGGCCTGCTGTCCCTAATAATGTCAAAGACTGGCAAGTCTTTGAGAATGATGCACAAATCAACAATTTCTTAACTTTACAGCAAGAGTTTTCAAGCTTGAACATTGATGAAGATGCCATGGATGACCCACAACAGCAAATGAATGAAAATCAACAAACTATAACAGCTGAAGCAGCAAATCAAATGCTGCACCCAACCATTTTTGATGAGAAAAACATGCAAGAGCTGAAGCAAATGCATTTAGAAGAGATAGCTGAAACAGAGGACGAAATCATTGATTTGAAAGACAATTTTCTGCCTGCTGGCCTCACTCCATTAGTAGACATCCTTAATGCAAACGATGTCCCTAGAAAGCCAAAGATGCAACCCTTAAACGTTGTTGTGGAAGACTGTAATATTGGGACAGCAAAGAAGCCTAAAATGATTAAACTATCCAAGTCTTTGCCTCCTGATCAAAACCAAAATATATTGATTTATTCAAAGAGTTCCAAGATGTTTTTTCTTGGAGTTATGAGGACCTAAAGTCCTATGACACTTCAGTCATTCAACATACCATCCCTTTAAAACCAAATCAAAAGGCCTTCAAACAGAAACTAAGGAGAATCAATCCTGTGCTTCTCCCTTTGATTGAGAAATAAGTGAAAAGAATGTTTGAGGCTGGTATCATAGCACCCATTATATTTTCAGAATGGGTATCCAATATTGTTCCCACAAGGAAGAAAACACGGGAGATTAGACTATGTGTGAACTTAAGAAATCTGAACCAAGTCTCCCTTAAAGATCACTACCCACTGCCAAAAATGGACTACATTCTACAAAGAGTAGTGGGGTCATCTAGAATCTCTTTGCTAGATGGCTTTTCAGGTTTTAATCAAATACTTGTTCACCCGGATGACGAAGACAAGACAACCTTTACAACACCTTGGGGAACATTTAAATATGTGAAAATGCCTTTTGGGCTAAAGAATGCAGGTTCTACCTTTCAAAGGGCCATGGACATTGCATTTGCCAAGGAAATCCATGATTTCCTATTGGTTTATCTTGATGACCTTACTCTTTTCTCAAAATCTGATCGAGAGCACCTTAAACACTTAAGGCAAGTATTCCTAACCTGTAGGAAATATGGCATTTCCTTAAATCCTAAGAAGTCTCTCTTCGGACTAGAAGAAGGCAAATTGCTGGGCCATATCATTTCAAAAGATGGTATTAGGATTGATCCGGAAAGGATCCAAGCCATTCTTCAAATCCCCTATCCAAGAAACATTAAAGAGTTGCAAGCATTCCTAGGAAAGATCAATTTCCTAAGGAGATTTATCCCAAACTTGGCTGAGCTTACAAGAATTCTAAATAACATGTTAAAGAAGGATTCCAAGGTAAAATGGACTTTAGAGGCCAAGAAAGCCTTTGAGGGCATAAAATCTGCCTTAACCCAAGCCCCAGTCCTCACAAGTCCTCAATTTGATAAAGATTTCATCATTTTTTCATTTTCATATGAACATTCCATAGCTGTTGTCCTTTTGCAAAAGGATGATCAAGGAAATGAAAATCCCATTGCTTTCTTCAGCAGAGCCCTTAGAGATGCCCCATTAAAGTACCAAATCATGGAAAAACAGGCTTATGCTCTTGTTAAAGCAATTAAAGATTTCCAAGTTTACGTTTTATATTCACATGTGATTGCCTATGTTCCAAATTCTGTTGTAAAAGACATATTAACTCAAGAAGGATTATAAGGAAAAAGAGACAAATGGATTGCCAACATCCTTGAGTATGATATTGAGATAAAACCCACCAAGCTCATAAAGGGACAAGGTTTAGCCAAACTGTTGTCCGAAACAAATTTTCAAGCCTTAGACATTAATGAGCTGGAGAATGAACAGGAGCTGGTGACTCCACAGATCAGTGAAGCTTTTTTGCAATCCCCATGGTATGCTGATATTTGTTTTATATTGTTAAACCTATTTGCTCCCCCAGGGTTGTCCAAAACCAAAAAGATATTTTTAAAAATGAAAGCATCAAAGTTTTGTGTCTTAGATGGTGCCCTGTTTTGGAAAAATCATGAAGGAATATTGCTTAGCTGTTTAACTTTAAATGAAACTGACAGTGTCATGAAAGAATTCCATGCAGGGGACTATGGAGGGCACTTATATTGGAAGTCCACTACTGACAAGATTTTAAGGGCTGGTTTCTATTGGCCCTCTTTGTTTGCTGATGTGAGAAAGCTTGCTATTTCATGCCACAAATGCCAAATCTTTGAAGGCAAAAGAAAGTTGTTGCCCTTGCCCCTTAAGTCCATTTCAACTGAGAAACCTTTTCAACAATGGGGTCTTGACTTCATTGGAGAAATCCATCAACCCTCTTCTGGCCAACATAAGTGGATTCTAACAGCCACAGACTATTTCACCAAGTGGATTGAAGCCATCCCATGTAGGCAAGCCAATGACTCCACCATTATCCAATTCCTTGAAACCAATATCCTTTCTAGATTTGGCTGCCATGAAAATATCATTACAGGCAACACTGCTGCCTTCAAATCCAAGAAAATGATCAGTTTTTGCCATAAATTTCACATTACCTTAGGCCACTCCACAGCCTATTACCCTCAAGGTAATGGCTTGGCCGAATCATCCAATAAGACCCTCATTAACATCATCAAGAAAGCGCTGGAGGAAAACAAGAAGAACTGGCACAAAAAGCAGGTAAATGCCCTTTGGGAAGACAGACTGTCAACCAAGAGATCCATTGGAATGAGCCCATATGAGCTAGTAAATGGCATGGAGGACAGATTTCCTTCATCTTTGGGCATTCCTATTATCAAGCTGCTACAAGAAATTCAAGCTGAACCAAATGATATTCAACGAAGAATCAACCAGACTATCCATCTTCAACAGACAAGAGAGCAAGTGTTTAACAGAGCTCAGATTTTACAAGAGAAGCTCAAGAAAATATTTGACAAAAGAACAAAGGCTGAAGATTTCTACATAGGCAACAAAGTTCTAAGATGGGACTCAAGAAGGGAGGACAAAGGGAAACATGGCAAGTTCGATTTCCTGTGGAGAGGCCCCTTTATTATTTCTATTGTGCAGGGCAACAATACATATTTCCTGAAGACTATTGATGGCAGCACAGCTAAGGAAGGTCCTATTAATGGATGCATGCTAAAGCATTATCATGACCCCTTTTAGATGCAACGCAGCTCTGTATATTATCTGTACATTAATATTTTATATTTTCAGCACTTTTCTTTTGCTTTTATAGTAGGCCGAATAATGGAACAGAGCAGTAAAGATTTTTTAAAGGCAGAACCTGTTGGGTCCCTATAATACTAGTGATTACCCCATTACTATTGTAGTTATACCCCTTATTTATATTGTTGTGCCCCTATTACCCTCATATTGTTATTTCTGTGCCCCATAGAATCCCTCTATTGTTATTTTTGTGGCTTTATATTATTATTGTTAGGTCAGCTGGATTATATTGTGACTCCTTAGACTCCTATATATAGAAAGGAGGTTTTGTCATTTGTATCATCCAAGAATTGTTCATTTATGTAATGTAAAGGAGGTTGCCCCCTCGAAGAGGCTGAATTCTAAGGCGTTGATCTTTCTTTTCTATCTTTTCTTGAGCTGGTTTCATAACATTTGGTATCAGAGCTTTGGATTCTAGGGTTTCGCTGCTCCAAACAGGTCATCGTGGCATTTTCACTATAACTTTTTTCTGTGACGTTTCAGAAGTCGCAAAAAAAAACCCATTTGAGAAGAATTGGCGCTGAACCTTGGGTCCGAATTTCAGAGCTTTTCGCACAACATTTTCGGAGATATGATCTGAGGAAGTTTACCTTTTTGCAGACTCCTGAATTACATTCAAAACAAGTGATTTGGGGAAAATCGTCATAACTCTCTCTCTGAGGATCGGATTGAAATTTTGTAAAAAGGTACAGAAAGAGGACGGACTGTAGTTTCTTGTGTGTGTGTTTCAGATTCAAAGGTTGAAAAAGTGACTCGTGGCACGTCGTACAAGTTCGCTCTACTGAACCAGTCTAAAAGCAAGTCACTGTGGGAGATTTCACATAACTCTTCCTTGGAGAATCCAATTTGGCTCAGACTTGTGGCATTGGAAAGAGGACACAGAAGGCTACTACAGGTAGCAATTTCAGAACTGGATGATCCGAAATTACAGAGATACATCAGATTCAATATCAGGCTTCTATAAAGTGAAAAAAGGTGTGTAGTTTTTTTTAAATTTTTGTGTAAGCTTGTTTTAACGGAATTCAAAGGGCATAGTAAAGCATTATTATCGGTAACTGATGCCCCGAGGAAAGAAAATGCAAACACCTAGTAAGGAACCTGAAAGCTCTAGCATGACTCATGAAGAAGAGGAAGAAATGCTACATGATATATCAAAATTACAAGAACAAGTGCAACAAATGTCACGCTCACAAAAGCTAACAGAAGCTAAGATAAGTGGCGTGGAATCTAAGATAAATGGTGTGGAATCTAAGATAAAGGGCATGGAAGCTAAGATGGATGATTCAAAGACAGACTTGAAGAGAGACATCGCAGATTTGAAGATAGATATGAAGATAGACATGGAAGAATTGAAGAAGTTGCTACAAGAAAGGGTCACTAATGGTGAAAAGGTAGTAAAGGAAACTCATGATGAAAACAAAAGAAATGTTAATCATGATACCATAGATGCTAATGTTGGATCGAAGAATCACCATATTCCAAAAATCGATATGAGGAAGTTTGATGGCAAGGATCCCGCCACATGGATATTACAGATGGAGCAATTCTTCGATCTCAATAATGTGCAAAACGCACAAAAGGTACGTATGGCAACTGTATATTTGGAACCAAATCAGTTTGTATGGTATCAATGGCTTTGCTCTCGTAAACAATTTATCACTTGGGCAATTTTTACGGAAGAATTGATAGCACATTATGAAGATACAAAAAGCAACACTTTTTTTAGCCAATTGATAAGTCTCAAACAAAAGGGTTCAGTAATGGAGCACATTGAGGAGTTCCAAAAATTGAACATAAGGGTAAAAGATATTCCAGAGGAGCATAGGATTGATGTGTTCATAGGGTCTTTAAAGGATAATATCCAACATGATGTTCGCCTTTGGGAACCTGATTCATTAGAGAAGGCATTCAGGTTAGCAAGAAAAATGGAAAGCAAAATTATGGCAACCAGGAAGCATACCACTCACAACTATAAAGACGAAAGTGTTGTTGCCCCTAGTCTTCCACAACCTATAAGGTTGACACCACAACAATTGGAAGAAAAAAGAGCAAAAGGGCTTTGTTACAGTTGTGATAGCAAATACACTAAAGGTCATAAGTGTGCTGAGAAGAAATTATTCTACATAGATTGTGAAGAGGAAGAAGAAAAGGAGCAAGAAAGGTCAAAAGAAGAAGATATACTCCAGGAACAAAGCCTAGATGAAGAAAAAATAAATCCGACCATATCTTGTAATGCATTGGCGGGAATTACCACTCCTCAAACCATCAAGATAGAAGGACAAATCAAGAAGAAAAAGGTAATAGTGTTGATTGATTCAGGAAGCACCCACAATTTTATTCATTGTAGGGTAGCAAAAGAATTGAATTGCTTCCTATATCCAGCACCAGAGTGTCAAGTGATGATTGCAAATGGAGGAACAATAAATTGCTCTGGAAAGTGCCATAATATCAAGCTATCCATGGGAGAATATGTATTGACTAGCCCAATGCTTTCCATTCCAATGGGAGGTGCTGATGTTGTACTAGGAGTCCAATGGCTACAATCCTTGGGTACAATAGCTTTTAATTTTCAAGAACTTTTCATCAAATTTTCTGTGGAAGGAAAGGAAGTTGAATTAAGGGGTATTGCAGGGAAACCAGGAAAGATAATCAGCTCTAATGGTATGACAAAGCTTCTAAAAAAGGAGCAAAGAGGTGTAATTGCACAATTATGTTCGCTAGATGTTTCCACATTGGAATCATCTATTTCTCCAGATCTCCAAAAAGTCTTGGACAATCATTCCAAGGTATTTGAGACTCCCAAAGGTCTCCCACCTATGCGTGATCATGATCATGCTATTCATCTGATTCCAGGAAGTGTTCCTCCAAACATCAGGCCGTACAGATATCCCTATGTCCAAAAAAGTGAAATTGAACGTATGGTTGCAGAAATGCTAGAGGCTGGTATAATTCAACCGAGTCAAAGTTCTTTCTTAGCTCCAGTAGTATTGGTGCACAAGAAGGATGGATCATGGCGCATGTGTCCAGATTATAGGGAGCTCAACAAGCTCACTATTAAAGATAAGTTCCCCATTCCTGTTATTGATGAATTACTGGATGAATTGCATGGATCAATTTACTTCACCAAGTTGGATCTTCGTTCGGGATATCATCAAATCAGAATGAAGATTGAAGACATTCCAAAAACAACATTTAGAACTCATGAGGGTCATTATGAATTTTTGGTCATGCCTTTTGGCCTTACCAATGCACCTTCAACATTTCAAGGTTTGATGAATTCAATTTTCAAACCATTCCTTAGAAAATTTGTGTTAGTATTTTTTGATGATATACTAATCTACAGCAAGTCTTGGAAGGATCATGTTGAACATGTTGACAGGGTGCTACAACTATTGGAGGAGAAACAATTATATGCAAAAAGATCCAAATGTTTCTTTGGAGTCCAGGAGGTGGAATATTTGGGTCATATTGTATCTCATGAAGGAGTTAAGGTAGACCCTAGCAAAATTAAAGCCATTAAGGAATGGAAAATCCCCACATCCATAAAGCATCTGCGAGGATTTCTTGGGTTGACAGGGTATTATCGCAAGTTTGTTAAGAATTATGGGAGAATAGCAGCACCTCTAACAACATTATTGAAGAAAGATTCATTTTCATGGACTCCGGAAGCAACAAAGGCCTTTGAACATCTTAAAGAGGCAATGTGCCAAGCACCGGTCTTAGCTACACCGGACTTCACAAAAACCTTTATTGTGGAATGTGATGCTTCAGGAAATGGAATTGGTGTTGTTCTAATGCAAGATGAAAGACCCATTGCTTTTGAAAGTCGTCCAATCAAGGGAAAGTTTTTAAGCAAAGCTATTTATGAGAAGGAAATGTTGGCAATACTCCATGCACTTAAGAAATGGCGACCCTACCTAATGGGAAGACACTTCAAGGTAAAAACGGATCATGATAGCCTTAAATACTTTTTAGAACAAAGATTATCCTCTGAAGAGCAACAAAAGTGGGTCACAAAGATGTTGGGTTATGACTTTGAAATCATCTACAAAAAAGGGAAGCAAAATGTGGTGGCAGATGCACTCTCAAGAAAGGATGAGGATGTGGAAGCATTGTTGTGTGCCATTTCTATTATCCAACCAGATTGGATAAACGAAGCAAGGGAGGAATGGAAGAATGACGAAGAAGTGTGGGCACTTATTCGAAAGCTACAACAAGATTCCAGTACTTCTGATACATTTAGCTGGAAAAATGATTCGTTATGGTACAAAGATCGCTTATACCTCTGTAAGAATTCCCAGCTAAAACAAAAGATTCTTATGGAATTGCACACTTCTCCCTTAGGAGGGCACTCAGGATTTTTAAAAACTTACCACGGGTTAAGAAGGAATTTTTTTGGGATGGCCTTAAATCAGATATTCAAAAGTTTGTGGCGGAATGTTTGGTTTGCCAACAAAATAAAGTTGAAACAATTAAGACACCGGGTCTATTACAACCTTTATCCATTCCAAGCCAACGTTGGGAGGAGGTTTCAATGGATTTTATCACAGGTTTACCCAAGTCTGAGGGAAAGAGTGTCATCATGGTGGTAGTTGACAGACTTACCAAGTATGCACACTTTTGTGCATTATCACATCCATTTAAAGCCAGTACAGTTTCTACTGCATTTATGGAAACAGTTCAAAAGCTACATGGAAACCCAAAGATTATTGTAAGTGACAGAGATCCCATTTTCACTGGAAATTTTTGGACATAATTATTTTCTTGTCTTGGTACTCAGTTAGCTCATAGCTCATCTTATCATCCTCAATCTGATGGGAAAACTGAGATAGTAAACAAATGTTTGGAAGGATATCTTCGTTGCTTTGTATCTGATAAACAAACACAATGGGTCAAATGGTTGCCTCTTGCTGAATGGTGGTATAACACTTCCTTCCATACAGCAACAAAAATGACCCCATTTATGGCACTTTATGGGTATCAACCACCATCCATCACATCATATTTAAGAGAAAATTCTAAGGTTCAGGCAGTGGAACATCACATCGAACATCAACAACAAGTCCTCCAACTCTGGGGAACATCAACAAGCAAGTCCTCGAACATCAACAAGCAAGTCCTCCATTTCAGATCTCTGTCATTGCATTAATCTCAGATAAAGAGCGCAGCATTTTGATCCCTGTTTTTGAATTTATTTCAAAGAAGTGTTCATGCAGATTTATATATGTTTAAAGCACTCAGCAAGGCAAAATATAGCGCTGTATTACAACAATTTCAGTTAAAAAGTGTTGCACAAAAGAACCAAAATTTCAGTCAATAGTATCAAAAAACAGAGGAGCATTTTAGTCTACAGCAACAATTGAAGATCAAGGCATTCTGACCTGCTGTTCTTGGCTTTTCATCTTGAAAAACCATCCCCAAGTGGAGCCACTGTTAGCCTCCTATTGCAATAGGTTTTCATATTTCATGATTGACAGTTGAAAATGCTAAATATGTCATCTTTTCATGCTGCAAAGTTCCATATTTCCATCAAGGCCCATTTTTGAAGAATAATAACGTTTTGAAGAGTTTTTACAGTTAAGGGAAAGCCAAACAACTTAATCTTGGCTTCCCTAGGTTTAAATTGCTTATTTTAGAAGATAGAGGATGTATATCTATCCAAACTGTTTAATCTTGGTAGATTGGTAGATAGGTAGAGAATCTTGGGCGCTCAATAGCTCAATCTGAGCCCCTAGATGGAATAAGGGTAGATTTAGATAGGAGGATAGCCAAAAGAAAAGTTGAAAAGCTGGGTTCGCTAGTTCAAGTGCACCCAAACCAGAAAGAAGAAAAAATGCTAGATAAGTAGGCCGGGTAGGTAGTTCTGAGGTGGAAGATTGATGATTTGTGATCCATTTCATGTTTTCAAATATTATATCTATTTAGATCACAAGTATAAGGCAGTTTTCCATTTGGAGCAGCTCAAGCGAGGCATGTCTAACTTCCTCTTCTTCCTCTTCCCCAAAACATTCACTAACTTCCCCTAAAGAGGTCAAGATCTTCTTGACATCTCTTAAATTCATCATTTTTCATATCATTTGCCTAAGTAAATGTCTACTTTGCTTAGGAGTACTCTTATTCATTCTATAAGTCATATCTCCCCTTTATAGCCTAAGATTTCTATCCTTAGCGCTTTCTTCACACTTTCATGTTAACCACAAACTCTATTATGTAAATCCCTATCTATTTCCCCTTCCCCTTATTAAAAATATGTATAAAAACCCCCTAAATACATATCCCCTCCCCTTGGTTGAAAAATAACCATAAGTTCGCTTGGGAATTGCTAAGTTTGCCTGAAACATAGCAAGAACCCTCATTTTTCCCCTCTAAACCATCTTCCAATGTAAAGGACCCCTTCCTATGCATAAAATTCCCCTCCAAATGTATCAAAATCATCTTTGGCCTTGTTTCTACCTTTTCCAAGGCATAAACCCCTTTTTTAAGGCCTAAAACTCTTCTCAAAACACATGAAACCCCTCTTCAGTGCCTTTGGACTCTTTCCAAGGCATGAAAACCCTCTTTTTAGGCTATCGGACCCCTTCCGAGGCCTCAAGAATCCCTCATTTTGCTTAAAAACCATTCTCCGAATCATTATAAACCCCTCCGATCTCATATTTCCTTCCCTCGATTGCAATAACCCTTTGCCAATGCATAATGCATGCCTCCGATCCACATCCCCCTCCCTTTGACGCGATATCACTGTCGGAGGTCATAGCAAAAAGAGTTGACCCATATATGCATTGCTCCGATGGCAAACCGCCGATGCGATATCGCTATCAGCGGTCACAAGAGTTCTGCGCCCATATTACAATGCCCCCGCCGATCGCCGATGTGCCGATTTAATCGTGGCTATCAGATCGGGCCCTCAGATCTGACGGCCCATATTCAGTCGTGCCCCCCCCATATCGCTCCGCCCATATATCGCTTCGCTCCATTGCTCCTCCCGATGGCCGATCAACGATGCGATATCGACAATCGGCCCATCGCTTGCATATATATATATGGCGCTCCGCCCCCCGATAGCAATATGCCGATTCAATCCTAGCCGTTGGATCTGCCTTAGCGCGATCCAATGGCCACGATATGTTTAAAGCTACAGTGATCTCTCCCGTCCCATTTTTTATAAAATTTCATGTTTTAAGGCATTTTCGCGTTATGAAGGAAAAGAGGCATTTTTTCAATATTTTCATAGATGTGCTTGTGTGCGCTCCGGACAAGGAAAACTTGATCATTCTACATCATTTTTTATCGCTCCAAAGCATAAAATTGCTCCAAATGCAGGATTTTGGCCTCGGCAAAGCTATCAACGTCCATTCCTCCTCCTGTTTTGCAGTTTTCTTCAGATATAACATTGATTTGATCGCCCACCGCCGATACTCGTCCAAAGGCCATGGAAATCATTTGCAGCAGTTATTTTTCCCTTGAAAATGCAGAAAAGGGGCGATTTGACAGTTTCAAGCATATAAAGGCAGAGAAAGCGACCCGATTCAAGTGTTAAAGAGTATCAGAGGAAAGATAAATCCCAGATCCAATTAAAGAGTATCAGTGAAGCGGCAAAGAGTATCAGATCGACAATATCAAAGCAGATGAGAAATAAAGAGACCCAAACAAAGTCAAGTAAGCGCCAAAACAGAGTTAAAGCCATTTAAAGTTGAATCACATCAGATTTAATTGGATTCAGAGCCACCTAAAGGCGGTAGAGGCAAATATAAAGAAGCAGAGCAAGTGTTAAAGTGCAGTTATGATAAATGGCTAGCGCAGAGCTCCAAAATACCATATTACCTCATTTTGTAATGCTGCTGCCTCCAGTGCAGCTTAGATGGATATTTGTTGCATTTATTTTAGTAGAGATTAGGTTAGAAGCACTCATTTCATCAGATCTGTTTAAGATCTGTTTTATTGATATTTTGGGATATTTTCCCTATATAAACCACCCTGATTCATTGTTTAAAGGGTTGGTTGGTTGATAATCCAGAGTTTAGACTTGCGTTGTATACTTGGAGAGCATCTATAATCAAAGACTGTTGGAATGCTTGGATGTTGAACTATCTGTTGTGTTTTTAATGGCTGAAGAGTGACTGTGGAATTCTTGTGCTACTACATGGCTCAATAAGTGTTTCTCACCTCTGTTTTCAATTTTATGTTTCTATATCATCTATGTGTCACGATCCAAATAGAAAGAAAGAAGAATAGCTTAGGATTTGCTTGACTGCACTCTATGCTCAATTCTTGTTATTTCTACATGTTTTCCTCTGAATTGGCTATGAATATGAATACCCCTTGGATCATATTTACACTAATTCCATCACATATGACTGTTATTTAGGAATTCTTAACTGCTCCTAGATAAACATTCATTCACCTTCCTTCTCTGTTAGCTGATGAAAGATTCTTAGTTGCCTTTCATCTCTAGCCTTCATTCCATCTTTTTTAGCAATTGATATTGTTCTATGTGTAGCTATCCTGCTCTGTATTCCTCTTATGACCAAGAAAACGCAACAACAAGCCCTAAACCATGACTCCATGCCCAATGGTTTGAACTTCTCACACTATGCATCCCAACTCTGCTTGAAAACATCATCCTTCCCACCAAAACTTAAACAAAACCCAAGATCATCACATCTAGCCTAAAATCAGCCCTAAACAAAGCTAAATCATAAAGAGAGAGCCCTCTCTGATTGCAGGTAGGCTAGGACCTGCAATCCAAATATTGGTTTGTGGTTACCTTGGTCGTATCCCTTAAGGAGCCAAGGGACAACCTGAGTGTTAACAGTCTGCAAAATAAAATTCCTCAAAACTGTGAGCAGGTCAGCAAGAAAAAGGATGAATAGGGTTTCACCAGAGTAAACACAGGGAATAAAAATAGTAGGAAAAAAATACAAAGAAAGAATATCAGCAGGCTGCTACCCTAAACCAATTTGAGGATATGAATAATTGGCAAGGACAACCACTCTCAAATGACTAAATTGATGAGGAGGCCAAAGAGGATAAGAAAATAGCAGCAAACAAGAGGCAATAGGATCATTATTTGGATCACAACAACAAGGAAGAAGAGAATTCAATGGAAGACATAGAAATGGAAAAACTACTAGTGGACTCAACCCCAGAGGAAAACACAATAGAAGAGGCACTAGAAGGAGTCGACCCCTTATTGATAGTAGAGAAATGGAAGAAAAACAGACTGGCTCCAATTCCAGAAGACCAAATCCAAAAAATCAAAGGAGCCTACTTCCTTTAAGAGGAATTAGAGCAAAGATCAGGTCATTCACCACCTGAAAACAATGCAGTCAAAGGCATTATGGAAAACATAAATTCCAAAAGACCAAATCCAAAAAATCGAAGGATCCTACCTCCTTCAAGAGTAAGTAAAGTAAAGCGTAGGTCATTCGCCACCTGAAAACAACGCAGTCAAAGGCATTATGGAAAACATAACAGCTGGAAAATATAGCACAAAACACCTAAGTCGAAAAAGAGGGAGGAAAACAAACAATCATCTTCTTTAGGAACTTGGTGCTAGACTCATCAACGAAGGAAAGGTAAAATCCCTAGCCCTAACTCCCACTCTTTACCAATGAATTACATCTCTTGGAATATTAGAGGAATTAATGGTCTAGGAAAAAAAGAATCCTGAAAAATTGACTCCTAGTTGATAAACTGGATATCCTTTTAATTCAAGAAACTAAACTTGACATGGCTCACCTCACTCTCCTGCAAAAAAATTGTTTCAAGCAATACAATTACACAACGAACTCATCCATCAGATCAGTAGGGCAAATAACGACCATGTGGAAAATCTCTCAGTATGATCTCACCTCCTTTGTTGCCACAAAATACGCCATAACCAATGTTTTGAAAATCATTGGTACCAACGAAAGCATCTGTGTTACCAATATCTATGCTCCCCATGGAGTGGTGGAATGAATCAATATGTTGAAGATCATATCTAAATTCATGGAATCCATCCACCTACCTTTTAAAACTATTGCATGGGACTTCAACATGGTGATAAATCTCGGGGAAAAAAAGGGAGGCATAAGAAAACTTGATAAGGACTCTGAAGCCTTTCAATCCACCATTGAAGGCCACAGTCTAATTGATATACCTAGGAATAATGACATTTTCACTTGGAATAACAGATAAGGGGGAGACAGACAAATTGCTTATAGGCTTGATCAATTCCTCCTCTCAGAAGATATCTATCTCACCTTGTGGAAATAGAGGCAAGAATTCTCCCATAATTAGGATCTGACCATTTGTTGATATCCCTGAAGATTCACATCTCCCCAGTCCCAAAGAATAGACCATTCAAATTCGAATCCTTTTGGCAAGAGCACCTGGATTTGATAGAGAAATGAAAGAATGGTGGAGTAAACCGATGCCACAAAGCAAAAATAAGATGTATAAATTCTAGCATAAATTGACATCTATCAAAAATGAGATCAAACAATGGAACAAGGAAACTTTTGGCAACATATTCACTGACAAAAGGAACCTAGAACTTAAAATGGAAATACTCTAGAAACAAATCATTAATAAGGGCATCACAAAACAAAGGAAACAGGAAGAGCCCAATATTCGAAAAAGTTGAGAGGAAAGGGTCTCTTAAGAAGAGAAACTTTGGCATCAAAAATCCTGAATTAACTCGCTAAAGTGTGGTGGAAGGAACTCAAATTTATTCCATTGATCAATGATACAACACAGAAGAAATAACAGAGTATTGGCCCTAAAAAATAGAGAAGGAAACATTATACAATCTCATGAGGACATGGAATATGAACTAAATTAGTACTTCAACATTCTTCTTTAAGAGGCTAGGATTGATCACGCAAGAGACTTTCAAGATATAACTAAGAACGTCCCAGAGATCCTCACTAAGGACCACAATAAAATTCTTATGAGGAAAGTCTCAATCCAAGAGGTGGAGGAAATTTTCATGACTATGCCCACTAGTAAAGTGCCTAGTCTGGATGGGTTCACCATAGACTTTTATAAATCATGTTGGCCTATGTTAAAAAATGAGGTCCATGCCCTAGTGGAGGAGTCCAAAATTAAAAAGTCAATTCTAAAAGCTCTTAATTCCACCTTTATCACCTTAATCCCCAATGGTGATTAAGCTGACTCCTGGGACAAGTTTCGTCCGTTAACCCTCTACAACTTCATTTACAAAATCATCTCAAACGTTTTGGCTAATAAAATAAAAGCCATCCTACCTTTCTTGATCACCCAACATCAAACTGGTTATGTGGATGGGAGGTAAATTATGGATAGAATCATCCTTTCCTATGAATTAATCCACTCTCTAAAAGTTCAAGTGAAGCCTCGAATGATGATCTAATTGGACATGTCTAAAGATTTTGATAAAATTAGTTGGGAGTACATTAAAAAGGTCCTTGCAGCTTTTGGGTTTCACAAAGATTTCATAAAATGGATCATGGCGATGGTCTCAGGGGATTTCTTCTCGATTAATCTGAACGGATCCCCATCTCAACCCTTCAACACATCTAGAGGCGTCCGTTAGGGGGATCCTATTTCTCCCTTTATTTTTTTCATTGTGGTAGAGGGCCTCAGCAGATCCATCACAATCACCTCTTCCACCAATGACCTTTCTGGCCTCAAGCTTTATACCTCTGTTCCCCCCTCCACTCATCCACAATTCATTGATGATACCTTTTTAATGGGCCTCCCCACAAAGAAAGAAGCATTGTCCTTTAAATCCATTCCCTTAGGTTTCTCTGTCGTCTCTAGCACCTCAATAAACCAAGAAAATTACAAATTGTTCTTCTTTAACACCTCTCTGGACATCTAAAGGAATATAGCTAGAATCATGGAATTTCAAAGATGTAACCTCCCCTCAAAATACCTTGGTGTCCCTCTCATTGACAAGCCCCTAGCTTGCTCTACATGGGAAGATCTTATCACCAAAATGAAAAAACAACTTTCCAACTAGACATTCAGATCTCTAAATTTGGTTGGTCGACTGGTTTTAGTCAAATTCGTGTTGCAAGAAATACCCCATTATTTTTACTCGGCCTTGGTAGCCCCCAAATCCATCTCCAACACTCTCAGAAATCTCCAGAGAAATTTTCTATGGAGAGGCTCGGAAAAGAAGCAAAAGTGGGTGTTGGCAGCTTGGGATAAGTTGTTTAAACCCAAAAAGGCAGGTGATCTTGGTTTGAGCGACCCTGAGCTCTTAGGAAAATCCTTGGGAGCCAAAATGTTTTGGCGATGGATTGTAAACCCAAGCTCCCCCTGGGGCATTCTCTGGAAAGAGAAATATGTTCCTACCCACTCACATGAACATCTCATCAGGCTCAATGGGACCATTAAGGGTTCTTCCATATGGAACCAGTCTTGGGACAACAGAGAAGTCATCCAGAATCACATTTTTTGGGAGGTGGCACATGGGGACAAAGCTCTCTTTTGGGAAGATCCCTGGCAACAAAGGCTAGAACATGTAAAGGATCAATTCAGAAAACTCAGGATTGACATGCAAAACAAGGGAAAAATCAGGGTTAATCGATACTGGAAACCTAGCAATGGCAGTGACAAGTGGAGGGAATGGTTATATGAAAAATATTGGGAAACCCCAAATAACCCTCTGGAGTGGTAGGAGCTCTCGAGCGAACTCTCGAAAAGATAAATTCAATTCAAAACCACTGAGGACAAGATCATATGGGGGAAGAATCTAGTCAAGAACTTCAACTTAAAGGAAGCTTACAACTACATTGCAGTCCATGACCAACATCAAACAGAGAAAAAATGGAAAACTCTGTGGGAAAGGAAACACTAGCCAAAAATCACCCTTTTTTTATGGCTCATCATGCACAAAAAATTCTTACCTGGGAAAATTTAAGGAAAAAAGGATTCATTGGCCCCTCTAGATGCAATATTTGTGAGCAAAAGGAAGAAACATCAAACCATTTGATGAACGAGTGCCCCTTCGTGAACAAGATGTGGAATTGGGTGTATCTAGTTTATAAGGCTTCATATTGGGACATCTCCTCAATCCTCAATACCATTGAAGATTGGAGATCCTCCCTTTCCCCCAACCCTCTGGTGAATAGAGCTTGGAACCTTACACTAGGCATCACCTGTTGGGCGTTGTGGAAGGAGAGGAATGCTAGAATTTTCAGAAGAATCTACCAATAGGAAGAAGTCATTCTTTCAATAGTTAAGAAAATAATCCGGGAAACGGTGGCTTCTTCCACTGTTCAATGCCCCAGCGACCCTCCAAGCAATTCAGAACTACACATTCTCACCCTCTTAGATCTTCATCTCACCCACTTCTCCAATGCCTCAAACATTTGGAGAAATCTGGATATTGTAGTCCATTGGTCTCCCCCAGAGACAGGCACTATCAAACTCAACTATGACGGGGTAGTGAAAGGTAACTTGGGCAGAGATAAATTCGAGGGGGTCTTCCGGAACTCAAATGGGGAAATCATTTGGATCTATGAGGTCAATCTTGGAAAATCTACAAACAATGTTGCAGAACTACAGGCTCTAGAACACGAGTTGGCCATTGCTAAACTCCACAATTAGGAATCCTTAATTATCAAAGGGGACTCGACCCTGGTAACTCAGGATAGCTAAAAACTAAAACAGGGCTCGGAAGCTTCCAAGGTGTCAGACAACTAGCAGCTAAACACAAGATAACAAAAATCACTCAAAACACAAGATAACAAAAATCTTAAATTTTACTATTAAAATAATTTATAATTTCTATTAGATTTATTATCAATTCAAAAAAAAAAAACAATAAACAAAAAACAAAACAAAACAAAAACAAAACAAAAAACAAACAAAACAAACAAAACAAACAAAACCAAAACAAACAAACAAACAAAACAAAACAAAACCTGTATAATAAGAAATTTACTATATATTTTATTAGGAACAATTTTTATGATCTACTTTCCTATTTAAATTTAATTAAAATTTAGAAAAATATAAAAAAATCAATACTTACCTCAAACCTTTGCTTCTTTTGCAAAATTTTATCTTAGGGTTTAACCTCCTCTAACACTTCAAAATTAGGGCTTTTCAATTTAGGCATTTTAGATTTAATGGGTTTGTGTACTTACTATATATAGGGAATTTGGCATGTAAAATAAGGGAATCACTTATTGAATTAGATTCAAGCCCTATCGACTCTCTTTGTTTATTTTAAAAATGGTTATATGTTCCTCAGTGTGCCCTTTGTAATATAATGCACCGATGCTCCCTGTGTAATAAAATGCACCGATATATTATAACACTTTTGATTCTATTCAGTCTTCTAATCATTGCTCGCGGTTCAATATAACACACCGATGCTCCTCTTCCAGATAGAACTGTTAGACCATTGCGGTGTGTTTATCCTTACAAATTTCACCGTAATAATTTAAAATTAATTTTCCATGACAGTGTCCAACAATTAAACATCTAGTGCGTTTGATGTACTAAATGCACCAATTCATTGATACAAATTAACACACTGGTTATGAGAGCTTTTTTGGCTGAAAATTATTTGATTTATTTGTAAAAAATATTTAATGACTTCTTTATTGAATGGTATAGGTTATATATTGGTAAAAAAATGTCTGAAAATGTCTCAAGTACCAAAAACACTAATCAACACAATGATAGCACATCAAAAAAAGAAGAGAAGGTGAGTTCTTTGTAAATTATTTACAAAATTAACATGTTTGAACTATATGTAAATTTAACTATTAAGTATTGGTTGGTGTATGTCATGCGGAGCAACAAAATGAACAAGGTTGATAAGATTATTTATAATATAAGTGTAGAAGAGCATAAAAGCCTGATAAAAAATTTGTAGAATGATGAATTGGGTGAATGAAAAAATACTATTCAATATGAGTTTTTTTTTTGAAATTTCATTAATAATATACTTAAGAATATTAAATAACATGTTTCAAACAATCTATTAACTCATATATGTTTAATATTCTACAGGGAGAAACAATGAAGGAAAATATTGATGTCGTTCTAAGAAAAGAAAAATTATAGAACATGTAAATAACAATGAATTGGTCCTTACCTCATCTAGAGTGGCATTGGAGGTTAATGAAGGGGGGAATTTTCTTTATAGAACTATGAGGGATCTAGTGGAATGAATGTATAGATGTACTTTCCACTTACAGTACAAAAATCAATCCAATGATTCTAAGAACCAAAATATATCTAAACTAAAGGATGTGTTTCTAGAGAAATGGTCAATGAGACATGTCATATTTGCAATAGCAAAAAAATACAACAACAAAAACAAATCATTCAAAACGTAATATTCCTAATTATATAAAATGATTTTCTAGAATTATATGTATATATTATTACAAAACATTCATTTATTAATATCAATTTTGTTATATTTAGTTTTCATACATCATTATAAAATTAGTTTATTACATTTTTACAAAGATTATGAAACTCCAAAATGATCAATGCATTGATATGTGAAACATGTCAGTAGGAATGTCAAAAAATGTTTACAAGGAGATGGCCAAGAAATGGACAAAATTACATCAGAGGAGTCGTCATCTCAACAACAACGTGCTTCAAATGTATGTAATCATGATTGAATTTGTACATTTAAAAAAATAATTTAGCATTAAATATTAATATTCATGTATTTTCTTGCATAAAATAAAACAAGATGGAACTCATTCAACACATAAAACAAGATGACGGGGAAGAATATGGTTATTGTTAATATTTTCTTATAATAACTCAAGGTTTCATTTTTGTATATTTTAAGTTTTTTTACATCAACCATCCTTGAATGTCTTCAAATAGGTGCTAACATACAAAGAAGAGACATCAGAAGAATTGATTGACATTATGCTAAATAAGGGTTGTGAGTATATGTTGCCATATCAAAAATTAATTGTGAAATTTGTAAGTATCTATGTTGTTTTACTTTTTTGAGTTTATAATTAGTAGAACAAAAAAATCCTTTATATGAAATATATGATTTATAATGGAGTTTAAAATATGTAGGAAACAAAGTATGGAACTATGTCAGCAGAAGACTTGTTGCAACAAGGCGTAAGACTTAGTTTTGAAACCATGTGCACAATTTATGAGTCACTTCTTGCTATGGTACATTTCTATTCTATTTACATTGATGTATATTATTTATTTCAATTTTCATTATTATCACCAATGTAGATACACTTATTGCACTTTATTTTTATGTTTTCAAATGGAACAAGATCAAGAAGACGAAAAAAATCGATACAATCAACAAAATATTCCTCCAAATAACCCAAGTCATGGAAGTAGCTCAGGCACTAACAACAGTTCTAACGAAGAATGATGATATATTTGGATATCAATGCAACTTCTTGTATTTTTTTAAATATTTGTCTCTAAAAATCAGATATTTTGTTTAATGTAATGAACATAATGTCCGAATTGAAAGGCAAGGGGTTACCAATAGAAATCCTAGTTTGTATGACAAAGAGCCTCTTATTGATATTAATAAAATACATTTTAATTTATTCTATTTTGTTATCCAATGTTGTTGTGAAATATTACACCACTGTTTAATTATATGGATAATTAAATATTATAATGAAGAGATGTGAAATCTGATAATATAACAAATTAATCCAAACATCTTATAAAAATGCAAAAAAAAAATTAATTTATATGAATACTATTATAAAATATATGTCGATTTTTCGATAAATAACGGATTTAAAAAATTACAATAATTTCATTGTCATCGGTTGATGTTTCCAAAAAAGAGAAAATCGCATTCAAAAAACTGGTGCATCTATAACATAGAAATGCATCAGTATGTTATTTTATATAAAATCACCATGATGACATGTTTTTGCATGACCGGTGTCTTTTCCGAAAAAAAAAAAGCACATGGGTTTTTATCTCTTCAAGCACCAATATTGTTTGAGATTAACGCCCCGATGCATTGTAATTCCTAACGCACCAATGATTTCATAGAAATAACACACATGTGCTACAAAATATTATTTTTGGCTCAATGTATTATGAAAACTAACAACAACAATAATTTGTATATCGAACGCACCAGGATGTTTGCACAAATGATATGCATCAGTGTTGCATGTTTAAGAAAAAACACTAATACAACAATTATTTTTTGTGTGCCCCGGTGTCGTTCCTTACAAGAACCCCTTGAGGCTTATATATATATATATATATATATATATATATATATATATATATATTACCACCTGTGATATTTATTACGTGTCAATATTCTTTGCATTCAACACCTTAATGCATTTAGTTATGTACGTCACCCAGTGCTTTTATATATGCAACACACTAGTGCTACTTGTTCCATGAAGCACACTGAAAAAAACATCTGCTAAGACCTATAACTGCCCAGGTTTTTTCAATTGTGATGAAGTTCCATTAAAACGTGTGCTAAAACATCCGCTATCGCAAACATATATTTTAATGTATGTTTTTTTGCCAATTTTTGACAATTTTATAACATTAAAAACCTTCGTTGTAACCTCCGCTAGAAGGTATTTTTCTTGTACTGTTGCTATGGGAAAATAATATGTTAATTACTATTAATTATTCTATATTACATTTTTAGGAAACTTATTAAAACATTATGGAAGTTATTGTCCAAATAAAAATACTAAATATCTTGATACAGACAGCTATGGTACTAGCAATTAGTGCCCTTGCATTAGCAATTATAGCAAGATTAGTGCTTAGATTTCATATATAAAAAGTTTCAAAAGATTAATAAGGGATGCTTCAGGAAGATCTACATATATTAGTGAGCACATGTCTAGACACATACAATAGATTCTTTTACATTACATTTTTAGTAAACTTATTAAAACTCTATGGAAGCTATTGTGCAAATAAAAAACCTAAATATCTCAATACAGACACCTATGGTACTAGAACTTAGTTCAATATCTATATATCAATTTTGAGGAAATAAACCCTGGTTTTAAACAAAATATCAAACTTGCATCTAAATTTTGAAAAATATATTTGTACGAAATCATTTTGTAGCTTTCATCTCTCTACAATGAAGACAACAAAAGATTAAAAAGTATGTTAATTGGGTTGCCATCTAGTGGTAGATTGGTGAGAGAAACACAATTTCTCAGGTTTGATTGTCAGTGCACCCTTTCCAAACTCTGCCAACAAAAGGGGTTCACTTACGAAAAAGGAAGAAGAAAAAAAAGTATAATCTCCAATTAGAAGGAAACATTCTTGATAATATATAGGTTGGAAATCATTCGGGAACTATCATGTCTAAGCCATCTGACTGATATCGCAATGGAAATTTTCCCACAAGGCATCTTGCCATAGGAATGAATTTCGTAGTAGAATTTTACTGATGGGCATTTTTCGGCAGGAATAAGTGTAGGGATGTGATTAAATGTTTTACATGGAGGATTATAAAGGATCTTTAGCTACTTGTATTCCCTAATATTAATTGATCATGAAATGGCAGGGCGAGTTCTTGAAATAATTCTTATTTTGACTGCAGATATTACAAATGTTTGAAAACCTTCCAAATCTGCATCCACTATATTTTTCCCACTTCGCTCATGGTTGACATTGCACACAACTTTAATATGAAGCATAAAAATAAGAAACAAAACAAAAAATAACAGACTGACCATAAGGGAAAATACAATAGAACAATGACCTAATTGAGGATTAGATTTCCTTAATGCAATATCCAACCACACAAAATAGGAAAGGAACTATGTTCAAATTATGAATCTCGACCACCATCAGAAAAATGAAAATGAAAGAAGAAACATATGAGAGAGGATACATGGATCTGGGATATTAGACAACATACTTAGGAGAGAAGTTTTTGTGGTAATATTTTAACCTAGAAAAAGCAGTAAAATGCCGCAAATACCTTCTTTTATCTATTCTTTCACCAATCTACTAACCTAAGGATGTGAGGCCTTCATAAAGCCTTTCATGGGGGCATTGAAAACTAGGAGATGGAGTTATATAAATGGTTGTGACAATAACTCCACAAACCTAAACCATCCCTAAATTTTCTCTATACAAGCTCCAGGAACAGGGGGCACAATGAACAAATCCTCGTATTCTTGAACTTGGAGACAAAGAACTCCATCATCAAGTAGAAAAATCATCATATCTTCATCTGAATGGGGTTTAATTTCATTCACCATATGTGGATGAAGGCAATTAGGTTAATAATTGATTCTCAATCGAAGAATGGGTTCCTTGTTAATGATTTGGATACAATTTGAGTATAGCCCCAAACCTTCGGAAAGAACCCAACAATTTTTCTCTAAGCCCCATTACCTCTTTCCCATATTTTTCATTTGGTTCCTTTCAAAGAGAATACAATATCAGAATGGATGCAATCTCATTATAAAAGTTTCAAATATCTACCCTCTATGTGTATAGAGTTGTAACTGTATGTGGAAGGTGAAAAAGTGTTTGATTTTTTTAAACCACTATGGAAAAATATAATGAAGAATGGCATCAACCAAATCAAGGACCATTTCATTTTCAAAGAATGAGTCGTAAACTTCAGGAAAGTGAATACCAGGCCTCATAAGGCACTCTTTTCATTTGTTGAACCCTATTCCTAGGATGCTTGGGCTATTTTTCTGCACAACATCTCTAGTAGTGGCTTTGATCCTTCGGTCATCTAGGTTTTTGCCACAAGGAGGGCTTTCTTGAGCCATCCTATTTGATAAGAAAGTGAGATTCTCTAAGAGCCTACAATATTCTCCTCCATTTTTGAGAAATCCCTTAAGTTTATCAAACCTTTCATCAAACCCATATTGTGTGCATTGTAAACAAAGTAATCCCTTAAGCTTATCAACATTTTATCAAAACCCATATTGTATTATGTGTGTCTTAATAAATAATTTAAGGGGAAATAATTTCATCTTAAAAATTGTCATAAATACCTTTTTAGGTAGCACTCATATTCAAAATTTTAAGACAAAATTAAAGATGAAATTAAAATAATTTTTTTTGGTAGCACTCATATTAAAAATTCTAAGAATAAATTAAATGTTTGAGACAAAAGAAATATTTTTCCTTTAAAAATCGTCTAAAAGTCACCTTGGTATAGTAATGTTATGATGAGAGGAAGAAAGCTAGAAATTAACTTTAATAAAGAGGTTATCTTCAAAATATCCTCTCTCATGTTTGAAGGAAAATATATTGAAGTCATCGATAAATACTTGGATTTATTATCTAGAAGTCTATCCAAGTTGTAGCCATTATGCCAATATTCCATCTACCCAAGTTGCATCCATTGTGCCATTATTCCATCCTTGTACCCTAATGAGTAGACTTGCATGTACATGGAACCTTTAAAACTATCCAAAATTTTGATCAAATATTGGTGGGCAGTTATGAGGAGCTAGTTGGGAGTTTGTCACCATGTAAGGGTTTGTTATTCAAAATGCACCTCAACATTAAGAATTTTCTAAAAAAATTTCAAAGTCGAATGAGTTTAAATAAGGCTTCCAAACTATGAATTCAAGCATCAAGCTTGCGACCATTTAGGGATCTATTAGAATTAGGAAAATATTTGTTTCCAACATAAAATAAATGTTAGGATATTCCGACACATAGGAAATAGTTAAGTATAACTTGGTATAGTATAGAGTTAGGTAAAGTGTGTATGTTTACTATGTACATTTTGTAACTTACAATCCGACGGTCACGATATGTAGTGATCCGACGGTTCATTCTCTCCTCGGTATTACTGACACTTGATCCGTGGCTTAACACCCGATTGGTCCATGATCTCTATTTAAAGAGCATGGATGGTCATTTGTAGGTTAAATGTTCATGAGAGAAGCTTATGTAAAATTTCATTCTTTTATTAATAAATTGCTTGAAGTGGTCGCGTTGGCTCAGGCCGTGGACTGTTTCCCTCTTTGAGGGTTTTAAACACGTCAAAATATTGGTGTATTGATATGTGATATGTGTGTGAGTGGTGTCCTTTGGTGTTCTATCTGAGGAACTTACCCTGTAAATTCCTACATGGTATCAGAGTTATTTGAGGGTTGCATCCGTTGGTGATCCAAATCTGAAGCTGGTAGAATTGCATCCGACTATTGTTTCCTAGATCTATTGTTTCTGACTAATTTCAGGCCGAGACGACTGCTCTATTGTGTTGGGAGCATCTGTTCCAGTGAGGAACCCCTTTCGTTTCACGCGAAAAGGTTTCCGGTAGCCCTAGCTACGTCATTTTTAAGATCTGGAGGTGTACAATGTTTATTTGCAGTTTACAGTTATTTTCTCTCTGTTTATTTCGGTTTCGGTTTATTTAGCTTTTTGTTTTTTTTATTACGAGATCTATACCTTTCATTTTTGCATATGCTCTTTGCCACGCGACTCTGTGCGAGCTGGGCAAATCAGAAACAGAAAGGAAGGATTTTTCTCATGCATATGCTCTTTTCCGTTGCGCCTTAGTGTGATCTCGGAAAATCAGAAACATTGAGGAAATTATTTAGTTTCCGGCTAAAGTTAACTTCGAGCCATAAGGTTCATTTTTATTTTGTATGTCTGTGTTGGGTTTTGTGTTTTTTGTTTTGTAGGGAAAAAGAGATTTCTCAAGCAAGCACGCAACCCAGAGCTTCAGTGACTAAAAAAATAAGGAACCCCCCCCCCCCTCTCTCTAACTTTTAGTTTAGCTCACTTGGCCCAAAGCTAATTTATGAGAGTAGAGGTCTTGAGTTCAAGTGTCCTTTTTTTGGGGGGTGGATTTTTCATTTCCGCACATTCCTACACTTCGTCGGCATCTTCATCAACTTTTCTTCAAAAAGCCATAACTTCTTCATCCGGAAGCCGTTTTCAGAGCCCTTTTTTTTGAACCAGCCTAATTTTTCGAGATATTTCCATTGGAACACTTAGTTTCAGCATCTATAGCTTCATTTTTGTTAAAATGGAAAGTCCACACCAAGTTATTCTTGACAGCACCAACTACTTCCAATGGTGGTCCTACATTGTGGATTTACTTAGAAGTAAAGGTCTCTGCAGAATAGCCTCAGGCCAAGAAACCAAACCGAAATATGAAGATAAGGCAGCTAAATGGGAAAATAGGAAAGATCAAGCATGTGGGTTGATAGGGATGTCTATTTCTCCAGATCTTAGATTCCATATTGCAGAACTTGATACTCCTGAAGAAGAAATGAAACATATCACTAAATTTTTTGGAATTAAAAATGAACTTAAAGCCCATCAACTTGAAAATGAGTTGCTTACATTGGACCCCAATAATTTTTCTTGCATTGAATATTTTTTGTCCAAGTTCAAGACCCTTAGGCTTCTCTTGGAAGGTGTTAAGGTTAAGAAAGAAGATAGTAGCCTTATCTACTCCATTCTTACTAAGTTGGGACCAGCCTATTCTGTGCTTGTTTCCACCTTCCATTCTACAAGAGAAGCCTTCATTTCTCAAGGACAAGCCTACAAGTCCCCTTCTTTTGATTCCTTTTGTGATTCTTTAATAAGAGAACAAGAAAAACTCTTACACCTTGGTCTTCTTCATCTTGGAAACTCTTCTAAGAAAGCGTTAGCCGCCCAACAGCAACCAAATTCAAAGAATCCTAAGAGGTTGTATCCTAAAAGGAATGGTCCTAAACCAAACAAGGGTCCTAAGCAATTTCAGCCTCAAAATGAAAAATCATTTCAACAAAATGATAAGACAAATAAAAATAAAGGGAAGAAGACTGATAGACATTGCAACTTTTGTAATCGAGATGGCCACTTAGAATCCAAATTCTTTAAGAAGATGGAAGCCTTGGAAGCAGCAATGAAGAAGCATAATATCCATTTGGATCACTCTTCAACTTCAACTTCATCTTCAGGAATGGCACTTTCTGCATGTGGTTGTCAAACATCTCGGTCTGGCTATGCACTAAATGTATCTTCTTCTTCTCATTCTCATGAGTGGCTCATTGATTCTGGAGCTTCTTATCACATGGCCAAAAACAAAGCCATGTTTTCTTCTTTAAATGATTGTAACACCAAAAATATATATGTTGGTGATGATAGATCTCTTAGTGTTGTAGGGACTAGAACTGTTCATATAGACAATGGTCAATTTAATGACGTATTATGTGTTCCAACCTTATCCTGCAACCTTGTATCTATATATCAGATAACTCATTCAGGTGAAGGTAAAATCGTTGAATTTTCACCTCACGATGTTGTAATTAAGGACCTAAGAGATCCTAGACAGATTTTAGCTACTGGAATTGTTGATGATTCTACAAGGTTTTATAAGTTTCACAACTTTGGGTCATCAAATCTTCCCTCAGTATTTGTTTCTCATAACGATGAAGTGAGCAAACTTTGGCATGAGCGATTTGGTCACTTAAACTATCGCTCCCTTCAGAATCTATGTAAAGAAAATATGGTGACAGGTCTTCCAATGGTATCTTGCAGAGATGGTGCTTGTTCTGGATGTGTACTTCGAAAACATCATCGGGATAGTTTTGAAAAACGTGCCTCTTGGCACGCCTCAGCCCCTTCACAGCTCTTGCATAGTGATTTATGTGGTCCACTTCCAATTGTTTCATTCTCTGGCTACAAGTATTTCTTAACTTTCATTGATGATTTCTCCAGACGCACTTGGGTATACTTCTTAAAACTCAAGAGTGAAGTATTTAACATGTTCTTGGCCTTTAAGTCCTTTGTTGAAAAACAATCTGGACATCAAATTCTTAAGCTAAGATCTGATAATGGCGGAGAATATGTTAACAACAAATTCATCAACTTTTGCATTGAGAATGGAATTCAAATGCAACATACTGTTCCATATACTCCACAACAAAATGGTGTAGTTGAAAGGAAGAATCGCACCTTAAAGGAAATGGCTAATTGTATGCTTCAATCTAAAGGACCTAGTCTTAATTATTGGGTAGAAGCAATTAACTGTGCAAATTACATAATAAATCGCACTCCTAGTAAGGTTTTAAAGAATATCACTCCAGAAGAAGCATCGAGCTCAATTAAACCAGATGTAAGTCATTTTTGTGTTTTTGGAAGTGAAGAATGGGCCCATATTCCAGATGAGAAACATAAAGCTTTAGAACCTAAGAGTGAAAAATGTATTTTTGTTGGATATTCTGAAGATGTCAAAGGATATAGACTTATTCCACTTAAGTCCAAAAATGTTATCACTAGAAGAGATGTAAAGTTTGCTGAAAATATATCGGCCTACGAGCCTAGTTCGACGGATGTGCCACCTCTCCCTATCTCTTCTACTTTTGAAAATACTTCTTCTTCAGATGATGAAAGCGAGGATGAAAATCCTCCCCCACCTTCTCAGGATCCTCCTTCATCTCCTCAGCTTCCAAAATGGGTCCGTGCTACTCAGGATGCAGCAAGTGATCTTGTCGGTGATCCTACAGATCAGCGCCGTACACGTTCTCAGTTTGATAGAGCCTCTTATTTACTGGCTCAAGCTTTAGTGAATTATGATCCTGACACCTTTGCAGAAGCTTCGGGCCATCCAGATTGGGAAGCAGCTATGAATGAAGAATATCATTCATTATTGGCAAATGATACATGGGATCTTGTTCCTCTACCAAAGGGACGAAAACTTGTTAGATGCAAATGGGTTTACATAACCAAGTATGGACCAGATGGGAAAGTTGATAAACATAAAGCTCGTCTTGCTGCTAAGGGTTTTTCACAAGTTGAAGGCATTGACTACACTGAAACCTTCTCCCTTGTTGCGAAAATGAACTCTATCTGCCTTGTTCTTTCCCTTGCTTCCTCTTTCAAATGGGAATTCCATCAGATGGATGTTAAATCTTCCTTCTTGCATGGGGACTTGCATGAAGAAATCTATATGGAACAACCTATTGGCTTTATACAAACAGACTCCGGTCTTGTATGTCGGCTTAAGAAATCCCTTTATGGTGTCAATCAAGCTCCTTGAGCTTGGTATGCCAAAATGGATAACTTTCTTTTAGAAAATGGCTTTTCTAGGTGTCATTCTGACAATACTGTCTACACCAAGAAAGTGGGAAAGTCTCTTATCATTCTTGTTCTTTATGTTGATGATCTTATCCTGACTGGTAGTGATCCCAACCTTATAAACCATGTGAAGTCTAGCCTTAAAAGGAAGTTTGAAATGACAGACTTAGGACAATTACATTATTTTCTTGGTCTTCAAGTCTTGCAATCCAAGGAAGGTATTTCCCTTTCCCAGTCCAAGTATGCATGTGATATTCTACGCCATTTTCACATGGAATACTGTAAGCCAGCCCCTTCTCCCTTTCAGTCTGGAGTCAAACTTTTAGCCACTTGTATTTTTCCTGAAGTTGATGCTACCTTATACCGTCAACTTGTAGGAAAACTTTTGTATCTAACCCATACTCGTCCTTACCTTTCCTTTGTTGTTGACCTTGTTGCTTGGTTTATGAAAAACCCACATGAAAGTCATTGGAAAGCCACTAAAAGAATACTTCATTATGTTCGAGGTACAATTCAGTTTGGGACTCATTACAGTGCCGAAGCAGCTCCTCTAATGGTTGGTTTCACTGATTCTGATTGGGCTGGTGACCTTGATGATCGGAAGTCTACTGTAGGTTATGTGTTCACTCTTGGTTCAGGACCTATTACATGGGCTTGCAAGAAACAAGGTGCCATTTCTCTTTCTTCAGCAGAAGCAAAGTATCGTGGTGCCGTAGAAGCTAGTAAGGAAGCCTTGTAGCTTCGTCAGATGCTGTCAGAGTTTGGCTTTCAGCAGCAACATCCAACTACATTTTGGTGTGATAATCAAAGTTCCATTCAACTATGCAAAGATCCAGTCCAACATCAGCGCAGCAGACACATTGAACTGCACATGCACTTCATCAGAAAGCTCATCCACGACCATGTTCTTGAAGTGCAATATTGTTCAACAGATGATCAAGTTGCATACATATTTACAAAGGTTCTCACAGAGGTGAAGTTCACTAAACTTCGATTTATGGTTGGAGCTCAGGAAGTTGTCACTAAGGGGGGATAGGCTCTAGTGCCTCCTTCCTTCTCCTATTGTGTCATATTTGTAAATCCTTCAATCCTATCCCAAGTTTTTCTTAAGGGGGGATGTTAGGATATTCCGACACATAGGAAATAGTTAAGTATAACTTGGTCTAGTATAGAGTTAGGTAAAGTGTGTTTCTTTACTATGTACATTTTGTAACTTACAATCCGACGGTCACGATATGTAGTGATCCAACGGTTCATTCTCTCCTCGATATTACCAACACTTGATCCGTAGCTTAACACCTAATTGGTCTTTGATATCTATTTAAAGAGCATGGAGGGTCATTTTTAGGTTAACTGTTCATGAGAGAAGCTTATGTAAAATTTCATTGTTTTATTAATAAATTTCCTGAAGTGACCGCGTTGGCTCAGGCTGTGGACTGTTTCCCTCTTTTAGGGTTTTAACCACATCAAAATACTAGTGTATTGATCTGTGATCTGTGTGTGAGCGGTGTCCTTTGGTGTTCTGTCTGAGGAACTTACCTTGTAAATTCCTACAATAAAGTTGATCGATAGGGGTACCTATGGAAATATTGCACTGTGATTGTGTTGTAGAGTTTGGTGGAGGGTATGCTCTAAGGCTTGTTGTTTAATCATTATAATTCACTGAAACATAATCAACGTATCTTCAAAAAACAATCCTGCAACTCCTATTTTTGTTGGGCATGCTGACATTGTTGAATAGCTAGGGTTTCCAACAAGAAACATCATTTCTACTAAATTTGATCTACCATAAGTTACACAAAATTGGAAATTGTAGAATCTCATAGTTATTA
Organism: Pinus tabuliformis; assembly: GCA_031772625.1. Taxonomy (NCBI): domain Eukaryota; kingdom Viridiplantae; phylum Streptophyta; class Pinopsida; order Pinales; family Pinaceae; genus Pinus; species Pinus tabuliformis. Next base: position 945,445,976 of record CM062806.1, read on the forward strand.
TGGTATTTAGGGGGAAATTTGGCAAAATAAATGGCGTGATTATCACTTTTGAAATTAGATGCAGTGATCTATTGAGTGGGGAAATCAGAAAAACACAAGTGATGAGTCATTCCAGGAGTTTTTGCAACAAAAATATGTTAAAACTAGTAGAATGGTAAAATGAATTATACAAAATCTATATACACATTCGGGGATTTGTGGGGAGCATTGGAAGAATAAGGGTGTCAAGACTCATCGTTTTTTCAATTAGGAGAAGTGACCTATCGAGTGGGTAATTCAAGAAAATGATATAACATGGGGGACCATTCCCAAGCTTTTTCCAGCAAAACTAAGCTAAAAAAAAAATTAATGATTTGAAAACTAGCAATTCCAAGTATCATAACCAAGACCCATGACAATAGAAAAAATAATGGGAACACACTATAGAAATCAAATCTGAAAGTACACATTAAGCATGCTGAATTAGTGTACATTCAACCTAGATGTTCATCACCTCAACATGATAATATGGAAACCTATTAAGCCTAGTAATTACCATGGAAATTATGACTTGTAAGTGAGGAGAAGATATGATATGGAAGTCAGAGTGTGCACCAAAAACTTGAATGGGAGTTGATTTAAAGGTTCAAGGGGTTTGAACAAAGATACCTAGAAAGAAAAGGGGAAAAAGGAAAACCAAGTTAGATATTAAATAATAATAATAATAATTTCAATGTTAAGCTAGAACCATTACAGGCTAGGGAAAATAATTACCTATGGTAAATGAAAAAAGGTGAATCCATTATTCACTTGAAAGAACAACCAACAAAGTACATTGTTAATTATAGTTAGACAATGGAGTATGAGGTCTAAAATCAACTATAATTCAAACCTCTGAATTGAATACCCCGAAAAAAATGTTGGGAGTTGAGGTGCCACATTAAGAATGGAAATAAAGATAATCCTTGTTAAACTTTGACAAAATGTCTAGGGTTAAAAAACCTCTGACCATTTAATGCCCCTTCCACAAGTTGGTAGACCTATCCAAATGAAAAAGGGTTATCTATAGAGAAAAATGAAACCTTGAAATTGGCAAAAGTAATCGAAGACATGCACCTGATACCTAAGAGGGTAGTGAAGTTAGAAAATCATGCTAAACAGTCAAGAGGTTGAGACTAGGAAGGTTGATTGCTAATGACCCAAACACTATTGTTGGTTGCGAATGTCCTAGCATTGCTTCTTTCTTTTCCATAGGAAAAATCTTGGTAGAGTTCAGCCAATTAAAGCAATAGGAAAATACCAAAAGATAAAATCTTAAACTAAGATAATAAAAAAAAATGTAGAATAAAACCCAACGTAAGACAAAAAATTACCTTTTTCCAACAATTGAAATTGTATCTTGGTGCCATACAATCGATCAGAGAGTCTGGAAGGCCAGGAGAAAAGATTTGGGAAAAACAAGGTCAAAGGCCATAAGTTTTTAAATTGATGAGCATGGTGTAGATCTACAGAGTGTGTTCTCCTCCTTTCTCATGTCAATTCTAGTGAAGTAGTGGTGTCCTAGTAGAAGAATGGACTCAAATGCCTTTTAACAGAGCATATTGAATGCATTGCAACAGAGAATGTGCTCGATGGGATATGCATAGATCTTGATTAAACCCCGACCCCAATTGTAATATGTCATGACTATGACTATCTTCTTTCGACCGAAGCACTAAATGGAATGTTGAATTTCCACAACATTGGGTCTAGGTTAGAGACTTAAAATCACTGACACTACCAAACCAAGAATCTCAACCATAAACTACTTTGCATAAACGAGAATATAAAGCAGTAAATCACATATGCACAAGTATACACAATTTTTAACAAATATTGTACAATAATTTACAAACCAATGTTCATTATATTAAATAAATTCTAAATAATACAATAGTCTATGGTATACAAGGTACAATGACAACTTTGTTGCAGCTTCTATGTTGTATCCTATCCTGCCAGTCCTTCAGTTTCGTACTGCTCACTCACTGCCCCTTAGTCCTTCAAAGGACAACACATTGAAACTCCAAGGGTGCTGCCACCTAACATTGTTGAAAGTCACTTATGCTACATGTACATAGGCTCAAAAATCTACTCTCTAGGTAGGCCTAATTCTCGAGCTCCAATCAGCCTTCTAGTAGCCTCTTTTGTCCATCAAAGAGCTACTCATAAGGCTTAAAACTTCACCCAATCACACACCCAACAACATCCTTCTTGTATGTTGCTATAGGGCTACTTTGGGTAGCCAATGCACTACCCTCCAATAAAATCAATGGAACCTAATAATTCACTGTCGATTATGCTCCTAGGAAAGACTCTTTGCCAACATGGAAGACCCTCCACACAACATCAGCAAGCTTCTAGTCAATCTGATCCAAACCGGTCACCTCTTGACCCAACCTTCCTCCACAAAACATTATTGTCATTTATGTTTACATATTTTTTTTACTGCAGTCATGGTTAGGGAACTTACTACACCCTAAACACACCCCACAGTCAAAAAACCAATCCTTTAAGGACAGTGGCCCACCTTGGAAATCTTCCTTTACACCCACACTACCTCCTTAAGGGACTTTTCACCTATTAAGTCCCTTAACACAGACCAAACTATTTGCTATGGCTTGCGGCCTATCACACCAACCTTTTTGTAGCTTCTGCCTCCACAAACTATGCCCAAATAGTCATAGAACATCAGTGTATTCGCCTCCTAAGACTCCACCTAGTAGCCTGCTCTCTCAGCCCTTGAAACAACAAGATTCTATCCCAAAATAGACCCTCAAACAATCTGCACTTGCCTCAGCTACTCGGCCTCCTGTAGCAGACTTCGAACCCTTTCTTCCACAGTCTCCAAGACCCCTCTCTTGTTGTGGCTAGGCTATCCCAATTTTAGAGATATCCCTTTGACAATGTTGCACACTTGGATGCTCTAAATGTTATGAAACCAACTCACAAAAAGATAGAAAATATAGATAAACGCCTTAGAAATAAGCCTCTTCGAGGGGGAAATCTCCTTCACATTACACAAATGAACAAATCTTGGATGATACAAATGACAAGTCCTCATTTCTATATATTGGAGTCTAAGGGGTCATAATATAATCAGATCTGACATAACAATAATAATGTAAGGGCATAATAATAACAATAGTGGGCTTCTATGGGGCACAATAATAACAATATGGGGACTACATGGGCACAAAAATATAATAAGGGGGTTGTACTAATAACAATAAGGGGTTACACTAGTAGTATAGGGACCTAACATGCCCCTCTCCTTCAAAAAGTGTTGTCCTCAACGCTTGAGTAGTTATTGATGCTTCTATATAAAATTCGTGTCCTCCCATGTGGAATCTTCAGCGGGTAAGTTCTTCCACTTGATGAGATACTCTAAAATTGATCGATTTTGTAGCTGTTGGGTTATTTTTTCTATGACTACTCCAGGCTCCAATATGATTTTTCCTTCCTCGTCAAGTTCTCACAATATTGTTTGAACTGGGATCTTCTGCAACTTTTGAATGAGTGGCCACACTTCTTTGTCCTTCTTCCATTCATCCCTTGCTTTGTTTATCCAATCTAGTTGGATAATAGAAATATCATAGAACAATGCTTCCACATCCTCATCCTTTCTTGAGAGTGCATCTGCAACAACATTTTGCTTCCCTTTTTTGTAGATGTTTTCAAAGTCATAACCCAACATATTTGTGACCCATTTTTTCTGTTCTTCTAAAGATAATCTTTGTTCTAAAAAGTATTTAAGACTATCATGATCCATTTTTTCCTTGAAGTTTCTTCCCATTAGGTAAGGTCGCCATTTCTTAAGTGCATGTAGTATTGCCAACATTTACTTCTCATAAATAGCTTTCTTGAGAGGTAGCCATAAAAATACCCAATCGCCTACATCAAAACTTCTTTCACTGTGATGCTAATCTACCCGTTGTTTCACTCGATTCTGCACCAAAGTGGCGTTATCCTTTAAAAGTTGGAGAACTTGTTGTTGATGCTCGATGTGATATTTCACTACTTGAATCTTTTTCTTTTTGATATGTCCTTCTATATTGAGAGTTTGAGGTTTCGTAATTTCTTCCACTGCATTACAAGATATGATTAGATCCATTTATTGATGCTCGATGTGATCTTTCACTTCTTGAACATTTTTCTTCTTGATATGTCCTTCTATCTTGATAGTTTGAGGAGTGGTAATTCCGGCCAATGCATTACAAGATATGGTCAGATTCATTTCTTCTTTCTTGATGTGATCTTTCACTTCTTGAACCTTTTTCTTCTTGATATGTCCTTCTATCTTGCGAGTTTGAGGAGTGGTAATTCTTGCCAATGCTTTACAAGATATGGTCGATTCATTTCTTGTTTCTATGGGGTTGGTTTCTGGTGTATATCCTCTTCTTTTGATCTTTCTTGATCCTTTTCTTCCTCCTCTTCATAATCTATGTAAAATAATTTCTTCTCAGCACACTTATGACCTTTAGTGTATTTGCTATCACAATTGTTACAAAGCCCTTTTTCTATTTTTTCTTCTAATTGTTGTCATGTAAACATTGTAGGTTGTGGAAGGCTAGGAGAAAAAAGACTTCCATAATTATAGTCGTGAGTGGTGGGATTCCCTGTTTCCATAATTTCGCTTTCAATTTTTCTTTCCAAGTTGAATGCCTTCTCCAATGAATCAGGTTCCCAAAGACGAACCTCATGTTGAATGTTATCTTTTAAAGTCCCTATGAAGACATCATTCCTTTTCTTCTCTGGAATACCATTTACCCTTATATTCAATTTTTGAAAGTCCTCAATGTGCTCTGCCATTGAACCCTTTTGTTCAAGATTTATCAATTGACTAAAGAAGGTGTTACTCCTTGTATCCTCATAATGTGCTATCATTTCTTCCGTGAAAATTGACCAAGTGACAAGTGATTTATGAGAACAAAGCCCTTTATACCATAAAAATTGATTTGGTTCTAAATACAAAGATGCAATATGTATATTTGTAACAGTTGAACCTCATCTAGATCAAAATATTTTTCCATCTGTAGTATCCAATTTACCAGATCCTTGCCATCAAACTTCCTCTTATCACCTTTTCTTGATTTTATGAGCTTTATCTTGAAATGATTGTAACTCGGTAATTTTTTATCTTCAAGTTCTAAAATTGCATCCTACAGTAGCTAACTGAGTCCTCTTTCTAACCCTGCAAGTCTGATCAGAATTTGATTCTCCAAGAAAGAGTTATGCCCAATCTCCTAAGATGACCTGATTATATAATGTTTCAATAGAGCTAACTTGTACGACGTGCCACGTGTCATTGTTTCGACCTTCAAATTTGAAACATATACACAAAATACTACATTATGTCCTCTTTCTGTAAATTCTTATGAAATTTCAATTTGTTACTCAGAGAGAAAGTTATGACTATTTTCCCAAGGTCACCTGTTTAGAATGTAATTTGAGAGTTTGCAAAAAACCTAACTTCCTTAGATTATATCTTCGAAAATATAGCGAGAAACGATCTAAGATACAGACCCGAGCTTCACCAATCTCTTGGCTCAAATGGGTTTTAATTTCAGAGTCTGAACCTTTGTAGAAACAATATTATAGCGAAACTTCCATGATGACCTATTTGAGATGAAATTCTGGAGCTTGGAAAAACCCTAACGTCCTCAAATCATATCTCAGAAAATATAGCGAGACAAGATCTGAAATTTGGACCTGAGGTTCAGACCGATCTCTTCTAAAATGGTTTTTTTTTTTTTGATCTTTTGAAACTTTGTATCGAAAAAGTTATAGCGAAAATTCCATGATGACCCGTTTGGAGCAGCGAAACCCTAGAATCCAAAGCCCTGATACCAAATGTTATGAAACCAACTCACAAAAAGATAGAAAAGATAGATAAACACCTTAGAAATAAGCCTCTTTGAGGGGGAAACCTCCTTTACATTACACAAATGAACAATTCTTGGATGATACAAATGACAAGACCTCCTTTATATATATAGGAGTCTAAGGAGTCATAATATAATCAGAGCCGACATAACAATAATAATGTAAGGTCACAATAATAACAATAGTGGGCTTCTATAGGGCACAATAATAACAATATGGGGACTACATGAGCACAAAAATATAATAAGGGGGTTGTACTAATAACAATAGGGGTTAGACTAGTAGTATAGGGACCTAACACTAAAACACATCACATCACCCTCTATTTATAGCCAAAGGAGGGGCTCCAATGAATAGATGAAGAGACACATCTATTGGACTAATTTACTTCAAGCGTACATGACTTGAAAACCTATTGAAAGTGTCATCGTCACTGCTGGAAGCACCCTGCTTCTTCTTCTTATCCTATAACATCTTCCACTCTCTCCATGATTCCTTCTTGGCAATTGTAGGAGCACCTTTTCTCCGCACTGAACACATGCTCTTCATGGACTACAAAGTCTCCATCTGAATCTACAAGCTCCCTCTCAAACTAGACTCCCTCTGAGTCTCTGGAACCTGGACCTCCTCAGGAAGGTGTACCTTATTCTCGAGAACTTATACTTGCTCCTCTAAAGCCTGCACCTACACCTACTCTTACTTCTATGGAACCTACACCTACTCCACCTACTTCTTTCCATGATCCCCATGCTTGCCTTTCAACTTGTAGAGACCATGCTCTCTAACTCCGAGTACAATCTGATTTGATTTAGAGCCTCTGGGCCTGAGTCTTGCCTTCCCATCTTGGAACAAGACCTAAAACCCTTTCCTCTCAATCATTGAGATGGAAATCATGCGATATCTAAGTCCTCGTACAAACAATACATCTTGGACCTGCATCACACGTCCTGTCTCCATCCTGAATGGAACAACACGCGATCCTCGGATCTCCAACTGACTCTTGTCTCCCAACACCATGTGAAAATTCAAGTACCATTTAGCTAGAGTCTCAAAAACCTCCATTGACCCTATAATATGCTTCATCGCACCACTGTCCATGTACCATCCATCCTCATTAATAACACCCTGCGAGAAATGAGAAATAAAGGAAAGTCCTCCTCTTCCAATCTCCCCGTGAGATCAACTATCTCAGCTGAAGTGGAAACACTGGTGGCTTCCTTTCCTTTCCTCTTCTCATCATCTCCCTTCTTCTTCATTGGACATCTCAATGAATAATGACCCACCTCGCCATAGTTGAATCACTTCACTTTACTCGAGTCCCTTTTCATACCCTCCATTCGCATTGCAAGTGCCACATAATCATCGAAAGACTTCTTCTTTGGATGAAGATCCTCGTCTCCCAAATCTTGCTGAATGAAGTGATCCCACATCCAATCCTAGTCTGGAATATTCTCCATGGCAACGATCCCTTTGATGAAGGGATTCCATTCCTCGGTGAACTCTTTCATGGCAATCCTTACCATATCTCCATCTGAGATAGTCACACCGATGGAAACAAGATTATCTTTTACTTAAGATAATATCATCAGATATGAGTTTACACTTTCACCTTTATCATCTTAGTGGACAAATTAGGTATTAGGGAATCCTTCACACCATCTAGGATGACCAATATCACCCTCGCATCCAAATCATCCCATATATCCAACTACTTAGGGTCAATTGGCTTCTTGATATCTTTCTTGACAAAATCCCAAATCATATTGACCTACAAGACCAACTTGACCCTTTCCTTCCAAGGAGTATAGTTGGATAACCCTTCCAACCTGCCATCATACTTGCCTGCAACTTTGACATTATAGTGACCCCTTCACTTACAATGTGACCAACTCCCTCTCACATTGTACTTCATTGTGCACAACTCTAAATTACTTACTTCCAAAGCAGCTCAGACACACTCTAATACCATTTTTAATTTCCATGACCTTGGGTCTAGGTTAGAGTCTTAAAATCACTCACGCTACCAAACCAAGAATCTCAACCATAAACTACTTTTCACAGTGGAAATATAAAGTAGTAAATCACATATGCACAATTATACACAATTTTTAACAAATATGGTACAATAATGTACAACCCAATATTTTCTATATTAAACCAATTGTGGATAATACAATAGTATATGGTATACAAGATACAATGAAAAACTTCATTGCAACTTCTATGTTGTATATTGTCCTATCGGTCCTTCACTTCCATACTGCTCACTAGCTTCCCCATAGTCCTTCAAAGGACAGCACGTTCAGACTCCAAGAGGGTTGCCACCTAACACTGTTGCAAGTCACTTCTGCTGCATGTACATGGGCTCATAAATTTTCTCTTTGGGTAGGCCTAATTCCTGAGCTCCAATCTTACTTCTAGTAGTCTCTTTCACCCAACAAAGATCTACTCATAAGGCTACAAACTTCACTCAGTCACACACCAAACAACATAATTCTTGTATGATTCTCTAGGGCTACTTTGGGTAGCCAACACACTGCCCTCCAATCAGATCAATGGCACCAAATATTTCACTATCAATTTTTCTCCTAGGAAAGACTCTTCGCCACCATGGAAGACCCTCCACATGACATCAACAGGCTACTAGTCAATCTGATCCAAACTGATCACCTCTCAACCCAACGTTCCTCCAAAAAACGTTGTTATCATTTATGTTTGCAAACTATTTTTGTTGCAATCCTAGTTATGGCACTTACTGTAGCCCTAAACACACTCCATAGTCAACAAACCAACCCTTTAAGGATTGCGACACACCTTGGAAAGCTTCATTTACACCCATGTTGACTTATTAAGGGGATTATCACCTCTTGACACCCTTAACATAGAGCCAGTTGTGTGTTGTGTCCCGCAGCCTAACACAACAACCTTGTTGTAGCTTCTGCCTCCACAAAATGTGCCCAAACAGTGATAGAACAACAATGTACTACCCTACTAAGACTCGACCCAGTAGCTTGCTCTCTCATCCCTTGAAACAATAATATTCCAACCAAAAATAGATCCTCAAACAATCCTCACTTGCATCATCTACTCGAGCTCATGTAGTAGGCTTCAAACCCTTACTTCCATGCTGCCCAATACCCCTCTCTTGCTGCAGCTAGGTTGTCCCAATTTTAGAGCTATCCTTTTGAGAACGTTTCAAACTTGGATGCTCTAAAAAAATCACATCACCCTCTATTTATAGCCAAAAGAGGGGCTCCAAAAAATAGATGAAGAGACACATCTATTGAACTAATTTACTTCAAGCCTACATGACTTGAAAGCCAATAATCACTTGTCAAATTCAAAAATTCATTTCTCAACTTATACAACCCAGAATTCAATGATTCTCTAAGTGTTGGATTCCTCTTTCTGCCCTTTATCATCTCATGCCATCACATGTATAAATGTGCTTTCAGAATTTCCCCAAACACAATTTGGTGCAAATCCCATCCTTGCATTCCAAGCCCACAAGTGATCCTTGTGGCATTATTCCCTCCAATCGTCAAACCCTAGGGCTTGGAGTACCTCCCAAACTACATGAATCAACATGGAATCCACTGCCACCATTGTTGAATGCTTACTACCTGTTGCTCCTCTCTGTCAGTTTCTCTCTAGCTTCCCTGTGACCTTCAATGCTCACAACACTCCAATCCCATGCAAAACATTCTCCAAGTATAGAAAAAAGGGTAGGTTGAGTGACTTGAGATTTTGAAACCCTGAACCTAGAAAATATAAACACTCACACTAGAGCTCAAGTTCTTTCTTAACCTATTTTTAGGGTTGGGTCGAAAATGGCATCAGAATTCTGGCTTATGCTGCCATCCAAACCCTCAATTGAAAATGGCATCAAGATTCCGTCTTTTGCTGCCATCGAATCCCTCAATTGAAAATGGCATCAGGATTTTGACTTTTGTTGCCATCGAAACCCTCAATCAATTTGTCTTGTAGAATAAAAGAACATAGCAATTTGTATCCCCGATGTCTGTTGCCATCGAAACCCTCAATCATGGATAATAAAGGGATTATGTTTGAGGGAAAATGAAACACAAATACCTCTTGATGTAACACACGTTTGATATTCTCATGTTTGGTATTCTTTATGCTCTAGAGAAACTCCCTATGCCACTCCATTCATAAAATGTTTTTCACTTAGTTTACTCACTAAGTTTATGACCTTTTTTTCTAAGACAACTTAAATTTTAAGACAAAAATATTAATTTTATCTTAAAAAATGTTTTAAACTACCCTATGGTATAGTAGTGAGTTCACAAAAAATTTAATATATAATTAAAATTTTAATGTATTATCATTTGTTATGGCTAATAATATGACAAGTGACCAGTCAAATTGTATGCATATAAACTTAAAATACTCCATGTCTAATTCTCAACTTATATTTGCCTTTACATTATACTTGTAAATTGCGTAAATTTTAAGTTGTTGTATTCAAAGGAGCCTTTTCATAATTTATATGATGCCTATGCAATTTCTTTAATATTGATATTGATAGGTGTTATTTAAAAAGTATATTATTGTAAAAAATTACGTTTTAATATTTATTTAAATAAAAATATTTATATCAACTCTATAAAAAATGTAATTTTTTAATTATGATATTATAAAATGTACTTTAAAAATACAAAGAAATTATTTTAATAACTATTTTTAATAAAACATTAATTTATATATTTTTTTTTCTATGTTAAGACTAAACTAAGTACCCACGGGGAATTGAACCGGTGACCTATCGCAAGGAGTGCCTTAACAACGCACCCATTCACCGTCAATCCAAAGCCCAGTGGGCAAAACATTAATTTATATTAAGTTTATAAAGAAATTATTTTAATTTCTAATTTTAATAAAACATTAATTTTAAAGGGGACGATCGCGGGAGGAGCGAGATTTTCTTAGCAAATGCTCTTAGGGTTTGACATAGATGGTGTTCGGAGGAGGAGCGAGTGAGGCTCCTTCTTATCATAACGTGCTAACAGACAAGGGAGAGGGGCTCAAGGTAGGATTTAGGGTTCTAGCAGACGGTGTGTGAGGGAACGTCCAATGTGCGACTGGATTAGGTGGGACTGGTCAAGAAAGAGACGAGGATAGAAGTATGTCAAGGAATAAAGCAAACTAGCAGCAACAACAGGGTCAAAAGGAACTACGAGACTATGTAAGCCAAAAAAAAACGGTGATCCTGACGACATTAATCATTGATCACGAGACAAAGGTCTTCATGGATCACATGAGATCATATGCAGTCATATGAAAGTTTATGGGTCTCTGGCCAACATACAAAGCTTTGTGTGATTTGATCAAATATCACTAGAAAACATGAGGGGAGATAGAGCTACATCTAGGGTCTAAGGGATTTTTTACAATGGTATTTTCCAATATGGAGGATAGAAATTGAATCTTTGATGGTGGTCCCTACTTCTTTGCATTAGCGGGTTTATACAAGCAGTCATGGATGGAAAATTTTACCCCAGAGAAGGAGACCTTTACCAAAGTTCCAATCAAATTCTCAGAATTAAGGATGAGAGGGGGCACACCTTCAAAGAGCATCAAGACATTGAACAAGTCCTAGTTCACATGACTTTCACAGTAAGTTCAGTTGAAGATTGACGACGATAAGATGTCTGAAAGATTTGAGGGCTAGATAGGTGAATAGATCACATACTAATTGTGTGATGAGGTGCATTTGCAGCCTTAGTATAGGCATGCCAAAGAGGAATTTGGATTGAGCACAAATATTATTGGGGTTGAGTGACCATACAATCTTAAGTGGATTGTGCAGTAGTATGATGAAAAAATTGGTTCCAATATTCCTCTCCTCGTGTATTTGGTAGGGAGGGATGATAGAGCGTCCCAAATCATGGTGGACCAATTTGAGCATGGATAGGATGAGTCATGTAACCATCTCACTTCATATTCATAATACACAAGAACATGATGGCTTGTGACCACAAAGGTGAGAGTGAGCCTATCTGAGGTGTCTTGAGGGGAAGGTGTTAAGAATGAGTTTTATATATTATAGATTGAGGATTTATGAGGTTTGAGCTAATGTGGAGAGAAATAAGTGTGTTTTTATGGAGATGTCAGTTATTACTAACATTGGTGCGTTGGAATTATGGCTCTAGTGTTGTCTGACAACCTACTGTAATGTCTACCCTATGTTGATGATTGTTGCTCTCATAGATTATATGAATTTATGTGCATAGTGCATGTCTGGTATACCTGATCAGAGCAGGATAGTATGGTTGAAGGAAGATAATATTTGCCATGAGAGTTATCAGAGAGTTAAAAGAAAATCATGAAAAGTTGAGTAATGTATGCTCATTTTATTCCAAATAAATTTCCTAAACCTTAGGTATTATTACGTCAGTAGTATACCATTGACAAGCCATATTTCCATAACCATGGTTAGGTACGATTGTTGCATGGGGAAAAGTAATAACCACATGTGAAATGGAATAAGAATCATATTTTTGACTATACAAGGTACCAATGTCTTAGTAAGTAATGAAAATTTCTATATAAACGAATTGCATATTATAGGACTTATGGGTAACCAATAACAATATATGTCTAAGGAAAGTTTTGGTGGGGTACTACTCATCTCCCTTTTAATTCTTATTTAAATACAATGGTATTGTAAGGTGGAAATGTAATTCGATACAACTATAGAAAAAAAATGCAATATAGGAATAGTGACAAACTTAAAAGAGGTCATGTACTTGTGAGACTATTGTTTTTCTAGTAAAAACAAATTGACAGTGGTGTGCTTATGTGTACAACAATAACTTTTTTTATCAAGAATTATTGATTGGAGGGTGACATCACTCTTAGGTTCCTAGCCAGATCTATAAAAATAACATGCATAACTACTGGAAAATGCATAATTTAAACAAATTAAACCCAATTAATTTATAAAAGATCATGTATTTCTCAATGTTCATGTGTCATACCATTTGCACATTTTGATATCTAATGAAACATGTATTTCTCAATGTTCACGTGTCATAAAAAATAATAATAATGATAAAATTTGAAATTTAATCAATGAAACATTGTTGCGTAAAAAGAGCAAAGTAATCCTCTCAAACATCTAAGGAATGCCTCTCCAATGTGACAATAATGACTCTCTAGGGGGGGGGGGGGGATTTTGGATCCAAGGAAAACACATTGAAAATAAACTACAAATGGGAGTTTGTATCTGTAAAGAAATTTCCAAAGCCAACTTAATGCCAAACACCAACAAACACTGAGTAATGGTGAAAATGAGTTGACTTAGGGTTTGCATAAGTTTTAATATAAGGAAGTCGACATGTAAGATCCCACTACAAATGGCTAGGACCTAGTAGAGGTTTTCGGATTTTTGGCATGATGCGAAATCATAGGCAGGGGAGGCATGGACGTCCCCTCATCGAACATGGTACATCCAAGAATCCAAAATAAGCCTAACGTAGAAATACTTAGGATGTATCCACATTTCCACCACTCCATCACCATCCAGGATATGTACCCAAGGTGCAAGTATGTGTCCCAATGTAAAAACTTCCATAAACAATATTTGTTCCAGACATGCCATAATAGGGCCACAACCGAAGAAACAAAATAAAAAATTACGTTTAATACAAGGTGAAGCCAAGGGTAAAACAAAAGAGTGTGCTCAACTGAGAGAGCTGACTTCGTTAGTGACCAACTAGGCTTATAGTCGTGATGAGAAATTTTAGAGATAGACTAGCCCATACAAAACCTGACTGTGCTACAGTTGTATAAGAAATTTTTTTAGCCAGGTGGATAGGATTAAAACAAAATTGAAAAGGCAAATTTGCAGTTAGAAATCATAGTTGTATGGATAATTCCAATGCTAAATGAAGGCCATCATAAAGTTTATTAATGTTTTTAAACTTCTTTTTAACTGTATATATATATATATATATATATATATATATATATATATATATATATGTATATATATATATATATATGTATATATGTATATATATATATATATGTATATATGTATATATATGTATATATGTATATATATGTATATATGTATATATATATATATGTATATATATATATATATATGTATATATATATATATGTATATGTATATATATATATATATATAGATATATATATATATGTATATGTATATATATATATATATATAGATATATATATATATATATATATATGTATATATATGTATATATATGTATATATATATATATATATATATGTATATATATATATATGTATATATATATATATCTATATATATATATATATATATATATATATATATATATATAGCGAGAGAGAGAGAGAGAGAGAGAGAGAGAGAGTATGGTCATATCCATGCATGCCCAAATATAGCCATATCTGGTAACTATATTGCAAACACAATTGGCTCACATAGAAAACCATTCAAAATTCATGTTCTAGATGTTTTTGTTAGACTCATGGTAACAAAAAAGCTACAACAACAAATCAGAACATTTTTCATCCTATGGTGGACATTAAAAATAATGACAATCAATGAAAACAAAAATAATATGACCATAACTATTCTCAAAATAAACATACTCTGTTCAACATTCTATTCTTAGAAAATTTCTAGTCAAATATTTTGGTAAATATATAAAATAAAATCTAGAAAAAAAATTCTATATGTTAAAAAAAGAGATAAAAATGCCACAAATTCCATTTCTCTATATTGAGAACTTGAACCGTGGCATCTAGGAGCTAATATAACATTGATCTCTATGTCACTTGTCATGAGATGCTTCTTAGTATTATCCTTCTTCCTCCCTAGGTTGTTTTATCCCTTTCCATAGTGTTCCAACCCACAGTATTGAAAATTCCTCTATAATTTGTGTTAGAGTTTTAGCCTCTATAATTTTAGTTGTATTTTCCCCTATTTTTGATATAGCTATTTCTTCCTCTGGCATCACACTCTCTCCCCTGTCTTCCAACTTTGATAGAAATAGGGGAATGCCTACAAGGTCACCCCAAATGTGACCCACATACTCGAATTCATGCCTGACAATAGCTAACACATTGTACACTTAGACACTCAATACCATCTACTAAAACATTTTCCAGAAAAATAAGGGTGCTTGTACCAACCTATGGTGTTGTAAATGGTTCAATAGCTTGAAGTGGTATAAGAAAATAAAGTCATATTTCCCTTTGCAAGTGAATTACTTTTGAATGAAGTATGTTATATTGGTCCATTGTAAGGGTACAGACTTCTATCAACCCATTTCTTTTCTACATAAGAACCTCCCCTTCCTGCAAAAATTCCTTCTTTACTTCTAGTAGCAACACCTTCCTAGAAAATAAATGTTGTCCCTCGTGAGGAAATCCTTTCAGTAAATATCTTCATCCACTATGATTAGTAGTTCTCCAACTATGTTTTATCTTGAATTTCATTAGGAAATTTGGAAAAGGATTGCAATATGTATCTCATTTGCATACTTTCCTTGAGAGACAAATAATTACCCATCGCCTTGCCATAATTCTAACCCAAGGAAGTAGTGCATGAGACCCATGTCCTTCATTTCAAATTCCCTTGCAAGGTCCTCCATGCAATATCTAATCAGCTGCTCATCACTAGTTAGAATCAAATTATCAACATATAAGACAATAATAAGAAATTTACCTTCTACCAAGATGTGATATAGGTTTTCCTCCGCTTCACTTTTGGTGAAGCCCAAATTGGTGAGATAGATATTGATCTTGGTGTACCAAGAACGGGATGCTTGTTTGATACCATACAATGCTCGCTTGAGTCTACACACATGAGACTCCCAATCGTAAGTATAAAAACCTTATGGTTGCTTGATGTACATCTTCTCCTCAATAACCCCATTTAATTTTATTTTTTTTTACATCCATTTGGTGGATCTTCCACCTCATCTGCATAGCTAAAGCAAGAATTGATCTAATGGATGAGTACCTTGCTACAAGAGAAAAGGTCTCCTCATACTAAATTCCCTTGACTTGAGAGTACCCATTGGCCACAAATATGACCTTATACTTCTCTATGCTTCCATTTGCTGCCTACTTCACCTTGAAGATCCATCTCGAACCCACTATTTATTTATCTGTTGGTCTTGAGTCCACTTCCCAAACAATGTTCTTTACAATGGATTCATATTCCCCCACCATTCCATAAACCCATAAAGGTTGCTCTATTTCTTCCTCAAAAAAAGATTGCTCAGTCTCCATAAGATTAGTCATTAGATCCATGTAGCTAGTGTACCTCTCAAGTGACCTCCTTTTCCTGCACAAATCTGAAGGAGCTCCCACATTCTCCCTCTATCAGCATCCCTGGTTCCTTTTATTACTTATTTGGATGGTTTTGTTTGAGTGAATGTCTCCACTCTCTACTCCTCAATTTGTGGCTGCTACACAACTTCCTGAGGCTCCTCCTCTGGAGCTAAAAGATCCTCTCCTGGTGGGATCTAAAGCTCCCTCTCAAGAAATCACCACATCGCTTTATCATCATTAAACTTTACATCCCTTCCTACAACTCTCATTCTGAGGGATGGATATTACACATGGTAGTTGTGGGGAGTTTCTGTGTAACCCAAAAATACCCTCAATTATGATCGACTCAAGATTATTCCTTGATTCTTTGGATATATGGCAGTAAATAGAGGCTCCAAAAATTCTGAAGTGCGACCCATCCGGTTTTCTCCCCAAGAAAGTCTCCTCCAATGTAATCATGCCAAGAATCTGATGAGGACTCTCGTTCTACAAATAGATTGTTTTGTTGTATGCTTCAACCCACAAATGCAGAGGTAGGCCTTGTTCATGCAATATCACCCTTGTTGCTCCCACAATGCTACGATTATTTGTCTCAACCACCCCATTCTGTTGTGGTTTGTGGGGTGCTTTCAACTCTCATCGAATACCTTCTTTCACACATAAATTTTTAAATTCATTCAACATGTACTCACCTTCGTCGTCACTCTTGAGAGCCTTCACCTTCTTGTTGGTTTCTTTCTCAACCAGTACCTTGAATTCTACGAACTTGGAGAATTTCTCATATTTATTCTACATGAAGAAGATCCACCATTTCCATGAGAATTCATCAATAAAAATGAAAAAATATTTGTGTCTAAAACTGGAGGCTGTTGAGAAAGGTCCACAGACATCAAACTAGATCCTTTCTAGGACTACATGTGCTTTGTTGTCCCAATCATGGAATGTAAATTCTGTATACTTCCCCAACCTACATCCTTTGCATACATATTACTACTTAAGTGCTCCTTTAGGGAGGATAGTGGTTATTTGTTGTATAATATTCAAGGTACCATAATGCAAATGCCCAATTCATTTGTACCAATGTTCACCGACATTGCGACCCTGTACTTTTTCCACCTTAGTGCTTAATGCATCATAATATTACACATCTAGCTTATACATGTTCTTCACATGAACCCAAATTTGTTTCATTACCTTGTGGCTATGTGTCTCAGGAATGGTTTTCCTTTGCTGAATATTACATCATAACCATGGTCTTCCAAAACTACAACAGAGATGAGATTTTTCTTTATGCCTAGAACAAAATGTCATCCTTGAGCCTAAGTGGGGAGCCCAACTCCCTCTGAAAGGTAACTGTACCAATACCAATCGTGTTGTACCTTCCATCGTCCCCTATCTTGATGTGCATCTAGAGATATTTCTCCTCCAAGTCACGGATAAAATATCTACACCTTGTCATGTGGAGGATGCACCTGAGTCCAAGTACCACACACTCCCCATCTTTGTGCTGGACATGCATGCAATAAGGATAAAGTCAAGATAAAAATGTGAAGCTAAGGCTTCACGTAATGCTCCTCCTAAGGTATTATTGCTTGCATTTTTGTGTGGTCACTTCATTGCATAATGCCCGTATTCATGACAATGGAATAATTTAATTTTTGACAGATATTTCTTCTTTCCCCTTACCTGGATTTTAGTTTGGTTTGAGATTTCCTCCCTTTTCCCTTATTTCCCTTTCCAACCAATGTAAATTTTTCTTCATCCTCACCCTTGGATGAGGTCCCATCTATAGTATTCTATCTTATTTTCTCCTGTACCAAATCAGACCATAAGTGTTCCAAATTTGGTTGTTTCTCCCTCACGTTCACTATATCTTGATAGCTATGCTAGCTCTTGGGAAGGCCCACAAGGGCTAGGCTTACCAAGTCATCCTATAAAACAGTAACACCAACTTCTGCAACATCATCACGAACTTGTGTGAACTTCCTCATATATTGTGGGATATTGTCATTCTTCTGCATCTTGGTATTTCAATGTTTATCCTTGAGTGCCAGCTTCCTGTGGTCACTACTATTCTAGAATATATTTGTTAGTTCCTACCACATTGCATAAGGATTTTATTTCCCATGGATATTGGTGACTATGTGGTCTCGTACGCTATCCAATAGGTCACGTACTCCCTCCAATATTATTCTCCTCGCCATGGCTACAGCTTTCTTCCATTGAGAAAGGTTTTAGGCATCAGATTCTATTCGTTTTGTAACATCTCTCTTGATGTATTCTAGAAATCCATTGTCATTGAATACCTCCTCCATGTGATCCTTTCGTGCGATGAAATTAGAGTTTCCTTCCAAGGAATACTCTAGCCTCATCCCATTGAAGGTCATCTTCTCAGCTCTAAAGAGATCCCACTATGTTGAATTGCAAATTCGAACCTCCAAAGAAACAAATTTGAAATTTTTACTCTAATGTGGATCGTGCTCTGATACCATGTAGAAATCATGGTGTAGATTTGCAACTTCTCATGAAATTTTAATCAAAATCACAAGACGCAAACCTACTCTACTTCTCTGTGGAAGTTAATTCACAATTTAGCACAAAATTTTTAGACATGCAATAAGAAATAACACATGCACACAATATTTTTCTTGGGGAAATCAATCAGCTAAAAACCCCAATGCTTGCTTGCATTAATATGATGAATAGAGATGTATTACAATTGCTTTGCTCAATTGAACACAACCTGCAAGAGAATAACCCATCTCTCAGCTCACTGAGAAGCTCTCACCCAGACTTAGTCAATTTATACCTCCGCTTGAACCCCTATTTCCTTGCACAATTCCTTGAGAAATTAGGCCCCTATTATTTAGGTTTTTTTCCAAAATGGATTGCGTAATTCCCAAGGTTGATCATGTGACTCCATGCAACACCTGTACACTCAAGACTAGTCTACAACTAATGTTACACTACCTTGGAATCTACACCGCAGTTGGGGAACTCAAATTATTTGCATGCACTAGCTATTTTAGGTTGATTGATCAGTTATATGGATGATCACTGAGCTTGACTAGAGTCCCATTGCACAACTAACCTTCTACTAGTTCCTCCAATAGTTAGACCTAGTTTAACTGAAAATGACTTCAGATAACTGACTTTGATTGCTACAAATTAGCAATCACACATGCTTAACTGAACTCTAACTCCTCCAATTTGAATTTACCGAGTAAACTGGGTGACGCAAGCCGTGTCACACAAGTTAATTGCATCCACGTTGTTTGCTGATGTGGAAATTAAAATGTTCTGAATTTAATGAAGGAAAAATCAAATTAAGAATTTCTTGCTACATTTTTCAACAATCCTTTAGGTGTATCTAATCCATGTTTTCAATGAAATTTAGGAGGTCCAACACAATAATATTCTTATAACAACAACCAATGGATAGAAGTAGCGTTCAAAATAAATAAAACAGTAAAAAGACACATATTAGAACACAATCAATGGAGACACCAAAAAGTAGTCCAACTATGTTACTGCCTATCCACATTCAGCGAAAGTTCCTCCATCGCTCCTCTCCTGAAGTACACCTCTATTGTCGACATCCATCACCCTAAATCCCATCAATTTTCTTTGGCCTCCATCACTTCACTTACTAAAGAACCCATCAAGAAGGTAAAGACGGACCCCTAATCCTTTACCTTTACCTTTTTTGGTAGCACCTCATATTGAAAATTTTAAGATAAAAGATTTGTTTTGTCTTAAAAGCCCCCTTTCGTGTAGTAGTGATGAATGAAATCACAGACAAGTTTTCTCTAATTGTATCAGTGGAGATCGAATGGACAAAAGAGGAATTGATGTCCGGGAAATCTTGCGAGGAAAATTTGTCGTGTTCTTCAGATTCGGCTACCCACACAAAATGAAGAGCCCAAAAAATCATTTTCTTTATATAAGGTAACGTGAATGGTAAGTGAAATTGCAGCCTCGGTATAGGCGTGAGACAATAGTAGCATGCGAGCTAACAAACTTAGGGCACATTGCCAGAGTCAATTTTGTAGTCATTAGATAATATTGTCTTAAATCAACATGTTTTTATCTTAATTGTTAATTGTCTTAAATAGGTTTCATCTTAATTTGAAATTGTATTAAATATAAAGTTTTGTCTTAAAATATTTTTTTCCTAAACTATTTTTGTCTTAAATTGTTTTTTTCTTAAATATAAAGTTTTGTCTTAAAATAATTTTTTCTCAAACTATTTTTGGCTTAAATATAAAGTTTTGTCTTAAATTTTGTTTGTCTTAAACTATTTTTGTCTTAAATATAAAGTTTTGTCTTAAAATATTTTTGTCTCAAACTGTTTTTGTCTTTAATTTAAAGTTTTTCCTTAAAACATTTTTTTCCTTAAATTTGTCTTAAACAATTTTTTGTTTTAAATATAAAGTTTTCTCTTAAAATATTTTTGTCTGAAATTATTTTTATTGCAAATTTTATATTTAAGACAATTCAATTGATATTAAATTTTAACGTAAAAATACCTAAAATAAAAAGTGACTTATTAAGAGAAACAATTTCTTTTGTCTTAAAAGTGCCCTTGGTGTAGTAGTGAGGATTTGTCCTAGTACTCTGCCTCCTCTCATGGGCATCAACAACATGACCAACATGATGCAACAGAAGTTAAAAAAAGCAATGGAGATGCAGAGAAAGAGTTTGTCATCTTTCAAGCTCCTCTTGGATGAGATGAATAGGGCAGATGTTACACTTGGAAACCACAAAAATTTACTGGATAGATACATCATGAAGAGGATTTCCAAGTCATCCTCAAACATGTGAGATGAACTCAGGGACTCCATCAGTTGGAAAGCGCTCTTACACACAACGACCAAAGAATTATTGAGCTCTTCATATTTCCAGTTATTTGTGGCACTGTTGAACGGTGTCGGTACTTTCTTTTCATGATTACATCATTGGATGTACAAAGAAAAGGGTGCAGACATGCATTGCCTCCCTTATGAGCTTATATCTAAGTCCAATACTCATGCATACATTGTGTCTATGTGTGCATGACCTATTTCCCTACCAAATTGACATTTTTAAATTTGGCAGAGGCCATTCCTCACATTCCTTGATGATTCAACATGGTTTCCTTATGCACATTGTCCCTTTTACGGGCATATAATTGATTGTAACATTACTTGTATACATACAAATCAAGTCAAAATCAAAGTATTTCTTTCTGCTGGATATTCTTATGGTTAAAATTTTGTTTCTTGATATGCTTGAATTTGTCCTCCTAATTTAGAGGCAACCATATGAATTGATTCAATGTTTACATCAATGGTTTTAGTTAATAAGCCAACTTTTATTTATTTGTTTTCATATATAAAAGAATAAAATTAAAATAGTTTCAAGAGTTAGTTCAAGTGGTTTACAATCAAATGTGAAGTTATTTGATATTGTTTCTAGTTGTTATTGATGACTCGATTTGTTTTTGGAGAAAATCCCCATAATGAGGGCTCAAAGTTTGCCTATTTTACCATCCATGAAATGTGAGGAAGTACTCCCATATTTCCCATGCTCAAGTGCAGAGTACCTTTGCACTAAACATAGTGAACTTCCTCTACACATCACAATGAAATTACTAAGAAGACTCTGCATTTGAACATTTCACATTTCATACAGCTATACCCTGAGAGCCATCGATGTCTAGCTCAAGTTGGAACAAATGATGGGTGTTTATTAACAATTGAATTTGGATCCTATTGAATTTTAATCTAAAAATATTTTTCCATGTATGAGGTGGTTATATGTGTTATGGTTATTACTCCACAACTGTGCATAATGAAAGCCTCTACACAATTACACTAGAATGAAGTCAACAGATGGATGATTACTCATTGTGTCATATTATATAGCCAATAATTCTACTCTTTGAACCACCCACATTTGTAAAATTTTGAAGCTATAAACCTTATTATGGTTCTTAATTTTCATCACAAGATTATGATCGCAAAAATAATGTGTATTCCCCACGTGCACTTTGACATTTGGTTTCAAACTGAATTTGTGGATCGCATGCTCTACTGCAATGTAAAATTTACCTTATTCATATATACAATGCCTCAAAAACTATAAATAACTTAACAATATTGTATATTGACACCTTCATAATATTGTGGAAGACTCATGACACAAAATTGCACTGACAAGTTTTAATATAATAACTTAGTTTGACTTGATATAGCATTGGATTTAGCTTTTAACACTTGAGTATTTTTGTCCACATGTCTTCCAAATCAATAGATCCCAACAATTTCAAGAGGTAGGATAGCTCGATGTTTAATTTCACCATTGCCTCCTAAAATATAGAATCCACCATTTTGACGTGCTAGTTCACTAGAAAACTGTAATATATATGTGATGTTTCATACTCCACATTTCCGCACCATTGTTCTTGAAGTTCATGGTGGTAAATTTGAGGTTAAGGAAATGGGCGGCAACACATATTTGGGAGGCAAGGATTTTGACCACACATTGCTCAATCACTACTTTCAACACTTCGAAAGAAAAACCATATTTTAGAAACATATTCATCCTCTCACTTTGTATGGTCTAAGAGGGGATTGGCAATGAAGCTTCTAATTTTGACTTACTATAAATCAATCATGTACAACCGAGCCTAAGAAATAGTGGTATCATTTTCTCACCTTGTATCTAATAGGGGGAATTAATTATCAACTGCCAGTTTCAAAGATCCCAAGCAACATCCAAAACCAGAGCCTCAAGTCTAAAATAGAATCAAAGTTCTATCCAGAGTCAAATATATGAGCGCAATTCAATTTATGGTCATCTTCAAACTTACATTAGTTTTCTGTTATCTTCTAATGAACATATGTGAGCACTTCCACTAGCAGAAGACAACAACTTTCCATATCTGGAAGTGTTATGAGAACCATTGAGCCTTGGACCCAAGTTCCAATATTTTTTGGTTAACATCAAACTACCATTTTCATAAGTTTGTGGTCATCTATAAACCATTATTAAGGAGAACTTTCACTAGTAAAAGACTTCAACTTCTAGCTAGATTTTGAATTTTTCGAGGGACTGCATTGAGCTTTAGCTCTAGAGTTGGTAGTTAGCCTTAATCCACCACAAGTTGAGACCTCGAGCTCTCCCGCCTCATTGGATTTGTGGTATTCCTTAAAAACCACCATTTCAAAGAGCACATTCAACCACTGGTTATCATGCACTTTCGTTTTTCAACTCTCTTCTTGGACGCATATGCACCCCTTCAAATAAATGGGGGATGTTAGACACCTAACTTGTTAGGGTTATGGTGTGGAAGTTGACCCTTGATGGGAGTCCAAGAGACCTTGGAAGATGAATCCAATTGTCCTGAACATTGTACTTATATTTCTATTATCTTAATGAAGATGCAATTCACATTTATCATTTATTTTGGTTGCACATTCGAACATCATTACATTACATTGCAACATATTTATTACCATATAAATATAAGGAATACATTATATTATAAATATTAAAATGATTGATAATAAAAATATTGGCTCTATGATATTTTTGTTGATGAATATTATTATATAAATATAATGAATACATTAAATTATAAATATTAAAATTATTGATAATTAAAATATTGCCTCCATGATATTTGTGTTCATGAACACCCATTAATTGATTGTTTATAATACATTAAATTATAAATATTAAAATTTTTGATAATCAAAATATTAAAATTTTTGATAATCAAAATATTAGCATTATGGTATTTGTGTTGATAAACAAACATTAATTGATTGTTTAAAATACATTAAATTATAAATATTAATCAAACTATTGGATCTATGATATTTGTGTTAGATGAATACCCATTAATTGATTGTTTAGCTAAATATATAAGGTTAGAAATGTAGGTAAAAAGAAGTTTTATTTAATTTCATTGTGGGAAAATAAAAAGTACCTTAATTTAAGAAAATATTTATGATATATTGTTTAGAATTGAAAAAAAATCTATAAAATAGATATATGTATGAGGATTTTTCCTAAAATTACAAACCTTTTATTCTTTATACTAAATATGTTATGGTTGAGTATTAAGTACATAATTATACTAAATGAAATCATGGATGCATCGAGACCCTATGTATCCATGTACCAACGTTTCAATTGGTGTTTCATTTTTTGAATCATTGGTTGTTTCATTTTTGTCTTCAATGCCAATGTTTTCATTTGAAGCATTTAAAGCAGTTGATTGTAGAATTCTATTCCAATCTCTATTTATACTGATGTTTTCAACTTTATAAAGGTGTCGAGAAAACAGTTCTCTCGATTCACTTATGACATTGTGCACATAAATTTTCTTGTTTGAAATGCATTTTTATATTCCAATCGCCTTTTCAATGCAATAACGACTATTGTTGTGTCCTCCATAGATTGTGGCAATGCATTTTGGGAAATGTCTTTTTGGATAAGGACATTGAGAATCAATTCTGTTAAGCCCGTTTGTGTTCGTTTATAGCTGCATTGTGTTATTTGTGCAAATGTAATTCTCAACGCAACATGGTGCTCTTCAAGTTTTGTGAGTGTGGTTCCAATTTGCAATGGTTTGTTCTGTCTAATCTTCTCAAGAATAAAAAATTGCAACAATTTTTCATTTTGAAGTGCTCTTTTGCAAAATTTAGATATTACTATTGTATGAAGCTTGTTATGAGTATCAGATAAATCTATATATATTTGTTCTAGGTCCTGTCCAATGGTTACTAGATTGTTCTGGAACAACAACTATTTACATATCTGACATTTATTTTCAGGTGTATCTTCTATCTTTGCTAGGTAAATTGTCAAAGGATCTTTCTTGGACAAGCAACAATTTTGACTTTGCAATTTTTCTTTGCATAATTGTTTATGGTTCTTTGATTCTAAATGCGGTAGTTATTTTAATCTATGGACATTGTTCTTACTATTTTGTTTTTGTTTTCATTGGCATCATGACTCATTGGAATGTGTCTTGATGTCTATGGGTATTTTTTGGCATGGGTCCATGTTCGATGTGCAAGGGCGTTGTTCCTATTGGCATCATTTGACATTGTACATTGTCTCTATTGCTATGTTCATCTAACAACAAAGGTGCATAATGATTATGCAATGTATTTATTCGAAGTGACATTAAGCTATATATTTGGCTTGAACAACTATTGCATTGGAAATAACTGGCAATGCTTCTAGTAGAAAGGACCACTCTTGTATGTTCACTTTGAATATTATTGTTGCCTATTGCAACCAAAATGGATCACCTTCAACCGCACCTTTTTCGTATGACATTGTGATATTAATAAGGTACGCTTTCCAATATGCAACTCCTTTTTTACTTCTTATGCCATCATTTGATAGATAGTTTTGTAATCAATGCAATGCATCTTGTGCATTGCACATTATAGAATTGCAAAATGACTTCAAAATGTAAAGTCTCAAGGACCTTGTATCAAACTTAGGCACTATCAAATGGAAAAGTGTAGAGAACGTGTTATCTCCACAAATGATTATAGGATTTGTTTCTTTATGCGATTCATGGGTTTGCATTTTTTCATTGATTGCTTTGCAATAGATTTGTATATCTTTGCAAGAATGAGAAAAGTATTCACTACATGTTACAGTGCATTGACCTAGTTTCTTATACAACAATGGTTCATATTGATTGTTAATAGGATTCTCATCATGGAACAATATGTTGTTTTTCTTGAATTAAAGAGAAAATGCCTTTTTTTTTGCTTGACCAAATCCCTATTGGTAAGTTCAACCATTTGGCTAACCAACATATGGAAAATGTATCTCCCCATAGTCCTTGTTCATTGTCAATAGGAAAATTTGAAACAGGGAGACAAATCCTATATGTTTCAATGTCATGAATTCCATGAAGTTGATATAGGAAATCAGGTGTTAGCTTATAATTAAATGATTATATTGCTTCTATCTATCCTAATTCAAGACATATCAAGAAGTGGCTAATTGTTCCATTTCGCAATTCAATCGTTGTATAGCTGAAATGCAAAATTACCTCACTTGCATCTAAAAGACAATCGTCTGGGGTGTATGAAAATTCTTAAAGTCTGAAAAGATCATTTGTGTTCAAGACATCATCAATAGCTCCATAAGAGTTGTCATTGAAACTAGTTAGCTAAATGCAATTGCCCTGTGTTTGTGACAACTCTACTCACAATGAAATAAGGGGAAAAAAGGAACAGTACAATGCAACATGCAACTAATTCTACATTTCCACTTTCATGTATTTGCAAAACACATATGCAAAAGAGAACAATATAGTTGGCATATGAGTTTCTATCTACGAAACTATTGAGTTATGACATATAACAAAAGTAGTACAAGTCTTCAAGCAAGTAGAATAACAACCATTGAAGGGAATAAGCCTATCAACCTTTCTCTAGTTTTTGTTACCTAGTAGGTTAAAGATATTAGTTATTAGGTGTAATTTCTTATAGCATATAAAGGAAGATGCACTTCATAGGAAATTCAAGCTTGTTTATGACATAACTTTTTGATTTTTTCCTGGTTGTGTAGCAATATTCTTTGTCGTACATGAGACTAACTCCATAGTTTTTTTTAAAAGCTAGCTGGTGTAAATATTCACATTAATTAATGTCTACAATGTTTTTAAATGAAATTGCAACTCTCAAATGGAAACAAATGTGGAAAATATTCCTATGTTGGAGCCTGACTACAAACAACGAACAGTGAAAGTGAAAAATCATGTTTAAAATGCTAAACCTACTCATGTTTTTTTAAATGTATTTTGCCAATAGTGAAATGCAAACCCATGAGATTTTACATTAAAATATTCCTCACAACATAGAGTGAATCATAATGACACAGAAGATGTTAAGAAAAACAAACAAACAATGGATCTATTGTATTACATACCTTAATGGCAATATCTGTACATATTCAATTGCACCAAGGTTTCCAAACTTCTTGGTCTTTCAAAGAACTTACTGCTAGATCCTCCAAGTGTTGTCAATCCATGAAAAAAAATGGAAAAGTTGAAACACTATCTGAAGTATTCCTCACAGAATGAATTGTAACATTCATAAACTTTTAGAGACTTACTATTTGATTTCTTTGGCAATGGCCCAACATATTTTTTTTTAAGTGTTAAAGCTCTAAGTAATTTCATTCAATGCATAAAATTGCATAAAATTTAGTGAACATTATAGTACAATCCAAACCTCAAAATATTTAATATTTTTTCATTATCATTACTGTAACTATATTATTATGGAAATTTGTGTGTAGTTTTGAATAATACTTACAATAATAAGTTTTCATTCATATAAAATAAATGCAAATACGAAACTTGAAAACTATAATATTTTCTTGATTATGCTAAAGCCACAATGTTACCGCTACTCAATCAATTAGGAATGGACATTGAAACAACTTGACCAATAGAGAAAAGTCTCGATTACTGACTTCCTTTGGGAAATTGTACCAAGGCCATTAATGTTTATTATCATTGCAAGTGTGAGAGTATCGTCAAATATCTTTCCCTTGAGCTTGTGCAATAATGTGTTTGCTACGATTAATTTGGCTCAAATATTTATGTTTTCATTACATGGAAATCCTAAACAAAATAAATGGAAATATTAAAGCATGAGCATAAGAGAGGTGTTATTATATTAAATTTCATTTTGAATTTGTACAATCAGTCAATAATGCGTTAAACAAGAAGGTGGAATATGCAATTAGTATATAGCAAGAGAAATCAATAGAAATCCAAATCACGGTTGTGAATCCTAGAATGGAATTTATACTGCTTTTATTTACTTGCTAGCTCACTCGACGCCATCTTAATTTCAGCTTTTATATAGATCATACTCAACTAATATGCCTAAAATTATTCTTGCATGCATTTAGACCCTTAAGTAGGTAAAAATGGGACTAAATACAACAAATTAACATATTTTCTTTATTCTAATCAATATGTTACATTGGTGACAATATTTCAACCCAGACTACAAGTTCAAGAGGGTCATGTAATGTTATGTTATAAAATGCAATGACGCATTAGAAAAACTCTATCTTTAGATGAAGGCTTTTGTATCTACCTAAGCAATAGATTTGCATTGCATTATTGTTGAGATTCATGTGGCTAGAAGTACCACCATGAAAACTACCTCATCATTGAATGGACTCGCTACCATATCACCAGAACTAGATGCTCTGCAAGAGCAACCAAGTTCTTAGCAACAAGCAACTGAAATATTTCATTTGCAAGCATGTTTGGAATTCCTTGTCCCCAATGCAGAAATGTTTACACACAGACAACTCATCCAATGCACACTTTTCCCTAGTATTTTGGGTCGTAATTGAACCTTGAAAACATATTCCCCATGCCCTTGTTGAATTCCAATATTCGTGTGGCCTTTTATGTTCTCTGAGAACCCGGTGGGCTAGGGACTAATTGCCTTGTTGAAATCTCTAGAGGAGACAACACCAGTGGAAGCCTAAGTGAGTAGTTTTGGCTTTGGCAGCATGCCTATGAAGGTCAAACCGATTACATAACCACTACACGAGCCATAGGAAAATATATGCTAGAGAAACTATGGCAAAAGCCACCTTACCCAAAATCTAGTGAAGTGCTCATTCAAACCCTGCAAGAAGTCGCCTCTTGACCTAGTTGTGGTAACTTCAAATTGGAAAACCATGGATAACCCTATCACTATGCAATGCAAGAAGCACTAAGATGGAAGCAGACATTTTTCCCAAGACAAACAAACAAGGAAAGCATCGAGCGTCAAGACGTAGTTGTAGTCGAGAATAACCCACCATCAAGAGCATTAATGTACCAAGGAATGGGATCGATTCTGACTAAGATGCACCAAAAATGACAACAGACCCCTACTAGGTCGAAGGTCAGGGGTCCGAACCAAAAATGATAAAGTTGGTCACGCCAATGTATAGAGCGGACCCTGACTAAGCTTTGAACTAACTACTCACACCAAGGCCATCAAGGCACTGCCACCTGAATGATGGATGGTCTTATCACAATGTTATACTGCCACATGCAATGCTCAACTAAAACTGGGCCCACTCATGGATAGGCCCCACTCTACCAGGGCTTTCAGATGGCTACTGCCACTTACGCCAATGTGCTACAGTCACATAGAGAATACAAATATAAATTGTATATATATGTATAGTTTCATGTGGGAATGCACCATGGTCAAGTAGGTTGATTCACCAAGGAAGAGCACCAACCATGACTAGGTCAGAGGTCGGGCCTAGAAACAAAAGAAGTGGACCCCTAAAGGGTTGAATTCAACTGCTCCTTGATCTTAATACTGCAATTTCCACGTGAGCCACTAAACCACTACCACCTAGGAAAATTTTATTATTTGTTGTGGAAATAAGATATTTAATTAATTTATAAAAATACAAAAGTTATGCCACTCAAAAGTTGACCTTCTTGTTTTCACACCTATAATTCAAAAGGATGTTGCGTCAACCCCCATTATTAATGGAAAAGGGGCCAACCACGTGTTTTTTATGTAAAAGACTCTAGAAGAGTCTATATTATAACTCTAATTAAGAGTTAATGTAGTCAAACTTAAACACTAGTAGGTTTTCATGCTGTGTTATAATCGGGCCACTAGGAGAAAGAAGCATTCCATTATTTTGAGAGAATTTTGTTCCATAATTGAGCAAAGATATCAAGAATAGATAGGAGGTAGAGCACATAGAGAGGTTTTGTGCACTGTAGCAACCCACGGGACACAGACATTACTTCTTTGTACATCCAGCCATATTTCCATAGAGAGAAAGGGAGCTAAGCGGGCTCACCTTCCAACGTTTTTTCCTCTAGAAAGGGTTTCCTAGAGAGCATATCTTCTGTTTTATGTGCATGTGTGAGATTATTTTGTCCATCTCTACTTTTATGCATAATTTCCATTCGCATGCAAGCACTAATTACATTTAAATCTATTTATCTAGAACTTTAATAAACCTATAATAGTGTAAAAAATTAGTATTTTAATATATTATTATCAGATCTGTTGTGACAAGTTTTCTAGTGGAATGTCCATGGGCGACCTCAAGTTGGCCATAATCGGTAGTCGGGTCTGAGAAGTGGTCAAGCCCTGCTCCAGTCGGTGCATCAAGAAAGAAGCAGAGAAGCAAAGAGAAGAGGAGGTATGACCCTGACCTACTCAAGTAGGAACCACACTATCTCATATATGTGTAACAATTGGAGTATTTTTCTGTGATCAAATTATTTAATAGTTGTATGATTTATCATGCCTTGTAGAAAATGTTGTCTCGTTTAACATTTGTTCATTGTACCTATGTGTTCATCGTTTCATACTCAACGTGCATATTAATAGACATTACAGATAATCATACACTACATAACCTCACACACTGACCACTGTACATTACATAAATCCAAATGTACAAAAGGACAAGGAAAGCATCATTGCAAAATAAGACCCAAAAACTCTCAACCAATCATACAATAAAATATAATTAAAAAATGAAAAAATAAATTATTTTTATTTTATAAGAAGAGTTTCGGCGAAAATCACTTGAAGAAAACCATTGTCGATGCGTTTCGAACCAACCAGTGTGGTTCATCATCAGGACAAGTTGAAGAAACAGATCCAGAGATGTAGAGATTCCGCCATTATCTCAGTGTTCGCTCAGATCAACCATGACTCTGGTCCCTAAGTCAGAATTAGCCATTGGTCAAGTTAGCCATTGGAGGCTCTGCTCAAACTATTTAACATGCAAAGCTGGATCTATTTCTTGAACTTGTCCTGACGATGAACCAGACTGGTTGGTTCGAAACGCGTCAACAAAGGTTTTCTTCATGTGATTTTCGCCGAAACTCTTCTTCTAATTGATATGGATCACAAAAGCCTCAATTCAATAATATTTTTATTTTCTAATATTCACTTATGGAATGAGAGAATCTCAAAACCCTAAGCTTCCAGACTTTTCTTTTAAAATTTTGTGATTTAAAGAATAATTCAAAACTAGTCGTAGAGATTTGATCCGCGAAAGCTACCCTAATTCGATGTTAGGTTAAATCTAATTTAATACTATTATACATGTTAAATGAAACTCCATCCTAGTGATCATAATCAAATGCTCAATGGAAATTCATAGTAGATTGTTTGTTGAATATCTATGCTCACCCAGATTGGAAAAATATATCCACCTGTAACAATTTAGGGATGAAAGAGAATATATTACAGATATTACTAAATTAAATCTTTATCTTTAATAATAGTTAAGTCTTTTTATCTAATTAAAATATCAAATAAAATTACTAACATAGAACCATTAAACCAAATCCTCACTGAACTGTTGAATTGCTACAATGCTTTGTACATCGTTTCTTGAATCTCTATGCTAAGCAAGCATAGTGATTGGAAACATGTATATCCACGCTATTAACAATTTGAGGGGATATTAAGAAATGAAATCTTTATCATGAAAGATGAAACATGTATATCCACGCTATTAACAATTTGAGGGGATATTAAGAAATGAAATCTTTATCATGAAAGATGATTAAAATATTTAATAAAATTATTAATGTAGAAACACCTAAACGTGATTATATTATAAAATATTAAGTAAAATAATTGATGTTCCCGAATTAGTATGATAAAATATTTAATAAAATTATGTGTATAGGTTAGGTTCGCGTCAATACGACAAACTAAAGCATCAATGGACGCCGAGAAAGCGATCTTTTCAGCATAAAAATAGATATGACTCGCGAGTTGGGCACGCTCGCACGGTGCGACGAGTTGGGATGAACGATGGAGTAAAAAATTGAAGGGCGCATTACAGGCGAGCGACAAGCTCGGAAGTAACCAGTGAGTTGGGGCGCGCTCGCACGGTGCGACGAGCTGACCGGAGGTGTAAGGCCCCGCGACGATGGGCGGGCGCTCCGTGCACAATGACCCGACGGGCAGTGCGACGAGCCGGTGCGGGCACGGTTGCACGATGGGCGGGCGCCCGTGCACGACGACCCGGCGGACAGTGCGACGAGCTGGTGCGGGCGCGGTTGCACGATGGGCGGGCGCCCCGTGCACGACGACCCGGCGGACAGTGCGACGAGCTGGTGCGGGTGCGGTTGCACGATGGGCGGGCGCCCCGTGCACGGCGACCCGGCGGACAGTGCGACGAGCGGATGCGGGAGTGGGCACGGCTACACGATGAGCGGGCGACCCGTGGGCGACCCGTGCACGATGGGCGGGCGACCCGTGGGCGACCCGTGCACGATGGGCGGGCGACCCGTGCGACGAGCGGGCGGTGGTGAACAGCGGTACCCGGACCTGCGACGAAAAATGCGACAAAGGCATGCGACGGTTAAACTAAGTGCAGCGAAATACTTAGTGAAATAATGCGAAGGGGCCGAAGCTTTATACCTAGCGTGGAGAGGCTTTGCCCATGGGCAAAGGCCGACTTGCAAAAGGTTAAGGCAGGGGCTTGTAAAACTATTTTATGGGGTCGGCCTAATGGCTTGACACCCCCTCACCAAATGGCAAGCAAGCGTATATATGGATGGCGCAGAGCTTCATTTGGATCATCATTCGATCAACGCATTCTCTCTTCTACGATTGGAGCAGGGGTAAAAAGGGGCGCAGTTAGAGTGCGCACATCTCATGCGCAGAAGTAGTAAGTGCACAGATTTTACCGGAGCTTGACGTGGGTTAAACGAAGAGTGACTTTAAGGCAGTTTTGTGCAGAATCGAGTTGGAGGAGTTCTGGTGTCTCGGGTGAGCACCCTCCTACCGAGTGAGGTTGGCATATGGTTGAAAAGGTTGTCTTGCCTTGATTGTAAATATTTCTAAGTGTTGGCCTTGGATTCTGCCAGACACACTTGTATGATGTATTATTGAAGATTTTCATAATATATTGTTATCAGGCAGACTTGTTCGGGAGTTGCCCCTCCCTTTATACTTGCGTGCAATTGTTATTGTTCTGGTTAATTGCATATTGGATAATGAATGTGTATGGGCTTCATTAAGTATAAAGGTTAATGCATTTTACTTGGTTGCGAAACACAAACTAAGTATGTTAATGTGGAAAGGCGTAGTCCATGTGTACAAGTATTGTTAAAAAGAAAGTACACGGTGGTGCCGCACCTCGCCGGACACGGTTGGAAGACTACCGTAGGCCTGGGGGCGTGACAGGTGGTATCAGAGCAGGGTTACTCGTAAAGGTTTGGATAAGGTTCAGGTGTTGAAGCATATCAGAACTCGGTCTAGAGTTGGTGAGCAGGGCTGCTCACACACTTGGAATTTGGCAGTTTACAGGTTCTTGCAGGTGAAGGAAATCGTTTCACACGAAGTGAGACAAGGGTTGGTTCTATTGCAGGTGACTTGGGGAAGCCGTTGAATGGTTGAAACTAGGTCGCAGAAGGGCAAGAAGTTGTTAGAAATGGCAGCTAATTCTCAGGCTGGGTCTAGTCACACAATGAAGGACACAATGAAGGATACTACTCTTGGGTTCATTGAGAAAGTGATTGAAAGAATGGAGACTTTGGAGACTTCTTGGAACCAAGATGTGGACTCGCTTGCTAAGGAGCGAGAAGCCATCTCAAAGGTCAAGGAAGAGTTTGAAGAACTCCGGACACAGCATGATGAGCTCAAGGCACAGTATGAGTACACTGATCTTATGTGTACACAACTTGAAGTAAGGGTCAAGGAGGTTGAAGAATCAAGGGATCAGGGTCTTGCAGAGATCGTGAACTTGAAGGGAACTCTTGACAAAGTAAATAAAACTCTTGATGAAGCCAAAGATGAGATTGCGGTATTGAAGAGGGCCGTGAGACATAACTCAGGTGGAGGAGTGCCTCATGTGAAAGTCAAAGAACCGGAATCTTATGATGGTACAAGGAGTGCAAAGACTCTTGGCAACTTTCTATGGGACATGGAACAGTACTTGGAACGATTGAGTCTACCTGATGGGGAGACACAAGTCAAGGTGGCTGCTCAATTCTTGACAAAGGATGCTAAGATGTGGTGGCAAAGGAGGGTGGATCAGATTATCAATGGCAATGCTGATGACATCACTTCGTGGGATGATATGAAGAAGGCCTTGCAGACCCATTTCAGTCCTCAAGATGAAACATGGGAGGCAAGGAAGAAGATTAAGTTCATCAAGCAAACCGAGAGCCTACAAGCGTACCAGCGAGAGTTTTCAAGTGCAGCTCTGGAACTTCCCGACATGGCGGAAAGGGACAAGGTGTTCAACTTTATTATTGGGTTGAAACCTTGGGCACGCAATGAGGTAAAGAGGCAGAAGATTAGAACACTTGAGGAGGCTTTTGCTGCGGTTGACAGATTGGTGGATCATTACAATGAAACTTCTAATGAGAAAAAGAAGTCCGACAAGCCGAAAGAAAAGAAGAAGGATGATGCTTCGAAGTCGGATGATAGTCCGAAAGCAAAGAAGCCTTTGAAATGTTGGATATGTGCAGGACCACATGTGGTGAAGAATTGTCCCTCTAAACCGAAGGTGGCCGCTGCTGCACAATCTGATGATGATGATAATGCTTCTGTGGGGATGATGCAGATACTTGGTGCTTCTGCTACTACGGAAGTGACTTCTAGAAGAGATCCGGAAAGAAACAGGTTGGAGTATGTTCAGATGAAGGTTGGAGGTGCTGATGTACTCACTATGGTGGATAGTGGGGCTTCACACAACTTCATGAGTGAAGATACTGCGAGAAGGATTGGGCTGAAATTTTTACCAGTGAAGGCACAAATGAAGACAGTGAATTCTCCTCCTATGGTAATTCTTGGTATAGTTGAAAAGGTGGACACTACACTTGGTTAATGGACCGGAAAGGTGGACTTCACCATAGTGCGGATTGATGACTATGAAGCTATATTGGGGACGGAATTCATGAAACAGTTTGAGGCTATGGTTGTACCACATTTGAGGAAACTCTTCATTTATGATGGAAAGGAAGATGTACCCATTGGTGTTCCAACCATTGGTGTGACAAAACCTGATCATAAGTTAGGAGGAATGCAGATGGAAGATAAAGAGAAGGTGAACAAGCGGTTGTCCACTGTTGAGGCAAAGCTTGTGGAGCAGTCATTGGTCATCCGGTCACTTTCAGATAGCATCTTGGACTTGTCAAGAAGGCTAGAGCTGGTGGAGGACGATGATGATGACGATGAGATATATGTGAGGCCGAATATCCAGAAGGAAGATCGGGAGGCATATCTACAAAGGATGGAGATCGAGGATCCTGACAGATGGATTGAGTTGATTAGTGAGGGAGAGCCTTCAGGCTCTTCTCCCTCCACATCTTCTTAGATGACATAGAAGATGGGGCTCATTGTTAGCTGCTCATGGCAGTGAGCCCTCAAACATGTTTGAGCAGGTATGATGGTGCAGGGATGGCTTGGCATCAAGCATCATGACATGCTGCAGATGGATGGGGTTTCCATGGACCTGAGCATGGGCAATTTTACACATGATCGATGACGATCTTGGTGGAGAATTACTGGGATGGCATGTTGTCGAGGACGACAACGATTTTAGGTGGAGGAGTATGTAAGGCCCCGCGACGATGGGCGGGCGCTCCGTGCACAATGACCCGATGGGCAGTGCGACGAGCCGGTGTGGGCACGGTTGCACGATGGGCGGGCGCCCGTGCACGACGACCCGACGGACAGTGCGACGAGCTGGTGTGGGCGCGGTTGCACGATGGGCAGGCGCCCCGTGCACGACGACCCGGCGGATAGTGCGACGAGCTGGTGCGGACGCGGTTGCACGATGGGCGGGCACCCCGTGCACCGCGACCCGGCGGACAATGCGACGAGCGGATGCGGGAGTGGGCACAGCTACACGATGAACGGGGGACCCATGCACGATGGGCTGGCAAACCGTGGGCGACCCGTGCACGATGGGCGGGCGACCCGTGCGACGAGCGGGCGGTGGTGAACAGCGGTACCCGGACCTGCGACGAAAAATGCGACAAAGGCATGCGACGGTTAAACTAAGTGCAGCGAAATACTTAGTGAAATAATGCGAAGGGGCCAAAGCTTTATACCTAGCGTGGAGAGGCTTTGCCCATGGGCAAAGGCCGACTTGCAAAAGGTTAAGGCAGGGGCTTGTAAAGCTATTTTATGGGGTCGGCCTAATGGCTTGACACCCCCTCACCAAATGGCAAGCAAGCGTATATATGGATGGCGCAGAGCTTCATTTGGATCATCATTCGATCAACGCATTCTCTCTTCTACGATTGGAGCAGGGGTAAAAAGGGGCGCAGTTAGAGTGCGCACATCTCATGCGCAGAAGTAGTAAGTGCGCAGATTTTACCGGAGCTTGACGTGGGTTAAACGAAGGGTGACTTTAAGGCAGTTTTGTGCAGAACCGAGTTGGAGGAGTTCTGGTGTCTCGGGTGAGCACCCTCCTACCGAGTGAGGTTGGCACATGGTTGTAAAGGCTGTCTTGCCTTGATTGTAAATATTTCTAAGTGTTGGCCTTGGATTCTGCCAGGCACACTTGTATGATGTATTATTGAATATTTTCATAATATATTGTTATCAGGCAGACTTGTTCGGGAGTTGCCCCTCCCTTTATACTTGTGT
This sequence comes from Pinus tabuliformis, assembly GCA_031772625.1. NCBI lineage: Eukaryota > Viridiplantae > Streptophyta > Pinopsida > Pinales > Pinaceae > Pinus > Pinus tabuliformis. Next base: position 945,482,854 of record CM062806.1, read on the forward strand.
GCAATTGTTATTGTTCTGATTAATAGCATATTGGATAATGAATTTGTATGGGCTTCATTAAGTATAAAGGTTAATGCATTTTACTTGGTTGCGAAACACAAACTAAGTATGTTAATGTGGAAAGGCGTAGTCCATGTGTACAAGTATTGTTAAAAAGAAAGTACACAGTGGTGCCGCACCTTGCCGGACACGGTTGGAAGACTACCGTAGGCCTGGGGGCGTGACAGGAGAAGACGAGCCAACGTGCGACACAAAGGGTCATTGCAAAAATGACTAGCCAACGTGCGACAGAAAGGGTCATCGCAAAAATGACTAAGTGTTGGGCGGTGGAAAGTTTATATGTGGGGGCGGTCATGGACATGGGCACCCACACCATGGGTCGACGTAAAGATGGGGCGAGTTGGATGAAACGGTGGGTCGACTTGGTGAGTCGACGCCCCAACTGATGGACCAACCGCCATATAAGTAAAGCATTGGAATGGGGGCAAAAATCAATCAAGTGAAGTTTCCAAGTGGTTTTGCAAGCTAGGAGGGCGAACTACTTGGAGAGTCTGAAATTGGGCGAAGTGCATACAAATTATTGAGCCGTAGTATGGAGCCGCAACAAACGCAAAAAACGAAACCACAGGTTGTGTGAAGATGTTCGGGCGAGGGCGTCGGCCTAAACGACCGAACGAGCGAGGGCGTCCGAGGGCATTTCTCTAAATGAATAAATGGGCGAGGTCATTCGAAGGTGTTCGGGAGAGGGCGTGCGAGGGCGCTGGCTTGAATGATTGAACGGGCGAGGTCATTCGAAGTCGTGTGAAGGCGTTCAGGCGAAGTCGTGCGAAGGCGTTTGGGTGAGGGCGTGCGAGGGCACTGGTTCGAATGACTATACGAGCGAGGTCGATCTAAATGACAGAACGGGCGAGGGCATGCGAGGGCACCGACTTGAACAACTGAATGGGTGAGGTCAGTGTGAACGACGGAACGAGCGAGGGCGCCAGCCTGAATGAGTGAACGGGCAAGGGCGTGGGAGGGCGTCCGCCTGAGCGACTTGAGGGCATTCGGCTGAATGAGCCGAGGGTGAACGAAGGCGTTCGGTGAAACGTTGAGCGACGTGATGAACAGTGCGACAGTGAAAGATTGTATTAATCCGGCTGCTGTTTTTGTTGGATAAGTATCACCACCTTAGCTCGAAGTTAGTACTGAAAATCAGCCAAGATCGGGTGCGTTCTCGACGTGGGCATGTTGCTTGACCTCTTATGCTTGCCAAATCTACGAACAACAACAGACATCAATGACTGCAAAGACGCTCCAAAAGAAACTAGAACAGAACTCATGATTCCGATCACTGCTGAATCTCAGGATCAGGATCTGCTTATCTATCTCTTTGGGACAGCACTTGTAACTTCTTGCCTCTCAGAACATGTAAGGCGTGTATTAATACAAATCAATTTCACACATCTGTCAGATCAGGGAACACGATAACGGCCACCATCAGATGGTGGACAGAAAGAATAACGGAGAGGATCTGTCATATCGCTCATCTAATGTAAGCCCGCCATGTGTGCTCTTGCATATGGAGCGTGTGTCTCCCTACCCGACAACATGCCAAACCCACCCGAGCGGAGACCGGCAATTTATATATGAAGTGAAGGCCTTATCTGTCTATCGTGTCCAGCGACATAGAGAATCAAATGGGATGAGAGTCAGATTTAAGTAGCACTACATGTCTCTACAGATGCAGATGCACGATGCTCATTCACATTGTTTCATTTATGATATTTTCACTTAATAATTTCTTGTCGATGTACATCAGCCCATCCAACTTCTTGTCAACAAGACAAGATAACGAAAGTAATTGGTTGGGCGCTCGGAAAGGAAACCAAATTAAGCAGGAAAAATAATTGTCCACTCAAGCATCTGTTGTTATCCGTCTTACGCTTAAAGAGTGCACGAGATTAACCAAGCGGCATGGAGCAGGATTAAGCTAGTGGAAAATTTACAGACAGCTGCGCGGGAGTTAGTAGGCGCCATTGGATTTAAGCAAGTAGATTATCGCATCTTAAATATATATGACCTTTAGCATTAACTATCACCCAGCAAGCTAGATCCCTAGATCTATAGATGAAGTCTTGCGATAATGCCAACCATTTCATTATGTGAGATCCAACAGTTTCACCATGTGAGATCCATAGTATTGACGACAGTGATTTTTAAAAACCAAGATGCAGAAAGTGATAAGAACTTGAGTATCTGGATGTTTATCTAATCACGAGGGAGAGTATATATTTTTGAGTAGTGTTTTGTAAAATATTTTGGAAATTATTTCTGTTTAATTTTTTTTTAGTTTGGTAGGAATTTATTGAAATCATAAGTGTGATGGTTAATCCCTACACAACTAAAGTATCTTAAAACTTTTCAAAATATTAAATCTATAAAATATCTTAAAACTTTTCAAAATATTAAATCTATATATAATATGAAAAACCAATTTAAATTATACAAATCAAAATTTCACAAAAAAAAATTTAACCACTAAAAATTCCAAAAAAATCCCAGTAAAAAAGTTCTTTAATTTATTTCTGATGCTCTTATTATCCTAATTAAATAATCACCCACCCTTTAAACTGACATAAGCTTTCACCGATTTTTCCTCTGGTTTTTAAAATGGTGACCATCGATACTATGGATCTCAAAGAAAGAGACGGGCTGCGTCAGCCTGCCCCATGGTAACCTCGTGCGCTCCTTAAGCGTAACAAGGATAACCAGAGATGCAGAGCGGAATATTATTATTTCTTCTTCATTTGGTTTCCAATTATTATTTTGGTTCCCTATGTTTCCTCGCCGAACGACCAACCAAGTACTTTCTTTGCTTTTCGTTACCTTGTCTTCTGGCCAAGAAGTTGCGTTGGATGATGCACATTGCCAAGGAATTAATAAGTGCAAATATCATAAATGAAAGAACGTGAATTATTTTGCCGTTGCACTGCCCTCCATGTGCATTTGCGGAGAGATCTTACTTGATTCTTTATGTCGCTGGAAGCGATAGATTGATGAGGTCTTGACATCATATATAAAATGCGCGTCTACGGATGTTGCCGGGCATGGAGACACAAGCTCCATATGCAAGGAGGTTAAATTACATTAGTGATATCACAGATTCTCTCCACTATTCTTTCTGTCCACCATGTGTTCGTACCTATTCTCGTGCTCGCTGATCTGGACGGATGTGTAAACTGAGTTGTATTAATATGCCCCTTAGAGGCAGTTCTATAGAGAGAAATAATCAGATCTTGATCCTAAGACGGAGGAAATTAAGCGATCGAGCATTGATCGCAATCATGAGTTCTTCCCTCATTTCTCTTGGAGCTGCTCTGCACTCATTCATGCCTTCTGCTGTTCGTAGCCATGGCAAGCATAAGAGGTCAAGGAGCATGCCAATTTCCAGAGTGCACCCGATCCTGGCTGATTTTCAGTGCCAACTTCAAGCTAAGTTGGAGATACTCATACAACAGCAACAGCAGCAGCCAGAGTCATACAATATTTCCACAGCTTGGCTTGGGCAGGCGCTGGATGTCGTGGTTTTTATCTATTCCAGTTTGAAGGAATTGTACCCGTACATGCAGATAGACAGTGATGCAGATGGAAAATGGTTGAGCCGACATATGGCGGACCTGGTCAATCTGCTTGATGTATGCAACGTGTTGAGAGAGTGCATGTCAGAAATAAAGAAGCACAACATGTCAGTACAGATAGCCCTGCATGGCTTACTTCACGCCCATGCCCAGATGAATAATCAAGTGGTGAAGGCAAAAGACTCCCTTGACATATGCATGGATGAATTGAGGAAGAACAAAGACATGGAGTCCAAGTTAGCGAAATGCGTGTCTACTTTGAAGCGAATGGGGGATAGCCTTCACCCAACAACAGCAAGGGCAACATCAATGGATAGATCAGGCGTCGAAGAAGCCATCGAGGAAGCGAAGGGCATCACCATATTTGTCTGCACAGCACTTGTGGCTTCCCTTTCCTTCAACACACCATGCCACTCATCTATGCCTGGTGCCGGCTTTCTTAAAAGGAAGAAAAGAATCAGTCCTAGCAGTCTTCCTTCTCTCATGGACATCAACAGTATGACCAACGCGATGCAAAAGAAATTGAAGGAAGCTATGGAGATGCAGAGAAAGAGTGCGTCATCATTCAATTTCCTCTTGCAAGAGTTGAACAGGGCAGATATTACAGTTGGAAACCTCAACAATTTACTGGACAGAAACATCATGAACAAGACGTCCAAGTCATCCTCCAACATGCGAGATGAAGTGAGGGATTCCATCCATGCCGTCAACATGTCCACCACAGAGTTGGAAATCGCTCTTACCCACATCGACCAGAAAATGAATGAGCTCTTCAGATTTCTTATCTCTAGTAGGGTGGCACTGTTGAACAGTCTCAGTACTCTCTCTTCATGATCAGATCAATGCATGTACAAGTATTGCATCCCTTATGCACTTATCTCTATCTCCATTACTCATGGATGCACTGTATCCATGTCCGCAGGGCCCCCTGCTATTTCCCCACAAAATTGGGATTCTTACCATTAGTCAGAGAATTAGATTCCTCACATTCCCTCGTGAGTGAGTCTACATGACTCATACGGTCCTTTTTACCGGCATATACATGAGTGTAACATATACTTCTATACATACCAATCAAATCAAAATCAATTGATTTCATTTTACCGTATGTCCTTATGGTTAAAATCATGTTGCTTAAGATGCTTGAATTGGTCTTCCTAATTAAGGCGCATCTATATTAATTGATGTAGAGATTATATATATACACACGAAATCGCATGATTTATTTTTGTTTCTATATAATATATATACATCTAGCTATTTTTATGATTAAAATATCCATTTCTGACTGTCCATAGATGCTTTAGTTTGTCGTCATCATTGACGTGAACCTATATTAATGGATGCGTTGTCTATAGAAATAATTTTTTATAATATTTTATACTATAATCACAGTTTAAGTGTTTCTACAATAATACTTTTATTTAATATTTTAATCATGAAGAGTTATAGCCGAATTTAACAAGGTTAAATACTTAATTTAGTAATATATATGAAACCGTGAAATGAGCCGACATGTCTATATCTTGAGTGTGTCTAGCGCTTAGGTGATATTCCATGGCAACTTTGTCATCAATGTTGCGCCTCACAATTTTAGGTACTCAATTATTGTAAAACCGTGGACACACTCTTTGATAAATCACTCATATGGTGATGTGCAAGGGCATTTAGCCTTGTGGTCCTTTTTCTTAGCCCCTTCATACTATTGTTGTGACCGAGGATCAATATGTCGATATGGTAGTATGATGACGACACTTAGCCCTTAGGTGCTACAATCTAGCACCTAAGAAACTACTTCTCATCCAAGAGACTAAGCTGGAAGACTCAGTCTTCCTGCAAACAAGCAAGAAACTATGGTTCAAAAGTGAAGCAAGAGCAGTCTCTGCTAGGGGAGCCTCGGGAGGTATTGGTACTCTTTGGAATGATAACAAATTTGCAGTCATCACTGAAGCCAACAACACTCACTGGATGTTGCTGAAAATACAAAATCTGAACACTAAAGAAACTCATTGCATTTTCAATGTCTACTCCCCAGTCAATGCTGGGGAAAAAAAAGCATGCTGGGACTCGATAAGACTTCAAGCAGACCTCATGAATCTGGAGAATATTATCATTGCCGGAGACCTCAATCTTACTCTCAGTTTGTATGAAAAAAGAGGTGGTAGCGCTGTTCGTGATCTGGCAAGAGAATGGGCTGAGGACCTCATGCAAGGCTGGGATCTGATTGACATCAAACCCTCCTCCGGTAAGTACTCTTGGACCAATAAAAGAATAGGCCCATGGCATATAGTAGCTAGGTTAGACAGATTATTCATGCAAAGTTCTTATTTATTGCTGGGATTAGAACCAAGAATGTACATTCTCCCCAACAGTATCTCGGATCATAAACCCATAAAGCTAGAATTACTACCTCACCTTGACTTGGGTCCTATTCCCTTCAGATTCAGCCCAAACTGGATCAAGGAACCAGATTTCATGCAGCTTGTTAAGGAATGCTGGAATCAATCTATTAAAGGGTCCCCCTTCTTCATATGGGAAGAAAAGCTCCGAAGGGTAAAAAGAGCTCTAAAACATTGGGCCAAAAGTCTACCCAGACCGGATACAGAAAGAAAAAATATCAAAGTTGCCCTTGTCAATCATCAATCTCATATGGAAGATTCTCCAATCACCAAAGACCTGCTTGACCAAGAAGCCCATCTCCAACAGCACTATAATAAAGCCTGTCTTGTAGAAGAGGAATACTGGCGATTAAAATCTAGAAGTCTCTGGCTCAAATCAAGGGACAGAAATACAACTTTTTTCCATAAGCAAGCGCAGAGCAGAAAATGTTATAACACCATTTCCGAGATCAAGGTGGACAACGAATCATTCAAGGAGTTTGCAGGCATAAAGAAGGCAGCCCACGCCCACTTCCTAAAGTTATATAGCGAAGAAAAGGTTCAGCATCATACTTCAAATCTTTTAGATACGATCCCAGCTACAATTTCCCCAGGTATGAATGAAACCTTGGAGGCCAAAATAACCAAAGATGAAGTCAGAAAAGCATTATATGACATGGATCCGGACAAGGCCCCTGGGCCAGATGGATTCTCTGCCAGATTTCTTCAAACATGCTGGCTCATTATTGAAAAATATCTGATTAAAATGATCCGAAAATCTCAGAACTCCCAAAAAATAGGAGGGAGCACAAACTCTGCCTTCTTAGCCCTCATTCCCAAGGAAAAAGGGGCCAGCAACTTTAGCAGATTCCGACCGATCTCACTATGTAACATCGGGTATAAGCTAATCACAAAAGTCATATCAAATCGTTTGAAGCATATACTCCCTAAAATAATCCCGGAGAATCAAGGCGGCTTCATCCAAGGGAGGCAGATTGTGGAAAACTTCACCCTTGTTGAGGAGGCAATCCACTCAAGTCTCCACCGTAAAGAGCAAGGTATGGTAATTAAACTTGACCTAGCAAATGCATTTTATCGTGTAAATCACAGTTTTTTGTTAAAATTTATGAACAGGTTTGGGTTTGGATCAAAATTCATTAACTGGATCCAGGCTTGCGTTTCGGAGCCGTGGATTGCCCCTCTTGTGAATGGAAGAGCCACGGACTTCTTTAAAGCTTCAAGAGGGCTCAGGCAAGGGTGCCCTCTCTCCCCTCTGCTATTTGTCATTCAAGCATCAGCTCTCTGTTTCCTCCTGGAAAAAAAAATGCAACACCAAGATTTAATGGGACTGCGTATAGCAAGAGGAGTCAAGAACATCAAACATGCTTTGTTCGCGGACGACACCCTGCTTCTGGGCGCTGCCTCCCTCTCCACCGCCTCCAAATTCAAAGTTGCCCTGGATGAATTCAGCATGGCCTCTGGCAGCGTTATTAATAAGAACAAGTCTCACATCTACAGTTGGAATACCCTGCCCAGACTTCTCTCTGCTATCTCCAGGGGCCTTGGATATGTAGCCTCCGCTTCATGGACCTCCTTCAAATATCTGGGCCTCCCGGTTGTACACAAAAGAATCTCAAGCAAAGATTGGCTTCCCCAGCTTGAAAAATTTCAGGCAAAAATTCAGGCCTGGGGCTTTACCTGGCTCAACTATGCTGGCAAATCCATTCTGATCAAGTCAGTGCTCACTAGTCTTCCTATTTTTCAATTTGCAGGTATGCTTGCTCCATCAATCATCCTAAAAAAAATGGACGAGAATATTCAGAGATTCTTTTGGAAAGGTGGAAAGCAGAACGAAAGAAAAATCCCCCTCATCAGCTGGGAAGCAATTTCTAAGCTTCTATGGGAGGGAGGTCTTAATTTTAAAAATTTGGGCCATATGAATGTAGCAATGGCGGCAAAGGTCATTTGGAGAGTTGTCGCGCCCAACCTGGTTGGGCCCAAACAACTCTCAGGAAAAAATATCTCTAAGGCCCTCGCTCCAGCTGCTTAGACCAAGTAATCTGCCTGCCTAATTCGCCTTTCCTTAAACTCTATGATAAGGCCGCCTCCATGATCAAAAAACGCTGTTATAGAATCTCGGGTAACGGCAAGAAAACAAAAATTTGGACTGATAGAATCCTATCCACAGATCCGATCAGCGACAGAGTGCAGTTGGGCGAGCTATGGGAGTGGATGGAAAGAAATAAGTTAAATACACTCTAGTATATCTCCCTTTGGAAAGGCAGCGAATGGACTGGCTGGAAGTCTGTTGATTTGCCAGATCGCTGGTCACTGACTGGGCCACGATGACCGGACTCCTCCACGGCCTTGTGCCCTTGAACAGGCATACACAGGACGCAATTGGCTGGGGAAATAAATCTAAAGGGTATACAGTTGCTGAAGGTTACCTTAAGCACAGAGAGAGACCGCACGTCCCCATAAACCCAGCGCCATGGCAAGCGACCTGGCGAATTCAGGCGTGGCCCAAAACATACACGTTTGCGTGGATGTTGTGCCATGGCAAAATCCTCACCTTTGATCGATTGCAGAAGCTGGGATACAACGGACCCTCCATATGCCTCCTTTGCAGAAACAGTGAAGAATCAGTTGCACATCTCTTCCTGGATTGCAGTTTTGCCAAATAGATATGGAGCGCCCTGTTGTATGTCTTGGATCCCTCCTTCCAACTTCTGCATAAAATGGCTGAACTCTTCGCTAGCTGGGCTTCCAATTATCCTGGGCCTCCTCCTCAAAATTAGTTAATCAAATCAGCCTGGGCCATTCTCCCAAAGGTCATTTTCTGGCAGCTGTGGCTGGAACGCAATAGAAGAACCTTCAGAAATAACAGGCAGCACCAAAAAATTATTGAAGTCAAGATCAAGTGCCAATTAAAGGAATGTCTATCCCAAATCAAAGATGATGCAAATCTCACCCATCAATACAACGTTTGGGGCTCCTTCCTGGGATTACAATTTCTCCCAGCAATCAGAAAAGCACCCCCACTCAAAGAATGGAAAATTAGGAAAACAGAAGCTGACTTCCAAGACTGGCTCAAAATTCAATCAAGCTGCTTCCTTTTTTTCAATGGAGCCACTAAGGGAAACCCGGGTAGAGTAGGTGCTGGAGGTGTCATTCTAAACCCAACAGGAATAAAAATCCACTCATTTGCTTGGAGGCTAGGACACATGACCAGCACACAAGCTGAGGCCTTGGCCCTTCTGCAAGGCCTAAAGACCCTAAAAGAGCTGGAAATTAGGGAAGCAACAATTATAGGAGATTCTCAAATCATAATAGGTGCTGTGATCTCTAATTCCCCTGCAGCAGACCTTAATCTAGCCAGAATGATCTTCAGAATCAAGGCCCTTGAAAGTGACTTCCAGAAGCTGAGCTACTATCATGTTTTGAGAGCCCACAATAAAGAAGCTGATAGCGAAGCAAATAAAGCAGCTCTCCTATCTGCCAGGGTGAAGTTGAAAGAAGGAAAAGAATCATGGGAATCCATCCCTTAACTTGCAGTCCGCCATGTTTTACTGCTTGATCCAAAAAAAAATTGTCTGTATATCAAAGTGGGGGAAAATAGAGGATATAGAAACTAAAGATCTTTATGCTATGGGGAAAATCTCAAGTCTCATTAACAGCCTCACTTCCATAAGTGAAACTTCTCAGGATCCAGAGATCCTCATTGTACTCAGAAATTTGGCAATCAAGCCAGGAGGAATATAAATACAATATAACCGTTTCTGTAAAAAAAAACCATGTTTCAAACAATTTATTAATTCATATATGTTTATGTTCTACATGGACCAACAACAAAGGAAAATATTGATTTCGTTTTAAGAAAAGAAAAGTTATAGAACATGTAAATGATGATGAATTGGTCCTTAGCTCATCTAGAGTGGTGTTGGAGGTTAATGAAAGGGGGGATTTTTTACAAAACTATGAGAGATATAGTGGAAAGAACTTATAGATGTACTTTCCACTTACAATACAAAAATCAATCCAATGATTCTAAGAATCAAATTATATCTAAACTACAGGTTGTGTTTACAGAGAAACGTTCGATGAGACATGTGATATTTACAATAGCAAAAACATACAACAACAAAAAATAATAATTCAAAAAGTAATATTCCTAATTATATAAAATGTTTTTCTAGAATTATATGTATATATTATTACAAACAATTCATTTATTAATATCAATTTTGTTGTATTTAGTTTTCATATATCAATATAAAAATAGTTTATAACATTTTTAGGAATATTATGAAAATCCCAAATGATCAATGTGCTGATATGTGAAACATGCCAGTATGAATGTCCAAAGAAGTGTATAAGGAGATGGTTAAGAAATGGACATAATTGCATCATAGAAGGATCCATCTCAACAACAACGTGCTTCAAATGTATTTAATCATGATTGAGTTTATACATATACAAAAATTATATATCATTGAATATCAATTTTCAAGTATTTTCTTGTAGAAAAGAAAACAAGATGGAACTCATTCAACACATAAAATAGGATGAAAAGGAAGAAAATTGTTGATTTCAAAGTTTGTGAGTAATTGTTAATATTTCCTTATAACAACTCAAGATTTCATTTTTGTATATTTTAAGTTGTTTTATAACAACCATCCTTGAATGTCTTCAAATATGTCCTAACATACAAAGAAGAGCCATTGGAAGAATTGATTGACATTGGGTTCAATAAGTGTTGCGAGTATATGTTGGTATATCAAAAATTAATTTTGGAATTTGTAAGAATTTAAGTTGTTTTATTTCTTTGAGTTTATAATTAATAGAACCAAAAAAATGTTTATATTAAATATATGATTTATAATGGGTTTAAAACATGCACAAAACAAAGTATGGAACTACGTCAGTAGAAGACTTGCTGCAACAAGGCATGAGACTCGGTTTTGAAACCATGTGCACAATTTATGAGTCACTTATTTCTATGTTACATTCATATTCTATTTATATTGATTATATTATTTATTTCAATTTTCATTATTCTCACCAATGTAGATACACTCATTACACTTTACTTTTATGTTTGCAGATGGAACAAGATCAAGAAGATGAAAAAAAATCAATGCAATGAACAAAATATTCCTCCAAATAACCTAAGTCATGGAAATAGCTCAAGCACTGACAATAGTTCTAACAAAGAATGATGATCTATTTGGATATCAATGCAACTTGTTGTATTTTTTGAAATAATTATCTGTGAAAAATGTATATTTTGTTTAATATAATGGACATAATGTCCCAATTGAAAGACAAGGGGTTGTAAATAGTAATTCCATTTTGTATGAAAAAGAGCCTCTTATTGATACATAATAAAATACATTTTAATTTATTCTATTTTGTTATCCAATATCATTGTGAAATGTTACACCACTTATTAAATATATGGATAATTAAATATTACAATGAAGAGATGTGAAATCTGATAATATAACAAACTAATCCAAACATGATATACAAATGAACTAATAAAGTTTTAATTTATATGAATATTGTTATAAAATATATGTCAATTTTTTGATAATTAACGGATTTTAAAAATTACAATAATTGCATTGTCACATGTTGATGTTTCCAAAAAAGAGGAAATCTCATTCAAAAAATTGGTGCGTCTATGACATAAAAATACACCTGTGCATTATTTTATCTAAAAACACCATGATGACATATTTTTGCATGGTCAATTCCTTTTCAGAAAACAACATCATATAGGCTTTTACTTCTTCAAGCACCAGTATCGTTTGCGATTAATACCCCAATGCATTATAATTCTTAATGCACCAATTATTTTATAGAACTAACACCCCTGTGCTACAAAATATTATTTTCAGATTGATGCATTATGAAAACTAACAACACTGGTACTTTTGTATAACGAATGCACCAAGGAATTTGTACAAACGATATGCATGAGTGCTGCAACTTTTAGAAAAAAGACTGATACAACAATTATTTTTTGCGTGCCCCAAGGAGTTCTTCTGGTCTTTTATATATGTTATCACTGTTGTGATATATATTACACACCAATAATCTTTTCATTCAACACCTCAGTGCATTTAGTTATGTCTTCCACTCAATGCTTTTATATATGAAGTGCACTAATGCTACTTGTTCTATGAAGCGCACTGAAAAAAACATCTGCTAAAACCTGTGACTACCCAAATATTTTCAATTGTGATTAAGTTCCATTAAAACCTCCGTTAAAACATCTGCAAACAGATATTTTAGCTGATGTTTTTTTGATAATTTTTTCTAATTTTATAACATTCAAAACTTCTACTAAAAGGTATTTTCCTTGTAGTACTGTTATGGGAAAATAATATGTTAATGACTATTAATTATTTTAAAGTACGTTTTTAGAAAACTTATTAAAACATTATGGAAACTATTTTCCAAATAAGAATACTAAATATCTCGAGACACACACCTATGGTGCTAGAAATTGGTTCCCTCGCATTAAAAATTGTAGCAAGCTTAATGATTAGATTTTATATATAAAAGCTTTCAAAAGATTAATAAGGGTTGCTTCAGGAAGATCTACATATATTAGTGAGCACATGTCTAGACACATACAATATATTCTTTTAAATTAATTTTTTTTTAGGAAACTTATTAAAACACTATGGAAGTTATTGTCCAAATATAAAAGCAAAATATCTCAATACACACACCTATGGTACTAGCAATTAGTTTCCTCACATTAAAAATTGCAGCGAGATTAGTAATTGGATTTCATATATAAAATGTGTCAAAATATTGATAATATTTTCTCCATGGAGATCTATATGTATTATTGAGCACACTTATAGACAAATACAATAGATTGGTACAATATGTGGTTCAAAGCACCAAATGCCTTGGGTATACTCGTGACAATTAATAATGAAAGGATAGGTGTTTTTATTAGATTGTAACATGGTTTTTCTCTTATCAATATAATGAGTAGTATAAATTTGAAAATCATAATACCATTGATAATTGAAATATTGGCCATATGATATTTTTATAAATTAACACCCACTAGTTGATTTTTTAAAGAAATATATGATGTTAAAAATGTAAGAGGAAATAATTATATTTATTTGAATTGTGGCATTGATAAGAAAGTGTATCCTAATTTGAACGAAGTATTTATGAGAGATGGTGTTTGGACTTGAGGAAAGCATCCAGAAGAAGGATCCAGAAGATGTTCTAGAACTTAGACCTTTCTTCTTGGTCTTTTATTTTACATATTAATGGGATTATGAATTGATATTAAGTAGTTGATGGTAGCTTTTCTCTTTGTGGCCAGGAACTAAACTGGGCACGGAATTTAAAATTTACCCTTCTCTTCAAGTGAAAATTTAATGATGGCTATTTTCTTTTTGGTAGGTGCTGAATTTTTGTGTTGTTATAAGTAAATCTTTAAGAACAACAATGCTGAGCTTACAAGTAGCCATCCTTCCCATACTTTCTAGCTCCATGGCACTATAAATGTGTTAGAGCTCAAGTGACTATGAGAAGCCAAAACATTGTTGGATTTGAGGCCAACGAAAGCCAAAAAAAATTCTAAACTTGGGATGGGACTAGTAGATAGATTTATCAAGAGTGGGATTCTATTTTATTTAAATGCTTTAGTTGCATTCAAAGATTATAGTATAATATAGTATATATGCTAATATATTGCTAAAAACTTTTCCTTTATAAAACATTATTGTTGAAAATTAATGATCTTAAAAAATATGTAACTAAGAAGCTTACCTCTTTTCACTATTCCATATGATCTATATGCTTGGCTATTTAAAGTTACTTATTTCACAAAGAGAGGTTTGAGTGAAAAATACAAAATACCCTTTTTAGACCTCACAAATGTAATTTGTCTTATACTATAAAGATAATTTTCATACTATAATGATCACTTATATTCCTAATCATATACAAATAAATGAAATTATTCATGTTAAAAGTTAATTGTTCATATAATAAACATATTAGAAAACAATACAAATTTCCTACATGTTTCCTACTTGATAAAAGAATTTGGAAATGTATTTTCAATGTTTCTCATGCCTTATGTTCCTATTAATACAATATTTTCTTATGTCAGTCGACACAAGGATGGCTACAAAGATGGTTGTTGCAGCCATGCAAAAGATAGAATGCCTAATGCCTAGTTCTACCATTACAATAAATATTTTGAAGAAGGAAAAAAGAGGCTTGGGCTAGGAAGGTATTTTCTTTTCTTGAATGATGGAAAATCACCCAATGATTTGATTTAGATAATTAGATTGTTGTGCTAAGATCCTCCTCAGATTAGAAATAAAATGCTTTCATTGTGCTTAAGGATTCATGAATTTTTGCAAGTGAAATGATGAGTATTTATGTTAATTTTATGAGTAATTTAACATAAATAAGAGACTGAACAACAACATAAAAATGTACAGAACATCATCAAAAACACATTACAACAAGAACATGATAAAGGAGTTCACCGCTCCTTGGCTACATCTCCTTGGTCCAGCTTCCAATGGCTTGGGCCTCTATATTATGCTCAAAAGTGTAAAAGTAGGTGTTTACAATGACAAAATTCTTCTGAAACCTACTCCAATGAGCCCATAATGTTATAAAATGGTTATCTAGCCTCTTTTTAATCCTATTTGGTTGAAAAATGAAGAATTTATGAGCTCTCTTAGTTAGCCCACTATTCGCTCCATAAATTGCTCCAAATCTGGCATGATCCTCCAATTTCACCCCAAAATCTGATAACTGGGTCAGTATTTCACCGCGGAGTGGGTGAAATTGTAGGATGTCTAATTCCGCCCGTAACCCCACTGTCGGTTATAAAAAAAAAAATTCATGGCCTGTAGATAAGGTGGTCACATGGGTGTTTGGATTGGCGGTTGGTGGTGCAGTTACCGTGGAGGAAACATAACTATTGTGGGTTGTGAATGAGTTGTTCACATGGGAGGGTTACTGGTGGTCTCCCCCCCAACCTAATGGTCAAAATAGTTTAAAATATAATTTGCGGCGATAGTTTGTTAAGTCACATGCTACGGGCTCAACTGTAAACCTTGGCATTATTGTATGAGAGGTCACGGGTTTGACCCTAGCCTTCGACCTGTCTTTCTAACCAAATTTTTAGCCGACCATTAGGAGGACATGTGGTGGTCATAAACTATCACACTGATAGTTCCATCACAAATCGCAATCGATCGGAGTAGGGGTGATTCTTTGTTATATAAAAAATTATCATCTTGTAAACAAATTAGTTAATTAGGGCAGAGGGCATGATCAAAGATCATGCCCACTCACCAATAGGCACATAGGGATGTATTTAAGGTCATGCTTCTTAGATTTTAAATCATCTATTCAATTATAATAAAATATATATTTATCATGGATGTCAATTTCTAATTCGTGGGTTCCATCTGGTATTAGAGCAGATGCCTTGTCTAGGAAAGATGAAGAACCAACACTACTTGCAGTCTCGGTTGTTGTTCCTGAATGGCTTAATGAGATTTGAAGTGAGTATGCCAAGGATCTATATGTAACCATGATAATCAATAACCTTCCAGACAACTCAAAATTTGAATGGAAGAATGATATTCTATGGTACAAAGGAAGAATCTATCTGAATGCAAACTCCAAGTTTAAATCCAAGATACTCAAGGAGTCACATGATTCACTGTTAGCCAGACATGTAGGATTCTTTAAAACTTACTACAATTCACGTCAATCATTCTTTTGGAAGGGGATGAGTCATGATATTTAGAAGTATGTAGCAAAATTTGACACATGTCAAAGAAATAAAAGTGAAAATATTATGACACCTTGATTACTTCACCCCTTAAACAATCCAAAACAGAAATGGGAAGAAATATCAATGGAATTTATTGAGGCATTACCTATATCTAAAGGCAAGGACAAGATTTTCGTAGTGGTGGAGTGATCCAATATCTTTTGCTTATAGATGTGTTAAAGAATTACATGCATAAATTGTAGTTTAACAGGGAAAACTTAATGTACACATGAGGAAGGAGGATAAACACATAAAGCATGAAAGAACACAAGAAGACTTTATAACGGAGTTCATCCATCTTGGACTACGTCTCCAAGCCCTACTCGATCAATGGGGAGGCCTTCATTCATTAAGTGGCATGAAAAAGAAGAGTACAAGCATTAGTTACAAAAGGAGTCTTATACCTCCATACTGAAAAATGGCCAAAAGACACAGAACTTTGATGAAGAAATGGATAGTGCCATTGTGTTCGTGGCGTTGAGAAGAGTTGAAACCATATAAAATTTGTCAAATTCTGACAAAATGAACTTTCACCCCTCCTGCAAGTTCCTGCCTCGAACCGCGTGCACTCCCCCCTTCTCCTACAGCTCTGCCTGCATCGTGTTTTTATAACATGTTTTTGTTACAAGAATCCGCCTATGGCATGAACAATTTGTTCGAAATAGAAATAGTTTACCTAAAAGGACCGGCGGGCGTGGATAGTCCTGACCGTCCGGCCCTTCTACAGAGCTAAAATCCCAAAACAGAGCCATTCAACCATATATAGCCATACACAGCAACTACACTGAAATACATTGAAAAACGGACTAATCTGGATCTCAAAATTCATCAACCTACATCTATAATATCATCGAGTCCGTGCAAATCGCTTGGAAATGCTCCTTTTTCTTTGTATCTCCTGATTCTCTCATCTTCGATCACTCCGATCGGCCTCATCGGCATCGACATATCGGCATATCAACGTATCGTTGTTTTGCGGCTCCAGTCTTCAACTTTCCCTGAAAGCGATCACCGATTCAATCTCAGTCGTTGATCCTTGATGCTGATCCGACGACTGACAATACAAGTGCTTACAGCCTTAAGGTCCTTCCCCTTTGGTTCTTGTGATGCGATAAGTCGCAAATCGCATATCGCATGGCCTTTGGGCCCGCGGCTTAAGTCCTCCCTTTACTTTGCGATGCGATATTTGTAATGGATCTGTACCATTGATCTGCGTGCCTGATCCAATGGCCCATATTAAATCGCGTTGATCGCAATCGCAATTCGCTCATGGCCAAGGTTTTTAACACTCTGTTGGCTCTTCTCTAATGTGATAGTTAAAACTACTCCATTGCTGCGCTTTTGCTCCCATCCATTGATCTTTTGGATCCAACGGCCCCTAAGCATTATTGCTGCATTCTTTAAGGCGCTACGCTTCATTGCATTTCTCTGTTTTTTTACTCTATTTTGACTGTTTTTAAAAACATATCTTCCCATTTAACACATACGTAAAATGTATTTGAAGACTTAAGAGGTTTTTTCAAGATCCATTTTGGATCAATCCACCTGGATCAATCCTCCCCATTAAAGAGCTTTTGGACCCCAAAAGCATTAGCACGTTGTCTCAATCCACACTTTCAATCACTTGCACGCAAAACTGGTACATTCTTGCAATCATGCACACCACACATGACTTAAAAAGACCTCCCTGCCAAGAGTTCATAGCGCACACTCATTGGCCAATGATTGTATAAAAAGTAATTAATGCCTCAAATACTAATAAACAAAGGCCAAAATATCATCATTGCATCTTGAAGTGATGAGAAACACACCATCATTTTTACATTTACTTGCAACATATGATTTACAATGGTGGCCATAACAAGCTACTACCCCTAAAAAAACCAACTTAATAAAGTAGACCACCGTGAATGGTGTGGATTCATCTATTGAACATGTTCACCTTTTGGCTCCTCTAGCGATGTTTCCAGAACATGGAGCATCGGACATGTGATTTGTTGGTGTCCCTCTTTGTTGCAATGATTACAATGATTCTTTCTCCTCCAAACTTTTCGGGCCACCTTGGGGTGCTTTTCCCTGGTGTTCCTTCGATAAGTGTTCATGGAGCCTTCACTATCGCTAGACTGTGAGGACGGAATTTCGTCGTCTGTCGTTGGCTGGTTACTAGTTGTATTGGAGCTTTCCCTCATTTCCTTTCTGGTGTATCCAAGTCCTACATGGTGCAACAACTCCTTGACTTTGATGGGGTTTATGATGCCTTGGCCTTTGATGCCGAGGCCCTTTCCTTGATATCCCATTTTCTTCATTAGTTTGGATCCAATCCCTGTAGTATGTTTTTCAAAAGCAACAAATCCATCATCATGAAAATCATATGAAATTGGAGAATCACTTTTTACCTCCAGATAGCTATGTTGCAGATTTTCCAAGGCCCTTTCCTTGGCTTGCAATTGGCATAGTAATCTTTGGTTTTCTTCCCTTGCCTCCTATAGAAGCCTCCTTAGCTTAGCATTCTCTGCTTGGATGCGGTGGTTGATCTCCTCAAGTTCTTGGCGTCTTGCTGCGGAGAGTGCCCTTTTCATTATGTCAGTTGAAATCCTTGATTCATTGTTAGAATCAGACCCCGAAGTGAATATGCCAAGGATTGAGACGTAACTGCGATAATCAATAACCTTCCAGACAACTCAAAATTTGAATGGAAGAATGATACTCTATGGTACAAAGGAAGAATCTATTTGAATGCAAACTCCAATTTTAAATCCAAGATACTCAAGGAGTCACATGATTCACTGTTAGCCGAACATGTAGGATTCTTTAAAACTTACTACAATTCATGTCAATCATTCTTTTGGAAGGGGATGAATCATGATATTTAGAAGTATGTAGTAGAATGTGACACATATCAAAGAAATAAAAGTGAAAATATTATGACACCTTGATTATTTCACTCCTTAAACATTCTGAAACAGAAATGGGAAGAAATATCAATGGACTTTATTGAGGGGTTACCTATATCTGAAGGTAAGGAAAAGATTTTTGTAATGGCCGACAGCCTCACCAAATATGGTCACTTTATGGAAATAAAGAAATCATACTCAACTAAACAAATGACTGAAATATTTTGCATATATATATATATATATATATATATATATATATATATATATATATATAAATTACATGGTTTTCCAAATCATGTCATTGTGAGTGATAGAGATGCCAAATTCAAGGGTAATTTCTGGAAGGAATTTTTCAACCACATAGGAACCTACCTAAATATGAGTTCCGCTTATCACCCTCAAACAGATGGACAAATAGAGGTTGTTAATAAATGTTTGGAAGCCTACCTACATTGTTACGCTACATAAAAACAAAATAAGTGGGCTCAGTGGTTGCATCTCGCTGAGTGGTGGTATAATTCTACTTATCATACGTCAGCAAAAATGACTCCATTCCAAGCTTTGTATGGATATGAACCCCTAAAATGGAAGGATCTAGCTACCATCCAGACAAATCTACCTGCTGTTAAAAACCAACTAGAAGAAACCCAAAAAATTGTCCAAACCCTAAAAGAAAACATGAAAAATGCAAGGAACTGTATGAAGCAACAAGTAGACGGAAACAGAACTGAAAGAGTATTTGAAGTTAGAGAATGGGTATTTGTCAAACTCTAGCCATACAAACAGTTGTCCCTGAAACAAAAAGGAAAAAATAAATTGGCACCGAAGTCCTATGGACCATAACAGATCAATAAAGAGATCAGCCAAGTTGCATATAGTTTAAGCCTTCCTGAGAAAAGTCGTGTTCACAACGTCTTCCATGTTTCGTGCCTTAAAATAGCATTGTGCAACCATCAATCAATGTAATCAATGCTTCCACCCCTAGATGATGAAGGAAGGGTCATTTTAGAACCAAAAGGTATCTTATCTACCAGAGAAAGGAAGCTTCGATCTCGTGTAATCAAGAAATACTTGATCAAGTGGAAGGACTTACTAGAATAAGAAGCTTCTTAGGAGACTGAAATGTTTCACCAACAACATCCATCATTTTGTATGCTTTGAGGACAAAACATCTTTTGGGAGGAAGGTAATGTTATATAAAAATTTAGCATCTTGTAAACAAATTAGTTACTTAGGGTAGAGGCACATAGGGATGTATTTAAGCCCATTCCTCTCATCTTGTAAATCATCTATTCAATTATTAATAAAATATACATTAATCATGGTTGTCAATTGCTAATTCGTGTGTTCCATTCTCCATAACAGGTCGCCGTGTTGTGCGATATGCGATTTCAATATCGCAATCGCAACCTAACTCTATTTGGGTCGACTATGTAATGGACTTGATCCATGTGATGTGCAATTGCGGTTTATCACGTCGCACTCCAACATTGCTCTGGGGCTGATTCTTTATCGCTGAAATGCCTCCGATCTGCAATTGTGATATCGAAAATCGCAACCTGGTAGTGTTGGGGGCCGATTTCCTTAACTGTGGACCTCTTCCTTCTATGATATGCAAAATGCGGGGCCAAGGGAAGCCTGCCACTTGGCGCTTCCCCATTCGCTGAAGAATCTGCCATGTCATTTCCTCTGCCTTGTTTTACCTGTTTGACAAAGTGAACAAATAGCATTTCTGGCAGCATACTGTGTCTGTTTCATGTTAAACGAGTTGCGATGGATTCAGGATGAAGTGCATTATGCGGCCATTTAGCTTCCACACCATTCTGACATTTTTTATTTTTTAACACAATTTTGAGCACCTGATCACTCCTCCCCACTGGAAGCCTTTTGGAATCCAAAATATCACTTTCAGTTGTCATGCATGTGAGGGTACACTTCCCTCACCTTTCCAACCTCTATCCATTTGCCTTTGTCCATGTTACTATTAGTAGCAACATCTTTCTTACCAAGATGATACAGAGCGTTATGATGCAAATGGTAATCAAATTCCTCTACTGGGTTCCTTTGACTCAAGCTTGAATATACATCTTGAAAGTATGTATTTTGTTGAACATAACTTTCATGTAAAACAAAATTATGCTTGAGGATAGTTATTACAAAAACTATAGGCCTAGAAAGTACATCAACAAACTTGTCACTTATACCTTTCTTATACCTTTTGACCAAGTGGAATAGTAGAAGAAAACCCA
Source organism: Pinus tabuliformis (assembly GCA_031772625.1). Classification (NCBI taxonomy): domain Eukaryota; kingdom Viridiplantae; phylum Streptophyta; class Pinopsida; order Pinales; family Pinaceae; genus Pinus; species Pinus tabuliformis. The sequence goes on from CM062806.1 coordinate 945,503,848, forward strand.
TCCAATGAAAGTTCCCTTGTCGCTACAACTTAAACACTGCACCATTGAAAATTTCTAAATGAAATGAAATGGGCTTACCATATTTCATAAAGACTGTGCCCATGGCATAGTCACATACATCAACCTGAAACTCAAATGACTTTTTCAAGTTTAGAAGAACAAGTATAAAGGTTGAACTGATCTTTTGTCTTAAAGAATCAAATTCCTCTTGTTGTTTTCCTCCCCCCACTAGAAGACATTTTGCACAACTGCCAAAGAATGCAAATGAGCTACAATGGAAGAAAAATTAACAAAATCTTTCCTCCAAAATTGGGATGCTCCCAAAAAACCTCTTATCCAAATGACTATCTTGAGCATTAACCAATCGATAATGCCATCAATGTTGGAGAAGTCTAACTTCAGCTCATCTTCTCCAATATAATGGCCCAAGTACATCAAAGAAGTTTCATCCAACATATACTTTGACATCTTCAATAACAAATGTTCTTGACATAAGACATCAAGTATTTCTTTCTCATACATGACATGTTCATAATGAAATTTTCTGAAAATGAAAATGTCATCCAAGTAGACTATCATGTCTAGAAATGGCTTCAACACATCTTTCTTCATATACATTAAAGTAGTAGGAGCATGAAAAATATGAAAAATCATAACAAGACATTCCAACAAACCTTTCTTGGTTTTGAATGTCATCTTCCATATGTCTCCTTCAACAACTCTACTTTGATGAAAACCACTTCTTGAATCCCATTCAATGAAATTCTTACCATACTTCTTGGGTGCCAAAACAAGAGGTGCACCACATGGTAAAGGAGAAGGTCAAATGATCCTATTGTTCAACAATCCTTGGATTTGTTTTGTTATTTCTGCACTTCCCCTTCTTAACATCCTATGCATGTCAATGTTAAGAAGAAGACACTTTCACTGCAATGGTATTTCATGTTGGATTCTCCTCTTGGAAGGAAATCCTTTTGCTTCTGAAACACCTCATCATCATGGTTAACTACATCAACCAAATCAATTTTCAAGTTTAAATTACAACCATCAAATGCTTCATAACCAATATCAGCATTGGATTTGATCATAAGAAGCACTAAATTCTTGCTTGCATTCACTTGTCTTTTCATTTTACCTGCATTAACTAATGAAAGATTTAGTTTTTTGCGATGAGATCGTACAATATACTCCACACCATCCTTGAACAAGTGGTACTTGTTTTCATGACGATAGAATATTTATTTTCTATCACAGAGGTAAGGACTACCAAAATCAATTCCTGATATATCAAGCGGTACAACATCTAATTCAACTTCATCAATGAATTTTATTGTGATTACAAACCGAAGAATACATTTTTCTGGTAACCTATAAGTTTGTGTCCTTGCATATCCAACCCAATGGATATGCCTTGGGATGTAAAATAGTTTTAGGATTAAGTTGTTTTACTAAGTTATCGGATATCGAGTTAGCTTGAGACTCACTATCAAAAAGTGTGTCAATTTTTTTTATGTTTTGAGATTACTCTCACATGAAATAATTCAATCCTTGTTTCTTCATTTATAGTACTAGTGTGACAATTTGATATACTAGTGCTAGAAATGGATTCTTTTCCTTGTATAACCATGGCTGTAATTTTAGTTTCATCACCTGAATCAGATCCCAAATCCTCTTCAATGACGACAATTGTATTTTCTTTTCCCTTGTTGAATTTTTTTGGTTTCATTTCGGGATGAAGACTCCAACAATGAGCTTCATCGTGACCCTCTCTGGAACAATATTTACATATTATTTTCACTTCTTCCTTTTTAATGGATGCATTTTTCTTTCCCTTGAAACCCTTTTCTTTCTCCTTACCCTTAAATGGAATATTACTACCTTCTTATGGGGAGTTTTTCCCTCTCGTCTCAAGATGAGTGGCTTGCACACACACATCATCTAGATTATTTGGATTAAAAATTAAGATAGTGTTCTTAAGGTAACTATGTAAACCCCCTATATACTTCAGAAATGTGTCCTGTGATTGCAAATATATACCTAACATTAAAGACCTTTTTCTGAATTCTTGGGTGTAATCTTGGACATTTTGACCTTTAAGCTATCCAAAGTTCTGCTAATTGATAATGCCTTTCTTCATATAAGATAGAGGGTAGAATTTTCTTTTTATTGCAACAGTGAAATAATTCCAAGAAATTGAGATCCTACCATGTTTTTTAATCTCCTCTTGGGTCTTTGATTACCACCATACTAGTGTTGCACCCTCCATTCTCAAGGAAGCTAACTGAATATCTATGTCATCCTCTTGAAGGTTTTGAATTCTAAAATAGACCTCCAACTGATGAATCCAATTATCAAGCTTCTTTGCATTCACTTCATCATTATGCATGGGAAACTCAAATTTAAATTCAAGTTTTAAAAAGGTGATTTACCAGTTCCTTTTGAAGTATGATGATAAGTATGAGTAAGGGTTGTGTTAGTGGAAGAGGGTGAAGATGCTTGTGAAGAAGGAGATGAAGAATATGGTGGATTGGGTGGAGGTTTTCTACATTTACATTACCTCATTTTCCATTACCTCCTCCTGAAGAGCCTTCTCCTTTGGGAGTTTTGGAACTTTCCCCTTGCAACCTGGTATTCCTCTCTTCATAGAGGACCTTCACCATCTCTGTCATGTCAAAGAATGCCTTTCTAAAGGTCTTCTCATCTTCTGTCATGTTTGTAGGTTCTCTTTCATGAGACATGATCTCTGGAGCCTCAACTGCAACTCAAGGCTGAACTGGTGTGGGAGATTGTGGCAACCTTGCTCTCCTTCCCCTTGACCCAACTTCAGGGCTTCCAACTAAATTCCATTTTCCTCTTTTGAGTTTTAACCTTGTAAGCATGACATAAACTTGTAAACAATTAAATCCTTCTTTCACAAAGCAAAACTAGTTCTTTGATACCAAAATGATCTGATTTAGAATATTAGATTGTTGTGCTAAGATCCTCCTCAAATTAGAAACAAAATGTGTTCATTGTGCTTAAGGATTAATGAATTTTTACAAGTAAAATGACGAGTTTTTATGTTAATTTTATGAACAATTTAACATAAATAATATACTAAACAACAGCATTAACATGTACAGAACATCGTCAAAAACAAATTACAATAGGAACATGATAAAGGAGTGAACCCCTCGTGGGCTATTTCTCCTTAGTCCATCTTCCAATGGCTTGGGCCTCTCTATTATGATAAAAAGTGTAAAAATATGTGTTTACAATGCTCAAATGCTTCTGAAACCTACTCCAATGAGTCCAGAATGTTCAAAAATGGTTATCTAGCCTCTTTTTACATCACATTTGGTTGACAACTAAAGAAGTTGTGACCTCTACCAGTTAGCCCAATATTCGCTCCACAAATTGCTCCAAATCCAGCATGATCCTCCAATTTCACCCCAAAAAGCACTAACTAGGCAAATATTTCATTTCACGATGGGTGAAATTGTAGGACGGCTAATTCCGCCCATAACCCTATCAGTGGTTATAAAACCAAATGCCACTGCCTATAGATAAGGTGGTCACATGGGTGTTTGGACTCATGGTTGGTGGTGTGGTTACCATGGCGGGAACATAACTATTTCAGGCTGCAGACGAGGTGTTCACATGGGAAGGCCACTGGCAGTTATGCTGGCGGTCTCCTCGCAACCTGGTGGTCAACATAATTTAAAATATAATCCACAACCATAGTTTGTTAAGTCACATGCTCCGGGCTCAATGGTAAACCTTGGTGCTATTGTATGGGAGGTCACGAGTTCAAACCTGGCCTCCGACCTATCTTGCCAACCAAATTTTTAGCCGACCATTAGGAGGTCACGTGGCGGCCATAAAATATCAATGCCGATAGTTCCAAGCGCAAATCACAATCAGCCAGAGCAAGGGTGATTCTCCATAATGGGTCGTTGTGTTGTGTGATATGCAATTGCGATATCGCAATCACAACCTGACTCTGTTGGGGCCGATTCTATAAATGCACTTGATATATGCAATGTGTGATTGCGATTTATCGTGTCACACTCTAGCTTCACTCTGGGGTTGATTCTTTATCATCGACCTACCTCCGATCTACAATTGTGATATCTCAAATCATAACTTGATAGTGTTGGGAGCCGATTTCCTTAACCGCGGGCCTCTTCCTTTTGCGATATGTGAAATTCGGGGCCAAGGGAAGCCTACCACTTGGCACTTCCCCATTCACTAAAGACTATGCCATGTCATTTCCTATGCCTTTTCTTTTACATGTTTGACAAAGTGAACAGATCGCGTTTTTGGGAGCATACGATGTATGTTTCACGCGAAACAAGTTACGCTAGATTCAGGATGACAAGCATTACACGGTCATTCAGGTTCCACACCATTTTGACAATTTTGAATTTTGAACATAATTTTTAGCACCTAATCACCCAAATAATCACCATAAATGTGCCCTAAAATCCCTTCTCACATACCCGTCAGTCCACTATTTATCAAAGTTTTGAACACCTTCAAAGCCTTGGAATTTGGAAATTATTGAAGAGGAAACTACAGTGGAGTTAAAAACCCATTGCCAACTGAGAAATATCAAATTTAAAAGTTGAAGTAAACATAACACTAAGAAAAATTGCGCGGAAAAGTTGAATAATGAATAGAATATGATCCATGGAGAATCCATAATCCAAATTGAATTAAAGTGTATGTAGATGGTAGACTAATAGATTAAATTTCATTTATCATCTCATTTATTGGTTCAACAAACCTTATATACTTGTCAACAACAACATTGTTGTGACGTAGCCTTTATGATACATTATGTAAATCCTATAGTCATGGCAATGCCTCTATGACACATTATCTTGGTCTTGTCCTCGTACACTTAATAATATATGATAAATAGATACTAGAAATTATAATGGATATTTTTATGGTGTAAAATGTCAATTTGAAGATTTTTAAAATTTTAAATCTATTATAGGTAATGTGTGGATTTCATATCCACTTGTGAAATACTAATAAAAGGAAAAATAACAACAAAATTACCTTTTAATTTTCACAACCACATTACAAATTATAAAACAATTTAAATTTACTCTATTCCCACAATATTATAAACTAGCACAACCACATTTACTAATGTGGTTGATATATAATGATTGATATCATTTTCATATGTTGATTGGCATATAAATGGTGGAAACTGTCATTGATTGGTGCATATTAACCGCATTATTAAATGTGGTTGTGTTGGTTACAACCGACATGCATGTGGTTGATTCGCTGACCATGGTTGATGAGGGTTGACGAGGTTGATCAAGGTTGGTGAGGTTGACCATAGTTAAGCTTATATTAATGTTAATGTTAATGTTAAGTTATAAACTATCACAACCACATTTACTAATGTGGTTGATAAATGGTGATTGATATCATTTTCATATGTTGATTGGCATATGAATGGTGGAAAATTTCATCGATTGGTGCATATAAACCACATTAGTAAATGTGGTTGTGTTAGTTACAACCGACGTACATGTGCTGGATTCGCTGACCATGGTTGACGAGGGTTGATGAGGTTGATCAATATTAGTGAGGTTGACCATAGTTAAGATTCTATTAATGTTAATGTTAATGTTAAATTAATGTTACAAAAACAGTTACATTAAGGATTGAGATGGTCAATGAGGTTGACAATGGTTGAAGAGGATTGACCATTATTGGCCATATTAAACTAAAGAGACCATTCTTGACTATGTTCGACCATTCTAACCATGGCTGACAATGGTTGGCCATGATGATTTGATAAAGAATGTAATGTTATAGGTTGACTATGTTTGACCAAAAATGACCATGGTTGATCATGGTTGACCATATTCAACCATACAAACCTTGATCATCATCAACCATGGATTTTCATGTTGACGATATTCAAGCATGGTTAATTGTGATTGACCATAATCAATCATGTTTAATCATGGTTGACCATGGTTGATCATGGTTAATCATGGGTGACCATGGTTGATCATGGTTGACCATGTTTTACCATTGTTAACCATATTTAACCATGGTTGACCACATTTGACCATGGTTGATCATGGTTGACTATAGAGACATTAATTTACCATTATGATAATGGTTGATGATGGCGAACCATAGTTTACCATGTTGATGATGATCGACCATGCTTAACTATACTTAACCATAGAAACATTTTCCATGATGTTATAGGCCATTTTTTCACATCCGGTCAAAAGGCCTCCTAATGGGATCAATCAAAATCCTATTCCCCTTTGTCATCATTTATCACAAAGCCCTAAGCATGCCTCTTTCATTCCCCAGAGTTTTTTCCTAAAACTGCATCATCTGAGCCAGTTTTAGGACCGACGCTCTCTGGCCTCTTATTTGATAGTTTTCACCTACGGGTTTCTCCACTATGGCATGTGTTGATCGCCTACAGATTGCTCCCCTTCGCACCTGCGTTGGTTCTAGAAATTAGGGAAAAGGAGAGAAATTTTGGAAGCCTCCTCTTCAAGAAGCTTCTAGAATTTTTTACAACCATTTACGTTAGATAAAACATTCGGATCCTATCATATCCTATTTTGGAGTTTCCATCCCTTATCCTTTGATCCCATCCTCCCATCAAAGGTGGATCTAAAACCTTATATTGGTAATTGGACAAGAACTCCCAACTTACCCCAATCCTCTATATATTTACAGCCTTCCATATGCAAGGGGTTGGCTTTTTGAGAGTGATTCTACCCTTATGCTATTGTGGTGAGAGGTTTCATTAAATGAATTTAGGGTGATTGGAGGTGCACATTGTTATAAGGATAGGACAAGTCAACTCGGAGGAGCTCTTCTACAAGATCAAAATATATTTATGGTTGTAAACTCCTTTTATTTATATTAATGCAAAGAATTCTCTATTTTACTTTATGTGATGTTGTTATTTCTTATATTTCAATACCATGTCGATCTATTGAATAAAGTATTTAGATGATATTCCATAGATCTCGTAGTTTCTTGGCTTGTGTTATTTGATGATGCATGTTCTAATTTTGCCAATAAGAGCTGGAATTGGAGCATTCAAGCTAAAGAAAGAGAAAATATTGCGATAGATTCTAGGTAGGCTTCATTTTGTCATCTATTTAGTTTAAGGAAAGCATTGGTTTCCTTGTCTCTCTGTTGTTCTAGGTCAGCCACCAAACCTAGGGGAGATACTTTGGTCTAAAATCGTAAATACCGTATAACAAATTTGTGACTCCACTAGGAACGGTTTATTCCCTTGGTGGATCATTTGTCCATTGTGTTTGATTACCTCCTTGATAGACCTTTTCTTCTTTACCCAGCCAAGGACAGACCTAGGAGGTGATTTCATTTAGTCACATTTGTAATTTTTGTGTCGGAATCCTCTATCCCTAGACCAACGCCCCTGAGTGCCTCTGACAGAGAATTGCACCTCACTTGTGCCCTCTCTGTACCAATGTTGAAAATCACTGGTGCCTCTTCTGCAACAAAGTTGTACCTTGTCTTTGCAAAAAATAGTGCTCTTGTTTTTTATTGTCTCTTTGATCAACCTACTTCCAAGTGACCTTCCCTAAGTCTTTAGTGTCTTGTGGTCTCTCTAAAGCCTCCACTTGGTTTTAATATGTGTTTGATTTACTTTGGTAAGAATTGATGTTGATTTTTCTTCGTTCTTATCATTTGGTCGCTTACAAACTAATTTTGTTTGGTCATTGGTCGCTTGCGTGAATTGTTGTTTTAGTCCTCATTCTAAAAAGTGCATTTGAGACAATGATTAAACTTTTTCATCTTAGTTTTCCTCATTTCGAAAATTAAGTGTGTTGAAAATAAAAATCTTTGCATTTTCGTCTAGGGTTTTGTGTGTGAAATTGGAATTCCCTAGTGTGAAATTGCATGTTTTTTCTTTCATTTTTTGTTGAATCGTATATGAGCGTTAATTGCCTTTGAGTGTCATCTCTTTTGATTTTTGAAATTTTCACCCAATTTCCCTTTGAGTCCTCTATTCATGAAATCTCAGATTACGTTTGATTTCATTGGAATCCTCTTTTGCTTGTTTTGAAAAATTCTCTTGCATAGTTAGAATTCTCATTTTCATAGCAGGAAAGGAAATCGTGTATAGATTACATTTGCATAGATTTCAAGGGAATCGTGCATAGATTACATTTCATGGTTTTCCATCTTTTAATGCTTTGAATTGAATTGAAATAGTGAAATTGAAAGATCTAGTTAGGAAGCTCTTTTATGCTGCATATTTGATTGTTGCATCATTGTTTGCACCTCTTCCCTACACTAAATATCTTTCATCAAAATTGAAAAGAGCTATTTTTCACATATTAGTTGCATCATAGGTGTGTTCAGGTGACATCAAATTTTGAGCCTTGAAATCGAAACGTAATTCAAGACAAACTCTAAAATTCATATTAATTAACCTAAGGAGCATATGTAAGATTAATGAAAACATTTAGAGCTCTAGGCTAGAGACATGCTCTGGTGTCATTAAAAGTAGGAGCTGTCATTGTTTTCCAGCATTGCATCCCAAGGGAGAAATCTCGTTCGACATATGTGAGTGTATAGGATCATTCTCTACATACCTTTGGGTATATTGGATGGCACTCCACGCACGTAAAGTATATGTGAATGCTCTCATTGAATGATTATGCATTAGACAACACTACTATGGACTGCACTCCCATGTACTGTCGAGTATATTTTTGGAGTCGCCTATAGGTTTCTATCCATCCATAGGTAACCGATTATGCCGCCTTGTATACCGTGATACACCAAACACAACATTTAGGGAGATTTCCTACACATACATTAAGTACTTGGTTCACCAATGTGTATATTATATTTCATAGTTGCTTGGTAAAACTTTATGCCTAGTTACCCCTTTGTTTTTTTGTTTCTTTAATTTCTAAAATCAATTAATTGACCACGAAACATCATCCTCCCTGTGGAACAACTCCTTAATGGATCTTAGGTTGAGACTAATGGAAACAGTTCTAGAGTATACCAATTAAGGGAACCCCTCTCATGGGAATCCTAGTCCTTTTCCTTCTTTTGGAAATATTGGCGCTCCTTATATAGAAACATTGTCCCTTCCCATATTTACCATTGGTTTTCCAGTTTGGTTATTTCTGACTCCTATGGTTCTGAATGTCTAAACTACTTCCCAACTGAGTTCTCTTCCACCTGAACAAATCTGTTAGTGTCAGTATTTGTAGTCTTCCTCCAGTGATCAAATATGCTCTTACAAAGTGATTTTAAGGTGTCAAGGTCAAATTTTATCATTTCAGTGAGTCTTCAAGTAAAATTTGGTCACTAGGCATTAGTTCTAGGGTTTGTTTTCACTCCTTTCAAAGTTGTCCAAATGTCGGTCTATGTCACTATTCAGCTGAGTCTACCATCATTCAGAGGGTTTTCATCATCATGTCAGGTTACAATGGGTCATTTTACACCTTGTTCATGCTTCAGTTGCGCCTAGGTACGGTCATTTCCCTCTCTTAGGGTTTTGAAGGAAATTTCTCTTGGACGGTCAAATCATTAGAAAAACTTGTATCCTGATGTTCATACATATTCCCCTATCCTTAATATACCTTATAAACATTTCCCATCACTAAGATCCCCCAAATTCCTCATTTTCGCACAAACCCTAGTTTCTTGCTACAAACCCTATTTTCTAGGTTGGGCCTGTGTTTTGCCATTTTGGACCCCTTCCCCTCACTCAATCTCTAAAATTCCACTATCACCTACTTCCTAACATCCCTCCCTACTTCCCAAAATTTCCTCAAGAATTTAGAAGCTCCCTATCCCCTTCATATCGCTTCATTTCGACAAATCTCTTGTTCCACACATCGGGGTAGGTTTTACGTAAATGATGTTTATAAGCAAGGAAAGATGAATTTGGAAACACTGAGAGAGGTTTTTGTCTAAAACAAGCCAAAGAAGAAAAACATTGTTCACTTTTTACACAGGTGTCATGGTTTTAGAGAAATGTCAAAAATACAATTGCCTCGGGAGAATTGATGCACCTCTAAAGTGACCTTGGGAAAATCACGTTTTCACCTAGCTGGTTTGGTCAAATGACTTGCTTGATAAGTCAAATGATAACTGGACACAAATATATTTCCCATGAGCTATCATTAGCTCAATTTGGAGTTGAGTAAGGCATTCAAAAGTTGACTGCAAGAGCACTCTGCCTTTGGGCAGCCTCATTTGGCACATTTTGACCAGTCTTGGGAGATTTGATTTTTGATAGGGAAAATGAACTCGAAATTAAAAAATTCTAGTTGGGTTGGAACTTAGACTCAAATACCTTTCCAACACGCTATCCTGCACCCACTTTGGACACCGGGAAGGCCTCCAAAAGTCTCCTACAAAAAATGCTACACACAGGCTCTATGCGTCGCGCCACGTGGTGCGCGCTTATGATAGGAGGCTCCAAATGCAAAAAAAATTATATTTTTGGATTTTTCATGAAAAATCATGACTTCTGGTGCATGGCCAAGAAGTTTGGGCAAGTTTTGAGTCCTCAGGAGGTCAAAAACACCCTAAAAATGACCTCTCTGCCCCTATTTTGACACACAGAAAGCAGTCTTGGGAGATTGAAGTTTTGGAGGAGCAAATGGGCACCAAATTCAGAAATTCCACTTGAGTTGGAAAGTAGACACGCAGGGCTTTCCAACAAGTACACTTGGGATTAATTTTGACTTCAGGAAGTGCCTCAAAATCAGCTCCAAAGTGGCGCGACAAATATAGAAATTGGCGCGGCGCACAGAGGTTTTTTGCCAAATTTTTCACCTTCTAGCTCAGAAATTCGGCCAGTTTGACTAGTTTTGCTTTGTGATGTTATTTTTGATCTATCTTGAGGTAGTTTGAAAAACATGATGTTATTTTGGCATTTATTTACTTGTTCTATAGGATTCATTCACTAAAAAGTGAAAATTTAATGAATGAATCAGTTTCCTACCTTATAGAGGCAAGTTGTTTTGATTGCCTAGATTTTAGTGCTTTGTTTAGAATTGGTTGAAACAGATCCTAGAAGGATGAGATCGACTCCTAGAGGCGAGGGAGTGGGTTGGGATAGTCTATATCATGTAATTCCTAAGTCATTATCAGGGTTGGACATTTGGGATTGCTTTGGCATATCATTGTACATTCTATCTCTGCATTTTTGGCTAAGGAAAGACCAGGGTTTTGCAGCACTGTTTGGGATCCATGTGGCTTTATGTTTTGATGGTGTGCTTCTATGAGTAATTGTAAGTTTATCTAGTGTTATGTGTATCATTTTCATGGTTCTTCGTCTAAATTTGAACAAATGAGTGATTAAGGTAGAATCCATAACTGCTATGCTCTGCCTTTGAATTTGTTTAAATTTTCATGTTTTCATCTAAGGGGAATTCTTGAGACTCTCTTTCTCTCCTTAGCTTCTCACCGGTCTGATCTATCCATTCACTCACATTAAAGCATCAAAGCGATTACCTTCCTTGCCCCAATCGGAGCTCTGCAGGAACTGTGCCTCATTCCCAAGCCCAATTTGCCTTTCCCATCTTTTCAACAAAACCCTAAAAAACTCAAATCAAATCCTTTGCACTTAATACCTCGCCTAAAATCCGTTGCTAAATCAGTCATCTCCAGCCCCATTGAGTATCTTTCGCTGAAATTGACCCGGAGAGAGCCCTCTCCTGTCCTCGTAGGGCTAGCTACGAGGCTGAGCATGGTTTGATGTGGACCTAGAACCTTGTCTTTTCAGCTTGAGACAAATCTAGGCTCTAACATAGTGGCGACCATACTGGGGAAGAAAATGGTTTGCTTGCTGATGTCATATGTTTTATAAGTTAGAGACGGAGCCTGAAGTTATGCCATGTAGCCTTCGAAACGCTTTTGCTTTGCATTAGCGGAAGTAGATAAACGTTGCTTCAGTCAATCTCCAGTCTAGCTTGTAAACGTGACATATAACTTGTTAATTGCCCCAGTACATGTATCAAGTTCAGATCTGATTGTTGATGGTGGACAACGATCAGACATAAGAATGTTGAAATCATTCACCTGGTGACTCCATTCACTAAAAATCTAGAGATGAATGCTTCATGGTGACTCCACTATAGAGAGATCAGTAGCTTTAAGATTTTCAAGATGGATCGAGTTGCAAGAAGATACGCTCCCATGAGTCGAGATCATATCCCAGGTTTTCCAAATAAAACTCCGAGGGTAGATTGGTCAAGGAATTTGCCTACATTTAAAGATGATGGTAGGAAGGATACTGCTTTACATCTGATCAGATTTCACATGCATATTCGCAAGTTGAATGTTGATTTTCCTGAAGATTTCTTGGTGAAGATATTCCTGGCCACTCTAGAAGGTGAAGCCCAATCTTGGTATGAAAGTTTGTCGCCTGCTTGTATTTATTGTTTAAAGGATTTTCATGCCATGTTCATTGAAAGGTTTAAAGAATCTTATCAATCATTAAATTTAGTTCAGGACTATTGCAAGCATGATTATATTTTTATTGAAATCTTTGAGAAATATTATGAAGATGATAATTTCATGGATGATGAGATCATGGAAGCCTTGTATGAAAATCCATTTCAGCAGCACAAAAAACTCTTAGAGGAAACTTTGCAGCAGGATCAAAATCAGCAGGTTGAAGATTTCCATATGACTGAAAATGATGAAAGAAGAAGTTTTATTTCAGATCTGGTTGAAATAAAAGAGGATACGCAGGAAAATGATGTTCCAATCTCAGAAAATGATGATGATAAATCAGATCGAGAGACAGATTGTGATGAGGAAAAACATGTTGTTCCGGATCTCATAGAAGAGAATTGCATTGTTGAGGCTGCCTCAAATGAAGAAGACAAAGTTACAGACCTAACTGCCCTCATCTCATCAGAACACAACCTTCATAACGAGGTAATCCAACCAGTTCATGAACAAAAAGACGAGATCTTCGCTCAAGTAAGTAAAGAGGTTTCTCTGGATGAATTTATGGTAGATGATAGAAATGTTAGTGTTGGGTTTCACGAAACATTTGAAGTTTCTTTTCTCATGATTGATGAGAGTAATGAGGAACATGAGAATCTGGCTGTCATATCATATGAAGATGACCTACCATGTATTCAGACTTTAGAAGATCAGAACATTCAGGATTCTCTTTCAGATTCTTCCTCATATGTTTCATGTTTTGAAGTGTTCTTTGAAGGGGAAATCTTCTTATCTACTTGTTCAGAATTTTTTGAGGACTAAGAACATACTCTTATTGAAGTACATTATGAAGGAAGATCAGAATCAAAGGAGAAAGACACCTTGTTTCTTCAGCAGGAGGTAAATCTTCATGTTTTTCAGGATCCAATAGCAGATTTGTTGCAGTCAGCAGTGAAGGTGATTATTGCAGTATTCGGTGATGAAGGAGATCATGGTCAATTCTGTTTTTGGATGCCCAGATACCAGTATTTGTTGTTGACCAGAAGATCTGATCATGAGAATCAATCAAGAAGGCATCTGCTTGATTGGTTACATTGGCATTTTGATATAGTTTGATCGTATATTGTCTTGTAAGAAACACGGGTGGTCATGTACTGCCCTCGAGCTTTAAGTTTTAGGTTCAGGTCTTAGTCACTTTGAGTTAGTTTGTTAAAGTCAAGTTTTTCAATCAAGTTTTTTAATCATTTCAGTTTCAAAATTTAGTCTGATTTTCAGTTAATAAATGAGTCAAAGTCTTGTGTTGTTTGTCTAGATAATGAATCCATGGCCCAATGGCCATAGGCACGGTCTGCTCTCCCAAAGCTCTGCGGTTCTTGGCACCTCCAAGGAGCTACCATCCCCATTGGAGCCAATGTTAGTGTCAGTCTTTGCAGCCTTCCTCCAGTGATCAAATATTCTCTTACAAAGTGATTTTAAGGTGTCAAGGTCAAATTTTATCATTTCAATGAGTCTTCAAGTAAAATTTGGTCACTAGGCATTAGGTCTAGGGTTTGCTTTCACTCCTTTCAAAGTTGTCCAAATGTCGGTCTATGTCACTATTCAGCTGAGTCTACCATCATTCAGAGGGTTGTCATCATCATGTCAGGTTCCAATGGGTCATTTTACACCTTGTTCATGCTTCAGTTGTGCCTAGATACTATCATTTCCCTCTCCTAGGGTTTTGGGGGCAATTTCTCTTAGATGGTCAAATCATTAGCAAAACTTGTATCTTGATGTTCATACACCTTCCCCTATCCTTAATATAACTTATTAACATTTCCCGTCACTGAGATCCCCCAAATTCCTCATTTTCGCACAAACCATAGTTTCTTGCTACAAACCCTATTTTCTAGGTCAGGCCTGTGTTTTGCCATTTTGGACCCCTTCCCCTCACTCAATCTCTAAAATTCCACTATCCCCTACTTCCTAACATCCCTCCCTACTTCCCAAAATTTCCTCAAGAATTTAGAAGCTCCCTATTCCCTTCATTTGCTTCATTTCGACAAATCTCTTGTTCCACACATCGGGGTAGGTTTTACTCAAACGATGTTTCTGAGCAAGGAAAGATGAATTTGAAAAACTGACAGATTTTTTGTCTAAAACAGGCCAAAGAAGAAAAACATCCTTCACTTTTTACACAGGTGTCATGGTTTTAGAGAAATGTCAAAAATACAATTGCCTCGGGAGAATTGATGCACCTCTAAAGTGACCTTGGACAAATCAAGTTTTCTCCTAGCTTGGTTAGCCAAATGACTTTCTTGATGAGTCAAATGATAGCTAGACACAAAGAGCTTTCTAATGAGCTATCATGAGCTCAATTTGGAGTTGAGGAAGGCATTCAAAAGTTGACTGCAACAACACTCCGCCTTTGGGCAGCCTCATTTGGCACATTTTGACAAATCTTGGGGGATTTGATTTTTGACAAGGAAAATGAACTCCAAATTAAAAAATTCTAGTTGGGTCGGAAAGTAGACTCAAGGAACTTTCCAACGAGCTATGCTGCACCCAATTGGGACACTGGGAAGACCTCCAGAAGTCTCCTATAAAAAAAAAGCTATGCACAGGCTCTATGTGCCGCGCCTCAAGTCTAGTGCGCTGCGCCTTCCCTGTGTGCTGTGCCACGTGGCGCGCGCTTATGATAGGAGGCTCCAATTACAAAAATTTTTATATTTTTGGATTTTTCATGAAAAATCATGACTTCTGGTGCATGGCCAAGAAGTTTGGGCAAGTTTTGAGTCCTCAGGTGGTCAAAAACACCCTAAAAATGACCTCTCTGCCCCTATTTTGACACACATGAAGCAGTCTTGGGAGATTGAAGTTTTTGACGGGCAAATGGACACCAAATTTAAAAATTTCACTTGGGTTGGAAGGTAGACAGGTAGGGATTTCCAACAAGCACACTTGGGCTCAATTTGGACTTCAGGAAGTGCCTCAAAATCAGCTCCAAAGTGGCGCAATGCATACAGAAATTGGCGCGGCACATAGAGGTTTTTTGCCAAATTTTTCACCTTCCAGCTCAGAAATTCGGCCAGTTTGACTAGTTTTGCTTTGTGATGTTATTTTTGATCTATCTTGAGGTAGTTGGATAAACATGATGTAATTATAGCATTTATTTACTTGTTCTAGAGGATTCATTCACTAAAAAGTGAAAATTTAATGAATGAATCAGTTTCCTACCTTATAGAGGCAAGTTGTTTTGATTGCCTAGATTTTAGTGCTTTGTTTAGAATTGGTTGAAACAACTCCTAGAAGGATGAGATCGGCCCCTAGAAGCAAGGGAATGGGTTGGGCTAGTCTATATCATGTAATTCCTAAGTCCTTATCAGGGTTGGACATTTGGGATTGCTTTGGCATATCATTGTACATTCTATCTCTGCATTTTTGGCTAAGGAAAGACCAGGGTTTTGCAGCACTGTTTGGGATCCATGTGGCTTTTATGTTTTGATGGTGTGCCTCTCTGAGTAATTGTAAGTTTATCTAGTGTTATGTGTATCATTTTCATGCTTCTTCTTCTGAATTTGAACAAATGAGTGATTAAGGTAGAATCCATAACTGTTATGCTCTGCCTTTGAATTTGTTTAAATTTTCATGTTTTCATCTGTTTAAGGGGAATTCTTGAGACTCTCTTGCTCTCCATAGCTTCTCACCGGTCTGATCTATCCATTCACTCACATTAAAGCATCAAAGCGATTGCCTTCCTTTCCCCAATCGGAACTCTGCAGAAATTGTGCCTCATCCCCAAGCCCAATTTGCCTTTCCCATCTTTTCAACAAAACCCTAAAAAACTCAAATCAAATCCTTTGCACTTAATACCTAGCCTAAAATCCGTTGGTAAATCAGTCATCTCCAGCCCCGTTGAGTATCTTTCGCTGAGATTGACCCGGAGAGAGCCCTCTCCTGTCCTCGTAGGGCTAGCTACGAGGCTGAGCGTGGTTTGATGTGGACCTAGAACCTTGTATTTTTAGCCTGAGACAAATCTAGGCTCTAACAACATCAACCTCATGTTGATCCTAAATTTTCCCCTTTTACTTCTTCACTTATTATTTCTTCATCCCTTTCTTCCTCTTCACTTGGTGAATTATTGATTCTAGTAATCAGGAACCTAAGAAGAAGAAGAAAAGGAAAATGAAGAAGAAGAAAAATATGCAAGGGGGAAAGCAAGAAACCATTGCTATGGAATCAACTAGTATGGACAAATCTTCCAATCATCCCAGTAAAGTTAAATTCCCTTACATGTTATGTAAGAGCTACCACCTTCTTTGAGATTGTCCTAATATTCCCAAGGGATTAGAAGTGTGGTCCATAGGCTCACATTGGCCTTTGTCATTAGCTTTTGGAGATCATGTTGGTGACAAACCCTCAACTAGAAATATTAAGGTCCATGGGAAAAAGGGTAAAGTCAAATTTCCCTGTAAGTTATGTGAAGGGAATCACCATGTTCACTTTTGTCCTTATATGAATGAAGCCTCAAAAGAGTTGGAAAACCTTACAACTTCTCAGCCAAAGCTTCTAGCTGGTTAGCAAAATATTACTCCCAATCCTCCACTAGTTGATGAAGTGATTGAGTAGAATCAGAATCCAATCAATCTCGATCTCTTTGAATGTGAATCCCATGAGTTTGTTCCCAACCAACCGTTGGTTGGGAAAATTGTTGACCAGATTCCACCTTCATTCGATTGTACTTTTCCCATAAAGAATAAGGATCATACTGCTTAGGTTCTTCTCGTTTCTTTGGATTCCAATGAATTTGGGGGGAATTCTTCCATTTCAATGAAGCAGGAGGAAAATCCCCCCGTTCCCTCGTCACGGGGGAAATCCTCCTGTTCCCATAACACAAGGGGGTAGTTCTCCCGTTCCCATGACACCCACTCCAAGTAGTATGGTCACTTCCTTTGATTGGAGTCGACTAGCAGGATATTGTCTTCCTCCTTACATGCCCTTCCAGATCATACTATGTGCTTATAATGTGGTTGTACCACACAATCATATATGAAGGCACATCTGTTAGGTTCTCCACAGCTTGTGTCGGTTACTCATAATATGTTGGATTTTAACAAAGGAACCAGTCGACCATTAGGGATCCTTCCTCAATTTCCTATTACTTTGGGAGGAAATATTGTCTATATCAATGCGATGGTAGCCCAAGGCCCTTTGTATTTTAAATTATTCCTCGGGTGTGACTATATTTATTTTATGGGAGCTCTTGCCTCTAGAGTCTTTCGTGTGATGTGTTTCCGACATGAAGGAAGAATCATGACTATTGACTAGCTTTCATTTGTTGTTATTAATTTGACTCTAAATCAACCATATTCCCTAAACTGTCCTTATATGCAAGTGGTATCTTCCCCGCTATAGGTTAGATATGTGGAAACCTATCCCATTCACACACTTACTGTTGAACATGAGCCTTTCACTGTGAGCTCAATTTCTTTTGACCTAGATTTGGTACGTGATATGGTGAATCATTTACTAGGGGCATTGGGCATGATCTTTACATTAGATCCCTTGAAATATATACCTTCCAAATATTTTATCTCCCATATGATGAGAACCTCTTAAAATCCATGGTCTCTCCAATGCCATGATCAAGATCAGAGTAAACTTCCTTTTCTTGTGTCAAGCTCGTTAAAAGATGAAACAATCTCTTATGATGATAATTCTTTTACTATGTCAACCTCGTTAAAAAATGAAATAGGTTCCTATGAGGATAGTTCTTTTACTATGTCAACCTCGTTAAACAATGAAATAGGTTGCTATGAGCATAGTTATTTTCTTGTTTCAAGCTCATTAAAAAATTAAACAAATCCCCTTCCAATTCGAGTCTTTGATTGGATCTCGTAAATTCCTAGTCGAGTCTTTCACTTGATCTTAGAAATGAACCTTCATTCCATCCACGTCTTAGTAACCAGTAGTCTACTTAGGTTCATGAAATGAAGCTTGGGGGGTATGCACCTCAAATTGAGTCATTATGTTTGGGGCATGCAAACTTATTTCAAGAATAGTTTGTCTCTGTCTCAATCTTGTGTAAAAATGAAACCAATTTCAACCATAGTTTCCCATGTTTCAAGCTTCTGTAAAAATGAAACCATTCCAATTTTATCCCTCCTGATTGCCATTTTTATCAGCCAATTTTTTCTAGATGAGCCTTGGTTCCTTCATTCCATTGTCACCATCTTCTTGGATGATCATACACTTTCACTTGGTTTTTACCCTTTCTTGAGAAACTGCTGTGATGAGTGGGCTTATTAACTAGCTTCTTCACCTTTGCATGTTTTGAAAAATTCCGTCATGACTGAAACTCGTTTCTACACTTTATACCACTCATTCCTCTAGGAGGAATCGTCTTTGAGCTCTTTTCAGACTCCCAAAAATGAAAAGATTCATGAGCACTTGTCTTTTCGAACTCGTAAAAGTAAATGAAAAGACGTCTACTCAGTATAAGTTTAACCCTTTTCTGGACAGAGATAGACTATCTATGAAAAATGAATACCTTAGTCAAACATGGCTAAGAGTTTCTCTTGGGTATTGTTGTCTACCTTTTCAGACATGAGATACTATTATGAAAAGGGACATCTTGAGTTTTCTTTTTTGCCTCTTTTTCAAACTCTCTAAGCATGAAAAAGATGTCAAGTTTTACCTTCGATGGAATTGTTAAAACATCAAACACTGATGGACTTATAGCACATGACAAGGTAGAACCTCTCCTTCTTAGGGTTAGTTAAATATCATTGGAGGGATTCATCCGAAGGATGAACTTAGAGATCAAGCATATGTTATCCTCCTCAAGCTTGTTAAAAAATAAAGAGGTACTGACCAGTATGGTTGGGGAAATTGGGAAAATCGGGTATTCCATTTGTTAATGGAAGCGAGTCACTCTTGAAAACAAAACTCTTCCACTTCATCTTCATTGTTGTTGTGTTTGATAATATGCTTGTCTTTCGGTTCATCATACCTTTTTAGAGCCTCCATTTTGGTTTTGGGTCAATTCTTTCAACTCCATTCAATGTCGCTAATGTGTTCAAGAGAAGTCATTCAGTTGAGATCCATTACAATACTCTTAAGCATTAATTCCATGTTTTCCTTTCCTTATCTAGTTTTGTATCAGCATCATTTTGTCTCAATCATGATACCTATTTCATGTCGTTGATGGGGGATACATCAAGGCCCTCCTGCAACGGGTTACTTCCTGTCTAGATCAGCACATTATCCAGGAAGTTGACTTAGAAACACCCTTTGGTAACTTGGTGCTTCACATATATCAATGGAAAGTTTCCTCGCTCTAGGTGATAGGTTTACATAAATGGCCTTCGACCGAAAGACTCTGTGTGGTGTTCGACATCAACTCATTCATTCACAAGATTGTACTGTATTACATTGAGAGGCATTAGCATCATTGGTGGTTTCTCTCGCATTTGTTAACAACTACATCATCGGTCGGTAATCAGATGGTGTCTACCATGTTTGACCCCAACTCATTGATTCATGTAACACCCCCCCCCTCCCAAGTCCACCTGAGAAATCGGCTACCCGAGTTAAAAATGTGATGTGAGAGGCTATCATAAGGGATTCAACTTCCCTGGTGACCTTAAGGAAATGGAACTGACGGAACATATCATACAAACCCATCCACATTAGTAACAACACCCTCAGCACACATGTCAGCCACTCAGACATCCTGTCCCTGAGTGCCAATGATGATTTAATCCTTTTAACCCATGGTTGCACTCATGCTATAGGCAAGACAGTGACCAGAAGCCAAAGTTTCTCTCACAAGCCTATGTACCGATGTCCTTGGACTTTTTCCAGTAGATCTGTGCCAGTGTCCCCAACATTTGAGCCAATTTTCTAGTCCAGAATCTCGTCCTTTGCCTAGAACTTCTTATAACTTTCAAAATCAATCAAAGACATGATGACAATATAAACAAATCAAAAATCAACCTCAGTACTAGGCCTAAATATTCCTAACTGAGAGTGACATTCCATCAAACACTTGGCATCAATGTAACCTACAAGTCTAGCATACAAGACAAAGCATAAATGACTAAAAGAACTTATGAAACATAACCAGAAGGATCACCTCCTTCTCCATTGAACTAATATATCATCAATTAGGCCTTGTAGCCATCCATTTAACAATTACAAGTAAATCCATGAAAAAAACATGACATGAACTAGTCGTTTAATTATACTTATAACCAGAATAAAACCATATAAATATAAGAGATATGAAAGCCACTAAATCCACATATAAACCAATGAAAAAGTAAGAGAAATTAGCTTTTATTTATAATAGGCAAATTTGACCAGGTTCAGGACTTCCACTGTCACCCAACCATAGACATGGCTGAAAAAAATATTTCTTTCAGCTAGTCACCCCCGAGCCATATTCCAATAATGAATGTGGGATCTCATAGAACAACCAATCCATGAACAACCAAGGGAATCCATAGGCTAAAAAACCTCCAACCTCATCAAACTATGATCACACCAAAACTGGTCCTCCGACCACAACCGAACCGAACTTGGAATGACATTCATAATCCATCACTGTCCTCGAAGAATTTTCATCTCCTTTTATCTCAGGCTTTACTGTAATCGAATCTTAGATCACTAGGCCCTAAACCAAGACCAGTCTCTCAGTCTTATCGCAATCTAAAACCAGATCACTAGGCCCTAAACCATGACTTCTCCCTCAAGATTTATCGTGTCTCTCACCAAAAATGATCAATGTATTCATGGGCCTTTGGGAATGAAACTTGAGACCACCTCCACCCCAGATTCTGAAATCCATCTGGAAAATCAAATCTCAAAAATCATAATAAACATCCCAACACCATGACATCCAGAAAAAGAAAAGGATATGCTAAAAACCATTGTCATAACCCGGAAAAACCATGCCATCGACAGTCATAGAACCATACACCAACATGCAAAGCCATGCATGTCCAAACCTCCTAGGAAATAACGCACACAAAAGGTTACTTGCAAGTATTCCTGATGAAGCTTATTGATCCTTCTCTTCTTCCTTAATCATTTCTTTCCTTTCCTTTCCTTTATTTACTTTTCCTTCCTTGACCCAAAGCTAGAGTGCTTCGAGAAAACTATAAGTGACGAAGAGTGAGAGAGAGAGAGAAATAATAATGAGAGAGCTCCAAACTTGAACTGAAAAAAGGTTAGAAATTGATCCTGAGAAGACTTTTTATTAATGAGTCCTTTATTTTTTTCATTTTCCATTGTTTTCCTTCAATTTCCTCCTCACATGCAACCTGTGACCTTTCACCTTACTTTTCTCCTAATTTCCATTATTTTTATAAATAAATGTGCCAAAAATGCCTTTTTTCCTTTTAATGCCTTTGCCTTAGTCTTTTTAATTTTCCTTAGCCATAAACACACATCTATTGATGCCCACTAGGATATCTTTGCCCAACATTCAACTTGGAATAATTGTCCCTTAAAGTTGTCTCATGGAATTTTCACGAGGGATGTTACAAAACCCTCCCCCTTCGGGAATACCATCCTCAATGTTAATGACCTTAGAAAAACTATTGAAAAGCAAACATACTTCCTATGTAGCTTTATAACTTAGCTCGATGCAGTATTTACAATGAAAGACCTACTCAAAAGAAAAACATCACAACAACGTGACAATATAACCACCATAATAAAACGACACCCATGCTGCTTATTGGAGATTTATAACTTGGCTCATGTCAATATTTACATCCGTATACATATACATAAATATACCAAAACATCAATTAAACATATGCTAAACATATACCAACATCAAACCAAAATTGCTTTACCTCAACTGGAAAACAATTAAGGATGCAAGGCTCGCATCTGATCTTCCATATCCCATGTAGTTTCTGCAGGCCCAAAGTGCTTCCATTGCACTTTAACTTTCTCTATGGATGTGTTCCTAAGCATGAGATGTTTCCGTTGCAATATTTATTGAGGCTCCAGCTGGAACTCTCCTTCTTGCTCCACCAGCAATACAAACCAATCAATAACATGATCAACATCCTTTATATTCTTCTTAAGCAATGAAATATGGAAAAAATCATGGACTTTCACTATTGGAGATAGTTCAAGTCAATATTCCACCGTTCCAATCATCTCAAGGATCTCAAAAGGCTCACAATATCGTGGTGCCAACATGGCACATGATCTAATCCTTAAGGAGCTTTTCTTGGTCTTGATGCGAACTCAACCAATGGAAGATACTCCCATTTCCTCTGCTGGTGCATCACATACATCCTCAACACATCCTCCAGAATCTTGTTGACCCTCTCTGTCTCTCCATCTGTTGTGGATGATAAGATGTACTAAAGGCCAACTCTATTACCAAGCCTACAAATAGCTCCTTCCAAAACTTCAAAGTGAACTTTGAATCCCTATCCAACACAATATTCTTTGGAACACCATACAGTCTCACTGTATCTCTAATGAACACATGTGCTACCTCACTGGTTGAATATTTGGTCTTTACTAGAAAGAAGTGAGCTACCTTGCTCAAACTATCAACCACAAGCATAATAGAATCATGTTTCTTCAGTGTCCTAAGAAGACCTATGATGAAATCCATGGAAATGACCTCCCATTTCCATTTTGAAATCGCTATAGGCTATAGTAAACCACTTGTATACTTACATTCCATCTTGACCTACTGACAATATAAACATCTAGCCATGAACTTTTCCACTTCCTTCTTCAAAGTTAGCCAACAATAGAACTTCTTTATTGTTTTCAATGTCTTTTGATATCCTGGATGACTCGAGTATGGCTTGGCATGAAACTCCCTCAAGATAAGATTTTTGAACTCATTGCAATTTGGCACATAAATCATGTCTCTAAATGTCACCAAACCATTTGTCATGAGACGATAGTCTGCATATCGATCACCTATACCTATACCTGCACCTGTACTTGCACCTATACCTGTACTTGTTCCTGTACCTGTGCTATGGTCTAACATGTGCATAATCTCCATGTATTTATCATCCCGTTGTCTTGCCTGCAAGATCCTATCATGTAACTCTGTCCCATAAGAGCTCATAGTTGCTATATGATTTCCCTGATCTCAAAGTGAAACTCATTAAGGGTAGCCAACCACCTAGCTTGACTAGAATTTAGATTCGGCTGATAAAACAAATACCTCAACCCACTGTGATTGCCATCAATGCAAACCTCCTGCCTGGAACATAGTATCTCTGCATCTTCAATGCATGTATAATTGTTGCTAACTCAAGATCATGCATTAGATAGTTATGCTCGTGCTCATTCAGTTTCTGTGACTCATAGCACACTACTTGTCCTTCTTGTATGAGAACTCCACCAAGTCCTCTCTTGGAAGCATATGTACACACTACAAACTCTTTGTCCGGATCCACAATCTTTAGCAATGGTGCATGTGTCAACAACTACTTAAGGTGCTCAAAACTAGCCTCACATTCTTTTGTCCATTCAAACTTCTTACCTTTCCGCTGCAATGTTGTGATAGGATATGTAATGCATGAAAAGTTTATGATGAACCTCCTATAGTAACATACCAATCCACTATATAATCTCACCTCATCCACATTCTTAGGAGTTTCCCACTCCATGATGACCCTTATCTTTTATGGATCCATTACTATTCCATCCTTGGAGAAACATGCCCCAAATAATGTACCTCAATTTGAAAGAATTTTCACTTGCTAAGTTTAGCATACAACTAATGCTCTCTTAGCAATCTCAACGCTATTTCTAAGTTCTCAAAATGTTCTTCTTCATTCTTAGAATATACCAGTATTTCATCAATGAAGACAATAACAAACTTGTCCAAATAAGGACAACACACTATTCATCAGACACATGAATGTAGTTGGAGCATTAGTTAAGCCAAATAGAACTACAACAAACTCATAATGCCCATACCTTGTTCTGAATGTAGTCTTGAAGATATCCTCTTCCTTCATGCATACCTGATGGTATCCCGATCTCAAGTTGATCATAGAGAACACTGCTACTCCCTTAAACTGATCAAACAAATCATCAATCCTTGGCAAAGGGTACCTATTCTTGATTGTTACCTTGTTTAATTTCCTGTAGTCAATGCACAATCTAAGAGTACCATATTTATTCTTCACGAACAACACTGGTGCACCCCAAGGAGATACACTTGGCCTAATGTACCCCTTGTCCAACATTTCCTTCAGCTGCAACTTTAACTCAACCAACTCAATTGTGTTCATCCCGTAAGGTGCTTTAGATGCTGGAGCTGTCCCTGGCACCAACTCAATCGAAAATTCTACCTCCCTGTGAGGTGGAAACTCTATAATTTCCTCAGGAAATACATCCTAAAACTATTGCAAAACTAGGTAACTTCTTAACACATCGACATCCTCAGCCTCCTTACCCTTGTCACTAGAAATGTGTAATACAAACATCACACAACCTATTCTACAACTATTCTTAACCTCCATAGTGGTAACCATCCTCACCGATGTAGGCTTGTTCTTCCCCTACAAGGTCCTCTTTTCCCCCTATCATCCACACACTCAATGGCCTTGTCGAAGAATTCCAGTTTGGTTCTATGAAGCTACAGCCAATCCATACCCAAAATCATACAATATGATGCCAATTTTAATACATTCAAATGTTTTGTTGTAGGCATACCATTTAACTCAAATGCACAACCTATCACCCAAAGGTGAGCTCTCTTCTTCATACTTGTAGCCAACTGTACCAACCAAGATTCTGCATGCACTTCTTTTCTCAAACCACACTTAATCACCAGCTCAGGATTAATATAACTATAGTTAGATCCAGGATCAATCAAAATAGAAACAACTTGATCACAAAGCTTATCATCCATCTCAATGATCGATGCTTGATTGTCTGCTTGCCTCTTTTCCACAGTTGCATAGATATGAGGAATGTTATGATCAACATCACCAACCGTATGCACCTCCTGAGAACTGTAGATTTGGGGTCTACACCACTCTGATACTGTGGACAATCCCTCTTAGGATGATCCTTACCACATATCCAACACTGCAATGGTTCCCTACCACCACCTCTAGCTTTCTTCTCTCCACATCCCTTCTCAGTTGTATTGAATCTCTTATAAGGAACTGCATTTTCTTTCTAGCTTGCATATTGAGATCTTCCTCTCTTTGGTGGCCATTTTCCTTTAGATTTATCATTTCTTTTCAAGTCATGCTTAGGCTCAACTTTGTGCTTTGACTGCTCATAACAATGCTTCAAATTTTGGATGGCTTCCTCCAACAATCTAGGCTCATCGAAGTCAATCTGGTCTCTGTATTCAACTGGTAGTCCACAGATGAATCTCTGAACCTTGGCCTTCTCCTTTAAGTAAGGCACATATCTCAAAAACTCCAAAAATATGCTAGTATACTCATCATCTGTCATAGAACCCATTCGCAACTCATAAAACTCCTCATCTCTGTCATCATAGTACCTCTCAGAAAAGTACTTCTTCTTGAGGATCCTTTCAAATGCATGCCAAGTCAAATCCTCCTCATGTATACCTTTTACATTCTTCACGTCTTCCCACCAAATATCCTCTTTACCTTTGAGACTAAAAGTGGTTATCATTGCTTTCATGTTTTTTGAATAATCATGCGATCAGAAGAATTTCTTCATACCAAGAAGACATGCTTATGCATCCTATGATTTCTTCATCTCTCCATTAAAGGTAGGTGGCTTTGCCTTCTTAAACTCATCTGGACAGTATCCCTTATCACTCCTCCTATAAGCATAATAATGATGACGATCATGATGCCTATCAGAACTAGAACTGGAATAGTACCTGTGTCCATTAAGGGAATTTTGAGGTCTAAAATGGGCCTCCTAGGGAGCTTATAAAATAATATTATATTACATCATCAAATTTTATTGGGAAAAATGAAAAAAAAAAAAAATTCAACTTATATCTTTATGGGTTTACACAAATTTCAAGCGGAAACACTCATTTGGAAGAAAAATTTGATTCCTCATCCAAGGAGTACCCATGTTGCATACTTTCGATGGACCCTACTACACGAAAAATGAGAAATACATGAAAAACGTGATTGCAATCATGTTTTTTCATGTATTTCTAATTTTTCCTATAACAGGGTCCATCAAAAGTATGCAACATAGGTACTCCTTGGATGAGGAATTAAATTTTGCATCCAACGAGTACTCCCGCTCGAAAATTGAGTAAAACCTTGGAGAGATACGTTGAAAATACGAGTTGAAAAAGTAGTTTCATTATTTTATTATTTTTTAATCTTTTTACTTTTTTACTCTAAAAATAGTGAATCTTCTTATTGGTTCTTATAAAATTTATTTTGGTTGTACATTTTTCCTAGGAGGCCCATTTTAGACCTCAAAATTCCCCTAATGGATCACCTCTCCTATCCAGAGTGTCCAACAACCTACCATATATGATCGTGTCAGATCTATCTGACCTGTGTCTACTATGAGACCTATTTCCATATGCCCCATTAGTTATGTCCTCATGTCCATGGTTGATTCGAAGTGGTCCCTATCGCTACAATTCTGACAAACTTTGAAGTAGTATCACATTCACCTCTACTTGTTTCTCTTGTACCTCCATGATTTTGTCATTGTTTTATTTGCAAATCCTTATTTCTTCATTCAGGCTTCTCAATGTGTCTGTCAAATCAAAAGAGTGGCCTACACCATGTTGCCCATTTGATCCATAGGGAGATTCTATGTAATCTACCACCTTGCTAGCCATTTGATCACTTTCTTGCAAGGCATACTATGTCAACTAAACCAAATCATAATAAACCAACGTACCTTAGCATAATTTGAGGAAGATACCTTGCCCTCAAGATCATCAAATCAGTGTGATACATGTATAATGTAATCATAACAACATATATACATATATCGAATAAGTGTATCAATGCATAAACATCATTCTAGTTAGGGTCCAGTCATCAATGCAAGGCCTTATCAACAACGCATGCTATGACCTCATACATGACAATAACCATTACTCCAATGTACACATTGCCACATGCAACTATCAAGATGCATAATAAATTCCTAATCAACTACACATATGTATGAACACATGTAGTCGACCATATGCGATTAATTCTTGTAATCAACCTACAAGACAGATACATGTAGTAAAAACATTCAAGAATGCACCTGACATACAAGGATGTAGTCAAGCGACATATAATCAACATGTAACTAACATATAACCATATGCAACCAATCATATACTTCTGACTATGCATCCCACAAAATCACATCAAGTTCCTCATGAAAACCTTACTATAATCATGATCAACATGATGTAATGCAACAAGCACATGGAATGCATGTGTAAGAGACACACATGCAACTGACATGCATGCATGACCGAGCACCTTCACCCAAGGAGAGTGCAAACCACATTTTGATACTAATCTGTAACACCCCCTCCTCCTAGGTCCACCCAAGCAACTGACAAGTCGGGGTAAACATGTGACAAGAGAGGCTACTATAAGGGATTCAACTTCCTTGGTGACCTTAAGGAAATGGAACCAATGAAAGTATATCATACAAACCAATCCACAACAACAACAACACCCTCAAGAAACATGTCAGCCACTCAGACATCCTGTCACTAAGTCCAACTGATAATTTAAGCCTTTTAACCCTTGGTCGCTCTCATGCTATATGCAAGATAGTGACCATAAGCCAAAGTCGCTCACACAGGCCTATGTGCCAACGTCCCTGGACTTTTTCCAGTAGACTTGTGCTAGTGTTCCCAATATTGGAGCCACATTTCTAGCCCAAAATCCCAGCCTCTACCCAAAACTTGTTAAAATCTTCATAATCCATCAAAGAAATGATGAAAATATAAACAAATCAAAAATCAACCTCACGACCCGGCTTCACCATCCCCAACCGGGACTAGTATTCTATCAAACACTTCACATCAATGCAACCTACAGGTCTAAGATACAAGATAGATCACAAATGACTGAAAGAACTTATGAAACATAACCAGAAGGATCACCTCCTTCTCCATTGAATTATTATATCATCAATTAGGTTTTGCATCCATCCATTTAATAATTACAAGTAAATACATGAAATAACCATGACATTAACCAATCATTTAACCATGCTTATAACCAACATAAAACCATATAAACATGAAATATATGACAACCATTAAATACACATATAAATCTGTGTAAAGTAAAGATAGCTTAGATTTTATTAATCAAAGGCAAATCTGACCAGGTTCGAGACTTCCACGTACCACCCGATCATAGACATCACTGAACCAAATCTTTCTTTCATCCAGTCACCCTCATGCCCTATTCCAAGCATGAATGTGGGATCTCATAGAAAAACCAATCCATGAACAACTAAGGGAATCCAGAGGTTAAACCACCTCCATCCTCATCAAATCATGATCACACCAAAACTGGTACTCCAATCATAATCGAACCGAACTTGGAATGCCATCTAGAATCCATCATTATCCTTGAGGAATTTTTTGTCTCCTTGCCTCTCAAGCTTTACCACAACCCAATCCCGGATCACTAGGCCCTAAAGCAAGACCAATCTCTCAATATTTACCGCAATCCAGACCTAGATCACTAGGCCCTAAACCGAGACTTATCCCTCACACTTTACAGTGTATCCCACCAAAACCAATCAAGGGATTCCTATGCCTTTGGGAATGAAACTTGAGACCACCTCTGCCCCAAATTATGAAATCCATCCGACAAACTAAATGTCAAAAAATAAAATAAACATCTCAACACCATGGCATCTAGAAAAATTCAAGGCTAGGCTGAAGACCACTATCATAACCCAGAAAAACCATGCCATTGACATAAAGAGAACCATACGCAAACATGCAAAGCCATGCATGTCCAAACCAGCTAGGAAATCACACATGAAAAAGGTTACCTACAAGTGTTCCTGCCGAAGTTGCTTGATCCTGCTCTTATTCGTTGATCCTTGCTTTCCTTTCCTTTCCTTCCTTGACCCAAATCTAGAGTGCTCCAAGAAAATTCTAAGTGACCAAGAATGAGAGAGAGAGAAATAATAATGAGAGAGCTCCAAACTTGAACTGACAAAAGGTTACCAAGTAATCCTCATAAGACTTTTTATTAATGAGGCCTACATTTGCTTCATTTTCCATTATTTTCCTTCAGTTTCCTCCTCACATGCAACCTCTGACCTTTCACCTTACTTTTCTCCTAATTTCCTTTATTTTCATAAATAAATGTGCCAAAATTTCATTTTTTCTTTTTGATGACTTTTCCTTAGCCTTTGCCAATTTTACGTAGCCATAAACACACATCCAGTGATGTCCGTTAGGATATCTTGGCCCAACATTCAGGTTGGAATAAGTGTCCCTTAATTGTGGTCTTATTTTTCCTTTGTTAACTTTTATGACATGGAATTTTCACCAGGGTTGTTACAATTCACATGGTTAGACTCGTATATTGGTTCATTGTGTGAAGGAAATAGAAGACCCTAGATCTAGGTTCATTCATCTATGTTTCAATTTCATGTGTTATACAGATATCAAAATGTATGGTTGCCATGATCATACAAACAATCATCCAGTCATCGTTCCACCAGTTGTCATCCATGGACATGTCTTTTGATCATTGTACATGTTACATTTATCTTATGTGCTGAGTATGGTATGCCTCCCTCAGCAACAAATATGTCACGATGAAAGTGTATTGTAACAGATGAAGCTCTTCGATTGTTCTTGATCTCGACTTGTCACAAGGTAAAGCACTTTAGTCATCAGTCATCATTTCTGACTTTTCGCTTTAGGGGGCAGTCCATTATAGGAAATTTTTTCAAACCCAATCCAAATGCCTCCTAATGGGATCAATCAACATCTTATTCCCCCTTGTCATCATCTAGCACAAAGCCCTAAGCATGGCTCTTTCATTCCCCGGAGTTTCTTCATGAAACTGCATCATTTGAGCCATTTTTAGGACCAGCGCTCCCTCGCCTCTTATTGGACATTGTCACCTAAAGGTTGCTCCACTGTGGCCTATGTTGATCACCTATAGGTTGCTCCCATTTGCACCTATGTTGGTTCTATAAATTCAGGAAAAAGAGAGAAATTTCGGAAGCCTCCTCTTCTAGAAGCTTCCAAAATTTGTTACAACCATTTTACCTCACATAAAGCATTCAGATCCTATACTATCTTACTTTGGAGTTTCCATCCCTTATTCTTTTATCCCATCCTCCCATCAAAGGTGGATCTGAAACCTTACATTGGTAATTGGATAAGAACTCCCAACTTACCCCACTCCTTTATATATTTACAACCTTCCATATGCAAGGGGTTGGTTTTTGGTGAGTGATTATACCCATATGCTTCTATGGTGAGAGGTTTCATTTCATGCATTTAGGGTGATTTGAGGTGCACATTGTGACAAGGAAGAAAAATTCATGTTGGAGTAGCTCTTCTACAAGATCAACATCTATTTATCGTTGTAAACTCCTTTCATTTATATAAATGCAAAGAATTCTTTGTTTTCCTATATGTGATGTTTTTGTTTCATATATTTCATTACCATGTTGATCTATTGAATAAAGTATTTAGATGATACTGCATAGATCTCATAGTTTCTTGTCTTGTGTTATCTGACTGTGAAGCTTCTAATTTTAGCAATTAGAGCTGGAATTGGAGCATTCAAGCTAAAGAAGGAATGAATCTTGCGACAGATTCCAATTAGGCTTCATTTTGTCATCTATTTACTTTAAGGAAAGCATTGGGTTCATTGTCTCTTTGTTGTTATAGGTTAGCTACCAAACCTAGGAGAGATACTTTTGTCTGCAATCATAAATCCCGTATAACACATGGTTGGGAATATTCAACCATGGTTGATCATGGTTGATGAGGTTGACAGTGGTTGATCAAGGTCGACGAGGTCGATCATGTGTAATCATGGTTGATCAAGGTTGACAAGGTTAACCATGGTTAAGCTTATATTTACGTTAATTTTCAAGATACATCAATGTTAAAAAAATCATTACATTAATTTTTAATCATGGTTGACAATGGTTGACATTGATTGACTAACATTGACCATGTTTAGCCATGGTTGAGCATATTCAACCATGGTTCATCACGGTTCGCCATGGTTGATCATGGTTGACCAAATTCAACTAGAGAGACCTTGATCATGGTTGACAAAATTCAACCATGGTTGACCATGCTTGATCATGGATGATCCTAGTTAACTATGATTAACCATGACAAACCATGGTTAATCGTGGTTGACCATGGTTAACTATTGTTAACTAGAGGTTGACCATGGTTCACCACGGTTGATCATGGTTGACCTTGGTTAACCATTGATAACCGTTGTTGACCTTAGTTGACCCTTGTTGACTATTGGTGAATGTGATTGCCATGGCTAACCATGGTTGATCAAGGTTGTTGAGGTTGACCGTGGTCAAGCTTATATTAATGTTAATGTTACCTTAATATTAAAAAATGGTTACCTTAATGGTTGATCATGATTGACGTTGGTTGATATTGATTGATCATGGTTGACAAAATTCAACCATGGTTTATCATGATTGACCATCAATGAACATGGTTAGCCATGGTTGATCATGGTTGACCGTGGTTGATCATGGGTGACCATTGTTGACCATGGTTAACCATATTTGATCATGGTTGACTAGTAGAGATATTAACGATGGTTGATCATGGTTGACCATAGAGACATTGATTAACCATTATGACCATGATCGATGATGGTTGACCAAATTTAACCATAGAGACCTTGATCATGGTTGATAAAATTTAACCAAGGTTGATGATGGTTAACCATCATTAACCAAATTCAATAATGGTTTACTATGATTCATATTGTTCAACCATGGTAGATCATGGTTAGTCGTGGTTGATCATGGTTTACCATGGTTGAACATTCTTTACCATTGTTAACCATGGTTGACCATAGATAAATTGATTGACCATTATTCTTGACCATATTTAATCATAGAGACCTTGGTTGACCATGTTTGACTATCCCAACCATAGAGATCTTCATTGACCATAATTGTTGATCATGGTTGATTTTGACTCACCAAAGATAATCATAATTGACTATGGTTAACAATGTTTGAATTTTGTCAACCATGGTTGACTATAATTGAATATGGTCAAATTATGGCGAGTGAAGACAACTATGACTGAATAAGGTTGACTATTATTAAATATGGTAAACATAGTGTTGACCAAATTTGATCACATGGTAAATTATTTAAACATTTACTATAAAGGTTGATGTTTTTCTACCATGTTAGACTAATTTGGTTCACTATGTTTGACTATTAATATTAATTAATAATATTAATAGGCCATTATCTTTGACTCAGCTTGAAGAGTGTTGACTGTCAAACATAGTCCAATAGAGACAACCACATTTGCTAGTGTGGTTGACTAATTTTGTAATTTCGGATTATGACATTGGCTAAAATGCAATGGCATATAAGATTGTGATAATCTTTGTCACATTGCAATGTTCGATAGATTTTCTATCTTTTTAGGTTTAAATATTGAATATGGGTGAACATGTTTTACCATGGGTGAAAATGGCTATGTTTAATAATTATTTGACTATGGTTGAGTGCGATTTATTGTAGTTGTCCATGTTCATCATGTTTAGAGATCATTGATTTTGTATTGACTATCAATGACTATGATTAACGATTATATGACTATGGTTGACCATGGTTTGACTATGGTCGATCATGATTGACTATACTTGAACATGGTTTGACTATGATTGACCATGGTTTGACTATGTTCAACTAAAGTTGAATATGATTGATTATACCTAACCATGGTTAACCATATTCAATAATGGTTTACTATGATTCACATTGTTCAACCATGATAGATCATGGTTAGTCGTGGTTGATCATGGTTTACCATGGTTGAACATTCTTTACCATTGTTAACCATGGTTGACCATAGATAAATTGATTGACCATTATTCTTGACCATATTTAATCATATAGACCTTGGTTGACCATGTTTGACTATCCCAACCATAGAGATCTTCATTGACCATAATTGTTGATCATGGTTGATTTTGACTCACCAAAGATAATCATAATTGACTATGGTTAACAATGTTTGAATTTGGTCAACCATGGTTGACTATAATTGAATATGGTCGAGTTATGTCGAGTGAAGACAACTATGATTGAATAAGTTTGACTATTATTAAATATGGTAAACATAGTGTTGACCAAATTTGATCATGGTAAATTATTTAAACATTTACTATAAAGGTTGATGTTTTTCTACCATGTTAGACTAATTTGGTTCACTATGTTTGACCATTAATATTAATTAATAATATTAATAGGCCATTATCTTTGACTCAGCTTGAAGAGAGTTGACTGTCAAACATAGTCCAATAGAGACAACCACATTTGCTAATGTGGTTGACTAATTATGTAATTTCGGATCATGACGTTGGCTAAAATGCAATGTCATATAATATTGTGATAATGTTTGTCACATTGCAATGTTCGATAAATTTTCTAGCTTTTTAGGTTTAAATATTGAATATGGGTGAACATGTTTTACCATGGGTGAAAATGGCTATGTTTAATAATTATTTGACTATGGTTGAGTGCGATTTATTGTAGTTGTCTATGTTCATCATGTTTAGACATCATTGATTTTGTATTGACTATCAATGACTATGATTAACGATTATATGACTATGGTTGACCATGGTTTGACTATGGTCGATCATGATTGACTATACTTGAACATGGTTTGACTATGATTAACCATGGTTTGACTATGTTCAACTACAGTTGAATATGATTGATTATACCTAACCATGGTTTGAATACGGTTTACTATGGTTTGACTATGTTCAACTATAGTTGAATATGATTGAGTATACCTAACCATGGTTTGAATAATATTTAACTATGGTTGACGATAATTTCAATATGGTTTGTCTATTGTTGACAATTATTTGACTATGGTTACTATTGCAGTGGTGGTTGTTGATGGTAAACCATAGTTTGACTGTAGTTAATTGTAGCCATCCAATATAGGCCTCTATGGTTAACAACTCGAAATAGGTTTTGAAACTGAAAAAATGGTGTCGGTTGAGATAGACTAGAGACCATTAGAAACTAAATTGGAAACAAATAATTATCAAGATGTTTTAATATATTAATGTGAATGTTGTTGTTGTCATTATTATAATTAATATTAGTGTTATTAAATGTTAATAATAATAATAATAACATTAATATTAGTATAAAAAGGAATGTTTACCTAGAATACTATTATTACATTAATAATATATTTATGTTATTAATGTAATAATGCGTTAATCCACCACCATCATCATTATTATTGATATTTTTTATGAATAAAATATGACTAACAATCAATATTAGTATTAGTGTTATGTAATTATTATTAAGTTTGTATAAACATTAATATTAATATTAGTGAAATTTAATATTAATATATTATTAATAATAATCAATAATAATATTACTAACCATTACCCTACTAACCTAATACTATTATAAAGTTAAGGTAATATTATTATATTATTATTAAACCTACACTTAATATTATAAACTTAAAAATAACATTAAACCTAATATTAAATTATAAACTTAAAAATTACATTAAACCTAATATTAAATCTAGTTATTAAACTTAATACTAAACCTTAATATTTAAACATAGAACTAGATATTAAAACCTAGAAATTATATTATAATTACTAAACCTAAACCTATTATTACTGCTATTAAACCTAAAACTAATATTATAAACATAATATTATAAAATCTAATTCTAATATTAAAATAACTAAACCTAATTTTAACCCTACTACTAAATAGTAATTTTTAAACCTAAAACCTACCCAATTATGTTATAAACTAATATAAATTTATGTAATAAACTTAAAATAAACAATGTTACATTACATTATCTTATATTAAACTTGAAAATGTTATATTATATTATAAAACGTTAAAACCTAAAACATTAGAACCTAATACGTATATATTATATTATAAAGTTGAAAACATTATATTATAAACCTAAAATCTACTATTATAAATTTATAATAATAATTCTGACAGTGACAAATGTTATATTATCAAGTCAATTTTATTGTCACATGGGATTGAGGACATGTGACCGGATTAGATGTCTCATAATCAATGCATGCAGCTTTCAAGAGTGAAGTCACTTTTCAAAATAGGTGATGCAGTTTTACAAAATTATAGATTTCAATGAAGTGAATTTAATTTCCAATAATATTTTATGTTAAATATTAATAATATATCAAATTGTTAATCATATTTTGGTAAAAAAAAATATTTTAAAACTAGTTTAAACATTTAATTTAGATATATAACATTTTTTCTTTCCCTTCATTGATATGATGAGAATCACAAGAACATATCAGTATTTTTCATTTTTAATTATACCATTAAAATCTATAATTAAAAAAATAATTAAAATACGAAATTCCATTAAAAAATGCTTATCCGCGTAGTTAACATCTTTTAAGTATTTTCGAGAATTCTACTTAAAAAAAACTTATTCATGCCTTTCTCACACTGATAAATATTAAACGAAACCATGACACCAAGTTGTTTGAACTGATTCTAAAATAGAAATATGAAAGACTTATAAACGCGTTTCAAAACCAAGACTGTCGAATAATATATACTCTTAAAATCGTCATTAAATAATCATCGATTCTTTAAACTTTTATAAGTTTCAACGATTTCTTCACTGGTTTTTGAGTTGGTCACCATCGAGGATCTCACAGAAGGAAACGTGTGGCGTAATCCTACCCCATGGTAATCTCGTGCGCTGCTTATGCATAACACGCCGACATGGATAACCAGAGATGCTGAGTGGAATATTATTATTTCTTCTTCAGATTCCTCCTTTTGGTTTCCAATTATTATTTCTGCATCTTTCTCTTTCCGTGCCGAGCGACCAACCAAGTGCTTCCTTTTCCTTTTGGTTACCTGGTCTTCTCGACAAGAAGTCGGATTGGGTGATGCACATTTTCAAGAAATCATTAAGTGGGAATATCTTAAATGAAACAACGTGAATTACATTGTCGATACCCTGCCCTCCATGTGCATTTGCAGAGACAGAGACATGTCGTGATGCTTAAATCTGACTTTAATCAATCTTGATTCTTTATGTCGTTGGAAGCGATAGAGTGATGAGGCCTTCACATCATATATAAAATGCCCGTCTACGCATGTTGCCGGGCATGGAGACACACGCTCCATGTGCAAGGAACACACACGGCTGGCTTAAATTACATTACTGATATCACAGATTCTCTCCACTATTCTTTCTGTCCACCATGTGTTCCTACCTATTCTCGTGCTCGCTGATCCGGACGGATGTGTAAACTGACTTGTATTAATATGCCCCTTCGACGCTGCCAGAGGCAAGAAACTACAAGCGCAGTTCTATAGAGAGAAATAATCAGATCTTGATCCTAAGACGGAGGAAATTAAGTGATCGAGCATTGATCGCAATCATGAGTTCTTCCTTCATTTCTCTTGGAGCGGCTCTGCACTCATTCATGCCTTCTGCTGTTCGTAGTGATGGCAAGCATAAGAGGTCAAGGAGCATGCCAATTTCAAGAGTACACCCCATCCTGGCTGATTTTCAGTGCCAACTTCAAGCTAAGTTGGAGACACTCATACAACAACAGCAGCAGCAACCAGAGTCATGCAATATTTCCACAGCTTGGCTTGGACAAGCGCTGGATATCGTGCTTTTTATCTATACCAGTTTGAAGGAATTGTACCCGCACATGCAGATAGACAGTGATGCAGATGGAAAATGGTTGAGCCGACATATGGAGGACCTGGTCAATCTGCTTGATGTGTGCAATGTGTTGAGAGAGAGCATGTCAGAAACAAAGAAGCACAACATGTCGATACAGATCGCCCTCCATGGCTTACTTCACGCCCATGCCCAGATGAATAATCAAGTGGTGAAGGCAAAAGACTCCCTTGACAAATGCATGGATGAATTGAGGAAGAACAAAGACATGGAGTCCAAGTTAGCGAAATGCATGTCTACTTTGAAGCGAATGGCGGATAGCCTTCACCCAACAACAGCAACGGCAACATCAATGGATAGATCAGGCGTCGAAGAAGCCATCGAGGAAGCGAAGGGCATTACCATATTTGTCTGCACAGCACTTGTGGCTTCTCTTTCCTTCAACGCACCATGCCGCTCATTTATGCTTGGTGCCGGCTTTCTTAAAAGGAAGAAAAGAATCAGTCCTAGCAGTCTTCCTTCTCTCATGGACATCAACAGTATGACCAACGCGATGCAACAGAAATTGAAGGAAGCTATGGAGATGCAGCGAAAGAGTGCATCATCATTCAATTTCCTCTTGCAAGAGTTGAACAGGGCAGATATTACAGTTGGAAACCTCAACAATTTACTGGACAGATACATCATGAACAAGACGTCCAAGTCATCCTCCAACATGCGAGATGAAGTGAGGGATTCCATCCATGCCGTCAACATGTCCACCACAGAGTTGGAAATCGCTCTTACCCACATCGACCAGAAAATGAATGAGCTCTTCAGATTTCTTATCTCTAGTAGGGTGGCACTGTTGAACAGTCTCAGTACTCTCTCTTCATGATCAGATCAATGCATGTACAAGTATTGCATCCCTTATGCACTTATCTCTATCTCCAATACTCATGGATGCACTGTATCCATGTCCGCAGGGCCCCGTGCTATTTCCCCACAAAATTGGGATTCTTACCATTAGTCAGAGAATTAGATTCCTCACGTCCCTTCGTGAGTGAGTCCTTTTTGCCGGCCTATACATGAGTGTAACAAATACTTCTATACATACAATCAAATCAAATTCAATTGATTTCTTTTTACCGTATGTCCTTATGGTTAAAATCATGTTGCTTAAGATGCTTGAATTGGTCTTCCTAATTAAGGCGCATCTATATTAATTGATGTAGAGATTATATATATACACACTGCATCTATATTAATTGATGTAGAGATTATATACATACACACGAAATCGCATGATTTATTTTTGTTTCTATATTATATAGATACATCTACAAGCTGGCTGTAGCTATTTTTATCCGTTTCGACACTTGTCCATGGATGCTTTAGTATGTCGTCATCATTGACGTGAACCTATATAAATTGATTCGTTGTCCATACAAATAATTTTATATAATACTTTATACTATAATCACTGTTTACGTGTTTCTACAATAAAACCTTTATTACTCTGCCCTCTCTGCCTTCGGGAGAACTGTAGTGATCGGTAGATCGTTGATTCGCCATTCGTAAATAATTGAGCTGTTGCTCGAATTTTTTTTTGGCTCAATCATTGTTTAAGTGGTTATTTTCATTTATTGAAATTTAACGAAAGTTTTTGGCGGAGAAAATGGACCATTTAATGCAGGTTAGGTTATGCAATGCAAAAAAATGTAGCGACAAGCTATATTTATCGATTTTTTTTAATCAAGCTCAGATCGTTTGAGGACTACCTTCTTTCCACCTACCCCTTTAATCAAAAGGATGCTTTAGGACTACCTTCTTTCTTTTTATCCCGTCATTACTACCATTGTATAAGCTGAAGCACTATGTCTTTCTTCTGTTTCTGCCAAGACCGGGTCACGAAAAAGAACGTTTATAATAGTTGATGGGATAGAATGATATGAATCTTTCTTCTATTTCTGCGCGGACCATGGCATGACAAAGAACCTTTATCATAGTTTCTGATAGAATGATACTTGAAATCATAGGCTGCTACTACTATCAATCACAGGTGCCCAAATATCACCATAAAATTCTTCGAAGATCCACCAGTCTAGATTAACACATACTACAGACTAGAGAGACAATTGCTCCCTATATAATCTTATTAGCATGTTGCAGCTTTACCTGGCGGGGTGCGGAGCTTGCATGATATATTATGGAGATGGAGTGACGAAGCACGTGGCTCTCGTTCTACGGTCCACAATCGAGCTCATCTAGTCGTTATGTTTACAAAACACTTTTATGAAGAACATTTTGATTCATTATGTTTACAAAGGACTTTCGTTATGTTTACAAAACACTTTTGATGAAGAAAGTTTTGATTCTTTATGTTTACAAAGCACTTTGATGAAGAAAGCTACGAAGAGCCCCAAACGTTTTGTTATGGGTTACTCACATGTGCTTTCTAATTCCATATATATGCACCATCACCCAGATATGCACCCTCTCATGTTGTGTGTGTCCAACTCAGTTTATGTGTGTGGGCGAGTGCTATCGTTATTTCTTTTAAATAACTAATCCCCTTACCATGGTGGTGGAACTAACTTCTATGGGAGAGTTTAGGGTCATGGCAAATTCATATGCAATGTTATCATCATTATATCCCTTCAACAGTTCAAAGAATCCTAGCCATTGATGTCTTCTAAAAATGTCTAACACGGGAGGGTGGATATGGATTCTTTTAGTGTCGGGCTCCCTTCTATTAAATCCTCCTCCCATCTCTTTTCTAAGTTTTCAACTAAGTGAAGGAGAGATGCTTCCTGAAATACCTTTTATGTGTAATTTAGTGGTAGTAAAGGGTTGAAATCCCTAGTTGTTGATAATTGCCTATATTTCCTCAAATTTATAGCCAGAAACGTTCTTTCATTTCACAATTTCACTAATATTTCCTCTAGAATTTAGAGTGCACAAGCATACAATTTATGGATAGATGAATGAGTAGGTGCACTTAATATTTACCACATGGCCTGGGATAAAGATAATAAATTGGAGACCAATTCGACCCTTGGTAGCATTCCTTCACCCTTTTATTCTTCCTGTAGCAGTCGCTCGGACTTCCTGTAGCATTTGTAGGCTTCCAATAACTTTGTCCTATAGAAGTGGCAGAGAAGGCTTCGAATCTCCTCGATGTCACCCTAAGCTTTTCCTCACCTTTTCTACTTTTGAAATGAGCGTAAATGCAAGACAATTCGAGCTAATATGCAATTTTTGGCTTTGGCTTGGAGCGCTATGATGACCTTGCAGATACACGAGGTTTCATCTTTTTGACCATTGTCCCCATTTGGAGTAATCATTCCCTCATCCCTCGTAATCAACACCCACTCTCTATCATCCTAACTTGAATAATGCGACAACTCCATATTGCATGAGTGTTAACCCTCACTTTTTGTATATTGATCAAGGGTGGCCAAGTTAATTCGCCACCTCCAGCTTATTAAAATACCTCCTCTCGGCACTTACACATTTTTCATTATTTCCACAAGGAGGAGATGAGAGTTTTCCATACCTATGCCTACCTCGTGATCGACTAATGCAGGGATGTGCATGCTCGAGCTGGACATTTTTATTGCCCTCAATGGAGTTGACTTGTTGTGTTCTTTTCTTTCTTGTGTATATCTTCTTTCCTCTTTATGGTATTTGATTGTTATTACTATGTGTGCGGGTACCTTGTTGATGTCCAAGTTGTTGCTGCTGGTGGAGAGGTTTGTTAGGAGTGGTATGACTACTGCAAAGTGCCTCATGAGTTTGTATCATGCCCCCTACTAATGAAACAAATAAGATTATGGATTTCTGTGAGGTTTTCACAGGTTGCTACAAGAAGAGGTTCTCTTCCTATATAAAACATTTTCTTCTCTTCCAGTGTCTTCAAACTTCATGGGGGTCATGGGAAAGGACATAAAGGGTCTGGAGGATGATGCTAGGACTATGGGGGAGTGGTGTAGATTTATGAAAATGGAGAGGATGTTCTCTATGTGTTTCTCTAGAAATTCTTACAGAGTAAGGCAAAGTAGAGGGATTTTAATGAAAAATATAACTTTCTCGTGAAGTAGGATGGACGAGTGATGGATAGATGGTGGACCATGGTCAAGGAACCTTATTTATCCTTGGAAAGGTCATTCTTGGTGGTCATCTCATTAGGATTTCCCTCTTGTAGTTTTTCACAGCCCTCTTGTAGCACTACAGGACCTTCCTAGAGCAATTACAGGTCCTTCTATAGCAATACAGAGAGGGGGTGACATTTTGATTTTGAGCTAATGGGATGGTGGGGAGTGTGAGCACATGCGTTTGGATGGTGGATATGAAGTGGATGGAGGGAGGAGTTGAGAGAACCTTGAGGATGATGGCCCTGTAGCTATGGAATCTGTCATTGTCTTCAAACCTTCAAAATGACAAAAAAAATAACATATATGCTATGGATCTATGTCTTGGACATTTTCCTTTGCTTTATTCCTTCTCTTTTATTTTATTCTTTTTTTAGACACATAGGCTTCCTTAGGAGAGGTTTTAAACCTATATGTCTGCCTTGGGCGCATCAAGAGAGGTTTTCACCGAGGGATATTTATTTTTTCTTCTTTTTCTTTACTCGCACACTTCCTCAGAGAGGTTTTCAACTGAAGAGTTGGACTCAAATGCCTCAAAAAGGTTTTCATGCAGCCCTTTTATTATTTTTCTTTTTTCAAGACAATATCTAGAAATGCTGTGGGCTAGAAGCTTACACTTCCAATCACATTGGCCTCTCTACTAATGGCACCGATGAATTCCTACTTAGACATAGGTTTTTTGTATACCTTCAACCTGTAGCCCTTGAAAAACGGTTTCCTTGATATGCATAGCATGCTAAACCTTCCTCTGCAATTATATAACTTTAGTGTGTAGGAAGGCATACATTCTGAACTCATCCAAATCATTCAAATAGAGCAGCCTCTCTTGTTATGCTTTGGTGACATCTAAGTCCAATTGGATTGCTATTCTCAAAGTATTATACTCAAACTCAATAGAGAGTAGAGATTTCTTTCCATAAACAAGATCATATGGAGTAAAACTAGTAGTTATTTTCCAAATTGTGTTATAGACCCAAGTGGCCTCCACTAACCTATCTACCTAATCCCTACAGCTGCTGCTCACAACCTTGGTGAGGATGATCTCCAATTCCCTATTTGTAACCTCAACTTGTCCATTTGCCTTAGGGTGATAGGCAATATATTTTCTGTGTTTGATATGATGCTTCCTTAATCGATTCTTGATCGGATGTGATGTGAGTTGAGCTCCCTGATCGGTGACTATCTCTCTGGGGTACCCAAATTTGTAGAAGACATTATTACTTAAGAACTGAACCACTTTCTCCTTTGGTAATTCCATGATAGGCTTTGTCTTAGCCCACTTTGTCAAATAATCAGTGCACACAATGATGTATTTTTTCTTCCCTAATGGTAGATCTATTGGAATAATGAAATCCATGCCTCAATTATCAAAAGCCTCCAAGGCCACCTGGGGTTGTAGGGTAATTTCATCCTTGGGTGTGGGTTTTCCCATCCTATGGAACTAATAACATATGTTGGTATACCTTCTTGCATCTTGGTGGAGAGTGGGCCAATAATAGCCTACTTGTAGAGCTTTAAAAGTTGTTCTCTTGGAAACTAAATGACCTCCACATGGCCCATCATGATAGGCTGAAAGGATGTCAGAGAATTCCTCTTCCCTAACACATCTTCTTAAGATCTGATTTGGTCCTGGCTTGAAGATATTTTCTCCAATTCAAGTGAAAGGGGCACTCTTCCTTAGGGGCACTCTTCCTTACAATTTTTCTCTTCTCCCTAGATG
Source organism: Pinus tabuliformis (assembly GCA_031772625.1). Classification (NCBI taxonomy): domain Eukaryota; kingdom Viridiplantae; phylum Streptophyta; class Pinopsida; order Pinales; family Pinaceae; genus Pinus; species Pinus tabuliformis. The sequence continues at coordinate 945,547,037 of CM062806.1, forward strand.
ACATATTTAGAGGAAATCTTGTAGCAACTATGTAGTTGGCTATGTCAGCTGATCATCAACCATCCCTTCATCACCTATAGGCAAAGTAAGTATAGACATAAAATTTTCAACTACATTTTCTTTTCCTGGCATGTCAATGATATTTAAATCAATTTTTTGTAACAATAGCAACCATCTAATGATCCTAGCATTCACATTCGACTTATTCATCAATTATTTGATAGCTGCATGGTCAGTATGCACAAAAGTTTCGTATCCAGTGATGTAGTGTTTGAATTTGTTCACGGAGTGGACAACAGTTAGGAGGTATTTCTCAGCTACAGTTCAGTTCAATTCAGCCTTAGAAATTTTTTTACTAATGAGGTAAATGGAATAAGGTAACTTACCATCTATTTTTCCTAAGGATGCCCCCACATATTTGTTGAATGCATCAACATGGATATGGAAAGGCGGAGCCCAATATGGGCCCCTAAGTATGGGTGCAGTGATTAATTTCTCTTTCAAGATCTTAAGGGCCTCTTGCAAGATATCAGTTGAGTAGAATTTTGAGTTATTAGCTAGAAATCCAAACAATGCTGAGGCCACTTTGCTAAATTCCTTGATAAACCTCCTATAGTATCCAGCTAAGCCCAAGAAACTCCTAACATACCTCTGCTTTTGAGGAGAATGGACCATTTTTATGACGGAAAGTTTTTTCGGGTCCACTTTTATTCCCTCTTGAGATATTGAATGGCCAAGGATATTCCCTACATTCATTAAGAATTCACAATTCTAAAGACTAAGCAAGAGGTTCATTTCAATGCAATTCTTAAGGAATTTCCCCAACTTAAAGAGATCCTCTAGGAAGTCACACCCATAGGGAGTGAAATCATCCATGTAGATCTCTATAGAGTCATGAACCAGCTCAACAAATATGCTCAGAACTTCCCTTTGAAAAGTGCCAGGGGCATTACATAAACCGAAATGAAGGGCCTTATAAGAAAAGGTACCCCAAGGACATGTGAATGTAGTTTTGTCTTGATCCTCAGGGTTGATCTGGATCTGATTGTAACCACTGAATCCATCTAGGAAAGAGAAGAACTTCTTCCCTACAAAACCATCTAAAACTTGATCAATGAAAGGTAAAGGGAAATGGTCTTTATTGGTGGCTTTGTTGAGCTCCCTGTAATCCACACATATCCTTCAGTTCTGATTCTTCTTTGGGACCAAAAGTAGAGGGCACACCCACTCATTATCTGTGATGGGGTATTTGAACCCTACATCTAACAACTTTTGCAACTCTTCCTTTACTATGTCCTTGAGGGCTGGTTTCATTATCCTTTGAATTTTGTGCATAGGTTTGCATCCCTCCTTGATGTAAATGTGATTAGTATCGAAGGATGCACCCCCTTCATTTATTTATATTTCCAAGCAAAATCATCTAAGTTCTCTCCCAACATTTTTCACAACTTCTCTTCTTGTTTGGTTGAGAGAGATGGGTTAATCTTCAAGGTGATAGATGGACCAAATTATACAACTTTTAAATGTGCACGACTTGGGTCAGCTAAGCATAATTCAGCCCCAAGGATTACCTCATATTCCTTTACAAGATCAATAAGAGTCATTGTATTGGGGGTTGGTTCTAGAGGATCTAGTCAATGAGGTCATCTTCATCAAGTTCCCCCCTCTTATAACAAAATCTAGGGTACATATTGGATGGGATGTTGTATGATACACTTCATCTCCCTCCTCCTCTTCTAACAATAGGGGTAAGTCATTCTCAATGGATAGCTGAGCAGGAGGGTACAATACCAATTGTTTGGAAAAATGTCCATCCTTAATGGTCATGTTCCCGACCCTGCAATTTATGTAAGCATCAACAGTGGCTAACAATGGCCTTCCTAGGATGAGAAGATAACAATTGAATTTTTTTTGGGGCAAGAGAACCAAGAATTTGGTAGGATACTCCCAGGAGTCAACAAATACCATTACATCCTCAAAAACTCCCTTAGGAGCTATTGTGAATCTATCTACATGTTGCAACATTGTAGTGGTATTTCTCAAGGATCCTTGGAGGTTTAGTTTTAGAATGGTTTATTTAGTCATTAAATTTATGGTAGCCCCAAGATCATCCCGGGTGTGAGGGGCAATGATGCCATTAATGTGCACATTTACCACTGGACTTCGAGGGTTTCGATATTTTGGACAAATCACTCTCCCCAGCATCAAATTAGATAACTGAACAATAACATTTATGGTGGGGTTGTCTCTTTTTATCCTCCCAGGGTGTTTGAAACATTACTCTTTGATAATCTTATTGTAGATGGGAACATCCTTAATAGCTTGGAGGAGGGGTATTTTAACACACAGATTCTTAAATTCTCCTAGAAGTTCAGTCTCTTTTGGGGTGTGTTGGTTAGAATGGATCAATATCTCAGGAAAAGGAGCTGGATGTACTTGAGGGATACTCTCTTCCTTTTCCTCTTCAAGCTCCTCAGGTGGAGATGGATGTTGGTTATCTGGGAGCACTCTTCCAAACATGAGGTTGATTTCTTCAATCTCGACAACATAGGCAGGGTAACATGTCTCTCCATTATAGACCTATTGTGCTTGCTTGTTATTCAGGTTTAGATTGGGTTGAGAAGGCATCTGATGTTTCTTGGGTGGAGCAAGATGAGTGAGTTGTGGTTGAGATGGAGGTGGAGGTAGTAAAATGGGAGTTTGGTTGAGTTGAGGCCTCCACCCTTGTGAAGGGTTATTCCACTGAGGATGTGGAGAAGCATATGGATGAAATGGTTGATTGATAAGTTAGGGAGGATATTTAGGTGCATAAGGCCAAGAAGGAGGTGTGGACCATGATGGATAAGTGGAAAAGTACCAAGGTGGAAAGGGTGAATTCTGGTTAGGATGGTACTAAGAGTAGGATGCACCTTGCATGCCCTGTTGGTATGACCAAGGTCCTTGAGGCCACCTTTGATTGATAAAATAGAGTTGCTCAGCCCCACCTTCTGCCCTTTGGTATACAAATTTTAATCTAAAGAAAGAAGGATATTTATCTCTGGCACAGTTTTCCTTACAGACTAAGCAGACCTCTATGACATTTAAGGACATTCATTTTTGGGGTGCCTTCTAGTGAATGTAAGGAAAAAAAAAAACTAAGGTCCTCTCTACTTCCTCTTGTCTGCTCTTGATCTGCATGGTACCAATTTGCAACGAAAATGTATGCAACATTTCACTTTTAAAGTCCTCCAAATTGTTTCTAGTCTCATTCTTTATGAATGTTGTGGAGGGATAGGAACTAACCAAAGCTTGAATAACCCTACCCTTATTCCTAGCATCTCTAGAGTGTTTATTGAACATTATTTTGATGTCTTCATAGGATAACTGATAGATGTCTCCCCTAGACAACATGTTGAGGGTTTCCAACATATCCTCCCTGATCCCTCAAAAAAGAACTAACTTGAGTGATTCGGGATCAAGGGTGCATCTGGTCCTCCCATAATTGAGCCAGAATCTCTCGTCATAGTCCTCTAGGGATTCATCAGGTCTAGGAGTTATTCTAAATATTTCTTCTTTGGTTTCTTTGGAGCTATAGTAGTCCCTATACTTGTTGTTAAAGGCTTATTTCATTTGATTCCATGTAGTGATGGTATCCTCAAGAAAACCCATAAACCAGTGCAAGGCTACATCCTTAAGGGTAGATGGGAATAATTTCAGTTTCTGGTCACAATAGGTATAGTCATAGGTCCTACAAAAAACAACAACCTCAAACATAAAGGTATGAGGGTCATGAGAGGTAAATCCATGGAAGTGAGGAAGGGTAGTAGGGCTTATATTCTTCATTATAGCCTCTCCATTAGTATCTATGATAGGGAAAATCTCCTCATTCCTATTTTCAACCATGTTTTAGGTAGGTTAAATGGGTTCTTCTTCTTCCCCAATAGGTTCTTCAAAAATCTCAGGTTTTTTACCTAAGGGGTCTTCTAACTCCCCTGTAGTTAGAGAGGGAAGCTGATAGTCACTGAAGAAGAGTGAAGGTTGATTGTTTGGGGGCGTGGTGGTGTTTGGTAAGAATTTTCCTTGAGTATCTCTATTCCTACAAGGCATAAACTAATATATATATATATCTATATCTATATATATATATATATCTATATCTATATATATATATATATATATATATATATATATATATATATAATTTTATTTTATTAATTTATTTATTTATTTTTTTCAGAACTGAATGCAAAAAATAAAACAATACTTAAGCATAAATAACATCTACCTAGACATCTCCTCGACAATGGCACCAAAAAACTGTGAGCCCTGGTATTGCACCAAGAGTTTTGAAAATCCTAGGGGCTCCTCAACTCTATTTATGAACCTAGGGTTTGTACAAACTTTGAGGTGACAATGCTATATACACAGTAGATGGAATTATACTCATGCCACCCTCAACTAAGCTATTTAATCATTAGGGCTCCAAGGCCATTATTTCACTAAATTAGGGGGAAATTAACTACTGAAAGTGAAATTCAAAAGCTACTCTAATGTAGATAAGGTAAATGATTTTCAAATCTAACTTGTAGATTCTACCAACTTGTAAATGCTACTGAATCAATTCATGAAAGAAAATAAGAGTTATGCTACTTGTAGAAAGGAAACTACACTAATTGCAATCAATCATCTAGCTATCAAATTTACTTGCAAACAGGAAATTATTCTACCCACTCAGCTCAAAGTTCATGCATCATCTATCTATTTCACAGTTGCACATAAAGTAATGTTCTACATGTGCCATAAATAAAGGTCAAAGGTTTTGGAGTGAACTTTGAGGTCGATGACACTGCATCTATGAAGACCTAGGTCTTCCTTCATGGTGCCCCCCCTGCAACTTCCCTTGGATCGTCAGGGTGTTCAGCCGCCTGGGCTCTCCCTTACCTCTCCTTCTTCCATGGAGGAGTCGGATGATGGCCCTGAGGTACCATCCTTTTGCGATATGGTCATAGGTCAACTGACAAAGCATGATTCTTTCTTCACTAAGTTGGCTTCATGCACAACCTTTCACTCCTCTAGAACGAGCCCTGAAGCCAGGGAAAAATGACAAGAGAAAGGGAAAAACGTTGTGGCTCAAAATACCAAAGGCACTACCTCTGCAAATACTTCATCTATTGAAGTAGACACCACAGAGGGCTAGCTACAAAAGGAAATAACAAAACCAAGAAGCAACCGCAACCCAAAGCCAAAAAAATCATGGAATTGGAAATCCAAGGCCCGGGGTAGCTGTTTATAGAGACAATATGTAAGGACATGAAGTAATTTGAAAATTCATGGGCATCTGGCTCACAGAGAAAGCACTAAACTAGTGGATACAAGCAAAATGGAAACTAAAGGGAGAAATCAGACTCCAACTAGGTTCAAAGGGGTTCTTTACAGACATTTTTGATCTCTTAGAAGAGAGAGGAAAGATATTTGAGGGAGGACCCTACTTCTTCAACTCTGAAGGTCTGTATATGAGATTCTAGAAAGAAAACCTCACTCCTGAGAAAGAGAACTTAACTAGAGTCTCGATTTGGGTTTGCCTCTATTCTTTGCCAACTGGTTATTGGGCCCCTTCTATCCCTAAAGGCATTGGAGACAAATTAGGTGAATACATACAAATTTCCAAGGACACATGAAGCAGACGTTATGTTTCTTATGCCAGAATATTTGTTTACATTGATGTCTCTGGAGCCCTTCTGGAACCCATAAAAATGATATTCAGGGATGAAGTCTACCTCCAGAGCAATGACTATGAACACATCCCATTTTGGTGTATAAAATTCCATGAGCATGGACACCTCTTTAGTGATTGTACACAAAATAAAATGCCTCAAAATAGTGAGCAAGTGAGCAAGAAAAAGGATGAACAGGGTTTCACGATAATAAACACAAGGAATAAAAATAACAAGAAAACTAATACAAAGAAAGAACAACACCAGACAGCTAGCCTAGACCAATTTGAGGCTCTGGATATTTTGCAAGGACAACCAATCTCGAATAACTCAATTGATGAGGAGGCCAAAGAGGATAAGAAAATAGCATCAAACCAGAGGCAAGAGGATCACTATCTGGATCACAACAACAAGAAAGATGAGAATTCAATGGAAGACATAGAAATGGAACAAGTACTAGTGGAATCAACCCTAGAGGAAAATGCAGCAATAGAAGAGGCATTGAAAGGAATCGACCTCTTATCGATAACAGAGGAATGGAAGAAAAACAGACTAGCTGTAATTCCAAAAGACCAAATCCAAAAAAATGAAAGAGCCTACCTCCTTCAAGAGGAACTAAAGCAAAGCTCAAGTCATTCACCACCTAAAAACAACGCAGTCAAAGGCATTATGGAAAACATAACAACTGGAAAATATAGCCCAAAAGGCCTAAGTCAAAAAAGAGGGAGGAAAAAAACCAGTTAGCTTCTTCAGGAACTTGGTTCCACACTCATCAATGAAGGAAAGGTAAAAGCCCTAGTCCTAACTCCCACTCTTTACTAATGAATTGCATCTCTTGGAATATTATAGGACTTAATGGTCCCGGAAAATAAATAATCTAAAAAATAGACTCTTAGTTGATTAACCAGATTTTAATTCAAGAAACCAAACATGACATAGCTCACCTCACTCTCCTACAAAAAAATTGTTTCGAGTAATACAGCTGTTACATAGTGAAATTAGCCATCAGATTAGCAGGGGGGATAATGACCATGTGGAAAATATCTCAGTATGATCTCACATCCTCTGTTGGCACAAAACACTCCATAACCATTATTTTGAAAATCATTGGTACCAACGAAAGCATCTACATTACCAATATCTATGCTCCCCACAGAGTGGTGGAATAATGAAGATGTTGCAGAGCATATCTAAACTCAAGGAATCCATCCACCTACCTTTTAAAATTATTCCAGGGGACTTGAACATGGTGATAAATCTCAGGGGAAAAAAGGGATGCATAAGAAAAGTTAATAAGGACTCTAAAGCCTTTCAGTCCACCATTGAAGGCCTCAGTCTAATTGATATCCCTACGAATAATGGAACTTTCACTTGGAATAACAGACGAGATGGAGACAGACAAATTTCTTCTAGGCTTGATCGATTCCTCCTCTGAGAAGAGATCTATCTCACCTCTTGGTAAACGGAGGTAAGAATTATACCATAATCAGGATTCGACCATTGGTCGATATCCTGAAGATTCACACCTCCCAAGGCCCAAAGAATAGACCATTCAAATTTGAATCCTTTTGGTGGGAGAACCTGGATTTCAAGGAAAAAAATGAAAGAATAGTGGAGTAAACGAATGCCACAAACCGGAAATAAGATGTATAAATTCCAACAAAAAATTAAATCCATAAAAAATGAGATCAAACAATGGAACAAGGAAACTTTTGGCAACATATTCATTGACAAAAGGAACCTAGAACTTAAAATGGAATCCTCTAGCAACAAATCATTAACGAGGGAATCATAGAACATAGGAAACACGAAAAGCCCAATCTTCAAAAAGGATGTGGGGAAAGGGTATCTCAAGAAGAGAAACTTTGGAATCAAAAATCTTGAATTAACTGGATAAAGTCTAGGGAAAGGAACTGAGCTTTCTTCCATCGATTCATGATACAACGTAGAAGACACAACAGAGTATTAGCCCTCAAAAATAGAGAAGGAAATCTTATACAATCTCATGAGGACATGGAAGATGAACTAAATCAATACCTCAACACTCTCCTCTTAGAGCCTAGGAATGATCAAGTAAGGGACTTTCAAAATATAACTCGCAACATCCAAGAGATCGTCACTGAGGACCACAATAAATTTTTTATGAGGAAAGTCTTAATGCAAGAGGTGGGAGGAAGTTGTCATGACTATTCCCACTGGTAAAGCACCTTCTCTGGATGGGTTCACCATAGACTTCTACAAAGCATGATGGCCTATGTTAAAAAATGAGGCCCATGCCCTAGTGGAGGAGTCTAGAATTCAAAAGTCAGTTCTAAAAGCTCTTAATGTCACCTTTCTCACCTTAGTCCCCAAAGTTGATTGCGCTAACTCCCTAGACAAGTTTATCCTATAGCCCTCTGTAATGTCATTTACAAGATCATCTCAAAATATTTGGCTAACAAAATAAAAACCATCCTGCCTCTCTTGATCTCCCAACACCAAACTGGTTATGTGGAATGGATCAAAATTATGGATAGCATCATCCTTTCCCATGAATTAATCTACTCTCTCAAATTTCAAAGAATCCTGGAATGATGATGCAATTGGACATGTCTAAATATTTTGATAAAATCAATTGGGAGTACATGAAAAAGGTCCTTGCAACTTTTGGCTTTCACAAAGATTGCATAAAATGGATTATGGAGATGGTCTCAAGGGCTTTCTTCTCGATTCTTCTGAACATATCCCCATCTCAACCCTTCAACTCATCTAGAGGCATCCGTCGGGGAGATCCTATTTCGTCCTTTATTTTTGTCATTGTGGCAGAGGGCCTCAGCAAATCCATCACAACTACCTCTTCCACCAATGCCCTTTCTGACCTCAAGCTTTATACCTCTACTCCCCCCTCCACTCATCAACAATTCATTGATGATACCTTGTAAATGGGCCTCCCCACAATCAAAGAAGCGTTATCCTTTAAAGCCATTCTCTAAGGTTTCTCTACCACCTATCGCACCTCAATAAACCAAGAAAAGTCCAAATCATTCTTCTTTAGCACCCCTCTCTCTATCCAAAGGAATATCGCTAGAATCATGGAATTTCAAAGATGCAAACTCCCCTAAAAATACCTTGGTCTCTGTCTCACTAACAATCCCCTGGCTCACTCTACATGGGAAGCTATTATCACCAAAATTAAAAAAAATACTTTCCAATTGGACATTCAGATCTCTAAATCTGGTTTGTAGATTCATTTTAGTCAAATCTGTGTTACATTCAATACCCCGTTATTTGTACTTGGCCTTCGTAGCCCCCAAATCCATCTCCAACACTCTCAAAAATATACAAAGAAATTTCTTGTGGAGAGTCTCGGAAAATAAGTAGAAGTGGGCATTGGTGGCTTGGGATGAATAGTGTAAACTAAAAAAAGCATGTGGTCTTAGATTGAGGGACCCTGAGCTCTTAGGGAAAGGCCTGGGAGCCAAAACTTTGTGGCGATGGATAGTAAACCCAAACTCCCCCTGGGGCATTCTCTAGAAAGAGAAATATGTTCCTACCAAGTCACATGAACATCTCATTAGGCTCAATGGTACCATTAAGGGTTCTACCATATGGAACTAGTCTTGGGACAACAGAGCAATCATCCACAATCACGGTTTTTGGGAGGTGGGAAATGGGGACAAAACTCTCTTTTGGGAAGATTCCTGGCAACAAAGGTCAGAACTTGTAAAGGATCAATTCAGACAAATAAGGATTGACATGTAAAACAAGGGAAAAATCAACGTGAATCAATACTGGAAACCAAGCAATGACAGTGACAAGTTAAGGGAATGGTTAGATGAAAAATATTAGGAAACCCAAAATAACCCCCTGGAGTGGCAGGATCTCTCGAGCGAACTCCTGAAAAGACAAATTCAATTCGAAACCACTGAGGACAAGATAATATGGGGGAAGAATTTGGTCGGGCACTTTAACTTAAAGGAAGCTTACAGCTACATCGCACTCCATGACCAACATCAACCAGAGAAAAAATGGAAAACTCTATGGGAAAGGAAACACTGGCCAAATATCACCTTTTTTCTTGCTCACCATGCACAAAAATATTCCTACCTGGAACAATTTAAGGAAAAAAGGATTCATTGACCCCTCTAGATGCAATCTTTGTGAGAAAAAGGAAGAAACAACAAACCATTTTATGAACGAGTGCCCCTTCACAAACAAGGTGTGGAATTGGGTGTATCTAGTTTTCAAGGTTCAGATTGAGACATCTCCTAAATCCTCAATACCATTGAAAATTGGAGATCCTCCCTTCCCCTAACCCTCTGGTGAATAGAGCCTAGAACCTTACACTAGGTATCATTTGTTGGGCGCTATAGAAGGAGAGGAATGCTAGAATTTTTTAGAGGAATCTACCAACAGGAAGAAGTCGTTATTTCAATAGTCATGCAAACAATCTGGGAAATGGTGGCTTATTCCACTCTTCAATGCCCCAACAAACCTCCAAGTAGTTTGAAATTACACATTCTCACCTTCCTATATCTTCATCTCACCCACTTCTCCAATGCGTCAAACATTTTGAGAAATTTGGGAATTGCAGTCCATTGGTCTCCCTCGGAGATTGGCACTATCAAGCTCAACTATGACAGGGTAGCGAAAGGTTATTTGGGAAAAGATAGCTTTGAGGGGTTCTTCCAAAACTCACATTGGGAAATCGTTTGGATTTATGAGGAAAATCTTGAAAAACCTACCAACAATGCAATGAAACTACAGGCTTTAGAGTACGGGCTAGCCATTACTAAACTCCACAATTGGGGACCCCTCATTATCAAAGGTTCTCGACCCTGGCATCTCAGGCCAGCTAAAAACTACAACAGTGCTTGGAAGCTACCAAGGTGTCAGACAACTAGCGGCTAAACAAAATCTTCCAAAGAATAAAAAGAAATATCAAGAGAATGAGCGGGCTTCACTTTCAAGCTGTCAGATGTGACGAGAAGGGTCTGGCTAACAGGTTGGAAAATGAATGCACGATGGGAAACTATCATATGTGTTCGATGGACTAGAATGACCTGATGCACGACAGACTATGTCAAAAATGTGAAACCATAAATGAAAAGGACAACCAGAATAATAGGCATTAATAGTTTTGAGATCTCTAGTTTCATCAATGATGAAATCAGTCGTTCAGACAAAAGTAGTACTAAGGGAAACCTGCCTCGTGCCACAATCCCAATGATAGCCATGCTAAAGGAGCTATCCATTGCTATGTAGCCCCTCAGGACATTGTCCATCATTCCTATCAACCTCGTTTGGTAACGCCTCCCTCACCCATCTCTTGTACTTCACACGATTTTCATTCATTCCTTGCCTCTGATCATCTTGCCCCTGGAGGTCCTCTCGCCCTATGTATACCCCCTCTAACCTGCTCCTCTCCATCACCTTGCCTGCTCTTTCCCCCTATTTTTATTAGTTCTCTTCTGCTATCAGCCTGTTGACCTCCCCTCCCACTTTCATGGCGCCTAAGCACAGTTCAAGCCTAGCTCCCAGTCAAGGCTATAGACGTGGCTATCACTCCTCTCGTTAGAACAAATTGGGCTCTCTACCCATCACTAGAGCTGAATCCTCTACTAGGAGAGATGCCTTGAATTATTCCATAGCAATTAACCTTGAGACATAGGATATAATTGCGAACCTGGAAGCCTTGGCAAGAGTTATTAGACGAGTGGTGTCCTCATAAGAATTAGCAGAGGAATTTACGTGGATCCCTGACCCATCTCTCGCCACGGACAGGGAAAACCTATACGCAAGCACTATTGACCTCTCATGGTAGATGAAAACGCCCCTCGGCCTAGCAATGCAGGAGCAGGCTGAACTTTCAAAGGTGGTGGAAGAGAAAATAGACAAGCTCACACACAAATTTGTCTTGTATGTGGAATCAATCCACCATTGTCACTTCGTCACTAGATATTCTCCTCATTATACTATGCTGAAGAAATGGGCTACCATGGGGATCTGCTCGGCTGGAGAAGACTCCCCTAGTGTCAAAACAAAAGTTGTTGGCCCCTCATCCAGTTATCCAATGACCACTACTACGTAGGAAGGAAGAACCCAAGAGTTGCCTATCAGCCTGGCTGATGACCTTGAAGAAGAAAATCATTAATGTTCAAGGCAGACTCCTTTTTTTGACTTTTACTCTCTCAAGCTTTTTGGGAGCAGGAATTGCGGTTAAGAAATCTCCTTTCAACACTTAATTTGTTAACCCGAGGTTTCATGCACTTCAAGGCATAGCACAAGAAATGCAAAGAAATGATATGAACGTTCTCTAATTGTATTCCTACTTCTTAACCACAAATGTATAGAATCGAAAAGAATGATGATCAAGAGACAATTGATACTCAAGGAAATTCTGGTGCTGGAATAAATGAAAAGTACTTTTGCATAAACTGAAATAGATTCCTAATTGATTGTGAACAATCTTAACTAAAGAAATGACCCTTTATATTTACCTTCAATGAGACAGTGTGATAAATAAGTTATTTAGTGTATCTGTCTTCTTGAAATATATTCTTGCATGCACTAAACTATTATTCTTGTACTACAACAATGTTCATTTACGAGAACGTTGTGCCTGCACTGGAATGTGGTTTAGATATTGGAAGGATGTTTTGTACTTGTACTGAAGTTCTGACCTTCATGCAGGAGTTCTAAGTCTCTCGTTTAGAACACTCTGATCCTATATCAGATCTGAGGTTCCTGCACCAGATAATCAATATTTCTGCATTTGATTTCTAGATTACTTTCAAAAGAAATAAAAAGCACATCAAGTGAAATAAAGTGAAAAGAAAACATATTTCGAAAGTAAATTCTTACAAGTAGAAAGATACTTAAACCAAACTTAGATTCTGAACAGGAAATGATTTTCAAAAGCGTTAAAGTAAATATTTCTTTTTAATGGAAAACTCTTGTATGTGATTATGGAAATCATCTAGTTGTGTAGATCATACTTTTCCTGTGATAGTTGTGCATGTAATTTAGATCTAATTTTTAATGCTTTAACTTAGAGGGTTCATTCAATAATTAATCATGAAATTTAATCCTTTCTTCGAAAGTGTTTAGTGCACGCACAAAACTGTAAGTTACTACAACGTTTGTGCCATATGAAGCATAATTAAATCTTAAGTGAAATCTCAGATATTAATGATGCCCTTAGTTTTAGAAACAAACATCAATATTGCATGAAGGAATAAAAGGAATTTTGCAAAAATAAAGGAATAAAAGACTTTGTGAATGATCTAGGTCTAGGTGTGACAAAGGACCCTTCCAAGACCTTTTACTTCTGTGATGTGTTAAATTGCATTTTTAAAAGAACATAAATGAATACATATGCATGTTGTAGAGAAGAGGAACATGACAATCATCAGCACATGAAAACATAAGCCATTGATAACAGAGTTCATCCAGGAGGGACTACGTCTACGGGCCCTGGTGTCAAGATGGTGTAGGCCACTGCATTAAGTGTTGTCAATAGTGGTGATGTACATAAGAGGTGACATCGCTATCATACAAGGAAAATGCCCTCATGCAGGAGTGCGTCCAAGAGATTTTCCGCTACAGGAACTTTCAATCGAAAAGGACTCCTATCAATATGACACAAACGCATGCGTGACGAGCATCCCACCAACATGGCATAAAAGGGATCTCAATGGAAACATACATGATGACAACATGAGTATCCCATCAACATACAACAAAGGGATCTCAAAAAATAACATGATGAATCATGACAACAAGTACATCACACAGATGATTCTGCCTCACATCAAGTAGGAATCATGAAAACAAGTAAGAAACAAGATCCCTTATCAAACATCAAGCAGGGATTTGTGCAGCACAATGCATAGAAAAACAAGTACATGAACACACTGCATATACCTCACATCTTGGGGCCATCTGAAGAAGAGGATGTCAAACTTCTGAAGTTGTTCATGCCATCAATCGCGTTGCGTCAAATCTCATGGAAATCGCTGCTTGCACATGAATGCTGACACCTACATTCCACTTAGAAAAGTGGTTGAAAAATGAAATGAGAAAATGGAAAATCTAAACGCACCATCAAATTTGTTGCGTCGAATAGTGTAAAATCGACTGTCAAACCTTTGAATTCTGAGAAAGTGGAAATCTGGGGCTCAAGGAATCTTTTAGATTCCCCCTAGATTCCTCAAAGATTCCCTCCTTCAGGTCCTTCGCAATTCTGTTGCTTAGATCATGAAAATGACTACGCCATCGAGTTCGTGTAGCTGAGAGGTGTAAGACCGACATAAAGTTTGTCCAATTTGAACATTGCAAAAATTTCACCCTCTTGGAAATTTTTCTCAGTCATGGTTCCACCTGCAATAAATTAATTAAAAATATTGTATCGAATTCCGTGCCCACTCCTGGTTCCTCCATTCTTCCCTGCATCACATGGCTCCATTCCTGTTCCACACCTCTGTTCTGAAATCCATCGTTCGGTCCTTTCTTCCCCCTTTGTGCAAGTATATTCAAGGGTTTATATAGAAATTTCCCAACGGATTTACCAACCCCAGGTTGTTGGCGTGTTGGTAAAGTTAGATGAGTGGTTGAGGAGGGGCCGGGGTTAGTAAATCCCACCCCTCCTTAATATGGAGCTTTATGTTTTGTTTGTTGGCGGAGTAAAGGGAGTCGTTACCATGGTTTGGTAACATTAATTATGTGTGCGTTGTTTTGGTTGGTTCACTCATGGGGCGGTCTAGTGGGGGCTGACCCATGTGGGATGGGTGGGTTCAATCCCCACTGGCCTCCTTATTTTGTATGGCATACGGTTACGGATTGGATTGGCGGGGTTGGTGGCCCGCCACCCCTTTTTTTAACATTTTTTGTTATTTAAAAACAATATGGCAATTTTAAAAATCTGGATTTGACTGAAGGAGATATTTTATCCAGGCAAAAATTTCACCTAGAATCTAACCGGAGTTGACTGGATTCAATTCGCCAGAAAATTCTAATTTGTGTCTTCATTAGTCCTGCCCAGTTAACAAAAGTTAACCTAATTTCACTGTCTCTATCTTCCACATCCGGGCTTGGATTGATGAACTGTTCGCACCACTGTGATCATGATGAAGAGATATTTAACATGAACCTAGTTCAAGCATAATCCAAACATTTTGATTTTTGACCCTTCTTGAGTCCTCGTGGACTTCTGCATGTGTTTGGAGCCACCTAGATCAGCGAAGCCAAACCAATAGAATCAAATTGCAGAATCAGAAATGCACTAGTACAGGTAGCGCGTTTGGATAGATAGCGTGCTTGTACAAATCTTGCATAAATGAAATAAATCATTAAAAAGGAAAGCTTATGTAAATTGGAATCAAATATATCTAAGTCTGAACACCACGGATCTGTAACACAATCACGATAAATGAAATCAAACCTGTAACTTGTGAGAAAGATTAAAGTAAATAACAAATTCATGCTTGCACTCTAAGATAAATTAACACACCTTTACAGAAAGGGAGAACGAGTTGGGTTGGCCGAGCCCTGGCCAACTAGCTCATTTCCCTGTTAAGAAATCAAGAAATGCAGTTGGTCAAAGATTCATCACAATGCAAATAGGAAATGAAACTGCATACTGGTGCATTCCTTTATATTAGTTTCAAAAGAAAAAATACATCTTGGATCTGCAATCCATCCTAGAGAGGCGATACTCCAAAATAACTACAGTCTCTTAACAAAATTTTACCATGGCATCGCTCTCTAATGCCTATCATAATTTTACAATATATAAAAGCCTTCAGGTCTATGGCCATAACAAAATCACAGTGGTAGCTTAACTAAGCTTTTCGGCTATTTACAAAATGCTAATCTAAGGTATCTGACCAAGGTCATGATCTTCAATCTGCTAATTTATCTCCCATTCCAAGCCCAACTCGAAGTCAATTGATCCTTTGACAAAGATACGCGTCAGTTGGTGAGTTGTCATAGGAGTGCAAGAATCCACCAGCTAGTGCATGAATCCTACCTGAACTCGGTCATGCTAACGCAATGATTAATACATTTTCTTATCAAATAGTTTAGGAAAGACAAATATTAGTTGCAAGGATAATTAAAGGTATAAATAAATAAATCAATAATTAAGTCCATGACAAACCATTAAATATGAATATATAAAGAGGGTGCAGGAATGTGCATGATTTTAGAGAAAAGTAAAGGAATGAATATTTTATTGGGTTAAAATAGAGGATTAAATAATGTGTCTAGAGTAGGATAGAGGTTACAAAATAGGACAATTTAGCCTACCAACATCCTCCCATCCCTATTTTGTTGTGTGTCCTCACACAAACTTTACCTGTTGCAAAAAAACCAAAACAAGGGAGCCTTCTCTTAGTCCTATATTTATATGTTGATTCCTACTTTCACTGTCTTCCTCTTCTTTCCTTGAACCTTCTTGAGCCATTTGGTCACCTTTCTGAGATGATCGTAACACTTTCATGCCCAAAATTTCCATATCTTCACTTGGAATTTTTGCTCCTTCATTTCTCCTTCTAGTTCTATATTCTTTTGTTTCTTCACCATCCCTTGTACATTCAAATCCCGGTTTAGTATCTCCAACCCATAGATACGTTGCTTAAGCTCTTCTATTTGATAGATCAAGTGGAGAGTGGGGTCTTCCTTAATGAATTCTTCTTGTGTCGGATTTTTCTCAACAATTGACTCCAAACTAGTGTCAGCATCATCGAGGTTGATGTCACCCTGGTCATCGAGCTCGATATCACCCTTGTCATTATCCTCTTCCATTTTAATATAATGAAGGGTTTCAGTTCCCTGCACTTCAACATCCCTCAGATCCTCCGTCGGGCCGTTATCTGTACTTACAATAGGTGTCAACATCATTTTCCTTTTCTTCACTTTTCCAAGAAACACCGACAAGGTTGTGTTGTCTGCTTGATCAATACCCCCCCTGCTAATCATTGTATGAGCCACAAAATCCTCAAGCATTGTAATGTTGTCCGTGGCTGGTGAAGGAGGTGGGGAGTCATCCGAATTGATTGGGGAAGTCGATTAAATGTGGGCTTCCTTAAAAAATGTATTCCTCTTGACTGAGCTTCGGGTCCTCCTTTTTGATGTAGATGTGGTTTCAAAAATGAGCTCTCGCTCCTCTTCTTGCATTAAGTATTTTCTATCTTTAGTCTTGGTAGGCCGTGGTGTTAGGGTTTCCGGCATCCCCTTCTTTCTTTCACTCTTCTTGACAGAGGATTTCCCTGCACCTCATTTCTGTAGCTTGTTCAAAAATGCTTCCCAAGTCATATTCCTTACCTCCAATTCCCACTTAACTAAAATTGTAATCAACCTATGATGATATAATTTGCATGCAACTTGGCTCGCTCTACTTTTCTGCACTCCTTTTGACATTTTCTTCAAACTTCTTTACAGAAAATAAGGGAAATTGATAAGTTTACCTGACTCAAAATGTAACAAAAACTGAATATGATATAAGAAGGACAATGAGTAGTGACCCTCACAAGTGAAGAACTTTGTAGTATGTATAGCAGGTCTTTCCATTTTCCTTCCATGGCAGTGCGTGGCAATCCTTTCTTCCAATTCACTTTTTGTTTCTTGTCGACCACAAACCAACACCACTTTTTCTTCTCAATCTTCTCCTTTTTGAACCATTTCTCACCTTCTATTGGTAATCCCGTGGCCTGTGAAATAGATTGTCCCTTCAAATTCCAGTGATCCTACCTTGGCTCGACTCCCATCAAAGTTTCGAGAAAACTCTAACACCATGACCGAGTCAAAGCCATTAAATTTCAGCAAAAACGTGAGGAACCTAGATTCCTGCAATAATGGAAGACTATTCCTGTACTTGACTATTTGTTCTAACTCTTCAAGGATCAGGGTTCAATTCTCATGGTTTCAATCGTTAATTCATTGAACCCTGTCTAAAAATTCTTTAGAAAAAATATCATGGGAATTTAGGAGCCCTGTCAAAAACCGATTTTATGATAACTGAGCTATCCAATTGCCACTATATTGGCCACCTCCTAACTGTCATGCTTCATCATTAAATGTAGACCTTGGGATGGATGCGATATGGATAGGTTTTCACTGGTGCAAGCAGAGATAATTATCGGTGAAGGCGATGGTTATGGTGCCATGATTAATATTACAATCATGCACAGTATGGTATAATGTCGGGTCATCATTAATAGGTAACGAGATTTAAAAAAATGTAAGTAATGTATGACAGGTTAAACTTCACACATATTGTAATCACTTCATTATTTCACACAAGGTGTACATGGTACTTTAAAAAATAAGATTTCATAACTTAAATATCCCTATACTTAAATGATTTCCTTTATATTTAGAAAATGATAAAAAAAATCTTAATCATAATAAAATATTATTGAATGCTATCAATCTGGAAGTGGTGCAGTCATTCTCCTTGCACACGATTTTCATGAAACAAGAGAAAACTTTCTAGATGCGCATTTTTGCACCAGGTATTCCTACACCATACTAAAATTTTGCATTAAAGACCATTGTTCCTGCACCATGACATGTAGTTTGGTACTCGGGAGTGCTCAATAGTTGTATTTATGCACTAAACATTTCTGCACTGACATTTTTGCACCGAACATTCCTGCACCCGATATTTCTGCACCGAACATTCTTGCACTAGATATTTATGCATTGAACATTCTTGCACTGGATATTTCTGCACTATACATTCCTGCACCGAACATTCTTGCAGTGAACATTCTTGCACTGAGAATTCCTGCACTAAACACATATACCTACAGTAAGGATATTGTGGCCAAAAGTTTTTGATAAAATTCATAAGCTAGATTCTGAAGGATTTGTTGAATCATAAAGGAGGTTTTATTTGCCATCTTTTCTGTATCAATATATTCCTTTTGGTTTGCTTCATAATCTTGAATAAGATTCTACAATGAGATTATGAGGGAGAAAAGAAGTGGGAAAGGGGGTAAATTTTCAGTGTGGGAAGGAAATTATGACTGGGAATTTCAAGAGTGAGACTACCAAGAGGGACATATTGAAAAAGGGATATTGGAAAAAAAAACAGGGGAAAAGAGGGAAGAACAAAATCGGATAGGGACAGTTTCCATATGAAGAAAGGGGTGGTAAACTTTATGGAATAAAAAGAAGAAAAATAGAGGGAATTTTACGAAAAAGGAAATAGAAGAAGGGTAGAATTTAACCTGAAAAATCTGTTTGGATAGTGCCGAAACAAAAATAAATGCAGTGGGAATTGAGTGTTTCTTGCATAAAAATTTCTGTGTCAGTTGTCTTAAACTTAGATAAGGGCTCGGTTCCTATACTTAAAAACCTGCTTCTTCTTGGTGACAGTTAGCACATATAAAGATCAAGCAACATTCCCATTTTATTAAAATTTCGATCTTCCTGCCAGCATGCTAGTTTTCAGGCTGATCCTTCTGTGACCATGTCAACAAACTGATTTTCACAATCAAAGGAAAATATTTATTTTCTTAATTATATTTTTAGTTTTTGTCATTTTTTTTCTTTTTATTGTTTCTCTTTTTTCATTTATTTGAAAAGAGAAAATCAGATCTGTAATAGGTTGGCATGGCCACCTACCATCTCTAGCTCAGGTTGTTGCTGCACTTGTTGCATGAAGTCCTCCTTTGTGAGGGGTTGAAAATATACCTTGATTCTATGCTCGTTCACAAGGAATATTGAATTTTTCCCATCAATAGTTTTGATCTCTACAACCCCATTCTCGAAAATTTTGACTACTTCATAAGGTCCCATCTAGTGTGTATGGAATTTCCCTTTGAAATGTTTAAATCTAGAGTCATAGAGAAGTACCCAATCACCTAGTTGGAACTACTTCTTCCTGATAGACTTGTCATGCCACTTTTTGCGTTGTTGTTGCACTAACACGTTCTGTTGAACAACATCTCTTTGAAATTCATCTAACTCATTTAACTGTAATAAACGTTGCTACTGTACTTCTGAGAGATCTAATCCCAACTGAATTGTTATTTGAAAGGTTTTTATCTGGAACTCTATTAGCAAAAGAACTTGTTTCCTGTATACCAACTCATATGGTGTATGTCCTGTGCTATTCCGCCAAGTGGTTCGATAAGCCCATAAGGCTTTAGGTAATGATCTGGCCCAATCCTTCCTATGCAGATTTACTATTTTGGTGAGGATGGATTCGATCAACTTGTTGGTAGATTCCACCTGGCCGTTTGCTTGTGGGTGATACGAAGTGGACTTTCTATGCGAATTTTGTATTGATCCATGACTTCCTATACCAGATTAGAAATAAACTGCGATCCATTGTCAGTAACAATATCTCTAGGAACATCAAATCAAGTAAAAAATTCACTAAAAAAAATTCAACAACAACATTTTCTATAGCAAAAGAAACAACTTTAGCCTCTACCCATTTTGTAACAAAATCAGTGCAAACCAATATATGATTTTTATTCATAGATGTTGGATTTATTGGTCCTACAAAATCGATAACCCATTTTTCAAAAGGCTCAATCATAATCTGAGGACATAAAGGCATTTCGTTGGCTTGAACAGGTTGACCCATTCGCTGACAGTTATCACATCACTTGACATATTGTTTGGCATCCTTAAACAAAGAAGGCCAAAAGTATCCAATGCATAAGATTTTATATGCAGTTCTCTTATTAGTGAAGTGACCATCACAAGGTTCATCATGAGAATATTTCAATATATCAAACAATTCCTCCTCTTTTACACATGTACGAATGATAAGATTTGGTCTAGTGTAAAAGAAGTCTCCTTGGACCCAAGAATATGAAAAACTTTTTAATATGATATTCCACTTTTCACGAGCGGATAAGTGAGGTGGTGTTTTTCCGGTGACTAAATAGTTAGCTATGTCAGCAAACCATGGAGACTTTCTGGACATAGAAAAAGATGTTCGTCAAGGAAATCATCATCAACAGGAATTACTTCACCAGGGTTATTCAATCTAAGAAGATAATCAGCCACAACATTAGATTTTCTTGGTCTATCAACAATAGTAACATTAAATTCCTATAACAATAGTAACCACCTAGTCACTCTACCGCTAGTCAATGGTTTATTCATTAAATATTTTATTGCAAAATGATTAGTATGCACAAAGACTTCATATCCTGTGATGTAGTGTTTGAATTTATTGATAGCAAAATTTATGGCCAAAAACTCTTTCTCGGTCACTGTATAGTTCAATTCAGTGGGTGAAATTTTTTTACTGATGAAGTAAATAACATAGGATTGTTTATTTTCTTCTTGTCCTAAAGCTATACTAATAGTGGTATCTGAGGCATCAGAGGAAATTTGGAATGGAAGGGACTAGTTGGGACCTCTCAAAACTGGTGCCTACACTAATTTTTCCTTTAATGTCTCAAAATGTTGTTGGCAAGTTGTGGACCAGAGAAACTCACTATCCTTAGCTAACAATCGGAAAAGGGGTGTAGCTATCCTCGAAAAGTTCTCAATGAATCTCCTATAATAGCTTGCATGCCCATGGAATCCTCTTACTTCCCCTTGTGTTTTGGGTGCAAGAAGATGCAATATAACTTCTATTTTGGTTGGGTCTACGTGGATACCTTTGCCAGAAACCAAATGTCCAAGGACTACTCATGCTTTGCACATTAATCTACATTTTTTATCACTCAAAGCAAGGTGAGCCTCTTGACAACGTAAAAGAACTTTTTCTAAGTTTTTCAGGGCTTCCTTAAATGAGTTACCAAACACTGAAAAATCATCCATATAGATCTCAACACACTCGAGATCTCAACACACTTTCTTACAAAGTGCTTCCCTTTGGGCTATGAAAGGTGGCTGGGGAATTACATAGCCCAAAGGGAAGCACTTGGTAAGAAAATGTACCCCATGGACATGTAAATGTGGTCTTATCTTGATCTGCAGGTGTAATCTGAATTTGGTTGTACCCACTGAAGCCATCTAAAAATGAAAAGTACTTTTTACCAGCAAGGGTATCTAGCACCTGATCAATAAAAGGAAGGGGAAAGTAATCCTTGAGAGTGGCTTTATTAAGTTCTCGATAATCAATGCATTTGTGACATCTTCCATCCTTTTTCGAGACTATTACCAATGAGGAGATCCACTGGCTATCAGATATATGATATATAAAGTTATCATATAAGGGTTTTTGTAGTTCTTCTTTCACAGCATCTCTTAGTGCAGGGTTCATGCGCCTTTGGGGTTGATGAACAGGTCAGGCTCCCTCCTGAATATAAATATGGCAAGTACAAGTTTCAAGAGGTATGTCTTTCATGTCCTCATAACTCCACGCAAAGGCATCAAGGTGATCACGAAAAAAATCAACAAACTCCTCTCGTTGAGATGATTCTGGGTCTGAACTGATATGTAAGGATTTTCTTGGACTAATTTCAACAAGAGTAGTCTCAGGCTCAAGAGTGTAGGAAGATGCTACTAAGACTGGTGATGAGGCGGGTTGAGAATCAATTTTTTCTTGAAAATTTGGACTAAAGATTTGAAGAAAATTGTGTCCAAATTGTTCAAGAAACATTGTAATTCACCGTCCTGGGTAGACTCTGTATAATGGTGGATCAAAGAAATAGGTTGAGTCTCCTCATCACTTATGTCGTAACCTAACCACAAGGTTTCCTTTAGCTCCTGAATAGATTTAGCCTGTGGGTATAAGGTGACTTTCTTCCTAGAGTCTCCATGTGAAATATACATGTCACCAGAGTGGCATCCAATGTAAGCATTGGTTATGGCAAGCCATGGTCTCCCCAGAATCAAGGGATGTCCACCCACAAGATTTTTTGGCTGAAGGACAATAAATTCTGCAGGGTATTCCCAAGAGTCTATGGAGACAACCACATCATCCAATACACCTTCTGGCTTGATTTTTGATCTATCTGCAAGTTCAAGCATAGTAGGGGTAGGACAAATATGGACCAACCCAAGCTGATCCATGGTTTTCCTAGTCATGACATTGATGACCACCCCTAGGTCTATTAACACATTGGGGACAAGGATACCACCTATTTGAATGAAGACAACTGGTTTTCGAGGATCAATATACTTTTCCATTTGTGTACATCCTGTCATTAACTCGGTTGATAGGTCAACAAATTGAATGGTCTGAGGTTCTTCTCTCTTCCTCCTTGGATTTTTGAGACAGGTTTCCCTAATGATATTTGTGCAGATGGGGATCTCTCTAATATCCTAAAGAAAAGGTACCTTTACATAAATATTCCTCAAATTAGAAGCTAGATTGGACTTGGGGTCACTTCTTTCCAGAACTAGCCTCTCTGGGTAGGGAGGCTAGTTTGAAGATGATGGTACCTCTGATGGTGCGATAATGGGCTGAATGGTGTCATGTTTCTTCAAATGATTAAGAGTTTCCTCCTCATTTTTGTCCTCAATGATCATGTTAGGCCCTTATACTACTAGTGTAACCCCTTATTGTTATTAGTACAACCCCCTTGAAGAGGCTTATTTCCAAGGTGTTGATCTATCTTTTCTATCTTTTTTTGAGGTGGTTTCATAACATTTGGTATCAGAGCTTTGGATTCTAGGGTTTCGCTCCTCCAAACAGGTCATCGTGGCATTTGCGCTATAACTTTTTTCTGTGACGTTTCAGATGCTAAAAACAAAACCCATTTGGGTTGAAATCGTTCTAAACCTCAGGTCTGAATTTCAATGTTTTTCATGCTATATTTGTAGATATATGCTCTAAGGAAGTTGGCATTTTTGCAGACTCTTGAATTACATTCCAAATAGGGGACCTGGGGAAAATAGTCATAACTTTTTTTTTGAACATCAGATTGAAAATTCGTAAGAAGTTACAGAAAGAGTATGGACTGTAGTTTCTTGTGTATATTTTTCAGATCCTAAGGTCAAAACAGTCACACGTGGCACTTCATACAAGTTTTCTCTTCTGAAACAGTATATAATCAGGTCATGTTGGGAGATTGTGCATAACTCTTTCTTCGAGAATCTAAATTTGATCATACTAGTGGCATTGGAAAGAGGACACAGGGGGCTACTGCAGGTTGCAATTTCAGAACTTAAAGATCCTCAAGTACAGAGTTACAGTTGTTTCAAGATTGAGCTCCTAAAATCAAGAAAAAGCGAGATGAGGAAATTTGACAGCAAGGATCCGGTAAATTGGATACTACAGATGGAGAAATATTTTGATCTACATGGTGTACCACTGTTACAAAAGGTATTTATTTCATCTAATTATTTAGAATCGAATCAATTTTTATGGTATCAAGGGCTTTGTTCTCGTAAACCACTTGTCACGTGGTCAATTTTCACGGAGGAAATGATAGCACATTATGAGGATACAAAGAGAAACACCTTCTTTAGCCAATTGATAAATCTCAAACAAAAGTGCTCAATGGAAGAGCACATTGAGGACTTTAAAAAATTGAATATAAGGGAAAATGATATTCTAGAGAAGCAGAGGATTGATGTCTCCATAGGGACTTTAAAGGATAACATTCAACATGAGGTTCATCTTTGGGAACTTGATTCATTGGAGAAGGCATTCAAGTTGGAAAGAAAAGTGGAAAGCAAAATTATGGAAACATGAATTCTACCCCTCACAACTATAAACATGGAAGTGTTGTTTCTCCTAGCCTTCCACAAGCTACAAGGGTGACACCATGACAATTGGAAGAAAAAAGAGAAAAAGGGCTTTGTTACAATTGTGATAGAAAATGCAGTAAAGGTCTAAGTGTGTTGAGAAGAAATTATTTTACATAGATTATGAAGAGGAGGAAGGAAAGGATCAAGAAACATCAAAAGAAGAGCATATACACCAGGAACCAACCCCAAAGAAAGAAGAAATGAATCCGACCATATCTTGTAAAGCATTGGCAAGAATTACCACTCCTCAAACTCTCAAGATAGAAGGCCATATCAAGATTAAAAAGGTTCGAGAAGTGAAATATCACATCGAGAAAGAAGAAATGAATCCAACCATATCTTGTAATGCATTGGCTAGAATTACCACTTGACAAACTATCAAGATAGAAGGACATATCAAGAAGAAAAATGCTCAAGAAGTGAAAGATCACATCGAGCATCAACAAATGAATCCGACCATATCTTGTAAATCATTGGAAGAAATTACCACTCTTCAAACTCTAAAGACATAAGGACATATCAAGAAGAAAAAGGTTCAGGCAGTGAAAGATCACATCGAGCATCAACAACAAGTTCTCCAACTTTTAAAGGATAACGCCACTTTGGTGCAGAATCGAATGAAAAAACAAGTAGATCAACATCGCAGTGAAAAATGTTTTGATGCAAATGATTAGGTATTTTTACAGCTACATCTCAAGCAAGTTATTTATGAGAAGGAAATATTGGCAATACTACATGCACTTAAGGAATGGCGACCTTACCCATTGGGAAGACACTTCAAGGTAAAAATGGATCATGATAGTCTTAAATACTTTTTAGAAAAAATATTATCTTTAGAAGAACAGAAAAGATGGGTCACAAATATGTTGGGCTATGACTTTGACATCATCTATAGAAAAGGGAAGCAAAATTTTGTTGCAGATGCACTCTCAAGAAAGGATGAGGATGTCAAAGCATTGTTTTGTGTTATTTCTATTATCCAACCAAATTGGATAAACGAAGCAAGGGATGAATGGAAAAAGGACGAAGAAGTGTGGCCACTCACTCAAAAGTTGCAGAAGATCCCAATTCAAAGAATATTTCCAAAACTTGAAGAGGAAGGAAAAATCATATTGGAACCTGGAGCAGCCATAGCAACAAGAACTTGACAGCTACAAAATTGATCAATTTCAGAGTCTCTCATCAAGTGGAAGAACTTACCTGCTGAAGATTCCACATGGGAGGACAAGAATTTTATACAGAAGCATCAAGAACTACTCAAGCATTGAGGACAACACTTTTTGAAGGAGAGGGGCATGTTAGGCCCCTATACTACTAGTGTAACCCTTTATTGTTATTAGTACAACCCCCTTATTATATTGTTGTACCCATGTGGTCCCCATATTGTTATTATTGTGCCCCATAGAAGCCCACTATTGTTTTTTTTTTTTTTCTGAATAAGTCTACTCCTATATTGATACAAAAATATTTACATAGAGGCGGCGACCTCGAGAAGTCTAGCCCAGAGAGGCGGCATACTCACATTACATAGCTGAAAATTTGACCAGAAAGACTTGCTGTAGACTGACTAGAATACAACAGATTACATAGCTGAAAATTTGACCAAAAAAGACTTGTTGTAGAGCTTGGACACAGAATGCAACATTGTCCAAACTGTAGATTGACCGGAGATAATGCAGGGACCAAAACGGATTGTCTGGGCTTATGCTAATAAGCAGAGGAGCGCTACCCAGGTCAAAACTGTAACCTGAACCAAAATGCAACTGTACCCGTAACTTTGAGAAACAGGGAAACAAAAACCAAAGAGCGCAGACCTGATTATGCTTCATTAGTGGTGGAAGGCGACTCTTCAACGATACGACACCCATAATTGAAGGGGTCATCATCATCAGAGGGATGGCCCTCTTTGCCTGAAGAACCGCCAACAGTTGGGACACTCGGACCTGGAGCCTTATTCTGCGTGCTGTGCATCTATGAAGAGCCAGGTGAGTCTTCCGCCTTCGTCTCCATAGTTACTCCTGGAGTTGCGGCTACCAGACCCCTAGTACCCTCGCGCAGCTCAATTGTGACAGAAGCAATGAAAGAGTGATTGCTGAGAGTGCAGGGGAATTGAAAACTAGCAGAGTGAGAGCGAGAGTTATGAGAGCTCGACGCTAAGCCATGATGCTCACGACCTCATCCACGATCGCTTCTGGTAGCGGGATAGCGATTAGAGCCAAAGCCCGAGGAGTAAGACGAAGAATCTGTGGTAGAGGAGGAGGGTTGGCGGAGGACTCGCCCACGGGAGCTTCCCCTCCTGCAGCCCATTCGTTGGCACAGTTTAGGCATGATGCAAGGAGCAGTAGGAGCTAAACTGATAGCAAGACTGTGCAGGCTGCGGGAGACTGAAAGGGGCAGAGCTTCAGCATGCAGAGGAGCATTGAGAGTGACAGAGGCTGAGCGACTCTTAAAATTGCAGGAAGGGCTTTGGAAAGCATTAAAACCCGGCTGAGAATCAACACTACAATCCTGAGCGCAACAATTAACCAGTCTGGACCGAGAGTAGGGCTCCGCGGCAGCAAGGGAGCAATACATACGCAGGGGAGGAGCATTGAGAAAATGGAGGAGTGCCATATCAAAAGGACGAGCAGGCAGGTATGGAGGAATGAGCTGCAATAACGCAACATTGAAGGAGCTTGCTGTGAGTATTAAGGTCGGCAGCACGCAAGGCCAGATGGCGGTGGGAGTGAGCCACGCGCCAACCCACCTAGCTGCCTTCGTACCATATGCCGTGCTAAACACCTGCATCCGGGAAGAAGCCCACTACTGTTATTATTATGCCCTTACATTATTATTGTATGTTGGCTCTAATTATATTATGACCCCTTAGACTTCTATATATATAAATGAGCTATTGTCATTTGTATCATCCAAGAATTGTTCACTTGTGTAATGTAAAGGAGGTTGCCCCCTCAAAGAGGCTTATTTCCAAGGCGTTGATCTATATTTTCTATCTTTTTGTGAGCTGGTTTCCTAACAGATCACCATGGATTGTTTTTGTTTTTCCGGTTTAATTACCCTTCCCGATCTCAATTGAAGCTCAAGTATCCCAACCGGCAAGGTTTGATGAATAGGAGAAGGGGGTGATTTAACAAAACAAAGCAATCACACCATCTTATTATTAGGATTCGGTACTAGTTGAGCAGGCAATTGGGGTGGTCGAAAAGGTTCTGGTAAAGGTAATGGTGGCATCGGTTGACTTTGTGGAGGTAAGGGAGGAAAGGATGGTTTTGACATATGGTGATGTGCATATGTAGGACGATATGATGACACTTGTGCAGGATAGGACTGATGTAAGTGGTTTGACCCTTTCCATCCTTGGTGCTAGGATTGAGGGGGTTGCCCATGCTACCAAGGTTGAGAGTGTTAAGTGTTATAATAGGAATATGGATGTGCATTATGACCAAAAAAAAGTGGTGAAGGTTCAGGAACCATACCTGCACCTACGTGAGGCTAATTTCTCCATGCTCCCATAGCATGTAATGTTTTAGGTTCAGAATGCTCTCCTATAAATACAAGTTTGAATCATGGTATGGAGGGCCATTTCTTGGTGGCATGGTTCTTTGCATAAATCACACATTTTAAATCAGCATGACATTCTCTTAACATATGCTTTTTCCTACATTTAGGACAAAAAATAGACGAAGACTCTTGTTCATCTACCAATCTCTGCTAAATTTTTAAAGATTCTATTTGCTTGCTAACAGTATCCGTTATCTCAATTTTCATATTTTCCATTTTGTTCTCCAAACCAATAATCATAACATTAGTAGCTCCAAGTTTACTAGTTTTATTTCAATTTCCCTTATTGGATCTAGATGGATTCCTTGAAAATTTCCTGCAGAAGTCACAAATTTGATCAAAAGCTTTCTGCACAATATCTCCTTGTCCTAATAAATTCAAATTATGCCTAGAATCTTCAGTAATTCCACATAAGAACAAGGCCCCAAAAATACTTATGTCAAATTTGTGTTTCGACCTTTGGAGGATGTATAAAAATCTCTCTATGTAATCCTCCAAGGTCTCATCATCACCTTCCACAATGGTAAAGATATTGTCCAACATTTCTCTAGTTTTACAATATTCCTAGTATTTAGTCAATAACACCCTGTTCATTTGGTCCCATGAAGCTATAGTTCTCCCTCCGAGTCCCATGAACCAGTGCAAGTCCAAGTCCTTGCGAGTGGCAGGGAATAACTTTAATTTCTGGGCATCTGAAGAGTAATGATAGCTTCTACATAGGATTTCAAACTCAAAAAGAAAGGAATTAGGATCTTCATGCACCTTACCAAAGAAATGAGGGAGAGATGATGGTGGGATGTTATTCATTTGAGTAATTATTTCAGGATCCACTATTGGAAATTGAAAGGTGGATTATTCATCAATTACCTAATTCTCGCCAGTCCCCTCACCATGATCCTCGTGCTCTGCCATTTTTGTTCCTTTAATCAAACCACTCCTGTCAAAGTAAGAAGGCTAACAATAGTTCAATTTCGTCTTTGGAGCACCACTAGTTTCCTTATTTCCCATCTTGGTTCGTGTCACACCTCAACTGTTGTTTCAAGAATCCATGTTGACAGTTCCTATGTGATCAGTTTATGTCTATTTGGGCTTTCTACCCGCAAAATAAGGTCCAATATGAGAAAAAGTTTCAGATTTATCAGCGTTCCCTTGAGCCTTATTGGGCTTCAGTCCTCTAATCCTTTTGGGAATTCATCTTAAAATTAAAATCTAAAAATGACAAAACGTTTAAATTTACAAAATAAAAGAATCTTAAATCAAATGCTGCAAATAAATAGATAAATTGACATTATGAAATCCTTCAACAATAGAAGCACACTGCAAAAAAATAAAAGCAGATTTACCCCGACTACAAAGGAAATAAAACAAGAAAGTTCTTACCAATCTTTAGAAATGCCTCCTCGGCAATGATGCCAAAATGTTGGGTGTAGGAATTGCGGTTAAGCAAGCTCCTTTCAACACTTAATTTGTC
The DNA here is from genome assembly GCA_031772625.1 of Pinus tabuliformis. Lineage (NCBI taxonomy): Eukaryota > Viridiplantae > Streptophyta > Pinopsida > Pinales > Pinaceae > Pinus > Pinus tabuliformis. The sequence continues at coordinate 945,576,416 of CM062806.1, forward strand.
AACCCGGGGTTTCATACACTTCGAGGCATAGCACAGGAAATGCCAAGAAATGATATGAACCTTCTCTAATTTCATTCCTACTTCTTAAGCCACAAATTTATGGAATCGAAAATAATGATGATCCAACGGAAATTGATACTCAAAGAAATTCTAGTGATGGAATAAATGAAAAGTACTTTTGCGGAAATTGGAATAGATTCCTAGTTCATTGTGAACTATCTTAACTAAATAAATGACCCCTTTTATTTACCTTTAGTGAGACAGTGTGATAAATAAGTTATTTAGTGTATATGTCTTCTTTAAAGATATTCCAGCCTCCACTAAACTGTTATTCCTACACTACAACAATGTTCATGTACTAGAACATTGTGCTTGCATTAGAATGAGGTTTAGATATTGGAAGGATGTTTTGTACTTGTACTGAAGTTATGACCTTCGTGCAGGAGTTCTAAGTCTCTGAGCTAGAACACTCTAATCCTGTACAGAATCTGAGGTTCTTGCACCAGAGAATTAATATTTATGCACTTGGTTTCTAGATTACTTTCAAAAGAAATAAAAAGTGCATTCAGTGAAATAAAGTGCAAAGCAAACATAATTTGAAAGTAAATTCTCAGAAATAGAAATATACTTAAACCAAACTTAGATTCTAAATAAGAAATGATTTTCAAAATTTTTAAAGTAAATCTTTCTTTTAAACAGAAAACTCTTTTATATGATTATGGAAATCATCTGGTTGTGTAGATCAAGATTTTCCTGAGATAGTTGTGCATGTAATTTAGATCTTATTTTTAATGCTTTAACTCAGAGGCTTCATTCAATAATTAATCATGAAACTCAATATTTTCTTTGAAAGTGTTTAGTGAAAACACAAACATGTAAGTTACTACAACATTTGTTCCATATGCAACACAATTAAATCTTAAGTGAAATCTTAGATATTAATAATGCCATTAGTTTTAGAAACAAACATCAATCTTGCATGAAGGAATAAAAGAACTTTTGCAAAAAGAAAGGAATAAAATACTTTGCGAAACTGAACCAATAGAATGATAAATGTACTAATGCAGGCAACGTGCTTGGATAGACAACGTGCTCGTATCGAAATTGCATAAATGAAATCAATCATTAAGAATGAAATGCTATGTAAATTGGAATCAAATATTTCTAAGTCTGCACACCACGGATTCGTAACACAATCAAACATGTAACTTGTGAGAAAGATTAATGTAAATAAGGAACTCACACCTGCACTCTAAGATAAATTAACACACCTTTACATAAGGGAGAATGAGCTGGGTTGGCCGGGCCCTGGCCAACCAACTCGTTTCCCTATTAAGAAAATCGAGAAACACAGTTGGTTAAAGATTCATCACAACGCAAATAGGAAAAAAAACTGCATACTGGCACATTCCTTTATATTAGTTTCAAAAGAAAAATACATCTTAGATCTGCAATCCAACCCAGAGAGGTGATACTCCAAAATAACCACAGTATCTTAATAAAATTTTACCATGGAATCGATTTCTAATGCCTATTAGAATTTTACAATATATACAAGCCTTCAGGCCTACGGCCGTAACAAAATCACAACAGTAGCTTAACTAAGCCTTTCGACTGTTTACAAAATGCTAATCTAAGGTATCCGACCAAGGTCATGATCTTCAATCCGTTGATTTCTCTCCCTCTCCAAGCCCAACTCGAGGTCAACTGATCCTTTGCCAAAGATACATGTTAGTTGGTGAGCTTTCATGGGAGTGCAGGAATCCTACCTACACTCAACCATGCTAACACAATGATTAATACATTTTCTTATCAAATACTTTAGGAAAGACAAATATTAGTTGCAAGGATAATTAAAGGTATAAAATCCATAAATAAATAATTAAGTCCATGACAAACCATTAAATATGAAAATATAAAGAGGGTGCAGGAATGTGCATGATTTTAGAGAAATTACAAGAATGAATACGTTCTTGGGTTAAAATAGAGGCTTAGGTCATGTGTCTAGAGTAGGATAGAGGTTAAAAAATAAGAAAATTTAGCCTACCAACAAATCGTGGTCGTCGCAGAGCTCGTATTGGCAGCCACAACAAAGGAAATCATTTTTTTGGAAAATACATTATATGTTCACGATCACCCCTCCCTTCATTCTCATGGGAGTCAGTCTCAACACTACTACTTGTAATTTTCTCAGACAACTCAGAATTCCTTTTGTAAAGCCTCAATGTAAATCAATTTTCTTGGCAGCTAGCATGGCCTGTATTGTTGGCTCTTATGCTGGAGAGGTTTTCTCACACAATCCAACTTTTGTAAATACAGCTTTCATGCAATAGTATAATCTATCTTATTCACACAAAAAAATGTTCTACATGTGCGAAATCTATGATAAAGAAACTAATGTTATTCTCTCTTGTAGTGAAGGAAAAAGGATGGTTGGAATGGCCTAGGTGCTACATTTGATCATGGAGTCCAAGGTGGGGGGTCAACCTACTCCTAAACTAAGTCAAAATTGCATTAAAGGTCAAAACAAGGGAAAAAACAAGCTGCTACAGGATGCCTGTATTACTACAGGAAGGCCTCTAATGCTATAGAAAGGATGTTGAGAGGTCTTGAAAGGTAAGAATGATGATATCAAGGGATGGAAAGGTGGATGGAGGTTGTGGTAGATGGATGAAAGGTGACCAACACCCCTAGCCAAGCTTAACACTTTAGGAAGGCTAGTTTTGGACTAAGAGGGCTGCTCACGGTGACCTAAAAGACAGAGCTCAAGAACAATATTTGAGATTCATTAAAAGAGGGAGGAGAAGTCTTGGATGGAGGTGGCGAAAAGACACTTTTCCTCCAGATCCAACATTCCTACAACATCACATGCACATGCTCTCTTATCATTCACAGAATATCATAGCCAATGGTGGAAAAGATGAGTTGAATTTAGAAACTATCTAACTTATGCCAAAAATAGCAACAACATGTGCTTGAGCTTAATAGCTTCTTATCTAAAAACAAAGTTCGAATCCTAATGAGATCTTTGGAATTTTTATTTATACAAAATGGTAACTACCAACGGCTCCCTAGAAAATATAGATGTTTGTCTCCCAAAACTTGTGAGATGTGGATCTAGATCTTCCTTGAATTGCACTGGCTTTGCTTCCAATGACCTCGTCCTGCTGAATGTCTTCGAGTTGATGAGAGATAAAGTGATGATTTTGGTTGATTGAAGGAGTTAAGGAGGTGGAAAACATCCTAGACTCTCTCCATGTTGTCTACTCCAAGATCATGCATTGAAATTACCTCAAAATTGCTCCAATTCCCGCATTTAAGCCATATTATGCCACATAACATATCAAGACATATTTCACCCCTCACAGTAAGCAAAATATAAAAAAAATTGTAAATAAATGTGAGAAATAAATCATTTAAAGATGGAGGATGGAATTTTGATTCTTATGATACACTTATTGATGAACTTCATCATAATTCACTTGTAACAATAGGTATAATTGACAACTACACTAAGTATATTTGAAATAATATGAAAAAAAAATCAAGTTGGCGCCACAACAAAGTTAGCAAATTTCATATTAGAAAACAAAAACTACTCACAACATGGTTGAGAACTTTTGTGCATTGAATTCTCATTGAATTTAAAATGGTAAATATATAAAACACATGCTCCATCACTGAATTGAATCCCATTGTAATTAGATAATGCAATAAACATAATAATACCATCCATTGAAAGACAATGTTCGAAAGGTTAACTATAATAGATGCAATTGAAACCTTAAGATGCAACTGTAGCCTCATGCTTATGGACAAATGCATGGCATTAATTATGTTAGAATTTTCCATGTCTTGAACTAAATTATATTTTCTATTTTATATTTATTCCATGGTTAATTTATTCAAAATCATGAAGGTGATCTCTAACTCTATAAATATTGTTAAACAATTCTCACACTATGCATTGAATTGATATTTCAATATCTTCTACATAACAAGATAAGATGATGTCTTTAACTATGAAGACAAAAAACAGTTTTTTATGATGGAATTTTATGTAATGAGACTTACAAATATATCAACTAAAATTTCATCATAGCCAACATCCATTCTCATGAGAAGTGTCATGCATAAACCTCTCCCCATCTTGCTACCACATTGAGAACGTAGATATCCCATTCATTGACATCATCTCTATATGAAAAACTAGAATGTGTGTGTGTGTGTATGTGCTAAAAATATATTAACATAAACTATAGTGCCAAAAAACTAACTAATTGGTTAATAATTCTATTAACCAATTGGTATAGTACATTTCAAAGATAAAGACAAAGGTTAAAAATTTATTTTAAAGTTAAAACACTCCTACAAATATATATTTATTTATATAATTGAGATTATTGATTATTATGGCATTGATTACCATCATTGAAACCAAATTTTCTCCACTATCAAATAATTAATTTAATTTAGATTTTTTTAATCCACAAATATATTAATGTTAGAAAACTTTTTTTAATTTTAATTTTATTTTTTTTCAAAAAAAAATTCAATATATTTTATATTTCATAGAAATCAAAAGATACATGGACTATTCTTCTCACATAAATTATTAGTTATACTAAAAAGACTAGAAAAAACTATATCCCTAACAAAAATACCCAAATTAGACATTAGGTACCAATACCATATATTAAAAAGAATACATTAGAATGTTTAGGAGACATAGCTGGAAACTATTTTATTTTATATGATAGAAATAGAAGACAAGTACTAGTTTTTATTCCCAAAACTTGTAACTAACATTCACTCATAAAACAATTATGCCATTGAATCTCCGGAAGCACCTCCCCAAGAGGAAGTTCTTTACTTGCCCAGATATATTCCACCAAAGAAACTACTTCCTTCTCAAAGGAATAAGCTTAAAGATTAAAATTGTTGTAAATATGGTCTATTGAGATAGATTCAAAAGAATCTTGAACCTCCATAATTTGTTCTTTATAGGATGATAGAAGAAGGCTATCCAATTAATCTTTTTCTAAGAACAAATCATTCTAAACTATGGATTCCCTCAAAACCTAGAGGTAATGAATTCCTTTATTTTTGGTGAAATTTAAAAGATCCAAAAGAGTAATCAACCTAACCCAAGGATTTGTACCAACACTTGCACCCAATTTTAATAATAAATATTTACATGAAGAAAGGTGTAAGGCCATACGAGCTTCAACAATATCTAGAACCCCTTGATAGGAACCATCAAAATAACTCAAAGTTATATAAATATTAAAAAGTAGTGTTCACCATCACTAATTATGTAAAGAGACTATTCTATAAGGGACTCTTCCATTTGTATGATATAGGCCACCTCTAATTGGCATCATCTTCTTCTTTATTAAAGGAAAGATATTCATATCCCAAGTTTTCAATAACGGTTATATAATCTCTATTACACATCCAAACCAACTAGTATTCCCAATATCAAAGCAAAATATCATTATGGGATAGAGGGAATGCAAAGGCCCTCCATTCAATTTCCAAATTTCTATTCAAACGTAAATCCTCCACTAGGATCCAAACTTGTTATTCTAGCTATATTGGGATGCCCAAACCTCTAGGTCTACAAGAAACATGAAGCCATGATCTCTTAAATTATGCATTCTCAAATGTTGGGAAAGAAAATAATCACCATTTTCTCTAACTTTCCTATCCTCTCCTAGCCATAATTGGTTCCACATACCAACCTTTCAAGGCACGCAACAACTAAGAATAGGAAATATTGAAACCAGTCTTTTCCACATACATTATGCCCCTTTAAAGGCTTTCGCTTTGCTCTTATGTATTATTTTAGAAAAGGTGACTTGAAATATTTATGCTTCATAATTTTTGCCAACATCCTTCATTAAATAGAAATCACCAAAGGCTTTTATTTTCTAATTCTTGACCGAATAAATTGATGTTTTTTAGATCCCAACCTCTACCCTTTGTTTCTTTAGATAGAGTTTTTTGTTTTACCAATCGAACACTCTCGTTCTATTTTATTCTAGACCATAAGAATCTAGAACATCTCGTTCTAATTGTATTTAAAATGATGTTTGACATGTGTGCTAATAAGAGTCCATAAATGGGAATATTCTCAAGGACTAATTTTAACAAAGCTAATCTTCTTTTGATAGATAACTTTTTATGGCAACAACAACTAATATGGGGTTCAACATTATTATACAACCACATCCAGTCAACAATTCTATAATAATTAGGCTTCAAATACTAACCAAGATATGTTAAAACATTGTATATTATATTTATTTTGAATGAGAACAAGCAAGAGATTTGAGCTTCGAATTTAAATGGTAAATCATTACAAAGGATGATTGATTTGTTTGAGCTAATATCCATCCCAATTTATAAATAGAAACCATTTAATATGATATTAAAATTTCTCCACTCCCTTACCATTCCTTCCCCAAAATGGAGAATATCATATATGAACAACAAGAGTGTCAACTTTGCTTGACAAGTTACCAAAACTCCCTTAATATAACCATCAACTCTAGCAACATATACAAGTATACTCAAACTCTCCAACTAGCATAAATAAAAAGGACACATTGAGAAACATTGTATGACCCCAATAATGATTTAAGAAACCTCAATGGGTAATCATTAGCAAGCACTGCAAATTTACTAACCAAATGCATCCCATTATCTAGCTAACCACATCCATATTCAATTTGTTCTATAAAAGTATAAACTGAAAAAAAAGATCTAATTGACCTTTCCATTCGTTTCTTTTCATATCAAGTTTCTTCGCTATCACTAAAATAATTTCCAGTTTTAATAGATTGTAGCATGACTTGGGAAAATCTTATAACATCTAATATCTGTAAAATAAATAAAAACTTAAATTGTTCTTTGGATATACAAGATGATAAAACCCCTTCAACTTAATTCATAATGATTTTTTATTACCTTATAAAACATAAAACAAACTGCATAAAAGAATAGTTCTAGAATCATCAAAGCATGAAGGATTTGGATTATCAATAATTAAGACCATGAATGTTGCATTAAGGGAAAGAGAAACCCTACTAGAGAGAATTGATTCAACCACCACATTAAGTATTTGATCAACTAAGAAATCACAAAAATCAAGATAAAACTTCATTTTCCACCCCCTAATGGTTGAAATTTTGAAATTTTTAGGGCCTGAGATAGCCTACATCAATTCATCCTTTAAACAAAATATTTCATTCTATTTTATTTTTCCCCTGGGAAAAAGTCGTAATTTCTATTAGAGTTAAGAAATTACATTTTGTAGATGCCGAAGCATTCATATAGAGGCCTCTGTGCCTGTCAAGTACATAGACTGCTAGAATAGATAGTCAAAAAACACAAGTTGTCTCCACACAGGGAGCAATTCCAAAACTGTATACTAGTAGTGTTCAAATTTATAGCCATGCTCTTCGTAGAGAGCCATTAATATTTCATTTTATAGTTTGACTCTTTATTAAAAAATTGGGAAATATGCTAAATTTCTTGGTTCCCATGGCCTTTGTTATCTTTTCCAATTCCAACTTTCAATATAAAGTTCGTTACAAGCATTTTGAAGCTAATTTTATTGTTTAAATTATTTATAGGAGAATGATAAAATTATTTACAGGAGAAGAGTAGTTCTTATCTCATAATTTGGTGTTACCATTGTTTCTATAATACATCACGTTTCTCCTATTTTCTATCTTTATGCCGGAGAATTCTTGTTGTAGAAGCTATCCGAAATGTTTTATTGGATTTTTAGCTATGGGCGCATTCTAAATTTTGTTATTTACATAGTTAAATAATCACAATTCTTTATATCCTCAAAATATCATATCATGTCATGCCGTGTTTAAGATATAAGGGTTCTCATTTATTTTATCATGGATGGGAAAGGTGATTTTATCATGGATGGGAAAGGTGATGAAATAAAATTTGGAAGATCTTAATCATTTAAACCATGTCAAGGATATCAAAGGAAATCATTGAACATTTTTATTTGGTAAAGTAATATTTTTTAGAATTTTGTTCAAATTATATGTTAATTTTTTTTGCTTAACTCATGAGAGATTTAAACCTTAAATTTCACAATCTACATGATACTTCATAACAAGGTAATTACCCATTAAAATATTCCATATAAAAAATAATGGTTAATTATTATTAATTATTTTAAAGTATTTAAAAAGAAGGAAATTATTGTCCAAATAAAAATACTAAATATCTCGATACACAGCTATGATACTAGCAATGGGTTATCATTAACAATTGTAGCAAGCTTAATGCGTAGATTTCATATATAAAAAGTGACAAATGATTAGTAAGAGTTGCTGAAGGAATATCTACATATATTAGTGAGCACATGTCTAGACACATACAATAGATTCTTTTAAATTAACATTTTTAGGAAACTTGTTAAAACACTATGGAAGTTATTTTCCAAATAAAAAACCCAAATATCTCAATATACACACCTATGGTACTAGCAATTGGTTCCCTCACATTAACAAGTGCAGCAAGATTAGTGCTTGGATTTCATATATAATATGTGTCAAAAGATTGATAAGAGCTGCTTCATGAAGATCTACACGTATTAGTGAGCACACATCTAGACAAATACTATAGATTGGTGGAATATGTGGTTCAAAGCACCAAATGACTTGGTATACTCGTTATAATTAATAATGAAAGCAGATATGTTTTGATTACATTGTAACATTTTTGTTCCCTTATCAACATATTGAGTAGTGTAACATTGCAAATCGTAAGACCATTGATAATCGAAATACTGGCCATATAATATTTTTATAAATTAACACCCATTAGTTGATTTTGTAAAGAAATATATGATCTTAACAATGTAAGAGGAAATAATTATAATTATTTGAATTGTCGCATTGATAAGAAATGTATCCTGATTTGAACAAGTATCTATGAGATATGGTGTTTGGAATGGAAGAAAGCATCTAGAAGATGTTATCTAGAACATAGGCATTTCTGCTTGGTTTTTTATTTTTCATATTAATTTTGTTATGAATGGACATTAAGTAGTCGACGGTAGATTTACTTTTCATGGCTAGGAATCTAACTAGGCATGGAATTTCAAATCTCCCCATCAAGTTAAAATTTAATGATAGCTATTTTCGTTTTTGTAGGTGTTGAATTTTTGTGTTGTTATATGTAAATTTTTAAGAAGAATAATGGTAAGCATGCAAGTAGCCATCCTTCCAATACTTTCTAGTGTTAGAGCTTAAGTGACTATGAGAAGCCGAGACATCATCAGAGTTGAGGCCAAGACATTTTCTAAACCTAGGAAGGGACTAGTAGTTAGAGTTATCAAGAGTGGGATTTTCTTTTATTCGAGGGTTTAGTTGTATTCAAAGATTATACTATAATATAGTATATATATTAATATATTGCTAAAAAAAATTCCTTTGTAGGATACTATTATTGAAATCTAATAATCTTAAAAAATATGTAACTAAGAAGGTTACCTCTTTGCACTATTCCATATGATTTACTATATGCTTGGTTATTTATAGTTGCTTATTTCACAAAGAGAATTTGAGTGAAAAATATAAAATATCCTCTTCACACGTCACAAATGCAACTTCTCTTATTCTATAAAGATAATTTTTTTCTTATAAGGATCACTTGTATTCTTAATAATATACAAATAAATGAAATTATTCATGTTAAAAGTCACTTGTTCATATAATCAAAAAATTAGAAAATAATACAAATTTCCTACATGTTTCTTACTTGATAAAAGAATTTGAAAATGTATTTTCAATGTTGCTCATGCCTTATTTTCCTTTTAATGCAATAATTTTTAATGTCTTAGTCAACCAAGGAATGGCTACACAGATGGTTGTTTCAACTATGCAAAAGATAGAATGCCTAATGCCTAGTTCTACCATTACAATAAATATTTTGAAGAAAGAAAAAAGAGGCATGGGCTAGGCTGGTATTCTCTTTTCTTGAATGATGACAAATCACCCAAAGAATCACCATCAATATGCCCTACAATCCCTTCTCGCATCCCCATTAGTGCGCTGATTATCAAAATTTTGAACACCCTCAAAGCCTTGGAAGTTGGAAGTTAGCGAAGAGGAAACTATAGTGGAGCTACAAACCCATCGTCAACTAAGAAAACTCACATTGCAAAGTTGAAGTAGACCTAACACTAAGAAAAATTGCAAAGAAAAGCTGAATAATGAATAGAATATGATCCATGAAGAATCGATAATCCAAATTGCAACTAAAGTGTATGTGAATGGTAGACTAATACATTAAATTTCATTTATCATCTCATTTATTGGCTCAACAAACCTTATCTAGTTGTCAACAACAAAATTGTTGTGACATAGGCTTTATGATACATTATGTAAATCATATAGTCATGGCAATGCCTCCATGATGCATTATCTTGGTCTTGTCCTCGTACACTTAATAATATCCTATAAATACATACCAGAAACTATAAGAAATATTTTTATGGTGTAAAATGTTAATTTGAAGATTTTGAAAATTTAAAATTTATTATAGTTAATGCGTGGATTTCATATCCACCTGTAAAATACTAATCAAAGGAAGAAAACAAAATTACCTTTTAATTTTCACAACCACATTAGAAATTATAAATATATTACCACAACCACATTTACTAATGTGATTGATATACGATGATTGATATCATTTTCATATGTATATTGGCATATAAAACGAGGAAAATGCCATCGGTCGGTGCATATCAACCATATTAATAAATGTGGTTGTGTTAGTTACAACTGATGTGCATGGGGTCGATTCATTGACCGTGGTTGACGAGGGTTGATGAGGTTGATCAAGGTGGATGAGGTTGAGCATGGTCAAGCTTATATTAATGTTAATGTTAATGTTTACATTAATGTTACAAAAATGGTTACATTAAGGGTTGAGATGGTCGACGAGGTTGACAATGGTTAAACATGATTGAACATTGTTGACCATATTCAACTATAGAGACCACGTTTTACCATTCTAACCATGGTTGACCATGGTTGGGCATGAGGAGGTGATAGAGCATGGAATGTTCTAGGTTGACTATGGTTGAAAAAATATGACCATGGTTGATCATGGTTTACCATATTCAGCCGTACAAACCTTGATCATGGTTAACCATGGTTGGTCATGGTTGACGATATTCAAGCATGCTTAATTCTAATCAACCATAATCAATCATGGTTTATCATGGTTGACCATTATTAATCATGGGTGACCATGGTTGATCATGGTTGACCATGTTTTACCATGGTTGACCATATTTAACCATGGTTAACCACATTTCGCCATGGTTGATCATGGTTGACCATAGAGACATTAATTGACCATTATGACAATGGTTAATGATGGCTAACCATGTTTTACCATGTTGATGATGGTCGACCATGCTTGACTATGCTTGAACATAGAGACATTAACCATGGTTGGCCATATTCAACCATGGTTGATCATGTTTGACCATGGTTGATAAAGGTTGATCATGGTTGACCATGTTTGATAAAGGTTGATGAGGTTAACCATGTGTTATCATGGTTGATCATGGTTGACCATGGTTGATCAAGGTTGACAAGGTTGACCACGGTCAAGCTTATATTTATCTTAATGTTAATGTTATATCAGTATTAAAAAATGGTTACATTAATGGCTGATCATGGTTGACAATGGTTGACAATGGTTAACATTGATTGAAAATGGTTGATCATGTTTGACCATGGTTGAGCATATTCAACCATGGTTCATCGTGCTTGGCCATGGTTGATCATGGTTGACCAAATTCAACTAGAGAGACCTTGATCATGGTTGATAAAATTTAATCATGGTTGACCATGTTTGATCATGGATGATCCTAGTTGATTGTGATTGACTATTACTAACCATCATTAACTGTGGTTGACCATGGTTTACCATTGTTGATTGAGGTTGACAAAGTTGACTATGGTTGATCGAGGTTGGTGAGATTGTCCATGGTTAGCATGGTTAACGATGGTTGATCACGGTTGACCAAGGTTAAATATCATCAACCAGAGGTTGACAAGAGGTTGACCATGGTTGATTTAGTTTGATCCTGGTTGACCATTGTTAACTTTCGTTGACCCTTGTTGACCATTGGTGACTGTGGTAAACCATGGTTGACCATCGCTGACCATGTTTGATCAACATTGATGAGGTTGAATGTGGTCAAGATTATATTAATGTTAATGTTACATTAATATTAAAAGAATGGTTACCTTAATGGTTGATCATGATTGACGTTGGTTGAGATTGATTGGCCATGGTTGATCATGTTTGATGGTGGTTGATCATAGATGACCATTGTTGACCATGATTAACCATATTTGATCATGGTTGACCATATAGACATTAACCATGGTTGATCATGGTTGACTATGGTTGACCATAGAGACCTTAACCATGGTTGACCATAGATACATTTATTAACCATTATGACCATGGTTGATGATGGTTGACCATGATTGATCATGTTGGAACATGGTTGATCATGGTTGATCATGGTTGACCAAATTTAACCACAGAGACCTTGATCACGGTTGATCATGGTTGACAAAATTTAACCATGGTTAATGATAGTTAACTGTCATTGACCATATTCAACAATGATTGACTATGATTCACCTTATTTGACCATGGTAGATCATGGTTAGCCATGGTTGATCATGGTTTACCTGGTTGAACATGCTTGACCATTATTAACCATGGTTGACCATATATAAATTGCTTGACCATATTCAACCATAGAGACCTTGGTTGACCATAATGGTTGATCATTGTTGATTCAGACCAACCAAGGATTATCATAATTGACTAAGGTTGATAACTTTTGACTTTGGTCAAGCATGGTTGACTATAATTGAAGGTCAAGTTATTATGAGTGAAGACAATTGTGATTAAATAACGTTGACTATTATTAAATATGGTAAACAAATTGTTCACCAAATTTGGTCATGGTCAATTATTTAAATATTTACTATAAAGGTTGAATTTGTTTTACCAATGTGGTTCACTATGTTTGACTACCAATATTAATTAATAATATTAATAGGCGATTATATTTGACTAGGATTGAAGAGTGTTGACTGTCAAACATAGTCCAACATGGACAACCACATTTGCTAATGTGGTTCCCTAGTTTTGTAATGTTGCATTACGACGTTGGATAAAATGCAATCTCATGTAACATTTCGATAATGTTTGTCACATTGCGATGTTTGATAGATTTCTATACTTTTTAGGTTTAACCATTAAATCTGTGTGAGCATGTTTAACCATGGGTGAACATGGCTATGTTTAATAATTATTTGACTATGGTTGAACACGGTTGATTTTAGTTGTCGATGTTGGTAATATTTAGACATCATTGATTTTGTATTGACTCTTAATGACTATGGTTAGCGATTATATGACTATGCTTGAACATGGTTTGACTATGATTAACCATGGTTTGACTATGTTCAACTATAGTTGAATATGGTTGACTATACATAACCATGGTTTGAATATAGTTTAAATATCGTTGATGATAATTTGAATATGGTTTGCCTATTATTGACAATTATTTGACTATGGTTATTATTGCAATGGTAGTTGTTGATGGTAAACCATGGTTTGACTATAGTTAACCCTAGCCATCCAGTATAGAACTCCATGGTTAACACGTGAAAATAGGTTTTGAAATTGAAAAATGGTGTTGGTTGAGATAGATTGGAGACCATTAAAAACTATATTGGAAATATATAATTATCAATATGTTTTAATATTAATGTGAATGTTGTTGTTGTCATTATTATAACTAGTAATATGTATTAATATGTTCACATTTTAATTAATTAAGAAGAGCATCATAAATATCAATAAGCATAAACCATAATTAATAAGCAAAATTTAATTATAAGGCATAATGACAGAATAAGACATAATATAAAATTATAATATTAATATAATAATTAAAAATAAATTACAAGGTAGTTATTAAAAATAGGTATAATGTAAAATCAAAAAGCTTAAAAACAAATAAATTAAATCATCAAATAAGACAAAGAGTCGGCCATTGGGCTTCACATCCTGGGTTTTCATATTTATACCTAAAATTTCCTTCTTTTCTCCTCACATTTTGTCCTGATGATGAGTCTAGTTGCAGACTCGAAACGTCGACTTCAAAACATGAACACTGTGGAAAATCCGAACTCCATTCAAAAATCACACCACAGTAATTTGCAAACAAAAATTAATAGTAATGTTATTAAATATTAGTAATAATAACATTAATATAAGTATAAAAAATGATGGTTACATAGAATACTATTATTACATTAATAATATATTTATGTTATCAATGTAATAATGTATTAATGTTGCTTCTTTTTCTTTATTATTATTATTGATATATTTTATAAATAAAATATGATTGAGAATCAATGTTAGTGTTACGTAATTATTATTAATCTTTGTTAGGTTTCAAGAACATTATTAATCTCTCGAGCAAGAATCTTGATCCCTCTGTCTTTAGTCTCCTTAATAGAGGTCTCAATTTTTTCCTTGCCTCGAATAAGGTTCCTACTGATGACATTAACTGTAGCATCGAATACGGGATCAAAGATGTTCCAGACAATGTCAAGGAGACTATTAGACAAGATTGTGTTGTTTTTCTTGGAAAGGCTAAACCTTCGAAGAAAAACCTAAGCAAGGCCGAGTTTGTTTCCCTTAAGTCCCTAAGGGATGACCGCAACATTATCTTCCTTAGGGCAGATAAAGGTGGAGTTGTTGGCATTCTTGATAAGTTTGATTATGTCCATAAAATGATAGACCATCTATCTAGTAGTGGGAGTTACATCAATCTAAAGAAGAATCCCCTTAAATCCATTTCTAAGGAGGTTTCATATGTTATTAAAGCATATCTGTCTCTTAATCCCCTTTCCCGAAACCTCATTGAGAGCAATCCCCTTACCCCTAGAATCTATGGCCTACCAAAGATTCATAAATCTGGGCCCCCCTTAAGACCTATCATTAACACCATAGGCGGACCTACCTATCTTCTTGCTAAATTCCTAGCCCAAAAGCTCAAACCTCTTGTTGGTTGCACTGATTCTTTTGTGAAAGACTCTGCCTCCTTTGTTCAAGAGTGGAGAGATATCAAATTAGAACCTAGAGATTTATTGGTGAGTTTTGATGTCATTTCCTTATACACCAAAATCCCCATCCAAGAATACATTGATAATCACATCACTAATAAAGACACTACCAAATTAGTTAGCCTCTGCCTCACCTCAACTTTCTTTAGTTTCCAAGGTGAGTTCTATGAGAAAACTTGTGGTGTTGCGATTGGTTCGCCTCCCTCCACTATCATCGCAAACTTGTTTATGGAATATTTTGAGACCAAGGCCCTTTCCTATGCTAAATTCCATCCTAAAAAATGGAAGAGGTTTGTCGATGACACTTGTGTCATCTGGCCTCATGGTCGAGAGAAACTAGATCTATTTCTAAATCACCTTAATTAACAATCAAACTCCATCAATTTCACTATGGAAGTTGAGGAGAATGTCTGCCTTCCCTTTCTTAACATTCTCCTTTCTAGAAGGGAGGATGGTTTCAATTGTCACCAAGTTTTTCGAAAGAAGACTCACATGGAACAATATCCCCATGCCAGTTCTCATCATTTCCCAGCTCAGAAATTTCGGGTTCTCAGCACTCTTGCTACCCGTGATCTAAGAATCTCTGATGATGACCACCTTGACTAGGAGAAATCTCATCTTCTTGAGGTTTTTGAAAATAATGGATATAGCAAACCCCAAAGCCTCAAGGCCTTTCTCAGAGTTAGTAAAGAAACTAGGGTTAAACCTGCTCATGTTGATCCTATCTCTAAGGTTCATCTCTCGTATATCCAAGGTACCATGGATAGGATTTCCCATATTCTTAAAAATATTAATGTCTCTTCTTCCTTCAAACCTCTCAATACCATTAAAAATTCTCTTAGATCTGTTAAGGACCCTATTGACCCTAAGGACTCGAAAGGGATCTACCTCGTTCCCTGCTCCTGCGGTATTCCCTACATTGGAGAAACAGGAAGGTCGATTAAACAAAGGATTAGTGAACATGATGCTGACATCAGACACAATCGCTCCCACACGTCATCCCTTGTAGAACATGTTGATAAATCAAAACACCATGTCTGCATTGAAGAATCCAAAGTCATTGCTAAAATTGATCATTTCCACCACAGGAAACTAAGGGAAGCGATTGAGATTGAGAGGCATGCTAGAAACCTTAATAGGGATGATGGTTGGAAACTAAGTAAAAGCTGGATTCTAGCTCTCTCTTCTTAACTCCTCCTCCCTTTCCTCGCCTTCATCTTTTTATTCCTCTTATTTTATCCCTATTTTCCTTTTTTATTCTCTTTAACTTCATATGTTCAACCATCCAAAAATTTATTTGAAACCTTTATTGTTAACTTTGCTTTCCTCCTTTTCAAAGAGGATAAGCTATCCTCTTTCTTATAATGGTCAATAGTCTTATTAGAGGTATTGGTAAAATATAATGAAATAAAATAAAATATTTTATTTTGAATCATTCCTATAAGTAAGTTTTCAACCTAATAGGTATTGAATAAGTCACCCCTAACTAATAATATTATAATTAATTATTTTTAGGTAATATTATTATAAAAATTGATAATTAATTTATAATATTGAGATTAATATACTCAATTATTTTCAACCAAATTTATATTGAATAGGCCAACCCCTATCAAATGGTTTTATATAAATTAATTATTTTTAATATTATTATATAAATTGATTTATTGTATCGAAATAACAGCTAGTTTTCAACCAAATTTATATTAAATAGGTCAACCCTAACAAATAATATTATATAAAGTAATTATTCTTAGATAATGTTATTATATAAACTGATAAATAATTTATAATATTGATATAAAATATTTAATTATTATATAACAACTAGTTTCTAACTAAATATTAATTAATTTAACAAACATCTCTTTATCACATATTCTTAAGTAATAATTTCACCAACTGCTAACCCTAAACAATGATGCATCCGTGCTATTTATTCTCTTAGATCAATTGGTTTCTCACCTTGTCCCGAGGATGAACCACACTAGTTGGTTCGAAACGTCGACCCAATCTGAACAATGTGATTAATCCAAAAGACTCATTTCTACATTATAGATCACAAAAGACCTAAATCTAATATTATTATTTAACCTAAAATTAATATTTTAAACTTGAAAATAACATTAAACCTTTTATTAAACCTAATGCTATAACTTAATATTTAAACCTAAGGCCTATTATTATTATAAAACCTAAAAAAATACTATAAACTAATATAAATTTATTTAATAAATTATAAAAAATCAACGTTATATTACATTATCTTATATTAAACCTGAAATTATTATATTATACTATAAAACCTTAAAACCTAAAAAACTAAAACCTAAAAGCATATATATTATATTATAGAGCTAAAAAAATTATACTATAAACCTAAAATCTTATCTTATTAAATTATAATAGAAATTGTTATAATGACAAACGGTATATTATACTTTCAATTTTATTGTTATATGGCAATGAGGACATGTTGCCGGACGATACATCTCATAATCAATGCATGCAACTTTCAAGAGTGAAGCCACCTTTCATAATCAGTGCATGCACCTTTTAAGAGTGAAGCCACCTTTCAAAATAGGTTATGCGGGTTTTACAAAGTCAAATCATGATTTCAATGAATTGAATTTTCTTTTCATTAATGTTCATATATAGAGTAAATTTTTAATCATATTTTGGTAAAACAATAATTTAAATTAGATGTAGACATTTGATTTAGATATGTATTAGTGTTTCTTTATATTCATTGATATAATGATGATGACAAATATGCCAGTATCTTTCATTTTTAGTTATAAACTTAGAATCTATAATTAAAAAATGATTAAAGTACCAATTCCATTAAAAAATGTTTATCACCCGAGTTTTATCTTTTAAGTATTTTTTTAGAATACTACTTAAAAAAATTATTCATACCTTTCCCGCACTAATAATATTAAATGAAACCATGACACCATAGTGGATGCCATAGTTGATCATAGAGGCCTATAATGGATTGCTATGGTTAACCATAATTAAACCATGGCTAAGCATTAACAACCACCATTGCAATGGTAACCATAGTCAAATAATGGTCAATTATTAACAAAGTATAGTCAAAATTTGGTCAATCATAGTAAAATTGTATTCAAACCATGGTCAACTATAGTCAAACATATTCAATTGTGGTTGAACATGGTCGAACCATGATCAAACAATGGTTATTCACAGTCAAACCATTTTCAACCATAGTCAATATTGATCAAACATAGTGAAAACATGGTCGACCATAGTCATACAATTGTTAACCGTATTCTTTCATATTCAAAACATGTTCAATGATGTTTAAGCACTGTGAACATGGACAACTGTAGTTAAATTTGGTCAACCATAGTTAAACAATTGTTAAACATAGTATATCATAGTCAAAACATAGTTACTATATATCCAACATTGCAATGTGAAAACTACTGTTGCAATGTGACAACTAACATTGCAATGCAAAAATATAAAATGTGGTCAACCACATTTAGTAATGTGGTTGATTGCGTTCGAGTATGATTGAAGATGTTAGACAATCAAGATCCTACAAGTTCAGTGAAACATAGTCAAACATGGTCAACCATGGTTACTCCCAGTAAACTAAGGTCAACCATGATCAACCATGGTCGTCCATGACAGACCATTATCGACCATGGTCAACTGTGGTCAACTATAATGGTTAATCAAGGTATCTATGGTCAAGATCGTCGAGCATGCCCAACCAAGATTTATATGGATGAATATGGTCAAACAAAATGGTCAATCAAAGGCTCTATGGTAAACCATATTGGAGTTTATAATATTTGGTTTATAATATCTTGTTTATATTGGGGTTTATAAAATTTGTGACATAACATTTGGTTTATTAATCCTTTGGGTTTATAATATTAATCCCTTATGTTAATTAAGCCCTTAGTTTTATAATATTAATCCATTGAGTTTATAATATTAATAATACCTTGGGTTTATAATAATTCATGGTGTTGTCATGGTCAACCATGGTGCTATGCGACATCTTAACAAACTTGATTGTCTCAATATGAAAATCAGCCATGGTACAACGCCGCATTGTAATAAATATTATATGTTGATATGAAAATCAATCATGTTCAAGCATGGTCGACCATGGTCCTACGTTGCATTGTGACAAGGATTTTGACAATATGATAATGAAGCGTGGTCAACCATGGTTAACCATGGGTTTATAATAGATATCACTTGGGTTGAACATTATTCCCTTCACTTTATAATTCCTTGGTTTTTTACTGTTCTACCCTTGAGTTTATTATTCACTTGGGTTTATAATATCAATCATGGTTAACCATGACCAATCATGGTCATGCATGGTCATCCATGGTCAAGCATGTATAAAATCAATAATGGTCAATCATGGTGAATAATTCTCTGCCATGGTCCAATATTGCATTGTGACATAGGTTCTCTCAATATGAAAACCAGTCATGGTTAACCATGGTCCAACATCGCATTGTCATGAATATTTTATTAATATAAGGATCAATCATGGTAAAGTATGAGTAACCATGTTCGAAGGTCACATTGTGGCAAGGGATCTCTCAATATGAAAATCAGCCATGGTCCACCATGTTTATTTTAGTGTTCATAATTTAGGTTATAAATATATACCTTCGGTTTATAATATTAATCCCTTTGATTTAATATTATTTTCTTGGGTTCATAATCCCTTGGGGTTTTAGTATTAATCCTTTGGGTTTATTATTCTCTTCAGTTTATTCCTAGGGCTTAATATTACTCTCTTGAATTTAATATTGTTCCCTTGGGTTCATAATATCAATCATCGTAAACCATGGTCAACCATGCTCAATCATGGTGAGTGATGCTCAACCATGCTCAACCATTTTTGGTAAAATCAATCATGGTGAACCATCGTCAATCATGGTCAACCATGGTCGAACGTTGCATTGTAACAAAGGTGGTCTTAATATGAAAATCAACCATGGTCCAACATTGCATTGTGACAAACATTGTCCCCATATGAAAATCAATCATTGTTAAGTAGGGTCAACTATGGTCCAACATTGCATTATGACAAAGATTGCCTCAATATCAAAATCAACCATGGTCAACTATGTTTCTTTCAGGGTTTATAATATTTATTTTAGGTTTTATATACCTTGGTTTTATAATATTAATGTGTGGGGTTCAATTTTATTGCCTAGGGTTCATAATCCCTTGGGGTTTTAGTATTTATCCTGTGGGGTTATTGTTTCCTTAGGTTTATAAAATCAATCTCATGGGTTTATTAATCTAAGGGTTGAACCATGGTCATGCATGGTCCAACATCGCATTGTGACAAAGATTGTCTCAATATGAAAATTGGCCATGGTAAAGAATTCCTAAACATGTTTATTTAATGGGTTATAATATTTATCTCAGAGTTTATATTCCTTGGCTATATATTGTTGCCTTTAGTTGAATGTTATTCCATAGGGTTTATAATCCATTGGGTGTTTAGTGTTATTGCCTTGTGTTTATTATTCTATTTTATTTAAAATATTAATCATTAATGATTTGAGGCTTTTGTGATTTGTGTTCTATGTAGTGTTATCTTCCAGAGTCATCGCATTCATGTTTGTTGGAATTGATGTTTCGAACCAAACTCTGTGGTTCATCTTCAGGATTGACTTTTTCTTTGTAATCAGTGATCTGTATCGTTCTAATAATCGAACTTATCTTAATTTCTCCCTTCCATATAGGTTGAAAATTAATTATTTGAGGCTTCTGCGATCAGTGTTCTGTGTAGTGTTATCTTTCAGAGTCATCGCATTCATGTTTGTTGGAATTGATGTTTCGAACCAACCTCTGTGGTTCATCTTCAGGACTGACTTTTTCTTTGCAATTAGTGATTTAATTTCTCCCTTTCGTATAGGTTGAAAATTAATGATTTGAGGCTTCTGCGGTCTGTGTTCTATGTAGTGTTATCTTCCGAAGTCATCGCATTCATGTTTGTTGGAATCGACGTTTCGAACCAACCTTTGTGGTTCATCTTCAGGACTGACTTTTTCTTTGCAATCTGTGATCTGTATTGTTCTAATAATATAACTTCTCTTAGTTTCTCCCTTCTGTATAGGTTGAAAATTAATGATTTGAGGCTTCTATGATCTGTGATCTGTGTAGTGTTATCTTCTGGAGTCATCGCATTCATGTTTGTTGGAATCGACGTTTCGAACCAACCTTTGCGGTTCATCTTTAGTATTGACTTTTTCTCTGCAATCAGTGATCTATATCATTCTAATAATCAAACTTCTCTTATATTTCTCCCTTCCGTATAGTTTTAAAATTAATGATTCGAGGCTTCTGCGATCTATGTTCTATGTAGTGTTATCTTATGGAGTCATCGCATTCATGTTTGTTGGAATCGAAGTTTCGAACCAACCTCTGTGGTTCATCTTCAGGACTGACTTTTTCTTTGCAATCAGTGATCTGTATTGTTCTAATAATCGAACTTCTCTTAATTTCTCCCTTCTGTATAGGTTGAAAATTAATGATTTGAGGCTTTTGCGATCTCTGTTCTGTGTAGTGTTATCTTCTGGAGTCATCGCATTCATGTTTGTTGGAATCGATGTTTCGAACCAACCTCTGTGGTTCATCTTTAGGACTCACTTTTTCTTTGCAATCAGTGATTTGTATCATTCTAATAATCAAACTTCTCTTAATTTCTCCCTTCTGTATAGGTTGAAAATTAATGATTTGAGATTTCTGCGATCTGTGTTCTATGTAGTGTTATCTTTTCGAGTCATCGCATTCATGTTTGTTGGAATCGACGTTTCGAACCAACCTCTATGGTTCATCTTTAGGACTAACTTTTTCTTTGCAATCAGTGATCTGTATCGTTCTAATAATCGAACTTCTCTTAATTTCTCCCTTCCGTATAGGTTGAAAATTAATGATTTGAGGCTTCTGTGATCTGTGTTCTATGTAGTGTTATGTTCCGGAGTCATCGCTTTCGATGAAGATCAATCTTCATCAACCATGGTCAAACTTAGCTAGCCATGGTTGATAATGGGAAGCTATGTTGTGTGAAATCAATCATGCTCAACCATGGTCCAACGTTGCATGGTAAAAAAGACTCTGTCAATATCAAACCAACCTTGGTCAACCACGATCCAACGTCACATTGTGCAAATATTTTGTTGATATGGCAATCAATAATGGTCAAACATTGTCGATTATCATCCTACGTTTTATTGTGACAAGGATTATCTCAGTATAAAACTCAACCATGGGAAACCGTGGTCAACCATGTGGGCTTATAATATTAACCCCTTATATTCATTAATCCCTTAGGTTTATAACATTAGTAGCTTGGGTTTATAATATTAATGCATTGGGTTTATTATTAGCTTGAGTTTATAATAAACCATGGTGTTATCATGGTCAACCATGGTGCTATGTCACATATTGACAAAGATTGTTTCAATATGAAAATCAACCATGGTCAACCATGGTACAATGTCACATTGTGAGAAACATTATTACTTCCTTTCGATGAATGTTATTCCCTAGGGTTTATAATCTATTGGGTTTTTAATAATATTGCCTTGTTTTTAGTATTCTCTTTGCTTTAAAATATCAATCATATTGAACCGTGGTCAATCATGGTCAACCGTGGTAGACAAAGGTCAATATTCATCAACCATCATCAATCTTGGCCAGCCACGGTCATCCATGGGCAGTCGTGTTATGTGAAATCAATCATGGTCAACCATGATCCAACATTGCATGTCAACAAAGAATCTGTGAATATAAAAATTAACCTTAGTTAACCACGATCCAACCCCACATTGTGACCACTTAGGTTGTGTTGATATAGCAATCAATAATGGTTAAACATGATCGACCATCATCCTACATTGCATTGTGACAAGGATTTTCTCAATGTGAAAATCAACCATGGGAAACCATGTTTATTTTAGGGTTTATAATATTCATTCCTTGGGTTTAATATTATTGGCTTGGGTTCATAGTCCCTTGGTGTTTAAAAACCCAAGGGACTTTATAGTCAACCATAGTCAACCATGTTTAGTTTAGGGCTTATAATATTTATTTTAGGGTTTATATACCTTAGGGTTATAATATTAATTCCTTGGGTTTAATATTATTCCCTTGGTTTTATAAAACGTTGGGGTTTTAGAATTAATTTCTTGGGTTTATAATACCAATCCCTTGGTTTTATTAGTCTAAGGGTTCATATTCCTAGGGTACAATATTATTCCTAGGGTTTATAATATTAATCCTAGGGTTTAATATAAATCCCTTGGGTTTATAATCATGGCAAACGACGGTAAACCATGGTCGACCATGTTCATTTTAGGGTTTATAATATTTATCTTAGGGTTTATATACCTTGGGTTTATACTAATTATCCCTTGGGTTTAATATTATTTCCTTGGGTATAACATAAATCTCGTTGATTTATAGTCATGGTCAACCATGGTCTAACGCCACATTCTAACAAATATTTTTTGAATATGAAAATCAACCATGTTCCAACGTTGCGTTGCATTATGTCAAAGATTGTCTGCATATGAAAATCAATCATGCTCAATCATGGTCAACCATGGTCAACAATGGTGCAATGTTGCATTGTGACAAAGATGGTCTCAATATGAAAATCAACAATGGTCAACCATGATAATTTTTGGGTTTACAACATTTATCTTATGGTTTATATACCTTGGCTTTATAATATTAATCTCTTGGGTGTAATATTATTCCCTTGGGTTTTTAGTATTAGTATCTTGGGTTTATTATTTCTGTGGGTTTATAATATCAATCCCTTGGATTTATTAATCTAAGGGTTCATATCCCTAGAGTGTAATATTATTGATAGGGTTTATATTAATCATTGGATTTAATATAAATCCCTTGGATTTAATTAATTAACAATAATTAATAAAAATTAAAAAAATAACAATATTTTATATATTTTTAATAAATAATAATGATAATAAATTAATTATCGTTAATTAATTATTATTAAATAAAAATAAACTACATCATCATCATCATCAAATTATAAAAAAATAACATTTATATATTTTTTAATAAATAATACTAATATTGATAATAATATTATTATTATCCAAATTTAAGGTCGCAACCAAGCCAAACACGAAATTGGTGTATGAGAACCCCGTTGTTTGTGGGACAAGGGACCCACCTCCACTCAACGATTTGACTGTTAAGTCTACAAATGCGTACATTCTTTACCCCTCCGGTTTTGAACCTATGACCTCTTAGAAAGAAACATGTGCTCTTAACCATTAAGCCCACTCAATAATAATAACAAAATAAATAAATAATTAATATTATAAATTAATTACAATAAATATTTAATTATATGAATTAATTAATTATTAGTAATATTTATTAACATATAATAATAAGTAATAACTATAATTATTTTAAAAGATTATAATAACGATTTATTAACCTTATAATTAATAATAATATTTTTATTATAATATTTATTTTTTAATATTATTATTATTATTTTTGTTATTATATATTTATCAATATTAATATTAATATTAAGATTAATATTGAATTTATATTATTAATGTTTATATTCAACCATATTTATTAATGTCGTTGGGTTTATAATATTAACAGTCCACAGTGTTTATTAATCCCTTGGGTTTATAATATTAATAATCATGTGGGTTTATCAATCCCTTCAGTTTAAAATATTAAAACTTGGGTTTATAAACCTCTTGTGTTTTTAATATTGATTGCTTAGGTTTATAATATTTATCCCTTGGGTTTACTAATTCCATGGGATTTATAATATTAAACCATTGGTTTTATAATATTAATAATTCCTTGGGTTTGTAATTTAAGCCCTTAGGTTGATAATATTAATAACTCCTTGGGTTTATTAATTTTTTGAGTTTAAAATAATAATTCCTAGGGTTTATTAATTCCTTAGGTTATTAATACTTATTCTTTGGGTTTGTTGATCCCTTAGCTTTATAATATTTATCCCTTGGGTTTACTAATTCATTGCATTTATAATATTAATAATCGCATGGGTTTATTAATCTCTTCACTTTAAAATATTATTTGTTAGGGTATATTAACAATCCCATGGGTTTGTTAATTCATTGGGTTTAAAATGTTGATTGCTAGGGTTTATTAATCCCATGTGTTTTTAATATTGATTCCTTAGGTTTGTTGATCCTTTTGGTTTATAATATTTATCCCTTAGGTTTACTAATTCATTAGGTTTATAGTATTAAACCCTTGGGTTTATTAGTCGCTTTGATTTATAATATTAATAATTTCTCTGGTTTATAATTTAATCTCTTTTGCCTCTTAATTGATTAAGTTTAAAATATTAATTCCTAAAAATTATTAATATTTGGGATCAATGTTTAAAACATGAGATTAATAAGCTATAGGAATTAGTAGACCCTGGGATCTAATATATGACAATTTAAAGCCTAAGGTTTATAATACTAAACCTTAAGGTTTAAATTTGATAATATATTATTACATATTATATTAAGAAATAATATATCATTATATAAAATATTCTTGTATATTATTATATTAATATTAAATGGTTATATATATTATATATTGTATTTGTGAATAATAGTATTATATTTTAGTTTAATAGAGTTAATATACTCCAAATAAATATATAGAATTTATTGATAATTACATTATATATTTAATATATAATGTGAAAGTGAGAAATAAATAATAAATATATAATAATGATAATAATAATAAATAGTTACTATTATTATGATGTTATATGTGAATTATATTATATTTAAAATAACCATTAATATATTAGTAATATTTTATGTAATAATTAATATTTTATTAATATAAAAAATAATGTGGCTATTTGTCAATCGTGATCAAGCATGCTTGAACATCACATTGTGACAAAAATTGTCTCGATATGAAATTAACCATGGTCCAACATGGCATTGTGATAATGATTTTCTCAATATGAAAATCTACCATGGTCAATCATGTTTACTTTAGTATTTATAAAATTTATCTTAGGGATGTTGGGTTTATAATATTAGTCCCTTGGATATAATCTTATTCCCTTGGGTTCATAATCCCTTGGGATTTTAGTATTAATCCCTTGGGTTTATAATATCAATCCATTAGGTTTATAATATTAATCATGGTAAATCATGGTCAATCATAGCCAACCATGGTCAAACCATATGGATATGGAAATCGACCATGGTCAACCATGGTCAAACCATATGGATATGGAAATCGACCATGGTCAACCATGGTCCAACTTTGTGTTCTGACAAAGGTTGTCTTGATATGAAGACCAACCATGGTCAACCATGGTTAACTATGGTCGACCGTTGCATTGTGACAACGTTTGTCTCTATATGGAAATCAACAATGGTCATCCATGTTTATTTTAGCGTTTATAATATTCATGTTAAGGTTTATATACCTTGGGTTTATAATTTTTATATCTTTGGTTTATTATTCCCTTGGGTTTTCAATATCAATCCCTTGGGTTTATTGATGCAAGTGTTCATATTCCTAGGGTTTAATATTATTAAACAATGGTCAACCATGTCCAACCATGGCCAACTATGGTCTGATGTCGCATTGTCCCAAGGATTGTCTCAATATGAAAAGCAATCATGCTCAACCATGTTTTTTTTGGTATTTTTAATATTTATCTTAGAGTTTTTATACCTTGGGTTTATAATATTAGTCCCTTGGGTTTAATATTATCCCCTTAGGTTCATAATCCCATGGGGTTTTAGTATTAATCCCTTAGGATTATTGTTCCTTTGGGTTTATTATATCAATCGCTTGGGTTTATTATTCCCTGCTCAACCATGGTTTATTATGATGTCAACCATGGTTAACCATGGTGCAACATGGAATTATGATAAGGATTGTCTCAATATGAAAATCAACAATGCTCAATCATGTTTATTTTAATGTATATAATATTTATCTTAGGGTTTATATACGTTGGGTTTATAATATTAGTCCCTTAGGTTTAATATTATTCCCTTGGGTTTATAATATCAATCCATTGGGTTTATAATATTAATCATTATCAACCATGGTCAATCATAACCAACCATGTTCAACTATGGTCAAGCAAGGTTGGATATGGAAATCAAGCATGGTCAACCATGGTCTAACGTTGTGTCCCACAAAGATTGTCTCAATATGAAAATCAATCATGGTCAACCATGGTTGACCATGGTCCAACGTTGCATTGTGACAAGGATTGTGTGTATATGGAAATCAACCATAGTCAACCATGGTCAACCATGTTTATTTTAGGTTTTATAATATTGATTTTAGGATTTATATACATTATTGTTATCCCTTATGTTTATTGATCTAATGGTTCATATTCCTATTGTTTAATATTATTAACAATGGTTAACCATAATCAACCATGGTCTAATGTCGCATTGTGACAAGGATTGTCTCAATATGAAAATTAATTGTGCTCAACCATGTTTATTTTAGTATTTTTAATATGTATCTTGGGGATTTTATGCATTGGCTTTACAATATTAGTCCCTTGGGTTTAATATTATTCCCTTGGGTTCATAATCCCTTGGTGCTTTTGTATTAATCCTTCGGGTTTATTATTCCTTTGGGTTTATAATATCAATCCCTTAGGCTTATTATTCCCTTAGGTTTATAAATCAATCATGGTCAACCATTGTCAACCATGGTCAATCACGGGGTTTTAATAGAATCCCTTGGGTTTATTTTTCCATTGCATTCATAATATCAATCTGTTGGGATTATTATTAACTTGGGTTTATAATATCCATCATGGTCAACCATAACCAACCATGGTTGGATGTCGCATTGTGAAGAAAATTGTCTCCATATAAAAATCATGGACAATCATTGTCAACTAGGTCACCCATGGTTGATCATGGTTAAGCATGTTTTATAGAATCAAACATGGTCAACCATGATCAATATTGCAATTTTAGAAATGGTTTCCTATTCCTTTGGGTCAACCATAGTGAATCATAGTCAACCATGCTAAAATGCCGCTTTGTGACAAATATTGTCTCAATATGAAAATCAACCACAGTGAACCATGGTTTAACGTCACATTGTGACAAAGAAATAATAATAATTATTAATTATTATCATTATTAATTATTATTGTTTAAAGATGAATTAATTATTATTATTATTTAATTATTTAATACCCATATTATTCTTATAATAATAATATAATATAATAATAATTATATTATATTATATTACATTAGTAATAATAATAATTATTTATTGTTATAATAATAGTAATATAATAATGACTATATTACTATAATAATTATATAATATTATTATGAATTATTACTGTTATTATTAATTATTATTACTAATTATTATCTGTTAATATTATTATCATAATATTAATATAATAATCATAAATATATAAAAATTTGGTTGTTATTTTGTATATAGCTGATTTTTTAAAAAATACACATAAAGGGTTGGTTTTTTAAAAATATATATATATAATAATAGTTAGTTTTTAAAAGATATATATAATAACTATTAATGTGGTTGATATAATTTACGATGTATATCAATCAGATTGAAAAATGTGATTGTATATATGAAGTATATATACACCTATAGTATATCAACTATATTAGTAAATGTAGTTGTGCTAGTGTATAAAATAATATAATTATTATTATTTATATATTTATTAATAATGAGAAATAATTAACTTGATTGGTGAGTGGTGAATATACGACTGCCTATGAAGATTGTTGCATCATCAAGAAAGCGTGGAAAAAAAAGAGGCGGGAGCTGTGGAGTTTGGATGAAAAACCAGGGTTTCAGACTGTTACAAAGGCCATTCTCCATGGAAGGACGCAAAGGAGGGAGCTACACTCCCTCCTACAAGCAAGTTGTGGCTAGCAAAGGAAAAAAACCAATGGAAAATGATAGAGAGCCTTCAGAAGGAAGGGAAAGAAACAGGGAAGAAGAACAGGAGGGAACTAAGTTAAGAAAGCGTAATGATGCAAAGGCAAATGAGAAATAGGACAAGGAGCAACGAACAAAAGACAAAGCACACATGGGACCATGCAAACCTAAAGCGGTAGTAACTCCTAGTGTCATTTTAAATGAGCCGGCGCTGCAAGCGCACAAGGATCACATGCAAACATATGCAATCATTTGTAAATTCATGGGTTTATGACCCACTGAAAAAGCCTTACAAATATGGATTAAATGCCACTGGAAACCAAAAGGCAGAACTGACCTACATCTTGGGTCTAAGGGTTTTTTCACTGTATTATTTGCAAATTTTGAAGACAAGGACAGAGTGTTTGGAAGGCCCTACTTCTATGCTGCAGTAGGCCTCTATATGCGAACTTGGATTATGAATTTTGTTACAGAACGCAAAACTTTTACATCGGTCCCAGTTTGGGTAAGACTCTATTCTCTACCTCTTGATTACTGGCAAACAGAATCTCTATACGCCATAGGAAATAAGTTAGGTCATTTTGTTAAAGTTTCTGTGGCCACTAGAAGGGGAAAGTATACTTCCTTTGCTAGAATATGTGTGGAGATGGATCTCTCTAGAGCTCGGCCGGATGGGGTTATTTTGGAGGTCTTTGATGAAGATTAGATACAAACAGTAGATTATGAACATATCCCATTCATATGTCGCAAATGTCATGAGCATGGACACCTGTTCAGAGACTGCCCTCTCAGTAAAATAGAGAACAAAAGAAAAATTGACACAATGAAGGATTCAGAAAGCTTCTTCAAGGTGGAACATAAAGGAAAAGGAGGCAAAAGAGGACCAAAACCACATAAATCAGCAGAGAAACAAGCTAACCAGAACATGTTTCATTTCCTTGAAGTAGACAAAGGTTCAATAGAAACAGATCAGGCAAAGGAAGGAAGTCCAGTGGAGGAGGAGATGGTAGAAGACAAGGAACAAATACAAGATAATAACAAACATAAAGAATTTATGATGAATGATGCAGAACAAGAGATGGACCATGAAATGACCCAAAGTGAGATGGAAATGGAGGACCATGAGCTCTAGGAAATTCTTGAGAAAGAGAACCTAGATTCGCAAGGTTTCTTGAATCAAGGAACCAAAGAAGGGTTAGACTCGTTACCAACGGAGGAGTTCAATAGAGTTCAACAACTGTTTTTATGGAAAACACAGACTAAAGGGGAGGACAGATAAAAACATAAAGATAGGCAGGGCAACGAAGGAGTGAAAACAATGAAAAACACAGCAGGACCAGCAGCCAGAAACCCAGGGAAGAAAAGGGGCAGAAAAAAGAAGAACAAGTTGTTGATGGAATGTGGAAAGCTAATGATAGATTCAGGTAAGATGAAAGACCTATCTAGTGGCTCCTTTACTAATCTTTAATTATGAAGTTCACTTCTTGGAATATCAGGGGTCTAGGTAGTAAAAGAAAACAAAGATTACCGAATAATAGAATGAAACAAGCAACTCCGGATATGATTTTCATCCAGGAAACTAAGTGTTCCATCTAGAAGATAAAAGATATCCATAGTAAATTGCTCACTAGATTTGAGTTTCTAGAAGTCAAAGCAGAGAATACAGTAGGAGGTATTCTCACTCTTTGGAATCCACAAAAAATTGACTTAATAGATGCGGAGGCATCTAGGGATTATTTATCTATAGTCATTCAACCTGTGGGAGACAAGGAAACATACCTAGTTTCGAATGTTTACAGCCCTCAAAGAATGGACGACAAACTCAGGTTTCTAAAATCTCTGGAGAATCTTAGAGACATACATGCAGGAATACCCTGAATCTTGGGAGTTGATTTCAACATGATCAAATCACTTACGGAAAAAAGGGGGGAACTAGAGTTCTAGGCAAAAACTCTTTGGCTTTTCAAACCTTTATCAATAAGATGAAGCTGGTGGATATTGTAGCGAGTAATGGAATCTTTACTTGGAATAATAAAAGAGGAATAGTGTCTCAGGTGGCCTCAAAATTAGATAGATTCATAATCTCAGAGGATCTTATGTTCAATGACAAGGCAATGGTAGCAAGAACGCTCCCCTTTGGAGGCTCAGATCATTGGTTGGTACATCTGGAGGTTCAGGGCATCGGCACCCCCAGGAATAGAGCTTTTTGATTTGAGAAAATCTGGCTTTCCCACCCAGATTTCATCAGAAACATAGTCAAATGGTGGTCAGAAGATTTAAACATTTAGAGCACCAGAATGTTCCTTCTTCAGAAAAGACTAAAACACATCAAGCTCCGACTTAAAGATTGGAACAAGAATGAATTTGGCAATATCTTTGAAGAGAAAAAAACTATTGAAGGTAAAATGCAGGAACTCAACCAAGACCTTATCACTGAGGGACATGACAAAGTCAAAAGTGATAAAACCACCAAATATCATCAAAGCTGGGAGAATTTATGCAAATAAGAGGAAATATTTTGGAGACAAAAATCTAGAGTTCAACGGCTAAAAGAAGGCGAACATAACACTAGGTTTTTCCACAAATCCACCATAGCAAACAGAGCTTATAACAGAATTTCTTTGATCAAGGATGAAAAAGGAAATCTTCTCAACTCTCATGAAGAAATAGAAGAAATTCTAGTTCAGCACTTTCGAAACATAGCAAAGGAAACCTGTTATGATAGAGAGTTCCACATCTAGGACTGCACTAAGCATATACCCAGAATGGTTTCCAAAGAGGATAATGTCAACCTTTACAGGCCAGTGACTGAAGAAGAATTAAATGGAGTACTCAGAGAAATGCAGAATGGTAAGGCATCAGGCTCGGATGGTTTCAATGTTGACTTCTTCAAATCTTGCTGGAATATTGTCAAACAGGACATTCTGCAGGTTGTTGAAGATTCCAGAATGAACAT
This sequence comes from Pinus tabuliformis, assembly GCA_031772625.1. NCBI lineage: Eukaryota > Viridiplantae > Streptophyta > Pinopsida > Pinales > Pinaceae > Pinus > Pinus tabuliformis. Next base: position 945,608,594 of record CM062806.1, read on the forward strand.
AACCATTTTGAAGGCTCTGAACACCTCTTTTATAGCCCTGATCCCTAAATAGGAGTTGGCTCAAACCCCTGATAGGTTTAGACCTATAGCTTTGTGCAATGTGGTTTACAAGATAATATCTAAAGTTGTAGCAAATAGACTCAAACCCCTCCTTCCTTCAGTAGTTTCGGGGGAACAATCTAGATATGTGGAAGGAAGGAAAATTCTTAATAACATCATTCAAGCACATGAAGTGGTGCATTCTCTTACTAGCAAAAGAAAGGTTGGAATGATCATGCAACTGGACATAGCCAAAGCTTATGATAAACTGAACTGGATCTACATCAGGAAAGTTCTTATTGCTTTCGGGTTTGACCACAATTGGGTAAGATGGATTATGGCTTTGGTCACTTCTTCCAGTTTTTCAATTCTGGTCAATGGTTCTCCTTCTGAGACTTTCATTCCTTCCAGAGGCCTTAGGTAGGGGGACTCACTCTCCCCCTTTCTCTTCATCCTCATGATGGAAACACTGGGTAGGTCTATCAAGAATGCAAAAGAAGTTGGTAAAATCAAAGGTCTCCAACTCTCAGACAATGGACAAGCCTTGACTCATCAACAATTTGTGGATGACACCATGCTGCAAGGAATCCCTATAGTCAAAGAAGCTCTTGCTTATAAAAAAATCCCCAGTGACTTTGCCATGGCTTCAGGTATGGAAGTAAATCTTTTCAAATCTAAGATTTTTTTCTTCAATACTAACATTGCTATTCAGAGGAACATATCTAGAATTCTGGGCTTTCAAAGAGATTCTTTCCCCTCAAATTATCTAGGAGTTCCTCTAACTGCTAAACCGTTACACAAGAGCATCTGGGAGCTGATGATTAACAAATTACAAGACAAAACCAGGAAATGGACTATGAGATCCTTAAAATTGGCTGGCAGGTTGGTCCTCACAAAGGCTGTACTACAATCAATCCCAGTCTTTATACTTTCAGCTATCCCTGATCCTAAAGGAATCCTGCATCAAATGAGAAACATACAGAGAGACTTTCTATGGGGCAAGGGGGAAGAAAAGAAAAAATGGGCCTTAGTTGGATGGGAAAAAATTTGCGAACCCAAAAACTAGGGGGGTCATGGATTGGATGATCCTGAGATTCTAAGCAATGTTTTAGGGGAAAAATTATGGTGGCGATGGATAAAAGAACTAGAGGCACATTGGGCTATCATTTGGAAAGAAAAATATGCAAGCTCTTGGCTAGATAATGACCGCATAAAGATGGAAGGTAATATTAGAGGATCACATATTTGGAATAAAGCCTTGGAAAACAGGGGCATAATTCAAGATAACAGCGTTTGGGAAATTAGAGAGGGAGACTTAGCCTTACTCTGGGAGGATAGATGGAAACAAGAACCTATTCTGTTAAAGGGGGATTTGGAGGACCTCAAAGCAGAGACAGACACGAAGGAGCTCACCAAGGTTAAGGATTTTTGCGATCAAAACAACAGTTCAGAGAAATGGAGAAACTGGAGGAAATTTGATCTCAGAAATGACAGTCCCCTAAAAGCTAAGGCTAAAAGACTAATATAGATATTAGAACAAATGAAAATTCTATTTTCAAGGGGGCATGACCAGCTGAGATGGGGCAACAATAATGAGGGGACCTACAATCTCAAGGAAGTTAAACTCATACTCCTTAAACTAGATTCCCATGCTCCAGACAGGACTTGGCAAAACCTATGGAAGCATCAAGGTTGGATGAAAATTAAACTTTTTATGTTGTTGGTACTGCACAGGAAAATTCTGACTTGGGATAACATTGGGAGGAGGGGTGTCCTGGGGCCTTCCAGATGCCAGCTCTATGAAGCTCAAGAGGAGACAATGGAGCACCTTCTCAACAACTTCACTTTTACTTCCAGATTATGGGATTCCCTCACCTCTATTTTCCAACAATCTGATAGAGACATTGGAAGTCTTTTCAATACCCTCACAAATTGGAGAAGTAACTTTTTGAATAATGAAGTTTTGAGTTCTGCTTGGGAACTAACACCAAGCTTCATTATTTTGGATGTCTAGAAGAATGTTAAGAATTCTCCCTAGTATCTCTATGATCTAATCCTAAAACAGATCAACGAAACTGTTGGCACTTTAGTTCGAAATCTCCCCATGAAACCCCCTTCTGCAACAGAATGGAGGATTCTTTGTAAGCTAGAGTTGCAGGGACTTGTTCCTCAGGGCTTAGTCAGGAAAGCTTCAATACTAAATCTTGAGCTAGATTTCTTGCACCCCACCCCTTAGGGTTTTCTAAAATTCAACATTGATGGCGCTTCTAAAGGTAATCTGAGCATGGTCGGCGATGGAGGGGTGTACGTTGAGGGATGAGAATGGAAGTATTCTGTTCATCTTCTATGATCATTTATTAAAAGCCACCAATAACATGGCAGAGTTAATGGCCATGGAACAATGTCTTGAGGTATTGGTTCAGGAAAAACGCCAAAATATGATCATTGAAGCGGATTCTGAGCTAATCATTAACTCGGTCAAGAGAATAAGTTGGGGAACGAAACTGGAAAAAGCCTCAAGAAACTGGAGGATGATCAAAGTCTTTCAACGGATTCATAGTCACCTACAGAGCCTTAGAACAGTCAGTTTTTCACATGTGCGAAGAAAGGCCAATAAACTTGTAGATTTGTTAGCCAATCAAGGACTGATCTGCACAGATAATAGAGTGGCGTCGAACTGGCAAGAACTCCCTCAAAATAGATTAAAAACGGAGTGTCAAAACCAAGCAGATGAAGATAAGACAGTGTTCCTTAAAATAGCCATGGAGGCAGGCACAGCTGACCAGCGGATGTTTGTTTAGATGTTTGCTCACTGTCAAGTCTTTTGAGAGCAGCTTGCAGTGGTCAACAGGTGATTCCCAAGTTATTATGTTCACTATAATTTCCAGTTGCAACAACGAGGATGAAATGGTTTTTTGTATAACAGGAAGAATGGTGGGTGCTTTAAAACGCATCGGGTCAAGGAGGGTTGACGCAGCGAACGGTCGAGAGCCAGAGTCCATCGGTGGCCGCGAAACCGGAGGTTTTTCCAGTTGGCTTACTTTACCGCGGTCTGAGCAGTTTTCCGGTGATCGCGGCCCTCAAAAGCGGGAAGCAGTATTTCCTTTTTGGGAGCGACTCCACTCAGCGTGCTCCACATGGCAGTGGGGGTGGGTGGAATACCACCCTCATTGCACGCTAACGTGCGTGAAGGTTGGAGGGGGCAACATCAGTCTCAACTGTTGGATCATACAAAGCAGATCAACGGATGAGATTGACCAGGCATGTCTGCGGGTCCCAATGGTAAACGACGGGATGCTTTTCATAGCAAAGGAAAGTTAGGATTTGGCGAAAAGCGGGTGCCATGGGTTTCAAAAGACTTTTCACGTTGGCCATTGAACCGCGGGTTAAGAAGTCGGGGGGATGCGAAACCTTTATATTACTGACATTGCTATTCTTTTCGGATTCGTATCCTAACTCTGGTTTCTTTCTTTTGAGAAATGTAAAGTTTGGTTGTAGGGAGGGAAGCATGTGCTTTAGGCACGGTTTTAGGTTTTGATGGGGTCTCTCGAGGGTAAACGACCATGTGAGAAATTATGTATTTTATGTACTTTATTTGATGATTAATGAATTTGAAGGTCCAACTCTTGCATTAGCGAAAAAGAATATACAACTGCCTATATCAATTATATTTAACTATAACACGAAAAATTTCTCAACTTATTGTAAAATAGAAATATGAAATTATAAACGCGTTTCAAAACCAAGAGGCTCCAATAATATATACTCTTACAATCGTCATTAAATAATCACTGGTTTTTAGGTTGGTCACCATCGATACTATGGATCTCACATAAGGAAACGTGTGGCGTAATCCTACCCCATGGCAATCTCGTGCGCTGCTTGTGCATAACACGCCGACACGGATAACCAGAGATGCTGAGTGGAATATTATTATTTCTTCAGATTCCTCCTTAGGTTTCTTCACTTCGTGCGCTCCTTAAGCGTAACAAGGATAACCAGAGTTGCAGAGTGGAATATTATTATTTCTTCTTCCTTTGGTTTCCAATTAATATTTCTGCGTCTTTCTGTTTCCGTGCCGAGCGACCAACCAAGTGCTTCCTTTTCCTTTCGGTTACCTGGTCTTCTCGACAAGAAGTCGGATTGGGTGATGCACATTTTCAAGAAATTATTAAGTGGGAATATTTTAAACGAAACAATGTGAATTACTTTGTCGTTGCCGTGCCCTCCATGTGCATTTGCAGAGACAGAGACATGTCGTGATGCTTAAATCTGACTTTAATCAATCTTGATTCTTTATGTCGTTGGAAGCGATCGAGTGATGAGGCCTTCACATCATATATAAAATGCCGGTCTACGCATGTTGCCGGCCATGGAGACACACGCTCCATATGCAAGGAACACACACGGCTGGCTTAAATTACATTACTGATATGACAGATTCCCTCCACTATTCTTTCTGCCCACCATGTGTTCGTACCTATTCTCGTGCTCGCTGACCCGGACGGATGTTTAGACTGAGATGTATTAATATGCCCCTTCGATGCTCCCGGAGGCAAGAAACTACAAGCGCAGTCACATAGACGGAGGAAATTAAGCGATCGAGCATTGATCGCAATCATGAGTTCTTCCTTCATTTCTCTTGGAGCGGCTCTGCACTCATTCATGCCTTCTGCTGTTCGTAGTCATGGCAAGCGTAAGAGGTCAAGGAGCATGCCAATTTCCAGAGTGCTCTTACACTATGTTCTTATCGTTAAAATCATGTTTCTTGAGAGGCAGGAATTTGTCTTCCCAATTAAGTGGCATTTATATTAATTGATTCAATGTCTACATCAAGGATTTTTATTTAATAAGTTAACTTAAGAGGTCACAGGTTCAAAACCATAGGGGTAGAGTATGTATGCCTTGGTAGACTTAGCAGTCAAATGGCTGCGCAAAGGTGGGTCCCTTGTCTCACAAACAAGGGGGTCTCATACACCAATTTGGTCTCTGGCTTGGCTGTAACCTTAAAAATAGATATTATTATTATTATTATTATTATTATTATATATATAAAAGTGTGAAGTCACATGATTTATTTTTGTTGTATATATACATCTCCAAGCTGGCTCTAGCTATTTTTTATTGTTAAAATATCCGTTTATTGACTGTCTATGATGCTTTAGTTTGTTGTCATCATTGACGTGAACATATACATATAAAATAAATATCTAATTTCGTAATATCTTTAACTCATAATCGTGTGGTTAGACACATTTGTAATCTCGTCAACCATAGGGATTCAAGAGACGATCCCTTAAGAATTTTAATAATTCAAGAGTCCATTGAAGATTTCACTTAGATAACGAGGACTAAATGTGACTTATATGTATAGTAATATTAAAGTAGAATTATTCTAACATCGAGTTAGGGTAGCATGGACGAATAAATATATGAAACCGTGAAATGAGCCGATATATCTATACTTTAAGGGTGTATAGGTTAAGGGTGTCTAGCTCATAGGTGATATTCCATGGTAACTTTGTGATCAAGGTTGTGACTAAGCAAGTTTAGGTACTCCATTATTGTAAAATCCCGCACACATTTTTTTATAAAGCACTAATATGCTGATATGCAAGGGCACTTAGCCCCTAGGCTTTATTCCTTATCACTTTAATGCTATTGTTGTGACCAAGAACTAATATATGGGAATATCAATTCCATGAGCCTGTGTTTTTTTAATAAAAATGTCGATATGGAAGTATGCTAAGGACATTTAGCTTTTAGGTGCTACAAACTAGAACCAAAGTAACCATAGTCATAACCATGGTCCATGACTAGGAGCTAATATATTGAGAAAAAAAATAGAGCATACTTAAAAAAAAATATATTTCGAATATTTTAGTAGAGAATGTTGGAAAAATATATGTCACATTAAATGATGATGATGACACAAAAACAAATAATTTTTAACGATTTGACATTATAATTAAATTTGACAATTTATAGCAATTTTCGAACAAATGCTCACTTTGTGCCTTAAATCATAAAATGTGCATCAAACCCATGCTTCTAATTTCAAACTTCAAATTTCCTTATCACTTACTCCTTGCTCCTCTATTTGCTTCCTTAAGACTATTCTTCTTCTTGAACCTCAAATCACATTTCTTCACATTGTTGCCATCTACAAATGCTCTCACAAACCATACTAATTTTATAGCATCAACATTCCAATGCACGCCCCTAACCCTCACTAAGCCAACCAGAAATATTGACAAACCTAATATTATTATTATTAAACTTAAATAATTATATTAAAAACTAATATAACTTTATGTTATAAACCTAGAAAAAAACAAAATGTTACATTATATTATTTTATAGTAAACCTGAAAATGTTATATTATATTATAAAAAAATTAAAACCTAAAACATTGACTCCTAAAAACGTTATATTATATTGTAAACCTAAAAACATTATTTAATAAACCTAAAATTTTATATTATAAATTTATACTTAACTGTGCAAACGTTATATTATATTGCACTCTATGGGTGGAGTTGTAATACTCCTATTAATTGGAGTGATCCATTCAATAGGACAAGACATGTTAACAAAAATAGAACAGGAAATGCAGGTAATAAAAAAAAATCTAAAGGCAACACAAGACATACATAAAATTTATGCAGATTGGAACAAGTTGTTTAAGGAGTTTTAGGTTGGGGAACAAGTGTAGTTTCACGTCAAGCCGAAGAAGAGCTCCTTGCATATTGGATGATGTGCCAAGATGGCACCTCGGTTTTGTGGACCTTTCAAGATTCTTGAAAGGATTGGGCCAGTAGCCTATCGACTTGCACTGCCTTTGAAAATGAAAGTCCATTATGTTTTGCATGTGTCATTGCTTAAGAAGTATGTTAAAGATGTTGATAATGTGACTGACTAGTCTATATTACAAGTGGAGCCAGATGGAGTATTCCAACCGGAACCTCATATTATATTGCAGAGAAAGGTGATCATGCTCCGGGACTGAGAAATCAAGCAAGTTAAAGTGTAATGTAAGCAGTTTGGGCCTGATGAAGCTACATGGGAGATGGTGGATCACATGCGGGCTATGTATCCTTTATTCATTGGTTGAGTGAATGTCCTTGATATATGTTTGATGTGATGTTTTGGTATATGTACATATGTATATGGATGTAAATACCACTATGAGCTATGATATAAATCTCCAATAAGCAGTATGGGGGTCATGTTTTTATGATTGTCATGTTATTATGTTGTCATGTTGGTTTTCTTCTTAGCGGGTTGATCATTATAAATATTGCAACGAACTAAGTTATAAAGCTCCATCGGAAGTGTGTTTTTCTTTCAGCAATCTTGTTGGTTGTAGGTGTCATTGATCACCGAGGATGGTGTTCCCCCAAGAGAGAGGGTTCTGTAACTTCCCTAGTGAAAATTCCATGAAATAAAAGTTAATAAAGGAAAAATAATAACCACAATTATTAAATAGTTATTCAAAGCTGAATGTTGGGAAAAACATCCAAATGTGGGTGTTCATTTCGGTTCTTATGGCTAAGGAAATCGGCAAAGGAAGTGGAAAAGGGTTTGGAAAGGAAAAACGACATTTTTGGGAAAATTATTTATTAAAATAATGGAAATTAGGAGAAAAGGAAGGTGAAAGGTCACAGGTTGCATGTAAGGAGTAAAATGAAGGAAAATAATGGAAAATGAAGAGAATAAAGGCCACATTGATAAAAAGGCTTATGAGGATCAATTGGTACCTTTTGTAAGTTCAATTTTGGAGCTCTCTTTCTATTTTCTCTCTCACCCTCTTGGACACAGAGTTTTATTGGATGACTTTAGCATTTGATCTAGAAAGGCAAAGAAGGAAAAGAAGAAGTAAAGATCAAGCAAGGAAGGGCAGGGTTAAGCAACTACAACGGGTTTACTTGCAGTTATCTAATTGCATGCGTTATTTCCTTGCTAGGTTTGGCATGCATGGTTATGAATGTGTGTTATTGGTTCTCTTTCTATCATTTTCATGGTTTTTTCCAAGTGTGACATTGTTCTTCAGCCTTTCCTTTCCTTTTCCGAATAGCCTTGAGGCGCTGGGTTCTCCTGTTTTGGTAGAGTTAGATTGTCGGATGGATTAGAAACTGAGTGAGGTGGATCTATGAAAGGACACATGGCTTAGTGATCCTTGGACTGGATTGTGGATTGCGGTAAAGTCACTAGCCTAGTAACTCCTGAACTAGATTGTGGGTTGCGCTAAAGCCAGGTTTTGTGTGCCTCAATGGGCCTAGGAATCCTCAACTAATGAATGGAGGGATATATAGTAAAGCCTAGAGGTTTCTTCCCTTGATCACACCTAGGAATCCTTGCCAGTGAATGGCAGTATATATGGTAAAACCTACAGGGTGGTGTCTCCATCATGGCCTAGTGACCCCTAAATCAGAGTGTGGGTTGCGGTAAAGCCTAGGGACTAGGAGGTAGTAAAATTCCTCATGGTGTAGGTGGAGAAATCGATGGCACGATGCTCATTCAGTGCTTCTGTTCTATTATGAGTCCCACATTCATGCTTGGAATATGGCATGGGCTTGATTGGATGAAGAGAGATTTGGCTTAGCCAATCTATGGTTGGGTGGAACATGGTAGTCTCATACCAGGTTGGCTTTTGCATTCCTTAATAAGAGTTAATTTCCTTGGTATTTCATGTGTAAATGTACTAGTTCATATGTGGTATTTATGGTTATTGTATTCTTGTTATTTCTATTGGTTATATGTTGGTTATGAGCATGTTTTATGATAATGATGATGTATGGATCTCATCATGTTTTTATTTGTAAATGAATATACAATGAATATATGACCTAATATATGATAATGCAGCTAATGTGATAAGTCATCAATGCTTCCTTACAAATCTCAGATAAGTATGAGACCCCTATGCTTAGATTTGTTGTTATAACCTATAGATTACATGTACACAATGTGTTCGACAAAATGGTTGTCATGGTTAGGAGTGGTTAGGTCAAGTCCTTGATTAAGTTTTGTGTTAGAGGCTTTGTCTTGGTGTCATTTATTATCTCCGAAAGTCTCATCAAGTTTTGGGCAATGGTTTGGAGACTAGCCCTGAAAAATGGATTAAATCCCATAGGTTTTGGCACAGAACTAGCTAAAAAAAAAATGCAATCTCTCCCTTACAAGAATTGTGGGAGAGAATGGAGGGTCCTAGTCGAATGCATGCCAAATGTTAAGGAATCGACTAAGGATTTAATGCATAAAAATGTCAGGTTGTATCAAGGTGATCCCGATGGCTCTAAACACATGTAGAAGTCCAAAATGGCTCAGAAATGGTCAAAATTCAAAGTGGTCAAATTTCGACAAACCCAACATTAGATTGTAGTGCTCGTCACCGTAATTCTAACGGTGTGAACGACACTCGAATCCGAGCTCGTATGGAGGAGATAGGGCCAGTCAAAGTTAAAGGTGTACTTGGCCAAGAGGCAGGGTTAAGGGACCTACAAATTGCATCGACAACAGTCACCAGAATCCAGTCACCGAGATGGGCGAAATTGGTGCCTACTTAATTTGCCTAATGACCCTTATTTTCTAGCGATTTTAAAATGTCATTTTATTTTAAAAATAACAAAAAAATTAATTAAAGAGGTGGCGAGTCACAACCCCCACCACCCCACTGCACACATTAACAAACAATATTATTATTTAGGGTGGCAGGCGATCAAACCCCGCGGCCTCCTATCCATATCATAACTGCCACCATATAAGGGAGTTGGCGGGGGTCGAACTCGCTCGGCCCACATGGCCAACCCCCAAGTGGGTCGCCCAAAATTAATACAAAACAAAATGTGCCATAAAATAAGCCAACAACATAGAAAGTTGGGAGGGGTGGGATTTGATCCCCCTACCTCCCCACCTCAACTACTCCACCTAACCACCATGCCAAGGGTGGTGTCTTTGCAAACTCTGCCCCTCGACCACCATATAAACCTTGTGCTTTCTCATTCTAGGGGGGAAGTGCCGGAACACAGAGAGAGAATAGATGGATCGTGAATGAATTTCGAGGCAGAACCATGATGGCACACACTCCGAGACAAAGAATCTTTTGCAGAGAATATTCTTTGATGCCTGAAAGATTCCAATGGGAGTTAAATTTTCATTTTGTCAGAATGATATGAAGTTTACAGTCATTTCAACCAAAAATTCATAGGGAATGTGATGGTGATATTGGAATCACCATCAGAGAAAAAGTTTTATATATTCCCAGTATAGCAGAATACTTAAATAATCTGAGGGAATATTCTATATTCCTTGGAGGCTGAAATTCGCTAGAGTCAGAATGCAGCCAACTTTATACTCAAAAGTCTCAGGATCTCACAAGGATCATGATGTCGAGATCAGATTTGTGATCTGAGTTGCAGATCTTCAGTCAACCTAGAGAACGAAATCTTTTGAGAGTCATGGACAATATAAAAGATTCCTACATGCCCAAATTTTCACGGTGTCAGAATTCGACAAATGGATAGTTAATTTTACACCTCTCAATGATAGAAATTCAGTGGTATAGCGAGTTTTTGTAGCTAAGCCTTCCATTTTTCGGCCACTTTAGAGGTGAAGGTACATGAATCAGTCATGTCATGTTTTCCTTCATAATTGTTGAGATCATGTATGATGTTTTGAGATCCCTGTTTGATGTTATGTTGTCGGATCAATTTTGCCACATCGTGTGAGATAAGTTTATTTTGTCATGTTGAGAGGAAGCCTTATTGAGTGAGAATTCCTGTCAGCGAAACGTCTCGTGGAGAGACGATCCACTCTTGTTTGAGGGCATATGACCTTACTATGACAAAGTGTTTTCCATGTACATCATCATCATTTCCAACATTATATGAAGCGGCCAACAACACCTTGACGCCAGGCCCAAAGACATAGTCCACACTATACGAACTGTGTTATCAAATGTCACGTGTTTTAACTTGTTGATCGTTGTCATGTTTCCTCTTGCTTATGCATGCATATGTGTTCTTTTATGCTCAATTAAATGAAATTATAACAACATCACACAAGTAAAAGATCTTGGATGATTCCGGTAGCTGAAGGAACCTAGATCAAGTTTGGTATTAGAGCAGTCTTCTCATTGATGTGAATTGCGAGTGTGAACAATTGAACGTGCAACAATGGAGGATGACAAAGAAATGTATGAGGCCTTACTTAGGATGTCCAAAATGGTGGACATGATGTATGAAGCTTATGAGGAACGAGAGAAAGAAAGAGTAGAGAATAATGCTTCATCCACACCTTCCAGTGAACATTCATCACCATGATCATCTTCTCATCATTTGAATGAGGAGATCAACCAGAGTCTTCAATCATATAACACTGAATTGAATATGCTTCTATGAGAAGAGAAAGAGGAGAAGCATCGATTGCAACTTCAGTTGCAAGCCACAGAGGCAACCTTCTAAGAATTGAAGCGAAACAACTAAAGCCTTCAAGCAAAGGATGTTGAATTAAGGAGTCTTCTACAAGAAGAGAAAGAGGAGAAGCAGAGACTGTAGCTTCAGCTACAAGGCATGACAGAGGCCTTGGAGGAGTTGAAGGTTAACGAAGGCTTAGAGAAGCCCTCATCACCTACCTCTGAATCAAAAGTGGAGGTAAACAATGTTAATTTTTCTTCAGATTAATTTTCACATGACACTATTTCTGTTGGAAATGTGGAAGTACCAATTATAGGAAATGGCATGAGACTCCTTACCAAGATGGGGTACAATGGAGGAGGACTTGGTGTGAATGGGCAAGGCATAACTCAACCATTGGAGGTTGTGTAGAGACCTCGATTCATAGGTTTGGGATACACCAAAGGAGAATGCTCAAAGTTTTCAGAAGCTTCCAAGACATTGTTGAAACCATCAAGGAGAGAGAATGATGGGAATGCAACACCATCATCCCATGGTAGTGCACATTATAGAGAAAGAGCTTAGGCAAGATCTCATCGCCATAATTACACTAGAGACAACCAGGAAAGGTATAAAAAGTCTCAGTATTCCAAAGTTCATTTTGATGACGAGAATGTTGTTAATGATGAACATAAATCATGGCATCGAAAAACATGTACTTTTTGTGGTATACATAACCATGTATTTGCTGAGTGTTGGAAGAGAATGGCAACACGAAAGAGGATGAGGCCTGAAAGGCCTTCTCGACAGCAGGGAAAGAAGCATGTTAAGCATATCTGGAGGAAGAAGATTCATTGCGATCATTGAAACAGAGGTGGTCATCAAAGAGCCACATGTTGAAGGCTCCATCAAGAGTAGCGCCTTAAGGACAAAGCATCCATGCAAAATCTAGTTGAAAGAGTTGATCGACAAGCGAATCTCACAAGGCGATGAACCATTCAATTTGATAAGTGAGAGATGGATTTTCTAGATATGTTAGCTTGTAATGGCCTTATTTTTCCAAATCATTTGTTACGACTTTAAATTGTAAAAGTGATGATGTGTTTTCCATCAGTTTTTTAAGCGGTGGTGATATTTTGGCCTTGTTTCCATAGCTGCAGTTTTATTTCCAATATTGATCCAATATTATTGAACTAGAGGCTAAAAGGAATTTGATTCTTCAGTCACAAGAAGAATATATCTGTCTGAAAAGAAGGCCTATATGGATTAAAGTGGGAGACAAAAAATCCAAATACTTTCACCAGCAATTCAACCTTGCGAAACATTTCAACTCCACAAGGAAGATATGGGACTCTGATGGTAATGAATTTACCAGAAAATTTTCCTTGGAACAAGCAACGATCTCTCATCTTAAGGGACAATTTATGGCTCAGGATCATGCTTTTTCCTCTAAATCAGAATTTATTTCTCTTGTCCCTAATATCTTACTAAGGAGGATAATGATAAATTGGTACATCCTATATCGAGAGAAGAGATGATCAAGACTCTAAGGGAATGTGTGAAGGAAAAGAGTCCCGGTTCGAATGGGTGGGGGTTGAATTATTTACTCATTTCATGGATTTGATGTTACCAGACCTTTTAGCGGTTGCTTAGGAAACCAATATTAATGGTTTTATATCGGGGGCTATCAATGCCACATTCATAGCTTTGATACCAAAGAAGGAGAACCCCAAGACATTTTCATATTTTACACCGATATCCCTTTACAATTCAGTATATAAAATGATTTCAAAGTTGATCACTTGTGGACTCAAGTCGATTTAGTCAAAACACATAAATTAAGAATACTTTAGGTTCATTTAGGGCAGACAAATACAAGATGCCATCGACATAGCTCAAGAGATACTTCACACTATTAAATATTTGAAGCATAACTCTTATATCCCCAAGGTGGATTTAATCAAGGCATACAACTGCATTGAATGGGAATTTCTTAAAGTAGGATTGATCAAAGTAGGTATGTCACCTTTGAACATTCACTGGATTATGGTGTTCATCAAGACATCTAATTTTTTCATGATTATAAATGGGTTTCCATATGATCTAGGTGGATCTTCAGACACCATGGCATGGAAACACTCAAAAATCATAGTGATCAGAATGATGTCAAACTAGGACCAAATCAAATAGCTCATCTTCCTAATCGTGGAGGTGCAAATGGTTTGTCAATCCGAATCCGGATGATGAAGTTATCACGAAAAGAAGGTGGCTCTGTTCCTTAAGAAAATGAGGAATTTTCTCATAAAAGTGGGTTTTTGGCCTTAAAGGCAAATCGCAATCATCATAGTCCAAAGGGCAAACATAAGGCGGGACTTTAGGACCCCCGATCAGCGATCTCTGATATCGGAGTCGGGGGCATGCTAGTTGCGATATCGGTGCTATACAGGCTTGTGAATCGGCGATGGAGGATTGGCATTGGCGATCGACGTTAGTGAAACCCAAAGGTCGAGGACCAGGGCCCTTGTGATTAGCGATCACCATTATCGGCGATCGGAACGATTGGCGATCAACGATTGGCGACCTGCGATCCTAAGTTGCGATATATCCCGAACCCGATAAATTTATAAGTTCGATTTCATAAATTTTGAAATCTGAACTTTCAGATTTTTCACTGTTTTTCAGTGTTTTTCGGATTTTTGCCTAATCGTTTTGAAACAATAAAAAGGCTATTTTTAACGGTTGTTGCACCAGCTGATGCTTATATGCAAACAACTTCGATTGCAAGCAACAAACCTTCGATTTTTATGCACTGCCTTGTCCCAAAAACGTGTTATAAAACACGATGGGTAATAGAGATGCGGGGGCGGCATGCCAAAGGAAAAAGGCTGGAGAGACAGTGCCAGAGAGCCGAGAGCCTGTGCTAGGGGAGTGCTACAGAAGTCTGAGTGCCAGAGACCTCAATTAGGAGGTTGCGCCTGATGGAGAGTCGCAGAACGAAAGGGCTAGGCGAAGACAGAGATAGCCATAGAGCTTGATCAATCCAGAGTGCTGATACACCGCAGGGAGTCGCAATGCTTGAAATTCTGGCAGATTCATAGGGCTGCGATGATAAACCCGAGTGCTATAGGGCCAGATAGCCATAGAGCTATAGAATGAGAAGACCTGAGTGATTCTTCTCTTTATGATTGGTTCTGTTTCTGTTGATCGATTATTCTCTTCATGATCGATTCTTCTTTTTTGCATATAATCTATTGATTAATGCTTCTTTGATTGATTCTTCTTCGATCGCTTATTCTTCTTGCATATTGATGCTATGAGATTAGTGTTTCAGCAAGCTTATGCACTTTGACAGTGGCTTCAGAGCAGCGCTTCTTCATATGGCCATTCATAGTGAGGCTGTGACAGATTGGGAGCGAACTGTGCCTGCGCGATGATGATGTGAACAGATGTTCACTATGGATTGTTTTATCCACTTCTTCATTCATATCTTCAGATGGCCCATGGTTGGTGTGAGGTATATGGTTATTTCATATATTTCTTCTTTTACATTATGTTGCAGATCCTTGATTGATATTGATGTAGGATCTTCTTTATTTCATGTTGTCATGATTCCTTGCTTCATGTTATGAGGAATCTTCATATGATGTACTTTATGCTTTGAGATCCCTGGTTTTATGTTGCTGGGATACTCTTGTTATCGTTGTGCATGTGTTTTGCTTTAACTTGCCTTTTGTGCCTTGTTGGCGGGATGCACACCATGCATGTTTTTGTATCATACTGATAGGCGTCTTTTGATTGAGAGTTCTAGTTGTAGAACATCTCTTCGAGCCACTCCTGCGTGAAGGCCAGGAGGGCCTTCTTCCTTGTATGATCGAGACATCATCTCTTGTGTACATCACTTCTTTTGACAACACCTAATGCAATGGCCTACACCACCTTGATTGAGGCACGGAGATGTAGTCCCTCCTGTACGAACTCCGTTAACAACGGCTTATGTTTTCATGTGCTGATGATTGTTATGTTCCTCTTCTTTACATGCTACAGCTGTATTTGTTAATGTTCTTTTAAAATGCAATTTTAACACATCACAAAATTAAAAGGTCTTGGTAAGGTCCTTCTTCACCCCCAGACCTGGATCAAGTGGTATCAGAGCAGGTCTTTACGTTGATGTGAATTGCAGTGTGAACAATGGAATGTGCAATGATAGAGGATGAAAGAGCAATGTACGAGATCCCTGTTTGATGTTATGTTGTCGGATCAATTTTGCCACATCGTGTGAGATAAGTTTATTTTGTCATGTTGAGAGGAAGCCTTATTGAGTGAGAATTCCTGTCAGCGGAACGTCTCGTGGAGAGACGATCCACTCTTGTTTGAGGGCATATGACCTTACTATGACAAAGTGTTGTCCATGTACATCATCATCATTTCCAACATTATATGAAGCGGCCAACAACACCTTGACGCCAGGCCCAAAGACATAGTCCACACTATACGAACTGTGTTATCAAATGTCACGTGTTTTAACTTGTTGATCGTTGTCATGTTTCCTCTTGCTTATGCATGCATATGTGTTCTTTTATGCTCAATTAAATGAAATTATAACAACATCACAGAAGTAAAAGATCTTGGATGATTCCGGTAGCTGAAGGAACCTAGATCAAGTTTGGTATCAGAGCAGTCTTCTCGTTGATGTGAATTGCGAGTGTGAACAATTGAACGTGCAACAATGGAGGATGACAAAGAAATGTATGAGGCCTTACTCAGGATGTCCAAAATGGTGGACATGATGTATGAAGCTTATGAGGAACGAGAGAAAGAAAGAGTAGAGAATGATGCTCCATCCACACCTTCCAGTGAACATTCATCACCTTCATCATCTTCTCATCATTTGAATGAGGAGATCAACCAGAGTCTTCAAGCAGATAACACTGAATTGAAGATGCTTCTATGAGAAGAGAAAGAGGAGAAGCATCGATTGCAACTTCAGTTGCAAGCCACAGAGGCAACCTTGTAAGAATTGAAGCGAAACAACTAAAGCCTTCAAGCAAAGGATGTTGAATTAAGGAGGCTTCTACAAGAAGAGAAAGAGGAGAAGCAGAGACTGTAGCTTCAGCTACAAGCCATGACAGAGGCCTTGGAGGAGTTGAAGCTTAACGAAGGCTTAGAGAAGCCCTCATCACCTACTTCTGAATCAACAGTGGAGGTAAACAATGTTAATTTTTCTTCAGATTCATTTTCACATGACACTATTTCTGTTGGAAATGTGGAAGTACCAATTATAGGAAATGGCATGAGACTCCTTACCAAGATGGGGTACAAAGGAGGAGGACTTGGTGTTAATGGGCAAGGCATAACTCAACCATTGGAGGTTGTGTAGAGACCTCGATTCATAGGTTTGGGATACACCAAAGGAGAATGCTCAAAGGTGTCAGAAGCTTCCAAGACATTGTTGAAACCATCAAGGAAAGAGAATGATGGGAATGCATCACCATCATCCCATGGTAGTGCACATTATAGAGAAAGAGCTTAGGCAAGATCTCATCGCCATAATTACACTAGAGACAACCAAGAAAGGTATAAAAAGTCTCAGTATTCCAAAGTTCATTTTGATGACGAGAATGTTGTTAA
Source organism: Pinus tabuliformis (assembly GCA_031772625.1). Taxonomy (NCBI): domain Eukaryota; kingdom Viridiplantae; phylum Streptophyta; class Pinopsida; order Pinales; family Pinaceae; genus Pinus; species Pinus tabuliformis. The sequence continues at coordinate 945,625,658 of CM062806.1, forward strand.
TGATGAACATAAATCATGGCATCGAAAAACATGTACTTTTTTTGGTATACATAACCATGTATTTGCTGAGTGTTGGAAGAGAATGGCAACACGAAAGAGGATGAGGCCTGAAAGGCCTTCTCGACAGTAGGGAAATAAGCATGTTAAGCATATCTGGAGGAAGAAGATTCATTGTGATCATTGAAACAGAGGTGGTCATCAAAGAGCCACATGTTGAAGGCTCCATCGAGAGTAGCGCCTTAAGGACAAAGCATCCATGTAAAATCTAGTTGAAAGAGTTGATCGACAAGCGAATCTCACAAGGCGATGACCCATTCAATTTGATAAGTGAGAGATGGATTTTCTAGATATGTTAGCTTGTAATGGCCTTATTTTTCCAAATCATTTGTTACGACTTTAAATTGTAAAAGTGATGATGTGTTTTCCATCAGTTTTTTAAGCGGTGGTGATATTTTGGCCTTGTTTCCATAGCTGCAGTTTTATTTCCATTTTGATATAAACTTGACTACAGAGTATGTCTTATAAACTCATGGAAAGTATGGGATGCTTGGGTCATTAGTTGGTCATGTAAATTAAGCATGTAGTTATCATAAATGTACTACAGGTCTGCAGAGGATGTAGGTATCGACTCATCGCTTATGGCTCCGAAGGAAAAAGGTGAAGGATAAGGAAGGGTGAACTGGTAGGACACTTATGGTGCAGACAATGTACACGATAGTTGAAGATTTTTTTCATGCTTTTGGAGGACCAAAAGCTCCTTAGTGGGGAGGATTGATTCAGGTGGCTTTAGGCACATGTAGAAGTCCAAAAGGGGTCAGAAATGGTCAAAATTCAAAGTGGTCAAATTATGAAAAACCCAACATCAGATCGTAGTGCTCGTCATCGTGATTCCAACGATGTGAATGACACACGAATCCAAGATCGTATGGAGGAGATAGGGCCAATGAAAATTCAGGGTTGACTTGGCCAAGTGGCAGAGTTAAGGGACCTAAAATTTGCATCGGTAGCGGTTATCAAACTCTGGCCACCGAGACGGGTGAAATTGGTGCGTTCATAATTCACCCAATGACCCTTTTTTTCCAGCGATTTTAAAATGTCATTTTATTTTTAAAATAACAAAAAATAATAATTAAAGATGTGGCAGGCCACCACCCCCGCCACCCCACCACACGCTTTAACAAACAATGTTATTATTTGGGGTGGCAGGAATTCAAACCTCACCACCCCCGACCCATATCATAATCGTCACCATATAAGGGAGCCTGTGGGGGTTGATCCTGCCTGGCCCACATGGCCGGCCCCCAAGCGGGTGACCCCAAAATAATACAAACAAACTGCGCAATAAAATAAGCCAACATCATGGAACGTTGGGAGGGGCAAGATTTGATCCCCTAACCTCCCTACCTCAACTAATCCTCCTAACCACCATGCCAAGGGTGGCAGATTTGCATGTTTTCTACCCGATCACCATATAAACCTTGCGTTTTCTCATTCGGGGGGGGGAAGTCACGGAATGAAAAGAGAGAACGGATGAAGCATGGATGTTGGAACTGGGTAGTGGCAGAACACAACAAAATCGTGAACAAATTTCAAGGTGGAATCATGATATTCCACAGAGGTGGAACCATGATGAAATGCATTTCGAGACAAATAATTTTTTGTAGAGAATATTCTTTGATGCCTGAAAGATTCCATGGGGAGGTAAATTTTCATTTTGTCAGAATGATATGAAGTTTATAGTCATTTTAATCATAATTTCGTAGGGAATGCGATGGTGAAATTAGAATCACCATCAAAGCAACAAATTTGCAAATTCCCAACAACACAAAATCCTTGAAGAATCTTGAGGGAATCTTCGAGATTCCTTCGCAGTTGAAATTTGCCAGAGTCAGAATGCAACCAACTTTATACTCAAAAGTCTCGGAATCTCGCAAGGATCATGATGTCAAGATCAGATTTGTGATCTGAGTTACATAGCTCCAGTCAGCCTAGAGAATAGAAGCTTTAGAGAATCATGGGGAAGCCAAAAGATTCCGATAGGCTTGGATTTTGATTGTGTTGGAATTCGACAAATGGATAGCCGATTTTACACCTATGGACGAAATAAATTTAGTGGTGTAGCTAGTTTTTGCAGCTAAGCCTTCCATTTTTCATCCAACTTCATAGGTGAAGGTACATGAAGCAGTCATGTCAGTTTTTCCTTCATAATTACTGAGATGATGTATTATGTTTTGAGGTCCCTATTTGATGTTACGTTGTGGGATCAATTTTTCCACATTATGTGAGATGTATTTAACTTTTCATGCAATGTATTGTTGTGGAGATCCCTATGTAACTATGTTTAAGGGATGCTCATTTCCACATTGTGTGAGATCAGTTTAGTTTGTCATGCTGAGAGGAAGCCTTATTGAGTGAGAATGCCTATAAGAAGAACGTCTCATGGAGAGAGAATTCACTCTTATTTGAGGGAATATGACCTTGCTATGACAAAGTGTTGTCCATGTACATCATCATCATTTCTAGCATTATATGAAGGGACCAACGCCACCTTGACACCGGGCCCGGAGACGTAGTCCACACTAGACGAAATCCGTTATCAAATGTCTTGTGTTTTGGCTTGTTGATCATTGTCATGTTTCCTCTTTATTAAGCCTGCATATGTGTTCCATTATGCTCTCTTAAACACAATTCTAATAACATCACAAAAGTAAAATATCTTGGATGATTCTGGTAGCTGAAGGAACCTGGATCACAAGGGCTGGTCACCTAGAAGTGTTGGATGACTCCTCGGGGTTTTGTTCCATGTGTAGAAGGTCATATTAGTTGTGTCATGTTAGGTCCACTTCCTTAACTATAAATGGGGAGATGAATAATATCATAGTAGCCTCTCATCACATGTTTACCTCGGTTGGCCAGTTACTTGGGTAGATGTGGGAGGAGGGTGTTGCGATTTCGTATCTTGAAGGATAGGCCTAAAGTGAGCATCCTATTTAGTGGATGGATTGTTTTTCATTTTCTTATTCCTGAAGAAATTGAGAAAATTTTGAAGGATCCATGGGTTAAGGGCCGCAAGTTTCTAATTCTTCAAAGGTGGAAGGTGAGTTTTGGCCCTTTCCCAAAGATCCCTCATCGTAATTTGATATGGGAAAAATTGCCAAGCTTGCCCTTAGAGCTTTGGAATGTCATTGTGGTCTCAGAAATTTCTAATCACATAGGGAAGTTTTAAGACTGGGATGAGTGTTGTTTCAAACAATTAGATAAGCGAATGGCATGGGTGCTGGGGGAGGTACATATGTCTTCAATGTCACAATACGGGGCATTTGATCTCAAGATTTCGGGAGAAATTGGTACCTTATAAGGGTTTCAGATTTCCTGGAGTGCATGGGATCTAACCTGTGTGACCTCTTGCAGACACGGCTCGCAGTCTGGCACCTCAAAGCATCGATATCCAAACTATTCCAGAACCCTCTTTGAAAAATGCATATGATGTTATCAATGTTGATTTTTTGTACCATTGCGAGAATTTCTCCTTTTCTCAACCCTCAAATGCTTTGCCTTATCAGCCGAGGATAGGTCCCTCATTTTTTCTAGATCTGTCAGTATGGATTCTAGTTTTTTTGGAAACTCGTGGCCCATCTTCTTTCCCTGGTACCTTTTCTTCATCCCATGGACCCGCTTTTGGTCATTACCCTACTTTCAATTCTCTGAATAAAAGACCTCCCTCTCAGTCCATTTCACCTGATAGGGAGCTAGAAGCCTTGATTAGTTCATGTGAGATTCTCGAACGTCTAACCATTAATAGGTGTTTGTCTTATAACTCGAAGGACTCCCCTGGCCCGCCTTCTTTTCAGAATGTTGCCCATCGTAAGAATAGACCCCCTAGATATAATAAGGTATCATATTGTAATATTAGTGATCTTTCTCCCTCCTCGGGCCATGCTCGAGTTGATGCTCTCTTTAGCATAAATACTACTTTCATGGCTGTTGTTGGCCCTTATTTTTTATCAAAATTTTCTTATTAAAATCCACCTCATTTCCATCATTTTCCACCATATACAATCCATATACATCTCATTTTGACCTTACTATGCATATTCAAGAAAATAAATTATGTTTTTCAATTATTAGATATTTTTGTAAAAAAATCGGTTTTAAGAGTATTTTTGGACAGAATCAGAAATTCCCGTAATAGCTATGTGGATGACATATTTGCAGGACATTTGGGCTTGAGATAGATACATGAATGGAAAGCTTTGGAACTAGGACTAAACTAATTCCAATTGGTTCAGTCAAAACAAGCTAAATCCGGCCTGGTTAAGGCTGGTCAAACATGACTAGTCATCCTGAAAATCCCTAAGAAATAGGGCAGTTTTATGATTTTATGGGATTGTCCATATGTTTAGTGATAGATTGGATGGATTCGACTTGGATAGATAGATATGAATAGATATAGTTTTTAGAGAGACTTTAGATCAGTTTGTTTCATGATCTTCTATTTAAGCCAAAACTTTGAAGGCTTATGATGTAATTTATGTATATAACTTTATGCTGAGACATTTGAATATTGGAGATTAATTAGAAGAACCTATTCTACTTTCATTTTTCTGTTCATTGGTGTGGATGATTGATTGAAGTTTCAGCATTTGATAGCAGCCTCAAGTGTGCAAGGCAAGGGTGGAGGGCCCCCACTCCAAGCTAAGTACACTTCATTGTTAAACTAGCTTAATTTTCATGAACTAGTTGCTTTAGATTTGTGTACTTGTTTTGTTTCAAATTCTCTTATTTGAATTAATGTGTGATGATTTATATTACTGATGAATCTTAGTTTCTTTATCATTTTAATAATAAGGGACAACAAAGTGTTCAAGTTGAATTCTCCTTCTATTGAGTTAATAGATCAAAACTAGAATTCATCTTTGTTACATTCAAGCAGTTTTATGTAATTTTAGTTTTCCAATGATAGCATAATGATGACTGAATTGTGATGAGGAATACCCAAAGATCTCTTAATTTAAGAGTCTCCTTCATTTTTTATTTATGCATCTTAAGTTGTTGTTAACTCATGATTTATTATTTCTATTCATTAATTTATTGAAGGAGAAGGACACAATCTTAATTTAAGAGCCACTTCATCTTTCATACATTGCAAAAGTGAATTAGAAATTGCTAAAATAGGTTTATATTTGTAATATGTACTTCCTTAACTCTTCAAATTTTATCTTCTAAGCTCGGCTACATCTGATATCCATACACTGTGGACTTGCCTCCAAGTTTTACAAACCTGGATTGATAATTAAATACTTGTGTTAATTTGTGTTAATAAATTAGCTCAACATTTTGGCGTTGTTGCTGGGAAGTCAATTATCAACATAGTCAAATAGAAGATAAACAAAAACACTAAAAATTTGATTTAAAAAAAAAAATTAGTTAAGATACATTTCTCTTAGTTATGTTTCTTTATGCCTAGAAATAGAGATCCTAAAAGTAGATTCCCAAAACAAAACCCCCAACAAAAAATAAAAATAAAAAAATAACTACAAAATCCATTTGCAAGACAAGATCTAAAAAAAATGATGTTAAAGAAATCATTTAGAGAAGGAGGGTATGCCACCACAAAACTATTCTTAAGTCCTTGTCCTCAATTTAGAATGCTCACTAGGGATGAATCTTTATGTCAAAGGATAGAAGAGCAACAAAACATCCATGAAGATGATCCACATGAAGAGAATCTAGAACTTTCTTCTAGCTATCTTTGTGAGGAGGTGAATGAGTCATGGATCACATGCAATGAAGATCAAACATTAGAGCCAGAAATTGAAGAATTTCTAGCATGTATATTACAAGATCCCTTGTGCATACAAGATTTTGAACAAGTACCACAAGAAGAGTTTTGTGCTATGACAATTAATGAGAGCCAAGCAAACAAAGATCATCTTAAAACTTGGTCACAACACTACTCCATTTTTCAACATTCTTTCTCATCAAATCTTTATGATCAGATAAATTTTCATGTCCAAACATTCATTAACGTATATTTTTCAAATTTGGATATGAGTTTACATATGATCTTGTCATGAAAATGGATGCATTGGAAATTCTCTTATACTTGATAGAATGAATTATTTTTCTAAAATAGAATAGGATAGAATAGAATAAATAAACAAGTAGAATGAATTCACAATAAAACTTCCATAATAATTTTGTTTCAAACTATCATGAATATTTCTTCAAATCATTGTTCAATATACACTTGAAAGGATTACATGGGAAAAATGCAGTAAGAAAATTCCTATTTTGGGTAACCATATATGATCATTTTTAAATCATGTTCTTTTTACATATCTCTTGAAATCTAGTTTTGGAATCCACTTTGAAATTTTCAATTTAGATCACAAATAAAAATGTGATAGTCGATATCTATACTATGTATAGTCGACATCTATATATTTAGTCTATAATATATCTATTATAATATTCCATATATATCCTTATAGATATATTAATTTTTCTAGGTGGTTCCTATTTGCTCTATTGAGTTGTAATCTAAGTTGCTAATTATTCCCTTCAGGTGAAGAATTTAACCATAGATAATCTCTTGACCGTCCCATTAAATAAGTGGAACACTCATTAAATTGTGCTACATTACCCTGCCATAATGTATGGATTATCAGGAGCGGTATGAGACAATTAGTGAATCATGGACATATCCGGGTCAATGACCATATGGTAGATATACCAAGTTACCCTTGCAAACCTCAAGATGTGATTACTATAAGAGATCAACAAAGATTGAGAGCTATCATTAAGAAGAATATAAATCTGTTCCAGAGGGATAAATTAAAACTAGGTCTCAAGTGAAATGTTGAGGACAGAGTTAGTACAAACTTGATTTGAGATGTCTAGTGGAAATATTTTTAACTGAAATTAATAGGGAAGATATCCCTTGGAATCTAGTTTCCAAATCAGTTTGAATCACTTCAATCAGGTATCATATGAAAAAGTTATTCTTGAAATACTAGCTTTTTATCGAAAAATATGCATGGTGACAATTCTATGTCTTAACTGTTCATTGGCATATTTCACATACCAAACCATCTTATTTTCAAAACCTGTCTATATGGGAGATATATATTCAAGTCTAGATCAATACACAATTTGAATCATCCTATTTGGAGGTAAAATGAAAAATCTATGCCACATTTAGTGATTGCATGTCTTCAAATCAGCATAGTAAAACTCTGCCCCCTAGGCCTGTTCATCACCAATTTTGTGATATCAAGCCTAAGAATTTTTAAAAACTATTTCTACTGGAAATATAAAAATGAATCTACTTTAATCTCCAAGTGGAATCACATTGATCCGATCTTTATCGAAGAAGTTACACTTCAAATAGTGACTGTTGGTCTAGTAAACATTTCATAAGCAGCTCTATCAAACATGGTACTCATAATTTTTACCATATCATTTTAAACCATTTCGAAAACATGTTTATACTGGAGGTATCCATATGAATTCAATTCAACTTAACTTTTGAATCACTCTAATTGGATATAAAATGAAGATTTTGTAAACAAAATACTGCTAGGAGGTCTAGGCTGGCCACCATTCCTCAAGGGTTAAATAAATGCATTTTGTTTGTATATTATCTTTGGACTTGTTTTCTAAGCAATGATTGTAATGATTTACATATTTATTTGAAGGAGACTATACACCTCTCTTCCTCAATCATGTAATACTGTATTGCAGGCAAGTGCTATGTTTTTGCAGGTCCCCAGAAGATTTGAGAGGTCAATTTCATAGATGAAGGATTTTCGAAATCAATTTTTAAAAATTAATATCAACGAATATGAAATGAAAGTGTTCAAGAAAAAATGAAATGGGAATTCACTTGATATTGAGTTCATCCAATGAAACTCAAATTTGTGAAGCTTGCTCTTAGTCGCTGACCAACAACACCAATCACTCTATGACATGATTGAGATCGAGGCAAAAGACATGAAGTTAATAATCAGAAGAAGAAGTCAAGTTTTTTTTACCATGAAAAGTCACATCCATTTCCAAAGAAGTCTTTCATAAGCCATATTGTTCATGATTTCATCCATCATCTATATTGTATGTTAAGCTTCACAATCATGCATGTTGAAGTCCAGACTTATTATCTATCCATTTAATACTAAATCATGACTTAAATATAACCTATTTTCATAAGCTTTTCATACTTCCCTACTCCATTACACCCCACCACCATTAAGAAAATAAAAGAATAAAAAAATTAGAAAAATATCAAAAACAATAAAGGAGTTTGGTTGTGAAAATCCAGGAAACTGGCACAACACAAACTCGAATTCATATCGGAAAACCAACTTGTTTGGCCAATATGAATTATCTATTTTGTTTTACCATTTATTCAGTTTTATTTTCCATGAATCATCCTCCATAATAAGAAAGACTTGGGGACAAGTCTCAGAATAAGCAAGGGGAAGATTCATAATAAAACTATGCAAATAGTTTGAGTAGCTGTATTGAAGGGACCTAAATTACATGTCACAGGGGACCTGAAACGTTATTTACAAATTGTAGAAGGGACCCAAACAACATCAACATTTGAAGATCCTGAATCAATATCAGATGTGAAAACATGAAAGCAAAAATAAGTCTCTACATTTCATCAGAATCTATCTTGGAAGAACCATCATCATGAGTCAAAAATGAACCTGTGGACATCGTCAGTTAGCATTGACATAAAGCTATTATGGAAGTATAAGTACAGTAAGTGTAAAAATTTCTCTTAGAACCTTTGATTTTTCAAAAAAAATTCTAGAATTGTTAGAACTAATTTAACTTGGATATGCATCCATTACATTTAACCTACCTACATTCATCATCTTATATTTTTCCTATCTATAATTCATTAACTACATCATACCCTCAGCATAATCCTATCTATATCCATTACCCTACCATACATCCTACATTAAAAAATTCCATAATCCTAAATTAACCCATATAAGTTTCCTACCATAATTCCATATATATCATCCTATAAGCATTTTTGATCAAAGATTGAGGACTTAATATTTTTGTCATAAGAATTTTTGTTTGCCTACAAAACGACAAAGAGTTAATGTCATTATAAGAAATTTGATTTTAAAATGACCTATCCTATGGTCATTTCAAAAACAAATTAAGAAGTGAGCATATAAAAAATGACAAAGACTAATGTACAAAAATCAAAATGCAAAACTATATATGCAATATATGAAAGCAGAGAGGATGAAAGGACATATGTATAATTGCATATATAAACAAAGCTGGGAATGTAACTAAATGAGTGAAGTCATAACCAAAGAATGAAGACGTATATATCATTGCATATATATAAAAGTGGGCATGCAATGAAATGAATGCAGTCAAAGTACAGACACATGGGCAGGCACGAGTGTGCAAATCGACATATGAGTTGGAATGGTGCACTTATATGCATGCTTGTAGCACCCTCGTAGAAGGAGAAAATAAGCAGGAAAAAAAAAAGGGTTGCGTAAACAAGAACCTGAACTGAGGAAGCCATGGTCAGAGAAATAAAACGTAGAGCTACTCAGCCACATAAAAGCCATAGAAAAAAAAACGTGAGGAAATAGGTGTGAGAAAATTGTGTAGGAAGCAGTGTAAGGCTCTGTGCAACGTAAAGAAGAAAAGAAGCAGTGATTAGCATGGGAAGTCGAAGAAATATTTAAAAGTGGAGAATTTTTGTGCTAATCTCCAGGAAAACCCATAAATTACACATCAAGTCCCTTGAATTACACAGTAAACTCGACTGAAGGAAAGCATCAATCCTTAACAATCTAAAAAAATGATTTTGAAAATCAAACCCTAGGATTTGTTGAAATAAGACTCAAGTTCCAGATTTTTTTTCTTAAAATCCTCTGCCACTTGTAAGAATCAACAACTTCGTGAAATGCCAGGGAATTAGTTTTAATGGAACTATATGACCAACAGGAAGACACATAATTAACACGGAGGTTTTCAAGAGTCCTCTTCCAGTTCAAGTATCAATTCTCGATTTCCTCATGCACAATTTCACAAACGTGTTGCACAGTGAAAGTTACAACAAGCATAATTTCTTTTTCTTTCTTGTACTTTGCATAAATGAAATTTGCAAAACAAAGAGAATTAAAAACTAAAGTGCAGAACAGAGAAGATATTTACAGTGAAGGTTTTTCTTGTGTGTTTTGGGTCTTTACACAACTAGTATTTTTCTCCTCTTCATTTAGATTTATGGGCAGAAAACCTTGTGTTTGTACTATTTACAGCAGAAGACTCAAAATTCAAGGCAAAGAGAGAGTTAATCATTCCCAAAATTGATTTTTGAGTTCTAAAAAGGCAAAGTATAAATCAATTTCGATTTCTGAAAGAGCAGAGAGTTTTCCAGATTTCAGATTCTGAGCATTTAATTGCTGGAGACAGAGACAGAGGGTTTAATTGATTTTGTTGCAGCTCAGGTATCTTAAAAAAATGGTGTCCTCATTCATATTTAAAAAAAAAATGCAATTCGCAAATTTTATATACGCAGTGAAGCCATTTCATGAGTTATTTGATGAATGTTGACATATATACAGTGAGCCATTCTTTGAAAAAATTTGCACACAGTGAGCTTAGATCATTGCAGAATGACTGCATGGTGATTTTGTCTTAAAGAGAGGCGAAATTATGTGAGAATTCGAAGAACAAAAAGATATTGTGACATAAAAAAAAATTAATTTTTCTACACAGCCAATTCAAAAACAGAGAATTCTACATCAGAGACAAAGGAGTTTTTTAAATTTTTTGATGAAATAGAGGATAGAATATAAGAAATAGATTAATAAAAACATGTTTATTGTGTTTTTATAATCTTTCTATATCAAAATTTTGTGTTTGCAGAAGCTGTAAGTTCCTAATTTTGAGGATTGGTTTCATCTCTTTGTCAAGGGCATCAGAAAAAAGTAAGAAGGATACTGGAGAAGCATTTGAAGAGAGAAATTTATTTCAAGTTTAATGATCATGAAATTTTATTCAGTCCGAGAAATGCATTTCAATTTTTAAAGGCCACTATTTTTCGTAGCTTTTTCTGAGAAAAATAAAATGAAATTTGAAAAACAAAAACATGGGTTTTCTTCAGAATGAGCCTAATCATGCTACACATGGATAGTTTTCTCAAATCTATTGGTATTTGGGATATTTTTATGGTTATTTCGACCCCTATTTTGTAGATTGCGTGGGTAAAACAGTTGCTAAATTGAAAGTGGATGCCTAGTCATAAAAAGGATTGGCACAAATTATTTTGTAGTGGAATTATACAAGAAGAAAACCTCTTGCGCAAGTGAAAGAAGCTTTAATTTTTTTTTTTTATCGGTGTTTTCTCTATGGACCATGTGATATTGCAATATTGGCTCCTTTCAGTGAAGATGTGAGGGCAAATGGATATTGGCTCCTTTAAGTGAAATTGTTGATATTACTAATCTGAGAGGAACATGAATGCTGTGTCAGAATGTAGTACAAAATTTAAGTTTTATTTGTTGTCTTATCTGAAGCTGCTCATCCAAAATGATTTATTGGTGTTATTTCTGGTGTTTTATCATGAGAGGAAGAATAATGTAAAGTTGTTGTATTTGTGTGTTGGTGGTGAAACCTCATCACACATCAGAGACATTTTTGTTCCCATCACTCCAGAATACATAGCCCAAGCCAAAAAAAAAATTCCACTGATAGGTGAATAATATTACAAAGAGCAACACTGTTATAGACAATTTTGTGCCTTACAGCAACAGGTATGAATTGTCAATAATCCAAGGGATCCAAAGTTCCCTAAACATGATGTTCCTACCCCTAGAGGAACAAGGTCAGCAAACCAACAGCTCTCAGATCAGTTCTCCACCTGAAAACACTCAAAAACAAGCAATCCTGAAATCAAAGCAGGTGCTCCACTAGGCTTCTGCGCTGAAACACAACTCCTCCATGGTGTACCTGCGTTGCAAAGCAGGTAGAACAAAGGCCACCTGCGTTGAGCGAGATTGGACAAGTGGCACACTGAGTCATTGCTCCAAAAATGACACTTGGATCAGGGATTTCGCCTTGTGATGAGTCAGAGGCTCTGTTTCTCCAAGTGGAAGCAAAGTTCTCCAAGTGGACTCAAGAACTGAAGATCAATTGAAGAGAGAGAGGACACAAGGCAGCTACAAATCAGTTGCAAGATGACTCATCCTTTCTCAATTCATCTATATATTGAGCTCTCTCCTATGAGCTCAGGAGGCTGGAATTTTGTGCAAAGTAATGATATGCTGTTGGTTTCACTATAGAGCTATTGGGTGATTGCTTGAAGGAGGTGAAGAGGAGAAATTCTTTCTGCTGGGAGGTGTTGCTGGATTAGGACCTTCAATGGTTGTAACACTCTCAGAACCTTTAATTCTTCATTAATAAAAGCTATTGAGGTTCTTCTATATGCTCTTGTTTCAATGATATATTGTGATGATTGTATATTTGATTTACACTAATCCCTGAATCAGTTATGATTGCATGTTGCTTGTAGTTTCCTTCTTTGCTATTTTGCAGGATCTCATTGTAGCTGGGCCAGCAATAGAGCAAGGAGCTGGGAGCAAGCAGCCATAGAGAAGAGTTTGGATTCGACATTAAGCGCAAGGCAACGGTTAGTGCATTCTTTCATTCTCTTTTGCTTTCATAAAGAAGTAAACCTTCAGTAGTTTCTTTTACAGTTGTTGCTGAGGTACTATCACCCTTAGAGTGAGATAGGGTCATCCGAATCGGATACTTTTCCCTACAACAAACTGGCGACTCCGCTGGGGATCGTATCTGTTTGATTGTGTTTGTAGTATTTTGTTATTCATTTCCTGAACAAAAGAGTACCAAATCGAAAAGCTTTTGACTATATCAAAAGCGAAGTAGAGGGCAGCTACTCTAGCTCATTTCTGAGCATGTTCATGATTTGAAGAGCTGATCTACAAGGATCCTTGTAAGCTCTTAGTGATATCTTTTCACCTTCCTTGTCATCCCTTTGAGTGTGCTTGACTGATTGCTTCTGATTTGAGCAAAAACTGTGCATTTTTGAGAAAATTGTGACCCGGAAACTGAGAAAACGCAACTTTCGTTTTCCAAGGAGGTAGTACACAGGCTACCTGCTTTGCAATGCAGGTCCCGAAGGGGCTACCTGCACTGAGAGCCAAACTGGCTGAGCAGCACCTGCGTTGGCCCAATTTTTCCTAGTGCTGTTGGGGTTTCCTCCCTTTCTCTTGCCTGTTTTCACCATAGATTTGGCTGCCAGTTACCAGTCTTGTACCTGTTCTGAAACCAACCTTACTTGCCATCATTCCGCCTCTGTTATATAACGAAATTGTACTTGTTCTTTTGTATTTCTTATTTCATTTACAATTTCCCATAACGAAAAGTAAACTAGTCTTGCTTTGGCCTCTTAGATCTGAACCTGTGTTAGGCATTTTGCTGGTCTAAAGAGTTAGCTTGTTTGTTGTCCATAGCTGATTAGTCATTTTACTTTCGTCATTATGGTTTGATTTCATGTATTTCCAGTGATTAAACAAGTAAATCTTAAGGTGTCTTTTGATTTTGGACAAGCTTGTTTACTTTCGCTTTAAATCGAAATCAAAGTTATATAACAACTTTCTTTTTGTAACCAATCAACATTAAGAAAGGGAAAAGAAAATACATGCATTGTGCATTTTGCATTTGACTGTTTACATGAAGATTTAGGAAATTTTGCATTAGTGTGTGCTCTATGATCTGTGAGAAAAGATTTGCCTTTCTTCTCCCTCAGTAGTTAAGATTTTCAAAGTTGAAAGATTGAAAAGATTGCTTCTCATCTTAGACTGCATTCAGGAATTTGTTACATACATCTCGTGGTGATCCTTAAAGGCAAACTGCTAAACAAGATCAACATTAAAATAAATTCAATTTACATAACAACGCTTTGTAACATAACGCAAACACATAGAGGTCTAGGTAGAGACGTGGTCCGGCGTGGTTAAACATAGTGACTGTCGATCTCTACGAAGGTGGGTGATTCCTCCTGAGAGTCGGTGGCACTAATACGGACTTGTGCTCCCACGTACCGTCACGTATATATTGGGAGACCCCTATAGGAAAAAGCCTTTATCCATAGGAAGCCGTGTCGGCCGCCCTACTAATCGCGATGCAGTGAACACAGCATTCACGAAGATCGACCACCTGTACCGTAAAACGTATTCTGTGGTTTCGCGAAAGGTTTGGCACACCCTCTGCCTAGAACTCCAGAGCAGTTTCTTTTGGCCTTTTTCAAACTCTATAACTGAAAAAGTCCATCCGAGCATTTGTCACTTCGAGCTCGTTAAAACATCGAAGGCGACTAGAGTCATCTTTAGCTTTTTCTCGACTCTTAAAACATGAAAAAGCAAAGTTGTGTCTAAAAGCGTCGTTAATAAAATTTATTTTAATCGGAACATAATCACCTGTCATTCCCACATTGATCTTTCAGTTGAAAAGTATGGAGCCCACCAACCAAGGAAGTAACCTTGGCAGAAGTCCCAATCCCTTCTCCTCTTGGGGAGATGTTGGTGCGCCTCATATGGCCACATTGTCACTTCCAGGATTGACAATTGGCCTACCTGTATGGCTCTTTTCAACCAATGTAGTTCAGATCGCCACTAATCCTGAGCAGTCGAATCAACAGTCAGATCAGTCTAGAACTACCCACCAGCCTTCCACTTCTTACAATTATTCCTCTGATCCTTCATCTTCACAAGGTAGAGCCGGCAAAAGTTAGCCTCCCATGGAGAAGAAGGAAAAGAAGAAGAAAGAAAAGAAGCAGAAGGGGCCTATGGCGAAGGCGACTGGGGGCAAGCAAAAGATAACTGACAAAAATCCACACACTGCACCGACCGGGCCTAAATTGCCATGTGTCATTTGCAAAGGGACCCATTTCCATCGTGATTGTCCTTGTATTCCCCGGATACTAAGGGACTGGTCCCCAAGGTTGCACAATCCGGTAGCATCAACCTCTGGTAGTCATGTTGATTGCAGTCCGTCAACTAGCGAGAGTGAAAGACGAAGAGGGAGACCAAGATCACCCTGTATGTTGTGTGAAGGCGATCATGCCATCCACCGATGTCCATTCTTAGATGAGGCAAAGAGAGTTTTGGAAGATCGTCTGGTTTCACCGTTACGACTTCCTCCTGGATACCAAAAACTCGCGCCTAATCCCTCGATAGTTGAAAATCCAGCTGGCCCGCTCAAATGGTCAGCTGAAGTATCGGTCATTGAGAATGAACCTACTGAATCCAGACCAGACGAAAGTCTAAAGGTCGAAACGGCAGTTGACCCGGTTCTTCCTTCAGAGGTTTCATCCTCAAATGACACCGTCGTTGAAGATTCATCTTCAAATGACACCCTCACTGAAGAGAATAAGGATGACACCGTCCATATTCTTTTCATCAACACAGACTCTGATGAGCATCAGGGCAATGCGCCCATTCCTTTATCGCAGGAAGGAACATCGTCAGGGTCGTATCCGGCCGTATATTCCGTCCCACCGCCAAGCAACATAGTTGTATCCTTTGATTGGAATCAACTAGGCAGACCCCGGTTACCAGCCAGTATCCCATTCAGAATCATCGTCCAAATCTACAGAATGGTGATGGCTGGAACTATCATTGATCAAGGGGCATCTGTGAGTATCCTTTCCTCTATTGCTTGGAAAGCACTGGGTTGCCCGGCGCTTTTACCTGAGATGAGAAATCTATCAGGTTTTGATAAAGGAACCAGTCACCCATTAGGGATTCTCCCCAATGTTCCAGTTACATTGAAAGGGAAGACAGTTCATTTGAACATCATGGTCGTCCAGGGACCCTTGGTTTATAACTTACTCCTTGGACGAGACTATATATATTGCATGGAGGCGATAGTGTCCTCACTCTTTAGAGTCATGTGTTTTCCACACGAAGGAAGAATGGTCAAGCTCGTAGACCAACTTTCATTTCCAGGATCACACATCGCAAATAGTCAAATACCATCCCTTAACGGTTTATTCACTCAAGGAATGCCTCCACCCCTGGTTCTACTTCCCGATGAATGCGAGTGATTCGGAAAGAAAGAACTGGGACCCAGGGGGCATGCACCCTGGCCTGCCTTGGGCAGAGGAAACCTTGGGTATAAAGTTAATTTCCGTAGAAGAATGGACTAGTCTGTACCCCGTCAAAAGAGGGTTGTTCTAGGATAAAGTTCTTTTGTCAAAGTTAT
Organism: Pinus tabuliformis; assembly: GCA_031772625.1. Taxonomy (NCBI): domain Eukaryota; kingdom Viridiplantae; phylum Streptophyta; class Pinopsida; order Pinales; family Pinaceae; genus Pinus; species Pinus tabuliformis. Next base: position 945,641,936 of record CM062806.1, read on the forward strand.
GTGAGTGATACAAAGTTCGCTCCCTTTGTCTAAAAAAGTAGGCTCTCTTAAGGGAGGAGATCCATTTGTGATGGCAAGTAGCCACCATCTTTGAAGTCAAGCCTCACCCATTAAAACATATGTTTTGAAGGATAAGTAGGGGCAGTCTCCAAAGAAAGAGATGAAATTGCTGCAACAAGTAGTCACCATCCTTAGCAACCTAATGATAGACATCGCCGAAAAGAGAGTTTAGTTTGCGGCAGCAAACAAAACCATTTTTCGGATAATAAGTAAGAGGGAAGAACCTCGAAATTATACTTTATACCTGGGGGCATGCGAACCTTTTGGAGTGCAAACACGGGACGACTATTTATTTTTTTAAATTTTTAGGTCCTCCCTTTAAACCTGTAGGTCTAACCCGTTAAACTCGTAGGATTAGCCGTTTCCAGCTTGCACAAAGAAAGGATGTGGGGCAAAAGTTAAAACTTGCCAAATTGGAGTAGCTAATGAGGTATAGCTCCTTAAATAAGAATACCTCACCTGAGGCATTCCTTGTATTAAGAATGGTATAATTGAGCAAGGTTTGAACGCATTCAAGCTCGTTAAAAAATGAACTGCCCCTTAAAGTTTAGGGGGCATATGCCTCATCTGCATTATTATGCTGGGGGCATCCATAATCGAGCAGTTTTTGTACAGAGTTCATGCTCGTTAAAAAATAAACATAAATTGTGAGCAATCTTTCCCTACAGTTCAAGCTCATCCAGAAAAAATGAACCGGTAAATAACCTTGAGAAATATAACCTTTGACTGCCATATTAAAGCCCTTGGTCGTGTTTATATGCCATCACCTCCATCCGTTCATGTGACCAATCGTTCATCTCCATATGTTTGTTTACCCATTTTGAGGAACAACTGCGAAGAGTGATTTCACTTAGCCATCCTTGTGACACTGCCGTGATTGGAAAATTCCAACCTGTACCTGGAATCTGCTGCTATCCCTGCTTATCACTCGTTCCTCAAAAGACGAGTCTTCTTTGAGCTCTTTTCACTGACTCGTAAAATATGAAAAGTTTGCCAAGTTTTGGCCTTCCAGCTCGTTAAAGCGACCGGAAAGCTATCCCTCCTCTAGATTTTAATCTTTTTGGACCTGAGGGATTATTGCACAAAAAGATCGAGTGCTTGTTTTGTTCGGCTCGTTAAAGCAATCGAAAATTCATCCCTTCTGTATTGTTTTATACTTTTTCGGACTTAAGGGCTTAGATGACGAAAAAGGAATTTTGGAGTCGACTTTATGTACCTTTTCAGACTCTCTAAAAATGAAAAGGACCGAGTTATCCTTGTCGTTAGACTCGTTAAATTTATTAAATAGCGACAAACTTGTCTTTAGACGAGAACGAGTTTCCCTATCGCTAGGCTCGTTAAAACATAGCGATGGGCTTGCCCGAAGGGCGAGTTATAGAACAAGCATATGTTATCCTCCTCAAGCTTGACAAAAATAAAGAGGTACTGGTCAGCAATGACTGGGGAAAAAATTGGGAGAACCTCACAGCTTTAATGGTAGCAAGTCGCTCTTGAACATGACACTTTGTCCTCCGTATCACATCGGGTTGGGTTGTTTCATTCACCGGTCTCATAACCATGGTCCTCGCCACACCATCCACATTTGGGGTAATGCTACCAATCCATCACATCAGTGTCGTTATGTGTTCAAGAGATGTTGTTCTGCAAAGAGTCAACCGTGTCCCATCCACTGCCATACATTGTCCTTCATCCATTTCATGATCGCCACCCTGAATCATACATCACAGTTTGTTTTCACCTCATCACAATCACTAGCTTCGTTCCGTGTCACTGATGTGGGATTCATTAAGGCCCTCCTTTGACGGATCGCTCCTTGTCGACATCAGCTCACTATCCAAGGAGTTGATCTAGGAACACCCCCTTCAGTACTTTGAAGCTTGCATGCCTCAATGGCAAGTTTCTCACTTCCGGCGACAGGTATACATCAATGACCTTCGACCAGAAGATTTAGCATGGTGGTCGATGCCAAGTCCTTTATTCCCACCATGTGAATTGTACTGTCGTACCTTGAGGGTCATCATCCTTATGGGTGATTCCTCTCGCGCTTGTTAACGGTTTACATCATTGACCGGTAATCAAGCGATGTCTTTTCATGTTCGACTTCAAGAAATTCTCACATGGATCGACTTGTACATCGAGTGAAGATCGGAAGAGATTGAAGACCCCCGATCTAGTTTCATCCATCCGGGCTGCGATATATATTCAGGATATAAAGGCATTTGATATGTACATCATTACAGCAGATGATCATCCTTCTCAAAGGATGATAATTTCAGTAGAGAATTATCAATCTACCATCAGACGATCGTCTGTTCTATGTACCAAAATGTATTTATAAAGCTGAGCATGGGAATGCCCGCCTCAGCTAGATCATGAAAAAGTATGAAAGAATAATGTATTGTATTGTATCTTATTACAGGACACTTCTCAGCAGATTGAATGAACTTCGGATCCTCCTAATAAAGCATTTCACCCGATAAACGACCTCATACTTTAGGGGGCATCTGTTATAGACAATTTTGTGCCTTACAGCAACAGGTATGAATTGTCAATAATCCAAGGGATCCAAAGTTCCCTAAACATGATGTTCCTACCCCTAGAGGAACAAGGTCAGCAAACCAACAGCTCTCAGATCAGTTCTCCACCTGAAAACACTCAAAAACAAGCAATCCTGAAATCAAAGCAGGTGCTCCACTAGGCTTCTGCGCTGAAACACAACTCCTCCATGGTGTACCTGCGTTGCAAAGCAGGTAGAACAAAGGCCACCTGCGTTGAGGGAGATTGGACAAGTGGCACACTGAGTCATTGCTCCAAAAATGACACTTGGATCAGGGATTTCGCCTTGTGATGAGTCAGAGGCTCTGTTTCTCCAAGTGGAAGCAAAGTTCTCCAAGTGGACTCAAGAACTGAAGATCAACTGAAGAGAGAGAGGACACAAGGCAGCTACACATCAGTTGCAAGCTGACTCATCCTTTCTCAATTCATCTATATATTGAGCTCTCTCCTATGAGCTCAGGAGGCTGGAATTTTGTGCAAAGTAATGATATGCTGTTGGTTTCACCATAGAGCTATTGGGTGATTGCTTGAAGGAGGTGAAGAGGAGAAATTCTTTCTGCTGGGAGGTGTTGCTGGATTAGGACCTTCAATGGTTGTAACACTCTCAGAACCTTTACTTCTTCATTAATAAAAGCTATTGAGGTTCTTCTATATGCTCTTGTTTCAATGATATATTGTGATGATTGTATATTTGATTTACACTAATCCCTGAATCAGTTATGATTGCATGTTGCTTGTAGTTTCCTTCTTTGCTATTTTGCAGGATCTCATTGTAGCTGGGCCCGCAATAGAGCAAGGAGCTGGGAGCAAGAAACCATAGAGAAGAGTTTGGATTCAACATTAAGCGCAAGGCAACGATTAGTGCATTCTTTCATTCTCTTTTGCTTTCATAAAGAAGTAAACCTTCAGTAGTTTCTTTTACAGTTGTTGCTGAGGTACTATCACCCTTAGAGTGGGATAGGGTCATCCGAATCGGATACTTTTCCCTACAACAAACACTTCAAAGAGAAATGATGAAATTTCTTTTTAGAAAAACAGAGGAAAGGAAAGGAGAAAAAGTAAAGAATGTCATCTACAAGGAAGGAGAAAAAGCACATGAAGACATAGATATATTTTTACAGGTAGCTCAAGAGAAAGCTTCATCTTCAAGGGTCAGAGCCATAGCTATATCAGTAGGTCAGTCAGCATATAGAAGCAAAAGGTCAAGGAGACAGAGGCATGCATGAGGACATGCTTGAGAGTAAGCAAGGGGGAGATGTTGGCCCTCGTTTTTTTATCAATTTTTTCTTATTAAAATCCACTTAATTTCCATAATTTTCCACCATATACCATCCATATACACCTTATTTTGACCTTATTATGCATATTCAAGCAAATAAATTATGTTTTTAAATTTTTAGATATTTTTGCAAAAAAATAGGTTTTAAGAGTATTTTTGGATAGAATCAGAAATTCCCGTGATGGCTATGTGAATGACATATTTGCAGGACATTCGGGCTCAAGCTAGATATATGAATGGAAATCTTGGGAACTAGGACTGAACTAATTCCAAATGGTTCGGTCAAAACAAGCTAAATCAGGCCTGGTCAGGGCTGGTGAAACATGACTAGTCATCCAGAAAATCCCTAGGAAATAGGGCAATTTATGATTTCATGGGATTGTCCATATTTATAGTGATAAATTGGATGGATTCGACTTTGATAGATGGCTATGAATAGATATAGTTGTTAGAGAGACTTTAGATCAGTTTGTTTCATGATCTTATATTTAGGCCAAAACTTTGAAGGCTTATGATGTAATTTATGTATATAACTTTATGCAGAGACATTTGAATAATGGAGATTAATTAGAAGAAACTATTCTACTTTCATTTTTCTATTCATTGATGTGGATGATTGATTGAAGTTTTAGCATTCGATAGCAGCCTCAAGTGTGCAAGGCAAGGGTGGAGGGCCCCCACTCCAAGCTAAGTACACTTCATTGTTAAACTAGCTTAATTTTCATGAACCCGTTGCTTTAGATTTGTTTACTTATTTTGTTTTAGATTTTCTTATTTGAGTTAATGTGTGATGATTTATATTACTGATGAATCTTAGTTTGATTATCATTTTAATAAGAAGGGACAACAAAGTGTTCAAGTTGAATTCTCCTTCTATGGAATTAATAGATGAAAACTAGAATTGATCTTTGTTACATTCAAGCAGTTTTACATAATTTTAGTTTTCCAATGAAAGCATAATGATGAATGAATTGTGATGATGAATACCCAAAGATCTCTTAAGTTAAGAATCTCCTTCATTGTTTATTTATGCATCTTAAGCTGTTGTTAACTCATCATTTCTGATTTTCTATTCATTAAGTGATATTGAAGGAGAAGGACACAAATGGATCTCTTAAGTTAAGAGCCACTTCATCTTTCATACATTGCAAAAGTGAATTAGAAATTGCTAAAATAGGTTTATATTTGTAATATGTACTTCCTTAACTCTTCAAATTTTATCTTCTAAGCTTGGCTAAATCTAATATCCATACACTGTGGACTTGCCTCCAAGTTTTACAAACCCAAATTGATAATTAAATACTTGTGTTAATTTGTGTTAATAAATTAGCTCAACAGTTGTCCATATATCGATATATGATTATGACGGTTCTTGGGTCCTTATTAGGGATGCACCTGACCTAGGTGTGCCCCCATGGTCATTATCTCCATGACTATCATGGGATTGGAAGCATCCCCTAAGATTTCCTCTCTCAGGGGGTTTGTCAAGACATATAATCCTTCTTTTTTAGTCTTTCAAGGAACCATGATTGACAGGGAAAAATCATGGGAGGCCATGTTATCGACCTATCTTGAGTGGCGCGTTTGCGAATCTAATGTGAATAGATTATCCAAAGGTTTGTGGGTGATGTGGAACCCATTTGAGCTGAAGGCATATCCCTCATATGCAGGTATCTTATTATCTAGATACATGGTGAGGTTGTGCCGCATGATACAAATTATCAATACATATACACATTATTCTAGTCATAGAAGATTTTGAGAGAATGTGTCAAGATCTGGACTGTTGGGTCTCAACTCTTTGATTATTCTGGTGGACTTAAATTTTTCTTTGGGGATGACTGAGATATGGGGTCATAAGGCTCGAGAAGATCCAATGCCATCATACTTCATAGGAATGATGGGAGCACATGCACTTATTGACTTTGTTCTCGATCCCATGGCTCCTATTTGGAGGAACAAGCAAAATGGAGGGGAGGGAATATCCAAGAGGATAGACATATTCTGGATGATTCAATCATTGATATAAAATCTAGTGGGTATTAAGTTGTGCATTATTTAATCATTCATCACGGATCATTTTCTGAAAATGCTATCTTGGAATGGAGAGGATATGAGGAGACCATACCCATTCAAATTTAATCCAAGATGGCTACAGATGGAAGATTTTAGGTCACTGGTTTATGATGTTTGGAATAGGTCCTTGACACCTCCTCCACATAACTATATGGCGTCCATATGTATGAAATTAAATCCATTGAAAAAGGAGGCACACTCATGGATTAAAGCTAAGAAGACGGAGGAACAAAGATCTTTACTTGAGATAGACAACTCACTTCATTTATTTAATGATCCTGGAGACCCTCAATACTTCTTGGACTCATATTGATCCAATATTATTGAACTAGAGGCTAAAAGGAATTTGATTCTTCAGTCACAAGAAGAATATATCTGTGTGGAAAGAAGGCCTATATGGATTAAAGTGGGAGACAAAAAATCCAAATACTTTCACCAGCAATTCAACCTTGCGAAACATTTCAACTCCACAAGGAAGATATGGGACTCTGATGGTAATGAATTTACCACAAAATTTTCCTTGGAACAAGCAACGATCTCTCATCTTAAGCGACAATTTATGGCTCAGGATCATGCTTTTTCTTCTAAATCAGAATTTATTTCTCTTGTCCCTAATATGTTACTAAGGAGGATAATGATAAATTGGTACATCCTATATCGAGAGAAGAGATGATCAAGAATCTAAGCGAATGTGTGAAGGAAAAGAGTCCCGGTTCGAATGGGTGGGGGGTTGAATTATTTACTCATTTCATGGATTTGATGTTACCAGACCTTTTAGCGGTTGCTTAGGAATCCAATATTAATGGTTTTATATCGGGGGCTATCAATGCCACATTCATAGCTTTGATACCAAAGAAGGAGAACCCCAAGATATTTTCATATTTTACACCGATATCCCTTTGCAATTCAGTATATAAAATGATTTCAAAGTTGATCACTTGTGGACTCAAGTCGATTTAGTCAAAACACATAAATTAAGAATACTTTAGGTTCATTTAGGGCAGACAAATACAGGATGCCATCGACATAGCTCAAGAGATACTTCACACTATTAAATATTTGAAGCAGAACTCTTATATCCCCAAGGTGGATTTAATCAAGGCATACAACTGCATTGAATGGGAATTTCTTAAAGTAGGATTGATCAAAGTAGGTATGTCACCTTTGAACATTCACTGGATTATGGTGTTCATCAAGACATCTAATTTTTTCATGATTATAAATGGGTTTCCATCTGATCTAGGTGGATCTTCAGACACCATGGCATGGAAACACTCAAAAATCATAGTGATCAGAATGATGTCAAACTAGGACCAAATCAAATAGCTCATCTTCCTAATCGTGGAGGTGCAAATGGTTTGTCAATCCGAATCCGGATGATGAAGTTATCACGAAAAGAAGGTGGCTCTGTTCCTTAAGAAAATGAGGAATTTTCTCATAGAAGTGGGTTTTTGGCCTTAAAGGCAAATCGCAATCATCATAGTCCAAAGGGAAAACATCAGGCGGGACTTTAGGACCCCCGATCAGCGATCTCTGATATCGGAGTCGGGGGCATGCTAGTTGCGATATCGGTGCTATACAGGCTTGTGAATCGGCGATGGAGGATCGGCATTGGCGATCGGCGTTAGTGAAACCCAAAGGTCGAGGACTAGGGCCCTTGTGATTAGCAATCACCATTATCAGCGATCGGAACGATTGGCGATCAACGATTGGCGACCTGCGATCCTAAGTTGCGATATATCCCGAACCCGATAAATTTATAAGTTCGATTTCATAAATTTTGAAATCTGAACTTTCAGATTTTTCACTGATTTTCAATTTTTTTCGGATTTTTGCCTAATCGTTTTGAAATGATAAAAAGGCTATTTTTAACGGTTGTTGCACCAGCTGATGCTTATATGCAAACAACTTCGATTGCAAGCAACAAACCTCCGATTTTTATGCACTGCCTTGTCCCAAAAACGTGTTATAAAACACGATGGGTAATAGAGATACGGGGGCGGCATGCCAGAGGAAAAAAATGGCCGGAGAGACAGTGCCAGAGAGCCGAGAGCCGGTGCTAGGTGAGTGCTACAGAAATTTGAGTACCAGAGACCTTAGTTAGGAGGTTGCGCTGGATGGAGAGTCACGGAACGAAAGGGCTAAGCGAAGACAGAGATAGCCATAGAGCTTGATCAATCCAGAGTGCTGATACACCTCTGGGAGTCGCAATGCTTGAAATTCTGGCAGGTTCATAGGGCTGCGATGATAAACCCGAGTGCTATAGGGCCAGATAGCCATAGAGTTATAGAATGAGAAGACCTGAGTGATTCTTCTCTTTATGATTGGTTCTGTTTCTGTTGATCGATTATTCTCTTCATGATCGATTCTTCTTTTTTCCATATCATCTATTGATTAATGCTTCTTTGATTGATTCTTCTTCGATCGCTTATTCTTCTTGCATATTGATGCTATGAGATCAGTGTTTCAACAAGCTTCAGCACTTTGACAGTTGCTTCAGAGCAACGCTTCTTCATATGGCCATTCATAGTGAGGCTGTGACAGATTGGGAGCGAACTGTGCCTGCGCGATGATGATGTGAACAGATGTTCACTATGGATTGTTTTATCCACTTCTTCATTCATATCTTCAGATGGCCCGTGGTTGGTGTGAGGTATATGGTTATTTCATATATTTCTTCTTGTAATTATGTTGCAGATCCTTGATTGATATTGATGTAGGATCTTCTTTATTTCATGTTGTCATGATTCCTTGCTTTATGTTATGAGGAATCTTCATATGATGTACTTTATGCTTTGAGATCCCTGGTTTTATGTTGCTGGGATACTCTTGTTATCATTGTGCATTTGTTTTGCTTTAACTTGCCTTTTGTGCCTTGTTGGCGGGATGCACACCATGCATGTTTTTGTATCATATTGATAGGCGTCTTTTGATTGAGAGTTCTAGTTGTAGAACATCTCTTCGACCCACTCCTGCGTGAAGGCCGGGAGGGCCTTCTTCCTTGTATGATCGAGACATCATCTCTTGTGTACATCACTTCTTTTGACAACACCTAATGCAATGGCCTACACCACCTTGATTGAGGCCCGGAGATGTAGTCCCTCCTGTACGAACTCCGTTAACAACGACTTATGTTTTCATGCGCTGATGATTGTTATGTTCCTCTTCTTTACAGTCTACAGCTATATTTGTTAATGTTCTTTTAAAATGCAATTTTAACACATCACAAAATTAAAAGGTCTTGGTAAGGTCCTTCTTCACCCCCAGACCTGGATCAAGTGGTATCAGAGCAGGTCTTTACGTTGATGTGAATTGCAGTGTGAACAATGGAATGTGCAATGATAGAGGATGAAAGAGCAATGTACGAGACCCCTGTTTGATGTTATGTTGTCGGATCAATTTTGCCACATCGTGTGAGATCAGTTTATTTTGTCATGTTGAGAGGAAGCCTTATTGAGTGAGAATTCCTGTCAGCGGAACGTCTCGTGGAGAGACGATCCACTCTTGTTTGAGGGCATATGACCTTACTATGACAAAGTGTTGTCCATGTACATCATCATCATTTCCAACATTATATGAAGTGGCCAACAACACCTTGACGCCAGGCCCAAAGACATAGTCCACACTATATGAACTGTGTTATCAAATGTCACGTATTTAACTTGTTGATCGTTGTCATGTTTCCTCTTGCTTATGCATGCATATGTGTTCTTTTATGCTCAATTAAATGAAATTATAACAACATCACACAAGTAAAAGATCTTGGATGATTCCGGTAGCTGAAGGAACCTAGATCAAGTTTGGTATTAGAGCAGTCTTCTCGTTGATATGAATTGCGAGCGTGAACAATTGAACGTGCAACAATGGAGGATGACAAAGAAATGTATGAGGCCTTACTTAGGATGTCCAAAATGGTGGACATGATGTATGAAGCTTATGAGGAACGAGAGAAAGAAAGAGTAGAGAATAATGCTTCATCCACACCTTCCAGTGAACATTCATCACCATGATCATCTTCTCAACATTTGAATGAGGAGATCAACCAGAGTCTTCAATCATATAACACTGAATTGAATATGCTTCTATGAGAAGAGAAAGAGGAGAAGAATCGATTGCAACTTCAGTTGCAAGCCAGAGAGGCAACCTTCTAAGAATTGAAGCGAAACAACTAAAGCCTTCAAGCAAAGGATGTTGAATTAAGGAGGCTTCTACAAGAAGAGAAAGAGGAGAAGCAGAGACTATAGCTTCAGCTACAAGCCATGACAGAGGCCTTGGAGGAGTTGAAGGTTAACGAAGGCTTAGAGAAGCCCTCATCACCTACCTCTGAATCAAAAGTGGAGGTAAACAATGTTAATTTTTCTTCAGATTAATTTTCACATGACACTATTTCTGTTGGAAATGTGGAAGTACCAATTATAGGAAATGGCATGAGACTCCTTACCAAGATGGGGTACAATGGAGGAGGACTTGGTGTTAATGGGCAAGGCATAACTCAACCATTGGAGGTTGTGTAGAGACCTCGATTCATAGGTTTGGGATACACCAAAGGAGAATGCTCAAAGTTTTCAGAAGCTTCCAAGACATTGTTGAAGCCATCAAGGAGAGAGAATGATGGGAATGCATCACCATCATCCCATGGTAGTGCACATTATAGAGAAAGAGCTTAGGAAAGATCTCATCGCCATAATTACACTAGAGACAACCAAGAAAGGTATAAAAAGTCTCAGTATTCCAAAGTTCATTTTGATGACGAGAATGTTGTTAATGATGAACATAAATCATGGCATCGAAAAACATGTACTTTTTTTGGTATACATAACCATGTATTTGCTGAGTGTTGGAAGAGAATGGCAACACGAAAGAGGATGAGGCCTGAAAGGCCTTCTCGACAGCAAGGAAAGAAGCATGTTAAGCATATCTGGAGGAAGAAGATTCATTTCGATCATTGAAACAGAGGTGGTCATCAAAGAGCCACATGTTGAAGGCTCCATCGAGAGTAGCGCCTTAAGGACAAAGCATCCATGTAAAATCTAGTTGAAAGAGTTGATCGACAAGCGAATCTCACAAGGCGATGACCCATTCAATTTGATAAGTGAGAGATGGATTTTCTAGATATGTTAGCTTGTAATGGCCTTATTTTTCCAAATCATTTGTTACGACTTTAAATTGTAAAAGTGATGATGTGTTTTCCATCAGTTTTTTAAGCGGTGGTGATATTTTGGCCTTGTTTCCATAGCTGCAGTTTTATTTCCATTTTGATATAAACTTGACTACAGAGTATGTCTTATAAACTCATGGAAAGTATGGGATGCTTGGGTCATTAGTTGGTCATGTAAATTAGGCATGTAGTTATCATAAATGTACTACAGGTCTGCAGAGGATGTAGGTATCGACTCATCGCTTATGGCTCCGAAGGAAAAAGGTGAAGGATAAGGAAGGGTGAACTGGTAGGACACTTATGGTGCAGACAATGTACACGATAGTTGAAGATTTTTTTCATGCTTTTGGAGGACCAAAAGCTCCTTAGTGGGGAGGATTGATTCAGGTGGCTTTAGGCACATGTAGAAGTCCAAAAGGGCTCAGAAATGGTCAAAATTCAAAGTGGTCAAATTATGAAAAACCCAACATCCGATCGTAGTGCTCGTCGTCGTGATTCCAACGATGTGAATGACACACGAATCCAAGATCGTATGGAGGAGATAGGGCCAATGAAAGTTCAGGGTTGACTTGGCCAAGTGGCAGAGTTAAGGGACCTAAAATTTGCATCGGTAGCGGTCATCAAACTCTGGCCACCGAGACGGGTGAAATTGGTGCGTTCATAATTCACCCAATGACCCTTTTTTTCCAGCGATTTTAAAATGTCATTTTATTTTAAAAATAACAAGAAATTATAATTAAAGATGTGGCAGGCCACCACCCCCGCCACCCCACCACACGCTTTAACAAACAATGTTATTATTTGGGGTGGCAGGAATTCAAACCTCACCACCCCCGACCCATATCATAATAGTCACCATATAAGGGAGCCTGTGGGGGTTGATCCTGCCTGGCCCACATGGCCGGCCCCCAAGCGGGTGACCCCAAAATAATACAAACAAACTGCGCAATAAAATAAGCCAACATCATGGAACGTTGGGAGGGGCAAGATTTGATCCCCTAACCTCCCTACCTCAACTAATCCACCTAACCACCATGCCAAGGGTGGCAGATTTGCATGTTTTCTACCCGATCACCATATAAACCTTGCGTTTTCTCATTCGGGGGGGGGGGGGGGGGGGGGAAGTCACGGAATGAAAAGAGAGAACGGACGAAGCATGGATGTTGGAACTGGGTAGTGGCAGAACGCAACGAAATCGTGAACAAATTTCGAGGTGGAATCATGATATTCCACAGAGGTGGAACCATGATGAAATGCATTTCGAGACAAATAATTTTTTGTAGAGAATATTCTTTGATGCCTGAAAGATTCCATGGGGAGGTAAATTTTCATTTTGTCAGAATGATATGAAGTTTATAGTCATTTTAATCATAATTTCGTAGGGAATGCGATGGTGAAATTAGAATCACCATCAAAGCAACAAATTTGCAAATTCCCAAAAACACAAAATCCTTGAAGAATCTTGAGGGAATCTTCGAGATTCCTTCGTAGCTGAAATTTGCCAGAGTCAGAATGCAACCAACTTTATACTCAAAAGTCTCGGAATCTCGCAAGGATCATGATGTCAAGATCAGATTTGTGATCTGAGTTACAGAGCTCCAGTCAGCCTAGAGAATAGAATCTTTAGAGAATCATGGGGAAGCCAAAAGATTCCGATAGGCTTGGATTTTGATTGTGTTGGAATTCGACAAATGGATAGCCGATTTTACACCTATGGACGAAATAAATTTAGTGGTGTAGCTAGTTTTTGCAGCTAAGCCTTCCATTTTTCATCCAACTTCATAGGTGAAGGTACATGAAGCAGTCATGTCAGTTTTTCCTTCATAACTACTGAGATGATGTATTATGTTTTGAGGTCCCTATTTGATGTTACGTTGTGTGATCAATTTTGCCACATTATGTGAGATGTATTTAACTTTTCATGCAATGTATTGTTGTGGAGATCCCTATGTAACTATGTTTAAGGGATGCTCATTTCCACATTGTGTGAGATCAGTTTAGTTTGTCATGCTGAGAGGAAGCCTTATTGAGTGAGAATGCCTATAAGAAGAACGTCTCGTGGAGAGAGAATTCACTCTTATTTGAGGGAATATGACCTTGCTATGACAAAGTGTTGTCCATGTACATCATCATCATTTCTAGCATTATATGAAGGGACCAACGCCACCTTGACACCGGGCCCAGAGACGTAGTCCACACTAGACGAACTCCGTTATCAAATGTCTCGTGTTTTGGCTTGTTGATCATTGTCATGTTTCCTCTTTATTAAGCCTGCATATGTGTTCTTTTATGCTCTCTTAAACACAATTCTAATAACATCACAAAAGTAAAATATCTTGGATGATTCTGGTAGCTGAAGGAACCTGGATCACAAGGGCTGGTCACCTAGAAGTGTTGGATGACTCCTCGGGGTTTTGTTCCATGTGTAGAAGGTCATATTAGTTGTGTCATGTTAGGTCCACTTCCTTAACTATAAATGGGGAGATGAATAATATCATAGTAGCCTCTCATCACATGTTTACCTCGGTTGGCCAGTTACTTGGGTAGATGTGGGAGGAGGGTGTTGCGATTTCGTATCTTAAAGGATAGTCCTAAAGTGAGCATCCTATTTAGTGGATGGATTGTTTTTCATTTTCTTATTCCTGAAGAAATTTAGAAAATTTTGAAGGACCCATGGCTTAAGGGCCGCAAGTTTCTAATTCTTCAAAGGTGGAAGGTGAGTTTTGGCCCTTTCCCAAAGATCCCTCATTGTAATTTGATATGGGAAAAATTGCCAAGCTTGCCCTTAGAGCTTTGGAATGTCATTGTGGTCTCAGAAATTTCTAATCACATAGGGACGTTTTAAGACTGGGATGAGTGTTGTTTCAAACAATTAGATAAGCGAATGGCATGGGTGCTGGGGGAGGTACATATGTCTTCAATGTCACAATGCGGGGCATTTGATCTCAAGATTTTGGGAGAAATTGGTACCTTATAAGGGTTTCAGATTTCCTGGAGTGCATGGGATCTAACCTGTGTGACCTCTTGCAGACACGGCTCGCAGTCTGGCACCTCAAAGCATCGATATCCAAACTATTCCAGAACCCTCTTTGAAAAATGCATATGATGTTATCAATGTTGATTTTTTGTACCATTGCGAGAATTCCTCCTTTTCTCAACCCTTGAATGCTTTGCCTTATCAGCCGAGGATAGGTCCCTCATTTTTTCTAGATCTTTCAGTATGGATTCTAGTTTTTTTGGAAACTGGTGGCCCATCTTCTTTCCCTGGTACCTTTTCTTCATCCCATGGACCCGCTTTTGGTCATTACCCTACTTTCAATCCTATAAATAAAAGACCTCCCTCTCAGTCCATTTCACCTGATAGGGAGCTAGAAGCCTTGATTAGTTCATCTGAGATTCTCGAACGTCTAACCATTAATAGGTGTTTGTCTTATAACTCGAAGGACTCCCCTGGCCCACCTTCTTTTCAGAATGTTGCCCATCGTAAGAATAGACCCCCTAGATATAATAAGGTATCATATTGTAATATTATTGATCTTTCTCCCTCCTCGGGCCATGCTCGAGTTGATGCTCTCTTTAGCATAAATACTACTTTCATGGCTGTTGTTGGCCCTTATTTTTTATCAAAATTTGCTTATTAAAATCCACCTAATTTCCATCATTTTCCACCATATACAATCCATATACATCTCATTTTGACCTTACTATGCATATTCAAGAAAATAAATTATGTTTTTCAATTTTTAGATATTTTTGTAAAAAAATCGGTTTTAAGAGTATTTTTGGACAGAATCAGAAATTCCCGTAATAGCTATGTGGATGACATATTTGCAGGACATTTGGGCTTGAGATAGATACATGAATGGAAAGCTTTGGAACTAGGACTAAACTAATTCCAATTGGTTCAGTCAAAACAAGCTAAATCCGGCCTGGTTAAGGCTGGTCAAACATGACTAGTCATCCTGAAAATCCCTAAGAAATAGGGCAGTTTTATGATTTTATGGGATTGTCCATATTTTTAGTGATAGATTGGATGGATTCGACTTGGATAGATATTTATTTTAGAGAGACTTTAGATCAGTTTGTTTCATGATCTTCTATTTAAGCCAAAACTTTGAAGGCTTATGATGTAATTTATGTATATAACTTTATGTTGAGACATTTGAATAATGGAGATTAATTAGAAGAACCTATTCTACTTTCATTTTTCTATTCATTGGTGTGGATGAATGATTTAAGTTTCAGCATTTGATAGCAGCCTCAAGTGTGCAAGGCAAGGGTGGAGGGCCCCCACTCCAAGCTAAGTACACTTCATTGTTAAACTAGCTGAATTTTCATGAACTAGTTGCTTTAGATTTGTGTACTTGTTTTGTTTCAAATTTTCTTATTTGAATTAATGTGTGATGATTTATATTACTGATGAATCTTAGTTTCTTTATCATTTTAATAGTAAGGGACAACAAAGTGTTCAAGTTTAATTCTCCTTCTATTGAGTTAATAGATCAAAACTAGAATTCATGTTTGTTACATTCAAGCAGTTTTATGTAATTTTAGTTTTCCAATGATAACATAATGATGACTGAATTGTGATGAAGAATACCCAAAGATCTCTTAATTTAAGAGTCTCCTTCATTTTTTATTTATGCATCTTAAGTTGTTGTTAACTCATGATTTATTATTTCTATTCATTAATTTATATTGAAGGAGAAGGACACAATCTTAATTTAAGAGCCACTTCATCTTTCATACATTGCAAAAGTGAATTAGAAATTGCTAAAATAGGTTTATATTTGTAATATGTACTTCCTTAACTCTTCTAATTTTATCTTCTAAGCTCGGCTACATCTGATATCCATACAATGTGGACTTGCCTCCAAGTTTTACAAACCTGGATTGATAATTAAATACTTGTGTTAATTTGTGTTAAAAAATTAGCTCAACATTTTGGCGTTGTTGCTGGGAAGTCAATTATCAACATAGTCAAATAGAAGATAAACAAAAACGCTAAAAATTTGATTTAAAAAAAAAATTAGTTAAGATACATTTCTCTTAGTTATGTTTCTTTATGCCTAGAAATAAAGATACTAAAAGTAGATTCGCGAAACAAAACCCCCAACAAAAAATAAAAATAAAAAAATAACTACAAAATCCATTTGCAAGACAAGATCTAAAAAAAATGATGTTAAAGAAATCATTTAGAGAAGGAGGGTATGCCACCACAAAACTATTCTTAAGTCCTTGTCCTCAATTTAGAATGCTCACTAGGGGTGAATCTTTATGTCAAAGGATAGAGGAGCAACAAAACATCCATGAAGATGATCCACATGAAGAAAATCTAGAACTTTCTTCTAGCTATCTTTGTGAGGAGGTGAATGAGTTATGGATCACATGAAATGAAGATCAAACATTAGAGCCAGAAATTGAAAAATTTCTAGCATGAATATTACAAGATCCCTTGTGCATACAAGATTTTGAACAAGTACCACAAGAAGAGTTTTGTGCTATGACAATTAATGAGAGCCAAGCAAACAAAGATCATCTTAAAACTTGGTCACAACACTACTCCATTTTTCAACATTCTTTCTCATCGAATATTTATGATCAGATAAATTTTTATGTCCAAACATTCATTAACGTATATTTTTCAAATTTGGATATGAGTTTACATATGATCTTGTCATGAAAATGGATGCATTGGAAATTCTCTTATACTTGATAGAATGAATTATTTTTCTAAAATAGAATAGGATAGAATAGAATAAATAAACAAGTAGAATGAATTCACAATAAAACTTCCATAATAATTTTGTTTCAAACTATCATGAATATTTCTTCAAATCATTGTTCAATATACACTTGAAAGGATTACATGGGAAAAATGCAGTAAGAAAATTCCTATTTTGGGTAACCATATATGATCATTTTTAAATCATGTTCTTTTTACATATCTCTTGAAATCTAGTTTTGGAATCCACTTTGAAATTTTCAATTTAGATCACAAATAAAAATGTGATAGTCGATATCTATACTATGTATATTCGACATCTATATATTTAGTCTATAATATATCTATTATAATATTCCATATATATCCTTATAGATATATTAATTTTTCTAGGTGGTTCCTATTTGCTCTATTGAGTTGTAATCTAAGTTGTTAATTATTCCCTTCAGGTGAAGAATTTAACCATAGATAATCTCTTGACCGTCACATTAAATAAGTGGAAGACTAATTAAATTGTGCTACATTACCCTGCCATAATGTATGGATTATCAGGAGCGGTATGAGACAATTAGTGAATCATGGACATATACGGGTCAATGACCATATGGTAGATATACCAAGTTACCCTTGCAAACCTCAAGATGTGATTACTATAAGAGATCAACAAAGATTGAGAGCTATCATTAAGAAGAATATAAATCTGTTCCAGAGGGATAAATTAAAACTACGTCTCAAGTGAAATGTTGAGGACAGAGTTAGTACAAACTTGATTTGAGATGTCTAGTGGAAATATTTTTAACTGAAATTAATAGGGAAGATATCCCTTGGAATATAGTTTCCAAATCAGTTTGAATCACTTCAATCAGGTATCATATGAAAAAGTTATTCTTGAAATACTAACTTTTTATCGAAAAATATGCATGGTGACAATTCTATGTCTTAACTGTTCATTGGCATATTTCACATACCAAATCATCTTATTTTCAAAACCTGTCAATATAGGAGATATATATTCAAGTCTAGATCAATACACAATTTGAATCATCCTATTTGGAGGTAAAATGAAAAATCTATGCCACATTTAGTGATTGCATGTCTTCAAATCAGCATAGTAAAACTCTGCCCCCTAGGCCTGTTCATCACCAATTTTGTGATATCAAGCCTAAGAATTTTTAAAAACTATTTCTACTGGAAATATAAAAATGAATCTACTTTAATCTCCAAGTGGAATCACATTGATCCGATCTTTATCGAAGAAGTTACACTTCAAATAGTGACTGTTGGTCTAGTAAACATTTCATAAGCAGCTCTATCAAACATGGTACTCATAATTTTTACCATATCATTTTAAACCATTTTGAAAACATGTTTATACTGGAGGTATCCATATGAATTCAATTCAACTTGACTTTTTAATCACTCTAATTGGATATAAAATGAAGATTTTGTAAACAAAATACTGCTAGGAGGTCTAGGCTGGCCACCATTCCTCAAGGGTTAAATAAATGCATTTTGTTTGTATATTATCTTTGGACTTGTTTTCTAAGCAATGATTGTAATGATTTACATATTTATTGGAAGGAGACTATACACCTCTCTTCCTCAATCATGTAATATTGTATTGCAGGCAAGTGTTATGTTTTTGCAGGTCCCCAGAAGATTTGAGAGCTCAATTTCATAGATGAAGGATTTTCGAAATCAATTTTTAAAAATTCATATCAACGAATATGAAATGAAAGTATTCAAGAAAAAATGAAATGGGAATTCACCTGATATTGAGTTCATCCAATGAAACTCAAATTTGTGAAGCTTGCTCTTAGTTGCTGACCAACAACACCAATCACTCTATGACATGATTGAGATCGAGGCAAAAGACATGAAGTTAATAATCAGAAGAAGAAGTCAAGTTTTTTTTACCATGAAAAGTCACATCCATTTCCAAAGAAGTCTTTCATAAGCCATATTGTTCATGATTTCATCCATCATCTATATTGTATGTTAAGCTTCGCAATCATGCATGTTGAAGTCCAGACTTATTATCTATCCATTTACTACTAAATCATGACTTAAATATAACCTATTTTCATAAGCTTTTCATACTTCCCTACTCCATTACACCCCACCTCCATCCAGAAAATAAAAGAATAAAAAAAATAGAAAAATATCAAAAATAATAAAGGAGTTTGGTTGTGAAAATCCAGGAAACTAGCACAACACAAACTCGAATTCATATCGGAAAACCAACTTGTTTGGCCAATATGAATTATCTATTTTGTTTTACCATTTATTCAGTTTTATTTTCCATGAATCATCCTCCATAATAAGAAAGACTTGGGGACAAGTCTCAGAATAAGCAAGGGGGGAGATTCATAATAAAACTATGCAAATAGTTTGAGTAGCTGTATTGAAGGGACCTAAATTACATGTCACAGGGGACCTGAAACATTATTTAAAAATTGTAGAAGGGACCTAAACAACATCAACATTTGAAGATCCTGAATCAATATCAGATGTGAAAACATGAAAGCAAAAATAAGTCTCTACATTTCATCAGAATCTATCTTGGAAGAACCATCATCATGAGTCAAAAATGAACCAGTGGACATCGTCAGTTAGCATTGACATCAAGCTATTATGGAAGTATAAGTACAGTAAGTGTCAAAATTTCTCTTAGAACCTTTGGTTTTTCAAAAAAAATTCTAGAATTGCTAGAACTAATTTAACTTGGATATGCATCCATTACATTTAACCTACCTACATTCATCATCTTATAGTTTTCCTATCTATAATTAATTAACTACATCCTACCCTCAGCATAATCCTATCTATATCCATTACCCTACCATACATCCTACATTAAAAAATTCCATAATCCTAAATTAACCCATATAAGTTTCCTACCATAATTCCATATATATCACCCTATAAGCATTTTTGATCAAAGATTGAGGACTTAATATTTTTGTCATAAGAATTTTTGTTTGCCTACAAAACGACAAAGAGTTAATGTCATTATAAGAAATTTGATTTTAAAATGACCTATCCTATGGTCATTTCAAAAACAAATTAAGAAGTGAGCATATAAAAAATGACAAAGACTAATGTACAAAAATCAAAATGCAAAACTATATATGCAATATATGAAAGCAGAGAGGATGAAAGGACATATGTATAATTGCATATATAAACAAAGCTGGGAATGCAACTAAATG
Organism: Pinus tabuliformis; assembly: GCA_031772625.1. Taxonomy (NCBI): domain Eukaryota; kingdom Viridiplantae; phylum Streptophyta; class Pinopsida; order Pinales; family Pinaceae; genus Pinus; species Pinus tabuliformis. The sequence goes on from CM062806.1 coordinate 945,662,002, forward strand.
AGTGAAGTCATAACCAAAGAATGAAGACGTATATATCATTGCATATATATAAAAAGTGGGCATGCAATGAAATGAATGCAGTCAAAGTAGAGACACATGGGCAGCCACGGGTGTGCAAGTCGACATATGAGTTGGAATGGTGCACTTATATGCATGCTTGTAGCACCCTCGTAGAAGGAGAAAATAAGCAGGAAAAAAAAAAGGGTTGCGTAAACAAGAACCTGAACTGAGGAAGCCATGGTCAGAGAAATAAAACGTAGAGCTACTCAGCCATAGAAAAGCCATAGAAAAAAAAACGTGAGGAAATAGCTGTGAGAAAATTGCGTAGGAAGCAGCGTAAGGCTCTGTGCTACGTAAAGAAGAAAAGAAGCAGTGATTAGCATGGGAAGTCGAAGAAATATTTAAAAGTGGAGAATTTTTGTGCTAATCTCCAGGAAAACCCATAAATTACACATCAAGTCCCTTGAATTACACATTAAACTCGACTGAAGGAAAGCATCAATCCTTAACAATCTAAAAAAATGATTTTGAAAATCAAACCCTAGGATTTGTTGAAATAAGACTCAAGTTCCAGATTTTTTTTCTTAAAATCCTCTGCCACTTGTAAGAATCAACAACTTCGCGAAATGCCAGGGAATTAGTTTTAATGGAACTATATGACCAATAGGAAGAGACATAATTAACGCAGAGGTTTTCAAGAGTCCTCTTCCAGTTCAAGTATCAATTCTTGATTTCCTCATGCACAATTTCACAAATGTGTTGCACAGTGAAAGTTACAACAAGCATAATTTCCCTTTCTTTCTCGTACTTTGCATAAATGAAATTTGCAAAACAAAGAGAATTAAAAACTAAAGTGCAGAACAAAGAAGATATTTACAGTGACGGTTTTTCTTGTGTGTTTTGGGTCTTTACACAACTAGTATTTTTCTCCTCTTCATTTAGATTTATGGGCAGAAAACCTTGTGTTTGTACTATTTACAAAAGAAGACTCAAAATTCAAGGCAAAGAGAGAGTTAATCATTCCCAAAATTGATTTTTGAGTTCTAAAAAAGCAAAGTATAAATCAATTTCAATTTCTGAAAGAGCAGAGAGTTTTCCAGATTTCAGATTTTGAGCGTTTAATTGCTGGAGACGGAGACCGAGGGTTTAATTGATTTTGTTGCAGCTCAGGTATCTTAAAAAAATGGTGTCCTCATTCATATTTAAAAAAAAAATGCAATTCGCAAATTTTATATACGCAGTGAAGCCATTTCATGAGTTATTTAATGAATGTTGACATATATACAGTGAGCCATTCTTTGAAAAAATGTGCACACAGTGAGCTTAGATCATTGCAGAATGACTGCATGGTGATTTTGTCTTAAAGGGAGGCGAAATTATGTGAGAATTCGAAGAACAAAAAGGTATTGTGACATAGAAAAAAATTAATTTTTCTACACAACCAATTCAAAAGCAGAGAATTCTACATTAGAGACAAAGGAGTTTTTTAAATTTTTTGATGAAATAGAGGATAGAATATAAGAAATAGATTAATAAAAACATGTTTATTGTGTTTTTATAATCTTTCTATATCAAAATGTTGTGTTTGCAGAAGCTGTAAGTTCCTAATTTTGAGGATTGGTTTCATCTCTTTGTCAAGGGCATCAGAAAAAAGTAAGAAGGATACTGGAGAAGCATTTGAAGAGAGAAATTTATTTCAAGTTTAATGATCATGAAATTTTATTCAGTCCGAGAAATGCATTTCAATTTTTAAAGGCCACTATTTTTCGTAGCTTTTTCTGAGAAAAATAAAATGAAATTTGAAAAACAAAAACATGGGTTTTCTTTAGAATGAGCCTAATCATGCTACACATGGATAGTTTTCTCAAATCTATTGCTATTTGGGATATTTTTATGGCTATTTCGACCCCTATTTTGTAGATTGCGTGGGTAAAATAGTTGCTAAATTGAAAGTGGATGCCTAGTCATAAAAAGGATTGGCACAAGTTATTTTGTAGTGGAATTATACAAGAAGAAAACCCCTTGCGCAAGTGAAAGAAGGTTTAATTATTTTTTTATCGGTGTTTTCTCTATGGACCGTGTGATATTGCAATATTGGCTCCTTTCAGTGAAGATGTGAGGGCAAATGGATATTGGCTCCTTTAAGTGAAATTGTTGATATTACTAATCTGAGAGGGACATGAATGTTGTGTCAGAATGTAGTACAAAATTCAAGTTTTATTTGTTGTCTTCTCTGAAGCTGCTCATCCAAAATGATTTATTGGTGTTATTTCTGGTGTTTTATCATGAGAGGAAGAATAATGTAAAGTTGTTGTATTTGTGTGTTGGTGGTGAAACCTCATCACACATCAGAGACATTTTTGTTCCCATCACTCCAGAATACATAGCCCAAGCCAAAAAAAAAATTCCACTGATAGGTGAAGAATATTACAAAGAGCAACACTTCAAAGAGAAATGATGAAATTTCTTTTTAGAAAAACAAAGGAAAGGAAAGGAGAAAAAGTAAAGAATGTCATCTACAAGGAAGGAGAAAAAGTACATGAAGGCATAGATATCCTTTTACAGGTAGCTCAAGAGAAAGCTTCATCTTCAAGGGTCAGAGCCATAGGTATATCAGCAGGCCAGTCAGCATATAGAAGCAAAAGGTCAAGGAGACAGAGGCAAGCATGAGGACATGCTTGAGAGTAAGCAAGGGGGAGATGTTGGCCCTCGTTTTTTTATCAAATTTTGCTTATTAAAATCCACTTAATTTCCATAATTTTCCACCATATACCATCCATATACACCTTATTTTGACCTTATTATGCATATTCAAGAAAATAAATTATGTTTTTAAATTTTTAGATATTTTTGCAAAAAAATAGGTTTTAAGAGTATTTTTGGATAGAATCAGAAATTCCCGTGATGGCTATGTGAATGACATATTTGTAGGACATTCGGGCTCAAGCTAGATATATGAATGGAAATCTTGGGAACTAGGACTGAACTAATTCCAATTGGTTCGGTCAAAACAAGCTAAATCAGGCCTGGTCAGGGTTGGTGAAACATGACTAGTCATCCAGAAAATCCCTAGGAAATAGGGCAATTTATGATTTCATGGGATTGTCCATATTTATAATGATAAATTGGATGGATTCGACTTGGATAGATGGATATGAATAGATATAGTTTTTAGAGAGGCTTTAGATCAGTTTGTTTCATGATCTTATATTTAGGCCAAAACTTTGAAGGCTTATGATGTAATTTATGTATATAACTTTATGCTGAGACATTTGAATAATTGAGATTAATTAGAAGAAACTATTCTACTTTCATTTTGCTATTCATTGATGTGAATGATTGATTGAAGTTTCAGCATTTGATAGCAGCCTCAAGTGTGCAAGGCAAGGGTGGAGGGCCCCCACTCCAAGCTAAGTACACTTCATTGTTAAACTAACTTAATTTTCATGAACCAGTTGCTTTAGATTTGTTTACTTATTTTGTTTTAGATTTTCTTATTTGAGTTAATGTGTGATGATTTATATTACTGATGAATCTTAGTTTGATTATCATTTTAATAAGAAGGGACAACAAAGTGTTCAAATTGAATTCTCCTTCTATGGAATTAATAGATGAAAACTAGAATTGATCTTTGTTACATTCAAGCAGTTTTACATAATTTTAGTTTTCCAATGAAAGGATAATGATGAATGATTTGTGATGATGAATACCCAAAGATCTCTTAAGTTAAGAATCTCCTTCATTGTTTATTTATGTATCTTAAGCTGCTGTTAACTCATCATTTCTGATTCTCTATTCATTAAGTGATATTGAAGGAGAAGGACACAAATGGATCTCTTAAGTTAATAGCCACTTCATCTTTCATACATTGCAAAAGTGAATTAGAAATTGCTAAAATAGGTTTATATTTGTAATATGTACTTCCTTAACTCTTCAAATTTTATCTTCTAAGCTTGGCTAAATCTAATATCCATACATTGTGGACTTGCCTCCAAGTTTTACAAACCCAAATTGATAATTAAATACTTGTGTTAATTTGTGTTAATAAATTAGCTCAACAACTGTCCATATATCGATATATGATTATGACGGTTCTTGGGTCCTTATTAGGGATGCACCTGACCTAGGTGTGCCCCCATGGTCATTATCTCCATGACTATCATGGGATTGGGAGCATCCCCTAAGATTTACTCTCTCAGGGGGTTTGTCAAGACATATAATCCTTCTTTTTTAGTCTTTCAAGGAACCATGATTGACAGGGAAAAATCATGGGAGGCCATGTTATCGACCTGTCTTGAGTGGCACGTTTGCGAATCTAATGTGAATAGATTATCCAAAGGTTTGTGGGTGATGTGGAACCCATTTGAGCTGAAGGCATATCCCTCATATGCAGGTATCTTATTATCTAGATACATGGTGAGGTTGTGCCGCATGATACAAATTATCAATACATATACACATTATTCTAGTCATAGAAGATTTTGAGAGAATGTGTCAAGATCTGGACTGTTGGGTCTCAACTCTTTGATTATTCTGGTGGACTTAAATTTTTCTTTGGGGATGAGTGAGATATGGGGTCATAAGGCTCGAGAAGATCCAATGTCATCATACTTCATAGGAATGATGGGAGCGCATGCACTTATTGACTTTGTTCTCGATCCCATGGCTCCTATATGGAGGAACAGGCAAAATGGAGGGGAGGGAATATCCAAGAGGATAGACATATTCTGGATGATTCAATCATTGATAGAAAATCTAGTGGGTATTAAATTGTGCATTATTTAATCATTCATCACGGATCATTTTCTGAAAATGCTATCTTGGAATGGAGAGGATATGAGGAGACCATACCCATTCAAATTTAATCCAAGATGGCTACAGTTGGAAGATTTTAGGTCACTGGTTTATGATGTTTGGAATAGGTCCTTGACACCTCCTCCACATAACTATATGGCGTCCATATGTATGAAATTAAATCCATTGAAAAAGGAGGCACACTCATGGATTAAAGCTAAGAAGACGGAGGAACAAAGATCTTTACTTGAGATAGACAACTCAATTCATTTATTTAATGATCCTGGAGACCCTCAATACTTCTTGGACTCATATCGATCCAATATTATTGAACTAGAGGCTAAAAGGAATTTGATTCTTCAGTCATAAGAAGAATATATCTGTCTGAAAAGAAGGCCTATATGGATTAAAGTGGGAGACAAAAAATCCAAATACTTTCACCAGCAATTCAACCTTGCGAAACATTTCAACTCCACAAGGAAGATATGGGACTCTAATGGTAATGAATTTACCACAAAATTTTCCTTGGAACAAGCAACGATCTCTCATCTTAAGGGACAATTTATGGCTTAGGATCATGCTTTTTCCTCTAAATCAGAATTTATTTCTGTTGTCCCTAATATGTTACTAAGGAGGATAATGATAAATTGGTACATCCTATATCGAGAGAAGAGATGATCAACACTCTAAGGGAATGTGTGAAGGAAAAGAGTCCCGGTTCGAATGGGTGGGGGGTTGAATTATTTACTCATTTCATGGATTTGATGTTACCAGACCTTTTAGCGGTTGCTTAGGAATCCAATATTAATGGTTTTATATCGGGGCCTATCAATGCCACATTCATAGCTTTGATACCAAAGAAGGAGAACCCCAAGACATTTTCATATTTTACACCGATATCCCTTTACAATTCAATATATAAAATGATTTCAAAGTTGATCGCCTGTGGACTCAAGTCGATTTAGTCAAAACACATAAATTAAGAATACTTTAGGTTCATTTAGGGCAGACAAATACAGGATGCCATCGACATAGCTCAAGAGATACTTCACACTATTAAATATTTGAAGCATAACTCTTATATCCCCAAGGTGGATTTAATCAAGGCATACAACTGCATTGAATGGGAATTTCTTAAAGTAGGATTGATCAAAGTAGGTATGTCACCTTTGAACATTCACTGGATTATGGTGTTCATCAAGACATCTAATTTTTTCATGATTATAAATGGGTTTCCATCTGATCTAGGTGGATCTTCAGACACCATGGCATGGAAACACTCAAAAATCATAGTGATCAGAATGATGTCAAACTAGGACCAAATCAAATAGCTCATCTTCCTAATCGTGGAGGTGCAAATGGTTTGTCAATCCGAATCCGGATGATGAAGTTATCACGAAAAGAAGGTGGCTCTGTTCCTTAAGAAAATGAGGCATTTTCTCATAAAAGTGGGTTTTTGGCCTTAAAGGCAAATCGCAATCAGCATAGTCCAAAGGGCAAACATAAGGCGGGACTTTAGGACCCCCGATCAGCGATCTCTGATATCGGAGTCGGGGGCATGATAGTTGCGATATCGGTGCTATACAGGCTTGTGAATCGGCGATGGAGGATCGGCATTGGCGTTCGGCGTTAGTGAAACCCAAAGGTCGAGGACCAGGGCCCTTGTGATTAGCGATCACCATTATCGACGATCGGAACGATTGGCGACCTGCGATCCTAAGTTGAGATATATCCCGAACCCGATAAATTTATAAGTTCGATTTCATAAATTTTGAAATCTGAACTTTCAGATTTTTCACTGTTTTTCAGTGTTTTTCGGATTTTTGCCTAATCGTTTTGAAACGATAAAAAGGCTATTTTTAATGGTTGTTGCACCAGCTGATGCTTATATGCAAACAACTTCGATTGCAAGCAACAAACCTCCGATTTTTATGCACTGCCTTGTCCCAAAAACGTATTATAAAACACGATGGGTAATAGAGATGCGGGGGCGGCATGCCAGAGGAAAAAGGCCGGAGAGACAGTGCCAGAGAGCCGAGAGCCTGTGCTAGGTGAGTGCTACAGAAGTTTGAGTACCAGAGACCTCAATTAGGAGGTTGCGCTCGATGGAGAGTTGCAGAACGAAAGGGCCAGGCGAAGACAGAGATAGCCATAGAGCTTGATCAATCCAGAGTGCTGATACACCGCAGGGAGTCACAACGCTTGAAATTCTGGCAGATTCATAGGGCTGCGATGATAAACCCGAGTGCTATAGGGCCAGATAGCCATAGAGCTACAGAATGAGAAGACCTGAGTGATTCTTCTCTTTATGATCGGTTCTATTCCTGTTGATCGATTATTCTCTTCATGATCGATTCTTCTTCTTAGCATTTCATCTGTTGATTAATGCTTCTTTGATTGATTCTTCTTCGATCGCTTATTCTTCTTGCATATTGATGCTGTGAGATCAGTGTTTCAGCAAGCTTCAGCACTTTGACAGTTGCTTCAGAGCAGCGCTTCTTCATATGGCCATTCATAGTGAGGCCGTGACAGATTGGGAGCGGACTGTGCCTGCGCAATGATGATGTGAACAGATGTTCACTATGGATTGTTTTATCCACTTCTTCATTCATATCTTAAGATTGCCCGTGGTTGGTGTGAGGTATATGGTTATTTCATATATTTCTTTTTGTAATTATGTTGCAGATCCTTGATTGATATTGATGTAGGATCTTCTTTATTTCATGTTGTCATGATTCCTTGCTTCATGTTATGAGGAATCTTCATATGATGTACTTTATGCTTTGAGATCCCTGGTTTTATGTTGCTGGGATACTCTTGTTATCGTTGTGCATGTGTTTTTCTTTAACTTGCCTTTTGTGCCTTGTTGGCGGGATGCACACCATGCATGTTTTTGTATCATACTGATAGGCGTCTTTTGATTGAGAGTTCTAGTTGTAGAACATCTCTTCGAGCCACTCCTGCGTGAAGGCCAGGAGGGCCTTCTTCCTTGTATGATCGAGACATCATCTCTTGTGTACATCACTTCTTTTGACAGCACCTAATGCAATGGCCTACACCACCTTGATTGAGGCCCGGAGATGTAGTCCCTCCTGTACGAACTTCGTTAACAACGGCTTATGTTTTCATGTGCTGATGATTGTTATGTTCCTCTTCTTTACAGTCTACAGCTGTATTTGTTAATGTTCTTTTAAAATGCAATTTTAACACATCACAAAAGTAAAAGGTCTTGGTAAGGTCCTTCTTCACACCCAGACCTGGATCAAGTGGTATCAGAGCAGGTCTTTACGTTGATGTGAATTGCAGTGTGAACAATGGAATGTGCAATGATAGAGGATGAAAGAGCAATGTACGAGACCATGATTAACATTTCCAAGAAGGTGGAAATTGTGTATGAAACTCTACAGAAAGAAACAGAGGAAAAGGAGTGGTTACAACTTCAGTTGAAAGCCACAGAAGAAGCCATGGAGGAACTGAAGCAAAAAAAACATAATCTTCAAATCGAGAATGATGAATTGAAGATGAGTATACATGAAGAGAAGGAGGAGAAGCAAAGTTTGCTACTACAGCTGCAAGCAAAGGACGAGGCCTTTGAAAAGCTGCAGCGAGACCCATGTGAGGTAAAAAGTATTTCTCCATCTTCATGTATGTTTCGTGATGATGATTTCACTGTGTTTGAAAATCATACCATAAGAATTGGCTCCAAACTAATGAAGAGAATGGGATATGAAGGAAAAGGCTTGGGCATTAATGGCCAAGGCATTATCAATCCCATCCAAGGAGAGGAATTACCGTGTCGAGTAGGACTTGCGTATGTCAGGAAAGAAGTTGGGGAATGTGATCCACCCAAAAAAAATTGATGAGAAGCCCTCATCAATTCTTTCCAAATCGTAAGAGAAGGTAAAAGATGTTGATTTCCTTTCGATTTCATCTTCTGATAGTATGATGTCTGTTGGAGATTTGAAGATCCCAATTACAGGGACAAACATGAGGCTCCTTACAAAGACAAGGCACGAGGAGAGACAGCTTGGTGCTAATAACCAAGGCATCACTCAACCTTTGGATCTTATGCATGAACCTTGATTTGCACGCTCGAGGTACACTAAAGGAGAATGATCAAAGGTGTCAGATTCGTCCGAGTCTTTGTCGAGGAAAGAGAATGATGGGAAAACATCCCCATCATCCCATGACAGTTTCCATTGCAGGGAGAGAGTTGAGGCAAGCTCTCATCGCCATGCTGACATCAGAAACAACAAGGGAAGGTATAATCACTTTTGATATTCGAGTGTTCACTTTGATCATATTGTTAATAATGAACGAAGACAAAGGCATCAGAAAACATGAACTTTTTGTGGTTTACCTAACCATACCTTTTCCAAGTGTTGGAAAAGAATAGCAGCACTCATGAGGCGTGAAAAACCCTCTCGATAGCATGAAAAGAAACAGGTTAAGTAGGTATGGGGGAAGAAAACATACTGCAGTCATTGCGATAGAAATGGCCATCAGAGAGCCGCTTGCTGGGAGCTCCATCCATGTCAGCGCCTTAAAGAAAAAACATCAGTGCATGAACCAGGTAAAGCAGTTGTGCGAAAAGCAAAACCACCTCAAGGAGGTAATCCATTCACATTGATAAGTGAGAAGTAGTTTATCGAAATGTTGCCATTTCATGGTCAGTCTTTTGTAAATCACTTATTGCATTTTAAAATGTAAACGTGATGATGTGTTTCCATCACGTAGTCAGCAAAAGTGATGTCTAGTCACATTTTCAGTCGTATTTTGAATTGCATGTTAAAACTCTGAAAGTGATGTTATGTTTTCATCACTTGTCCACCCAATAGTGTTTGGCCTTATGTACGTAAATCATGTGTTGCAGGATGATGTGTTTTCCATCACTTTTCTTGAAGCAACCATGATGAGTTGGCCTTGTTGTCATATCCTGAGTATTACGTCCATCTTATTGTAAACTTGTCCACTGAGTATGTGTTATAAATTCATGGCAAGTATGGGACGTTTAGGTATTTAGTTTGGTCATGTTATTCAAAGCATGTGAGTTGCAAATAGTGTACTACAGATTGCAGAAGTAGTAGGTGTCGGCTCGTCACTTAAGGCTTCGAAGAACAAAGGTGAAGGAGATGGAAGCGAGACCTTTTCAGGACATTTGTGATGCAGATAGGGTATAGAAAAAGATGCAGATTACTTTTTATGCTTTTGGAGGACCAAAAGCTCCTCAGTGGGGAGGATTGATCTAGGTGGATCTTTAGACACCATGGCATGGAAATGCTCAAAAATCAAAGTGATTAGAATGATGTCGAACTAGAACCAGATCGAAGAGCTCATCTTCCTGATCGTGGAGATGTGAATGGTTCGTCAATCCGAATCCGGATGATGAAGTTATTGCGAAAAGAAGGTGGCTCTGTTCCTTAAGAAAATGAGGCATTTTCTCATAAAAATGGGTTTTTGGCCTTAAAGGCAAATCACAATCGACATAGTCCAAAGGGCAGACTTAAGGCGGGCCTTTAGGATCCCCGATTAGCAATCTTCGATATCAGAGTCGGGGGCATGATAGTTGCAATATCGGCACTATACAGGCTTGCGAATCGGCGATGGAGGATCGGCATCGGCGATCAGCGTCGGCATCGGCAAAACCCAAAGGCCGAGGGCTGAGACCCTTGCGATTACCGATCACCGATATCGGTGATCAAAACAATCGACGATCTGCGGTCCTGACTTGTGATATATCCCGGACCCGATTAATTTGTAAGTCCAATTTCACAAACTTTGAAATCCGAACTTTTGGATTTTTCACTGGTTTTCAGTGTTTTTCGAATTTTTTCCTAATCGTTTTGAAATGATAAAAAGGCTATTTTTAACGGTTGTTGCACCCGCCAATGTTTATATGCAAACAAATTCTATTACAAGCAACAGACCTCCAATTTTTATACACTGCCCTGTCCCAAAAACGTGTTATAAAACACGATGGGTAATAGAGATACAGGGGCGGCGTGCTAGAGGAAAAAAAGGTCGGAGAGACAGTGCCAAAGAGCCGAGAGCCTAAGCTGCGGGAGTGCTACAGAAGTCTGAGTGCCAGAGACCTCAATTAGGAGGTTGCGCCCGATGGAGAGTCATAGAACGAAAGGGCCAGGCGAAGACAGAGATAGCCACAAAGCTTGATCAATCCAGAGTGTCGATACACCGTAGGGAGTCACAGCGCTTGAAATTCTGGCAGATTCACAGGGTTGCGATGATAAACCCGAGTGCTATAGGGCTAGATAGCCATAGAGCTACAGAATGAGAAGACTCGAGTGATTTTTCTCTTTATGATTGGTTCTATTTTTGTTGATCGATTATTCTCTTCACGATTGATTCTTCTTCTTAGCATATCATCTATTGATTAATGCTTCTTTGATCGATTCTTCTTCGATCACTTATTCTTCTTGCATATTGATGCTGTGAGATCAGTTTTTCAGCAAGCTTTAGCACTTTGACAGTTGCTTCAGAGCAGCGCTTCTTCATATGGCCATTCATAGTGAGGCCGTGACACATTGGGAACGAACTGTGCCACACAACGATGATGTGAACATATGTTCACTGTGGATCATTTTATCCACTTCTTCATTCATATCTTCAGATGGCCCGTGGTTGGTGTGAGGTATATGATTATTTCATATATTTCTTCTTTTACATTATGTTGTAGATCGTTGATTGATATTGATGTAGGATCTTATTTATTTCATGTTGTCATGATTCCTTGCTTCATGTTATGAGGAATCTTCATATGATGTACTTTATTCTTTGAGATCCCTGGTTTTATGTCGCTGGGATACTCTTGTTATTGTTGTGCATGTGTTTTGCTTTGACATCCCTTTTGTGCCTTGTTGGCGGGATGCACACCATGCATGTTTTTGTATCATACTGATAGGAGTCTTTTGATTGAGAGTTCTAGTTGTAGAACATCTCTTAGAGCCACTCCTGCGTGAGGGCCTTCTTCCTTGTATGATCGAGACATCATCTCTTGTGTACATCACTTGTTTTGACAACACCTAATGCAGTGGCCTACACCACTTCGATTGGGGCCCAGAGATGTAGTCCCTTCTGGACGAACTTCGTTAACAATGGCTTATGTTTTCATGTGCTCATGATTGTTATGTTCCTCTTCTTTACAGTGTGCAGCTGTATTTGTTAATGTTCTTTTAAAATGCACTTTTAATACATCACGAAAGTAAAAGGTCTTGTTAAGGTCCTTCTTCACCCCCGGACCTGGATCACCATCTCAATTCTTCTCTACACATAGAGGACTGATACACACCTGTGCTCTATCCCCCATGCTATTTCTCTTGGTGATTATCATTGTGAGAAGAAAAATGTGCAATGTAAGGGACAAAGGATTAATTTCATGGATAAGAGTATTTAGACAACAAGATGTTTCTCATTTAATGTTTTTCGATGACCTATTATTTGGTGGACAAGCTACAATTAGTGAATGGACATGTATTCATAACATCATCAAGTCATTTGGATATGAAACATGATTATGTATGAATGGCACAAAATCTATCCTAATTCATAACGGTAGAGAGGAAGCAGTAGTCAAGGACATTTGTGTGCCCTTTGGAGTTGTTTCCAGCCATATTGATGAAGGAATAATATACTTGGGGTTCAGGTTGAAGCCAAACAAATATTGCAACAAGGATTGGGACTGGTTGGTAAAGAGGTTCCACAAGAAGCTGGATTGTTGGAAACATAGATGGCTAATGATGGGAGGAAGAATGATAATGTTAAAAACGATGCTATAAAAATTCTCGGTATAATAGATGCACCTATTTCTACTTCCTCGTGAAATTATTAAAAGGATTCAATCAATCATGGGACACTTTTTATGGGCAAAGACACAACTCTTAGGGAAAATACATTTGGTTCAATGGCCACGAATAGCTAGACCAATCAATGAAGGAGGTTGGGGGATCATAGACCCTTCTACTTTCAACATGGATTTGATGATAAAAAAACATGTGGACGGTTGTGTCCAGATCTGGTATATGGCCACTTATTATAAAGGAAAAATACATGTACGTACAATATTTCTCTACATGGGTAAGCAATGGGGCAAGGAAGAAAGAAAATGCATCTTACATCTGGAGGAGAATGATGAAAATATTACAATGGCTTATGGGCTATGTTTGTTGGGAGGTTGGTGATGGCTCCAAGATCAATATCGGCTTAGATGCTATTAAAGGTATAATTGGAAACCATTCATTATCTGTTCATATTCTTAACTTCATCCATGGAAAAGATATACACTTTCTCAAATAAATCATTCAACAAAGCTTCCATAATATAGACCAATAAGCCTTGACAACGGTAGGGGACTTAGGGATGCCAGATGCATATTTTTGTGAATGGGAAATTATATCACTAAACTTCGAAATGCAAGCATCACCCTCAATGACTAAGAGGACATCATGTCGTGGGGAGGCATACTAAAAAGGGTCTCCCGATGGTCAAAGCCATATACAACAGTCTGCCCACGAAAAAGAGAGAATTTTTTTTACAAAATGAGTTCAGCGCATATGGAAGTGGAATCTTCATAACATTAAATGTTTCAGTTGTTTGGTAATTCATGACAAAATTTTGACATGGAACAACCTACAACAATGAGGATTTTAAGGTCCTGGCATTTGCCTTCTGGGTAAGAGGGGATCAAAAGACACAACTCATTTATTCCTCCACTATTCGTTTGTGATGGGACTATGGCACGAGGTCTTGGAAAATTACAACATTTCACCACTTCGACATTATCAAACATTTCCTTCTTACCAACGCTCATGGTTCAAATCCCACATAAGTTTCAGAGCCCTCCCTTTATACATCATCTATTCCATCTGGCGCATTTGCAACATTCTTATATTTGCACAAAAAGGAGCAGTGATTCAAGAAGATATCATAAACACAGTGGCATATTTCAATGAAATTGGACTGAAGAAGAAGAGGAACAACTATAGGAAATGCAAATTTAGAGACATATGGCAAGTATTCCTTGTGGGATTCTTTGACGGTACATGCTCTAGGAGAAAATGTGGGTGCGGTGCATTCATAGATATTGAGCCAGACAATTTTTTTTTGTTTTTGGTTGGAAGGTGGAGAGGACGCAAACAATTTAGCAGAGGTCATAACACTTTGGGGAGTCCTAATAGTGGAAAAATGGCTTCCTATGGAGCATATTCAGATATATGGTGATACTAAGGGCATCATAGATTGGGTGAAGGATTGCAATAGTTTCAGTCCACCCATATTAATTAACTGGATGAAGCACATCAGAACACTTGTAAGCACCTTCCAACATATCAATTTTGACCACATATATAGGGAGAAAAACAAGACAACAGATTTACTTTCGAAGAGAGGAATTACTAGGGATCCAGGTAAGTTATATTTTTCTGCTTTTGAAAGAGGAATCATGATTAATGCTGGCACCATTAATTACTCATAAAATATTTGGTATTTTGAAAGACTGACATAATTTTGGGGTAAATGTAATGTATAAACTGAATAGCAATAAAAAAAAACTTGAAAAGTGATACTCTCGCATATTTTTCATTTTTTGAAGGCATAGGCAATATTAATCTGAATAGAAGTAAGAAATTGGACATTATGATACAGAGTGCTGAAAATTTAAGAATCAGATTAACATGTGAGATCTATTCCAGAGGTAAATGATTGCAATGGAAACAAATTAAAGAATACTTGTAAATGTACTACCTTTTTTATTAATATAAAGAAAAGCGAAAAAAACAAACCAGATATGCTGTGTGGAATATTATTATTTCTTCTTGAGATTCTTCCTTTGGTTTCCAATTATTATTTCTGCTTCTTTCTGTCTCCGTGCCGAGCGACCAACCAATTACCTCCCTTTCCTTTTCGTTACCTGGTCTTCTCGACAAGAAGTTTGGATTGGGTGATGCACATTGCCAAGAATTTATTAAGTGGGAATATCTTAAATGAAACAAGGTGAATTACTTCGCCGTTGACATGCCCTCCACGTGCATTTGCAGAGACATGTAGTGCTGCTTAAATTTGACTTCAATCCTACTTGATTCTTTATGTCGCTGGAAACGATATACTGATGAGGCCTTGACATCATATATAAAATGCTGGTCTCTGCATGTCGCCAGGAAGGGAGACACGCTCCATATGCAGGGAACACACATGGCTGTCTTAAATTAGATTAGTGATATCACAGATTCTCTCCCCCTATTCTTTTTGTCCACCATGTGTTGGTGCCTATTCTCGTGCTCCCTGATCCGGAGGGATGTGTAAACTGAGTTGTATTAATATGCCCCTTCGATGCTCCCAGAGGCAAGAAACTACAAGCGCAGTTCTATAGAGAGAAATAATCAGATCTTGATCCTAAGACGGAGGAAATTAAGCGATCGAGCATTGATCGCAATCATGAGTTCTTCCCTCATTTCTCTTGGAGCTGCTCTGCACTCATTCATGCCTTCCGCTGTTCGTAGCCATGGCAAGCATAAGAGGTCAAGGAGCATGCCAATTTCCAGAGTGCACCCGATCCTGGCTGATTTTCAGTGCCAACTTCAAGCTAAGTTGGAGATACTCATACAACAGCAACAGCAGCAGCCAGAGTCGTACAATTTTTCCACAGCTTGGCTTGGGCAGGCGCTGGATGTCGTGCTTTTTATCTATTCTAGTTTGAAGGAATTGTACCCGCACATGCAGATAGACAGTAATGCAGATGGAAAATGGTTGAGCCGACATATGGAAGACCTGGTCAATCTGCTTGATGTGTGCAATGTGTTGAGAGAGTGCATGTCAGAAATAAAGAAGCACAACATGTCAGTACAGATCGCCCTCCATGGCTTACTTCACGCCCATGCCCAGATGAATAATCAAGTGATGAAGGGAAAAGACTCCCTTGACAAATGCATGGATGAATTGAGGAAGAACAAAGACATGGAGTCCAGGTTAGCGAAATGCATGTCTACTTTGAAGCGAATGGCCGATAGCCTTCACCCAATAACAGCAACGGCAACATCAATGGATAGATCAGGCGTTGAAGAAGCCATCAAGGAAGCGAAGGGCATTACCATATTTGTCTGCACAGCATTTGCGGCTTCTCTTTCCTTCAACACACCATGCCGCTCATTTATGCCTGGTGCCGGCTTTCTTAAAAGGAAGAAAAGCATCAGCCCTAGCAGTCTTCCTTCTCTCATGGACGTTGACAGTATGACCAACATGATGCAACAGAAACTGAAGGAAGCTATGGAGATGCAGAGAAAGAGTTCGTCATCGTTCAAAGTCTTCTTGCATGAGTTGAACAGGGCAGATATTACAGTTGGAAACCTCAACAATTTACTGGACAGATACATCATGAACAGGACGTCCAAGTCTTCCTCCAACATGCGAGATGAACTGAGGGATTCCATCCATGCCGTCAACATGTCAACCACAGAGTTGGAAAATGCTCTTGACCACATGGACCAGAGACTCGCTGAGCTCTTCAGAATTCTTATCTCTAGCAGGGTGGCACTCTTGAACAGTCTCAGTACTCTGTCTTCGTGATCAGATCAATGCATGTACAAAGAAAAGGATGCCGGGTGTATTGCATCCCTTATGCAGTTATCTCTATCTCCAATACTCATGGATATTGCACTGTATCCATGTCCGCAGGGCCTCCCTCCTATTTCCCCACCAAATTGGCATTTTTACAATTTGGCAGAGGATTGCATTCCTCACATTCCCTCGTGAGTGAGTCGACACGACTTCTTCACACACAGTCCTTTTTGCCAGCATATACATGACTGTAACATATACTTCTATACATACAAATCAAGTTATTTCCTTTTACACAAATCATGTTTCTTGAAGGAAGACAAATCATGTTTCTTGAGCTGCTTGAATTTGTCTTCCTAATTAAGTCGCATCTATATTAATTGATTCAATGTCTACATCAATATTTTTATTTATTTAATAAGTTTACACTTATATATATATAAAATGTAAAGTCACGTGAGTTATTTTTGTTGTATATATACATCTCCAAGCTGGCTGTAGCTATTTTTTATTGCTAAAATATCTGTTTACTGAATGTCCATCGATGTTTAGTTTGTTGTCATCATTGACGTGAACCTATATTAATTGAGAATTAAAGATATTACGAAATTATATATATATACATATATATATATATATATAATTAATTAATTAATTAATTAATTAATTAATTTCGTAATATCTTTAATTCTTAATCGTGTGGTTATAAACGTTTGCAATCTCGTCGAGCACAGGGATTCAAAAGACGATCCATTAAGAATTTAGTAATTCAAGAGTCCAATGAAGATAACTTATATGTATAGTAATATTAAAGTATAATTATTTTAACATCGAGTTAGGGTAGCATTGACGAATAAATATATGAAACCGTGAAATGAGCCGATGCTATGTCTATAAATTAAGGGTGTCTAGCTCTTAGGTGATATTCAATGGTAACTTTGGATAAAGGTTGTGACTAGGTAAGTTTAGGTACTTCATATTGTAAAATCCAGCATAGACTTTTTATAAACCACTAATATGCTGATATGCAACGGCATTTAGCCCCTAGGCTCTATTCCTCAGTACCTTCCTGCTATATTGTTGTGACCAAGAACCAATATATGGAAAATCAATGATTCCACGAGCTTGTGTTTTTAAATAAAAATATCGATATGGGAATACGCTAAAGACATTTAGCTTTTAGGTGCTACACATTTTAGGTGCTACAAATTAGAACCAAGTAACTAGGTTCCAGGACTGTGTATGACTGGGAGTCAATATGTTGAGAAAAAAATAGAATATACTTTACAAAAAGTCTCTATATGGGAAGGTTCTAGTATAATATAAAATATTTTTCAAGTAACTAGGTTCTAGGACTGTGTATGACTGGGAGTCATGTATGACTACTCCCAATATATTGAGAAAAAAATAGAATATACTTTATAAAAAGTCTTTATAGGGAAAGGTTCTACTATAAAATATTGAAAATATATATTTTCAATCATTTAATATTATAATTAAATTTGATAATTTCCAATAATTTTCGAACAAATATTGACTTTGTACCTTAAATCATAAAATATTAATCAAACCTCATCCTTCTAATCTCAAACCCCAAATTTCCTTATCACCTATTCTTTGCTTCTAATCTCAAACCCCAAATTTCCTTATCACCTACTCTTTGCTTCTCTATTTCCTTCCTTTACTATTCTTCTTCTTAAACCTCAAATCACATTTCTTCAGAGTGTTGCCATCTACAAATGCTCTCAAAAAGTATACTATCTTTATAACATCAACATTCCAATACACACCCCTAACCTTCACTAACCAACCAAAAATATTCACAAACCTAATATTATTATTATTAAACTTAAATAATTAGATTAAACACTATTATAACTTTATGTTATAACCTAGAAAAAAACACATTGTTATATTATATTATTTTATATTAAACCTGAAAATGTTATATTATATTATAAAAGTTAAAACCTAAAACATTGAGTCCTAAAAACGTTATATTATATCGTAAACCTAAAAACATTATATAATAAACCCAAAATTTTATATTATAAATTTATACTTTACATGGAAAACGTTATATTATATTATATAGCAACGGGGACATGTGGCAGGAGAACGCTTTTCAAATCAATAAACATAAAAATTTATATTATAAATTTATAGTTGACCGTGGCAAACCTTATATTATATTATAATATCAACTTTATGGTTAAATAGGAATGGGGAGATGTCGTAGTAGAACGATTTTCAAATCAATGGAGCTTTCAAGAGTGAAGTCACTTGTCAAAATAGGTTATCCACGTATAACGAAGCCATGATTTCAATAAAGTGAATTTAATTTTAATTGATATTTATGCATTGTTAATATTAATGGTATAGGAATTATTTAATTATAATCCTTTAAAAAAAATCAAAATCAGATTTGAATACTTGATTTTGGATATGCAAGGTTAGTTCTTTCCATTTCATCCATTGGCGTAATGGTTAGGAAGAAAATACATTAGCATTTTTCATTTTTAGTCCTATCATTAAAATCTATAATTAAAAAAAATAAAATAGTTTCCCATTCCAATAATAAAGGATGCCTATCTAGTAGTTGACATCTTTAAACTATTTTCGAGAATTATACTTGAACAAAAACGATATTGATACTTTTCTCACATTAATATTAAAACAAACCATGATATCAAAATTGTTTGAAATTATTTTAAAATAAATATATGAAAAATTTAATAAGTGTATTGGATCGTTGTAAAATTTTAGTGTATTATGATTATAACATTATATGATATTCGGATGATGCAAAATGATACCAAGATTAGATAGGAAATGTTGTAGTCAAATGGTTTGAATAGTGGTATTGAATGTTCTTCTCTATTTGACCTCTCCTGATGATAAAGAAATGGTAACCTGCTTCTTGCTTAACTAATTAATAGGGACGAATCCTAAACTAAGTACAAACCGAAGGTGGAATTGCAATCAAGGTTGTCACCAGCCCAATCTAAATCTGTGAATCCAATGAGATCGAAAGCATAATTTCTTGCATAATGAACCCCATAGGTGATTGTCCCCTGGACATATCAAAGGATACGCTTTGCAACTTTCTAGTTTAACTCATGTGGCTTTTGCATGTATCGGGAAACTACTCCTACGACATATGAGAGATCAGGAGAGTTAGTGAGATAAAAATTACATGCACAAGCTGATGGTACAATGTGCAACCAACCAATGGTGTGTCTTTGCCATTCTTAAGCTTTATCCATGATAAGAAAGGTGTGGCTACTAGCTTGTAGTCACTCATGTGAAATCGTGCCAAAAGATCTCTAGCATACTTTAGTTAAGAAATGGTAATCCCAAAACCATGTTGATTGATCTCTAGTCTAAGGAAAAAATTTTGAAAGCCCATGTCTATCATAGAAAATTGTTTATGCAATGCATTGTTAATATCAGCAATGGCAGAAGCTAAACTACATGCTATCAAAAGACCATCTACATAGAGTACTATGATCAACAAGGAGTTACGTTTCTTCAACAAATAAACATTGGAATCAGATTTGCAGTAGACAAAATTTTGAGATAACAAATAGGAATCCATCTTTGCATACCACACTCTAGTTGACTGCTTGAAGCCATACATTTCTTTAGTTTGCATACCAGAGATGAATTTTTCACGTATCCTTGCAATTGCTCCATGTAGTTTTCCTCCTCACGATCACCATGAAGAAAGACATTCTTCACATACATATGATGCACCTCCCATCCTCTTGTTTTTGCAATGGAGAGAGCTAGCCAAATGGAATCCATTCTTTCCACTAGAGCAAAAGTTTCATCATAGCCAACACCATGTAGCAATTGAAAACCTTTTGCCACCAACCATGCCTTATATCAACTAACCTAGCCATCTGCTGCTTTCTTGGTCCAGAAAAACCACTTTCACCTAACAATTTTACAATTGGAAGGTAGCGGAACTAGGTCCCAAGTTTGTTTCTCAATGAGAGAGTTGTATTCCTCATCCATAGTTGCTTCCCATTTAGTATGCCTAGTTGCTTCGGCATAACTCTGTCGATTAGATGCATGCATCATATAAGCATGCATGGCTCTATAACTAAGAGTGCTTGTGGAGTTTCCTCAAACTGAGGTATAGTGGTAGGATCATCTAAGAGATCACTCATGCTGTGCCATTTTTGTGCTGAAGGTGGTCAAGAATCTTCCAAATTGCATGAGGAAGTATTATCTCGATGTTCAACAACTAGTGATACCACTAGTGAGTAGACAAAGTCTCATCTAGATCATAATTTTCATCTGAAGTATTATATGCATACTCATCAATTAATGGTGAGGGGAACTTTGTAACATGTTCATCTAGTGGTGCATGCAAAGAATCTTCTTCAAATTTTACACTCCTTTCGATAAAGAGCTCTTTAGTGTTGATATCAAGCAATTTGTACCCTTTGACTTCATCAAAAATCCAACAAACATGCATGCCTTGCTCAAAGGCTCCAAATCCTTTCTCTTCTTTGTAGGAATGTGGGCCCATGCTTGAGATCTGAAAATGTGGAAATGACTGACTTTAGGTTGCATGCCAGTCCAAGCCTCAAAAGGTGTTTTTCTAGTAACAGATTTATGAGGAGATCTATTCTGGATGTATGAGGCACAATTGATAGCTTTAACCCACAATTTTGATGGAAGAGATATTGCATGCAACATGCAAATGCCCAATCTTTCAAAGATCTATTATTCCTCTCGGCCACCCCATTTTGTTGCGGAGTGTAAGGAACTGTATGATGCAACTGTATGCCTACTTCATTACAAATATTTTGGATATATTTGTTGACATATTCCTTCCCATTATCTGTGCGAAGGATCTTGGTGTGTTTTCTTGACTAATTTTCTGCATGTGCTTTGAAAATCTTTAGATGTTGAAAACTTTAAACTTGAGTTTCAGGAAATAAACCCAAGTGAATCTCATGTAATCATCTATAAATGACAACACATATCTTTCTTTTCTCATTGAGGGTACTAGAAATGGACCCATGAGATCACTATGTACAAGCTCCAAAGGTGAAGAGGCTCTTTATGCATGCCCCTTCTCGAACTTGTCTTGTGGATGCTTTCCAAGAGCACATATATTATAAACACTATTTGAAAGTTCAATGGAAGATATTGCTTTAACGACCCCTTGCTTGCTAAGTTGCTACATATATCTGAAATTCAAGTGACATACAAATCTCCTGTACAAAATCATACTTCCTTCATTTGCATGCGTAAGTAGAAAAATAGAATCTGAGTGAGGAACTAAATCAAAAAATGTATAAATATGAGATTGATCATTTATCTTGCCAGATGCAATCTTCAAGTTGGTTTTCATATCATAAATTCTCATGGAATCAAGGGTAAATTCCACTCTCCTTCTAGTTCCAGTGTATGTCATCTAATACAATGAAAGAAGATTCACAAAAAGCCTCAGAATATGCAAGAAATTCTCATAACTTCCATCTTCAAATTGCACTCTTCCTTTTCGAGTTTATTCAACTGCAAAATTGTCCCCTATGAGAATAGGAGGTCCCAAGTATGCATGTAGAGAAGAAAAATATTCCTTTGAGTAAGCCATATGATGTGAAGCTCCTGAATCGATGATCCATTCTTGTGGTGTAGAATGAAGGGCAATCAAATCATGACCATTACTCCTTGTTTTTTATGGTTTTTCCTCTATCTTCTTCTTGGCATTTTCTAGAATGTGATGACCAAGATTATTTTGTTGAAGATTCCTTGCAATCAGATCATTAGTCTTTTGCATGTAAGAGGATTCAAGATGCTAACCTTTGTTACAATAAGGACACTTGGAGTTTCCTTTCTTGCCCTTCTCACCCTTGGAGCTAGAAGAGTCATCTGGAGGTTTTGGATTTCCTACCTTTCTTGGATCTAGATCTCTTGCCTCTTGCCTTTCCTTTTTCTTTAGATTGCTGATTTGGTTTTGAGTTGGAATTTCCTTTTTCATGCATGGAAAGTGCATGTGCATTTGAATATTTGAATGAATCCATCTTGATGATCTTATCCTACTCATGAATGAGAGACTCCTTAATGCATCAAGTTTGGGCATTTTCCATTTATCTCAAGTTGCAAGTCTAACCTAATTTAGACAAAATAGAAAGGATGAATTGACCTTCCTTTTTGGATTTATCGATCCTGCAATCTTGTAATTGAAGAAGCAATGATTAAAATTTCGTAAATAAACCTTGAATGTTCTCAAAGCCTTTTGGATCTAAGGAATTTAGCTCATTTTTTAGAATATGAGCTCACATCTCATCTTGTTTTCCAAATAAATTCTCCAAGGTTGTCCAGACCTCATTCGGAGTGCTGCATGTGTGCACATTTAAATGCAACGTTGGAGATATGGACAACGTTAGAATACCAAAAGTCTCACCCATCTTGTTCAAGTATTTGGATTTTTCATTGACAAAAGTTGGTTCAACTTTAGTATTCATAACTATCTGATACAAGCCTTTACCTCTGAGGTGAAGCAAAATATTTGGCTTCCATTGGAAGTAGTTATACATAGTAAGTATAGATGAAGATGGGAACTTCATTCTTTCACCTTACAGCTATAGCAACAATTGCAGCTAATCTCTAATATTCTGATCCACAAATAAATTCTCCAAACAATTTCCAATTCTTTGATCTTCAGACCTGCAAAAGATTGTTCATACACCTTCTCTAAGTCCCTGTAGCTCAGATAAAAATTTAGCTGAATAATAATTGTATAAACTTGCAAGAATTGAAAAGGAAATTTGGAATTATAGAAAATGAATTCAATTCCTCAATATTGATTTTGAGAATCAATCCATAAAGCAACTAAGTTAAGCTTAGCGATACATACAATAATTAAGGCTAATTAAAACTAACTAAAGCTAAGTGTGCTTTATGTTATGTTAATGTGCACATACACCACATGCAATAGCTCATAAAAATTAACTAAATGCGTGTACCCAAACCATCTATTCCACTCTGAAGAATTTATACCCACACATGTACATAGACCGTAATTCAGATAGAAAATGGCTAAGCCTACGAATGAAAGACCTGGTCAATCAGCTCGATGTGCGCAATGTCTTGAGGGTGCACGTCAGAAATAAAGAAGCACAATATGTAAGTATAGATAGCTTTCCATGGCTTACTTCACGCCCATGCCCAGATTCCCAGTGCACTCAGCCATGATCACATGATGCGTAATCAATTGGTAAAAGCAAAGAACTTTCTTAGCAATTTAATGGATCAATTAAGGAAGGACAAGGAGTCCAAGTTAGCGAAATGCGTGCCTACTTTGAAGCTAATGGCGGAAAGCCTTCACTTAACAACAAAAACATCAAAATCGGGCGTCGAAGAGGCCATCAAGGATCGAAGGCCATTACCATATTTGTCTGCACAACACTTGTGGCTTCTTGTTGGGAATTTATGAAAATTCCATAATAGACAGAAAAAAATGCTCTATTTTTATACTCTGTTTTAACACAGAAAACCCAGAAAATCGCTTGCTGGAAATGGTGTTTCAGCAACACAGTTTTTTTTCAGTTGCTGAAACTGGTGTTTCAGCAACGCTGATCGTGGTGTTTCAGCAACGTAAATTTTTGACGTCAAGCATTTTTTTTGTTTACGGTGTAACAGCAACAGGAAAAGATTAACTTGCGTTTATTAAAAGTAAACTAACTGTTACAGGAATTTCATAAAAGATTGTTCTTAAAAAAACACCTTCCTCTTGACAGAGGGATTCAACAAGGCTATTTTAGAGACGGTTCAAGACTTAAAAAAAAACTTCATGCTGTAAACAGAAAATACATTACTGTGTCTGCACTGCTGTATTGCTGTGACTACACTCCTGTGCATTTACAAAACATGTTGCTGTAACACTCTGTTTCAGCTCAGAACGCTGTTGTAACACGCTGCTGTAACACTCTGTTTCTTCCTTGAAACATTTTACACTGCTGTGAGTAAAATACATTCATACATTCATGCTGCTGCATAAAAAAAACTTCTGCACTGCTGTGCATTACAAAGAGAGCTCTGTCTCTATTCCTTAAAAAAAACTTACGCACAGTGCTGTGTCTACATTACATTTTTTTCAGATTCTTCAAAAACTGAACTTCACATCTTTTTACTTGCCGTAAAAGCAAAACTATACCTGTGAATTAAAATAGAGTAAAATTAAAATCCTACCTACATTTACCAACTACAACAATAAATTACCATCATAACGTGAGTGACCACCATTCCGTAATAAATTGATGTGTAATGACTGATTCTGGAAAAGACTGGAGCTGCGGCTGTTTAATGGAAGTTTCATCAATGTAGAGGTATGGTTGTTGATTCATCAGTACAGGAGTATGGCAGAGGACAGGCCCTGGAGTTGAAAATAATATTTCAACACTCCCCTTTAGTTTCAACTGCTGGGTTATCAGTCATACCCAGACATTTCCTCAAAAATTCAAAACTTTTCTGTCCCAAAGGCTTGGTTAGAATGTCTGCAACCTGCTCCTGAGTTTTGCAATGTACTAAGACAATTTCTCCACTATTTACCAACTCTCTGATATAACGAAACCTTGTGTCTATGTGTTTCGTTCTCTTATGAAACACATAATTTTTGGATAATGCAATAGCAGAACTGTTGTCACAATAAATCACAGTTCCTTTTACCTGCTCTTGGCCTAAGCTCCTTAACATCCTTCTCATCCAAACTGCTTGACATGCTGCTGCTGTAGCTGCCACGTACTCTGCTTCTGCTGTAGACAATGCCACAATTGGCTGTTTCTTGGAAGCCCATGAAATGGCTCCTGAACCCATATGAAAAACATAACCGGAAGTGCTTTTCCGATCATCTACACTTCCAGCCCAATCACTATCAGTGTATCCAACTAAATTTGAACATTCTGAAGTAGTATATAAAATTCCAAACCTTTTGGTACCTTTGACATACCTCAGAATTCTTTTTGCTGCCTGCCAATGTGCTTCCTTTGGCCTCTCCATAAATCTAGAAATCAAACTAACATCATACATTAAATCAGGTCTAGTTGCTGTTAGATACATAAGGCTTCCCACAATGCTTTTATACAAGCTAGGATCAAAATCCTTGCTGTTGTCCTCTCTACTGAGCTTTAATCCCATCACTGTGGGAGTGATTGTTGCCTTGCATTCTTCCATCTTAAATCTGCCCAAAACTTGATTTACATATCTTGCTTGAGATATAAAAATTCCTTTTTCATTTTGATCTACTTCTATGCCTAAGAAGTATCTCAACAAACCCATATCAGTCATTTCAAATTCATCCTTCATGACTGATTTAAAATTCTCAATAAGATAAATATCATTTCCTGTGAAAATAACATCATCTACATACAAGACAACAATTAAAATTTTACCATCCTTTTCCTTGATGTAGACTGTGGGCTCTCCTTCACATTTGTCAAATTCATTATCCAATAGATATGAATCTATCCTGCTGTACCATGCTCTTGGCGCTTGCTTCAGCCCATAAAGAGCTTTCTTCAATTTGCACACTTTGTGCTCTTCACCTTTCTTCTCATATCCGAGAGGCTGTTCAACATAGACCTCTTCCATTAACACTCCATTTAGGAATGCTGATTTCACATCCATTTGGTATACTTTCCATTTGTTTTGTGCTGCTATGGACAACACTGCTCTCACGGTTTCCATTCTTGCAACTGGTGCGAAAGTCTCCTCATAATCTCTCCCATACTGCTGTTTGTACCCCTTGACAACCAGCCTTGCCTTGTGCCTTTCTATCTTGCCTTCAGCATTGCTCTCGGTCTTATAGACCCATTCCACACCAATAACTTCTTTGCCTTTTGGTAGCTCAACCAAATCCCATGTTTTGTTTCTCTCTATGGCATTCATCTCCTCATCCATAGCTTCTATCCATTTTCTATCTTTAATAGCTTCTTCAAAATGAATAGGATCATCAACATGACAAAACAAGGCAAATAAGGAATTCATTCCTTCTTCATAAATTTCACTTAGATTTCTAAACTTCTTACCTCGTTCACTTGGTGTGCAAGTGCTTGAAGATGCACTTGAATTTCCTCCTTGTGGTGTGCTTGGAGAAGCACTCTCATTGATCCTCAATGGTGTTCCTTGCTGTCCTTGTGTTGGTGCTGTTGTTTGGGGATTCATTTCAGCCACCTCCTCTTCATCTTCATCATGAGACAAACAGTTTTTAATGTTCATTGTTTTCTCTATGCTTCCATCCCAAGCTTCCTCTTCAATGAATTGAACATCCCTGCTCACAAAAAACTTCTTGGTATATGGAATGTACAGCCTGTAGGCTTTGGATTCATCACTGTATCCAATGAAGATGCATTTCTCCCCTTTGTTGTCCAACTTCCTCCTTAGCTGATCTGGTATGTGTGCATAGGCCACACACCCAAAAACTCTCATGTGGGTGACTCCTTGCTTTCTCCCACTCCATGCCTCTTCTGGCACTTTGTTCAAGACTGCTTTT
The DNA here is from genome assembly GCA_031772625.1 of Pinus tabuliformis. NCBI lineage: Eukaryota > Viridiplantae > Streptophyta > Pinopsida > Pinales > Pinaceae > Pinus > Pinus tabuliformis. Next base: position 945,688,874 of record CM062806.1, read on the forward strand.
GTAGGACACCTGTTCAATATATACACTGCACAATGTACAGCTTCAACCCAATACTCATTTGGCAAATGCTTTGCCTTCAACATGCTCCTTGCCATCTCCATGATGGTTCTGTTTTTCCTTTCAGCAACTCCATTTTGCTGCGGAGTGTACCGAGTTGTGAACTGTTTATGTATTCCATTTTCTCTACAAAATTTTAGGAATTCATTTGAGATATACTCACCTCCTCTATCAGTTCTCAATACTTTTATGTGCAGCCCGCTTTGGTTCTCCACAAGTGCTTTGAAATTTTGGAATTTCTCAAAGACTTCACTTTTTTTCTTGAGGAAATATATCCAAGTCTTTCTTGTAAAATCATCAATGAACGTCAAGAAATATAGGCTGCCAGCTAATGATGGAGCTTGCATTGGTCCACACAAATCTGAGTGGATAATCTCTAAGGGTGTCTTTGCCCTTATGCTCTTCCCTGATGGAAAACTTTCTCTGTGTTGTTTTCCCAAAATGCAGCCTTCACATAGGCTGTCTGGTTTCTCTATCAATGGTAATCCCTTTACCATTCCTTTTCTGCTCAATAGGTTTAGACCTCCAAAATTTAGATGCCCAAATCTCAAGTGCCATAACCAGTTCTCATCCTTTGGCACGCTTTGGAAGGCCTCTTGGGTGACTACTGCCATTTCCTTCTTGTTCTTCAAGTCTGCCCTGATCCGGAGAGGGAACATCCTGTTCCTTGGCATCTTCACTTCAGCAATGCATCTTTTGCTGGGTGGTATGTCCATGATGGTGTACACATCATTTACAAAGTAAACATTGTAACCCCTTTGGATAAGTTGTCCAACACTCAATAGGTTACATCTCATTCCGGGGACATAGTAGACATCTGCTATGGTTTTCCTTTCTCCTTACTTTGTAAATATTTTTACCTCCCCTTTTCCCATAACAGACACTTTACTATCAGTTCCTAGTGTGACCTCTGATTTCAAATTCTGATTTAAGGCTGAAAAGAGGGTTATATTCCCTGTCATATGGTTGCTGCAACCTGAATCTAAAAACCATATGTCCTCACTATGTGTTTCAGCCATGTTACAAGCCAACAGGACATTTTCTTGGCTGCTGTTTTCTCTTGTAACATTTGCATTTTGTCTGCTGTTCATATCATGTTGTTTCTTTCTACAATCACTAGCATAATGTCCATACTTTTTGCAATAATAGCATTGAACATTAGATTTATCATACCTTTGTCCTTGAGCATGACACTGTTCTCTTTGTTGGCTGCTGCCTTGACCTTGATTCTGATTTGGATTGCTGCCTCTTCCTTGTGCATTTGATGGGCTGTTCCTTCCACCTCTGTTCTGGCTTCTGCCTCTTCCTCTTCGGTTTCCTCTTCCTTGACCTCTTCCTCTTCCAAAGGACATCTGGGTCTTGAAGGCTTGCTCAAGGGATGAGTTTTCATTCCTACTCAACCTCTGCTCATGAGTTATCAGTGATGCATGTAGCTCATCAACTGAATAGTTTGAGAGATCCTTTGTCTCTTCAATGGTGGTGACTATGGCATCAAACCTTGAGGGTAAGACCCTCAATATTTTCTCCACTATTCTTCTATCTTCAATGGTTTCTCCATGAGTTCTCATTTGTGTGATTACACCAATCACATGAGTGAAGAATGATTCAATGTTGTCTAACTCCTTCATTTTCAAGTTCTCAAAATCCTTTCTCAGCAATTGTAGTTTTGTTGTCTTCACTCTCTCCATGCCTTGATAGACTGTCTTGAGGGTTTGCCATGCTTCATTTGATGTTTTAGCTGCTGCTATCCTCGGAAATATACTCTGGTCTACTGCTAGGTGCAACAATAAAGTGGCCTTTGCATCCTTCTTTCTGTTGCTCTTCAGCTGATCCTTCTCTCCCTGAGTTAATGCATTGAACTCAGTTTCATCTGCTGGTTCTTCAAAACCATCTTCAACTATTTCCCATAAATCTTGAGAGGCAAACAGGGCTCTCATAGTTATTGACCAGTAGTCATAGTTCTTCCCATTAAACTGTGGGACCTGGGTGTTAAACATACCCATACCAGTGCTTGTGCTAGCCATTCTTTCAATACTCGACTGTGTAAAAAAAAATTCACTGACTGTCTTTACTCTGCTGGTGAAGTTGCTACAGCAATAAACCCTTCCTTCAGCTTCTTTGACACTTCAAAGAGCCTGGACTGGCTCCGATACCATGTTGGGAATTTATGAAAATTCCATAATAGACAGAAAAAAATGCTCTGTTTTTATACTCTGTTTTAACACAGAAAACCCAGGAAATCGCTTGCTGGAAATGGTGTTTCAGCAACACAGTTTTTTTTCAGTTGCTGAAACTGGTGTTTCAGCAACACTGATCGTGGTGTTTCAGCAACGTAAATTTTTGACGTCAAGTATTTTTTTTGGTTACAGTGTAACAGCAACAGGAAAAGATTAACTTGCGTTTATTAAAAGTAAACTAACTGTTACAGGAATTTCATAAAAGATTGTTCTTAAAAAAACACCTTCCTCTTGACAGAGGGATTCAACAAGGCTATTTTAGAGACGGTTCAAGACTTAAAAAAAAACTTCATGCTGTAAACAGAAAATACATTATTGTGTCTGCACTGCTCTATTGTTGTGACTGCACTCCTGTGCATTTACAAAACATGTTGCTGTAACACTCTGTTTCAGCTCAGAACGCTGCTGTAACACGCTGCTGTAACACACTGCTGTAACACTCTGTTTCTTCCTTGAAACATTTTACACTGTTGTGAGTAAAATACATTCATACATTCATGCTGCTGCATAAAAAAAACTTCTGCGCTGCTGTGCATTACAAAGAGAGCTATGTCTCTATTCCTTAAAAAGAACTTACGCACAGTGCTGTGTCTACATTACATTTTTTTCAGATTCTTCAAAAACTGAACTTCACATCTTTTTACTTGCCGTAAAAGCAAAACTATACCTGTGAATTAAAATAGAGTAAAATTAAAATCCTACCTACATTTACCAACTACAGCAATAAATTACCATCATTCCGTGAGTGACCACCATTCCGTAATAAATTGCTGTGTAATGACTGATTCTGGAAAAGACTGGAGCTGCGGCTGTTTAATGGCAGTTTCATCAATGTAGAGGTATGGCTGTTGATTCATCAGTACAGGAGTATGGCAAAGGACAGGCCCTGCAGTTGAAAATAATATTTCAACACTTCTCTTTTCTTCACCACACCATGCCGATCATTTATGTTGTCCCGAATTTCTTAAAAAAAGAATAGAATCAGTCCTAGTAGTCTTCTTCCTCTCATCGACATCAACAGTATTACCAACATGATGTAACGTAAGTTAAAGGAGGCTATGGAGATGCAGAGAAATAGTTCGTCATCATTCAAGGTCTTCTTGCATGAGTTGCACAGGGTAGATATTATAGTTGGAAACCTCAACAATTTATTGGACAGGTGCATCATGAACAGGACATCCAAGTCACCCTCCAACATGCGAGATGAATTCAGAAACTCCATGCATGCCGTCAACATGTCCACCATGGAGTTGGAAAGCACTCTTGACCACATGGAGCAGAGAATGAAAGAGCTCTTCAGATTTCTTATCTCTAACAAGGTGACACTCTGGAACAGTCTCAGTGCTCTCTCTTCATGATCAGATCAATGCATGTACAAAGCAAAAGATGCGACATGTATTGTATTCCTCATGCAGTTATCTCTATCTCCAATACCCATTGATATTGCACTGTATCCATGTTCAGGAGGCCTCCCTCCTATTTCCCCACCAAATTGGCATTTTTACAATTTGACAGGGATTAGATTCCTCACATTCACTCATGAGTGAGTCAACATGACCTCACCACACACATAGTGTCCCTTTTAAGGGAATATACATGACTGTAAAATATACTTCTATATATACAAATCAAGTGATTTCTTTCTACTGTATGTTATGGTTAAAATCATGGTTCTTCAAATGCTTGAATTTGTATTACTAATTAATGGGCATGGGCATGGGCATGGGCATGTGTATGGATAATATATCGGAGTCGTTTATTGAGGCTGAGGAATTGTTTAGACGGTCAGAAGTGGCCTAAATCAGGTAAAAAAAAATTGAAAAATTTTGTAGACGCAGTGTTTGAATTTTGTTTTTGATGGTGGAAATAGATTCAGCGCCATCAAAAATGTTTAAGAAAATTTTAAAATTAAACAACTATAACTTAGATTTAATATGATCAAAATTTCCATAACTTTCCGACCAATTCTTAATGCTAATATATCACATGATTTATTTTTGTTATAATTTATTTTTGTTATATTAAGCTCGTAATAGCTATTTTTGTTTTTTATCGTTAAAGTATCCCTTTCTATGCTTTAGTTTTGCCGTCATCGTTGACGTGAACCTATATTAATTGATTCGCTATCTATACTAATTTTTTTTTAATATTTTAATAATCGTAATTTGATATAACTAATTTTATCAAGGATAACTATTTAAATTCGTAATATCTGTAACTGTTAATGGTGTGGTTATACACGTTTGCAATCAGGCCGAGCATAGAGATTCAACGGATGATCTACTAAGAATTTTAGTAATTCAAATTGCCTATTGAAGATTTGATTTGGATGACGAGGACGAAGGGTAACTTATATGTATAGTGACATTAAAGTAGAATTATTTTAACATCGACTTAGGTTAGCTTTGGCCAATAAATCTCTAAAAGTATTTATTTTTATTTTTATTTGTTAGACAACATTTTAAGGATATAGAGATGAGATCGATTTATAAATATTTTAAAATTTATTGAAATTTTAAATAAATTTATTATACAAAACACATTTTATATATATATATATATATATAAGCATTATATATATATATATATATATATATATATATATTATTAAATAAAAATATTTAAAAAATTACGTTATTGAATTTTAAAAGGAAAAATTAATGACAACTTCTGCATATTATTATTATAATTTATTCAAATAATCACATCAAATTAATTAGAATATTTTTCAAATAAAATATAAACTAAATTTTATAAACCAATTAAAAATACATAATTATAAAAAAAAATTAAAAAATTATTTATATTTTAAAAATTTATTTTTTTAATAATAATTTTTTATAAACGATAAATAACAAAATTGTGAATAAAGTGATCATGTTCTTAAGTATAATAAATAATAATATTGATTTTTATTTACATCCAAAAGGGCTCTCTAACCCAACATGGAAGAGGTGATATAATGTCTTATCCTTTTGGCTCTCTAACCCAACATGGAAGAGGTGATATAATGTCTTATCCTCTTATGTCCAGTAATTATTTTGATTATAATTAGTTAAAAATATATAGTTATAAAAAATTAATAATAATATTGAGTGATTAAAATAATTATTTGTTTTAATATTAATTTTTTATTATAAAATATAAATAACAAAATTGTTGAATTGAGGCTTCTGTGATCCATAATATTAATATGAAGAGCTTCGCCGTAAATCACATAAAGAGAGACATTTGTCGACGCGTTTCTAACCAACCAGTGTGGTTCATCGTCATGACAAGTTGAAGAAACAGATTCTAACCAACCAGTGTGGTTCATTGTCAGGACAAGTTGAAGAAACAGATGCAGCTTAGCAAGTTAAATAGACAGAGCAGAGCCTCCAATGGCTAAAAAGACCAACAACTACTTTGCACTGGGTACGGGGATCAAAACCCCTTTTTTAAGGAAGAAGGTACTCTAGGGGACCAATCCCTTAAAATAAAATAAATAAAATAATATCAAGATAATAGTTAGTTAAAAATATTAATAAATAATTAAAATAATAAGTAAAAAATTAATTCATGATAATAGTTAGTTAAGATAAATAATTAAAAATTATATTTAAGGGAGAAAATTACCCTAGGGGGACCAATCCCTAGAATAAAATAAATAAAAATAATTTTATGAATAAAATTATTAATAAGTAATTATCAATTTAGTAAAATTATTATAAATAACTAATTTTATGATTATAGTTAGTTAAATAAGAGTTTTGAGAAAGAAAAATCCCATCTCCTTGATGTCTTTGTTGAGAATGGTTATAGTAGATTCATGGGTCAGAGGGCTTTCCTTAAAGCTTCCAAGAATTCGCTGTCTCAACGGGAACCAAAGGGGCGAGTTCCTGGTGTCCATCTTCCTTATGTTCACGGGACTACTCATAAGATTGGTAGGATTCTCAGGACGCATAGTGTGCCTGTGACTTTTAGGCCCCTGAACACTATTCGTATGTCCCTCCGATCAGCTAAGGATCCTATCGACCCTAAAGATATGAAAGGTGTGTACTTGATCCCCTGTTCCTGTGGGACCCCCTACATTGGGGAAACTGGTCGCTCCATTAATCAGAGGATTAGTGAGCATGCAGCAGACCTTAAGCATAGGCGAACTAAGTCTTCCGCTTTAGCTGAGCATGTTGAGAAAACCAATCATCATGTTCGTATTGAGGAAGCTAGTGTTATTGCTAAGGTTTCGCGCTTCCACCATCGAAAATTTAGGGAGGCACTGGAGATTGAAAAGAGGCCGAATAATCTCAATAGAGATGATGGCTGGAAAATCAGTCGGTGTTGGGTCCCAGCACTCTCATCCTAGTCACTTTTCTTCTTTTTTTTTTATTTATTTATTTATTTATTTATTTATCTATTTATTCTATTTATTTATTTTTTATTTATTTATTTATTAATTTTTAATTTTTATTTATTTATGTATTTATTTAATTTAATTTAATTTAATATTATTTTATTATTATTATTATTATTTTTACTTTTACTTTTACTTTTATAATAAAATATTTTTCATTAATACCTTCTCTTTCTTTTATTTATCTTTATAGTCCTGTTTTTAATTCCTCTATTACTAATTTAACTTACTTCTTCTTCTTCTTTTTTATTTTTATTTTTATTTTTTATTAATAATTTTTAACTAACTATTATCATTAAATTATTTTTTTATTTATTTTATTGCTCCGTCTTGGTCCCCGCGTGCCCCTTCAGATGATACCAGCGACAGGTTTCCTTTTCGTGTGAAAGGTGGGTTGGTAATTGAGTTGTGTTTTCGCGTTTGCCTGAACGATGGCCTTGGGTCGTTTGTAGGGCGGCCGATTTTCATCTTCTCTCCAACCCCACTCGGTAGCGCATGAGCGGTAATGTTGGCAAGGCTCGGCCTGGGAGGCATATGTGAACAATTCCCCTTCCGCTCTCCAAGTTCTTGGAGCTGTATGGGCTGTTGTTGTGTTGCTCCCTGGCTCGTCTTGGTCCCCGCGTGCCCCTTCAGTTTGCTCTCTAGAGTAATTTTTATTTTTATTTTTATTTTTATTTTATATATATATTTATTTATTTATTATTATTATTATTATTATTATTTTTTTTTTTTTTTAATAAAATTTTTAATTATTTATTTTAACTAACTATTATCATGAATTATTTTAATTACTAATTTAACATAACTTTGCAATTATTTAACTAACTATAATCATAAAATTAGTTATTTATAATAATTTTACTAAATTAATAATTATTTATTAATAATTTTATTCATATAACTATATTTATTTATTTTATTCTAGGGATTGGTCCCCTAGGGTAATTTTCTCCCTTAAATATAATTTTTAATTATTTATCTTAACGAACTATTATCATGAATTAATTTTTTACTTATTATTTTAATTATTTATTAATATTTTTAACTAACTATTATCTTGATATTATTTTTATTTATTTTATTTTAAGGGATTGGTCCCCCTAGAGTACCTTTTTCCTTAAAAAAGGGGTTTTGATCCCGATACCAAGTCCAAAGTAGCTGTTGGTCTTTTTAGCCGTTGGAGGCTCTGCTCTGTCTATTTAACTTGCTAAGCTGGATCTGTTTCTTCAACTTGTCCTGACGATGAACCACACTGGTTGGTTCGAAACGCGTCTACAAATGTCTCTCTTTATGTGATTTACGCCGAAGCTCTTCGTATTAATAACAAAATTGTGAATATAGTGGCTATGTTCTTGAGTATAATAAATAATAATATTGATTTTTTCTTGTAAAAGCACTCTCTAAAGCAACATGGAAGAGGTGATGCAATGTAGTGTTCTCTTATATCTCGTACATATTTTGATTAAGTGAAATTGCATAAAAATAAAAATAAAGTAAAATTTCAAAAAATAGTAAGGAAAAAAACATTAATTATAATTAATAATCCAAAAATTTTGAGTCGATCAAATTAGATAAATATAAAAATAAAATAAAATAAAATATTGAAATTAATAATTAAATTAGCTTAGATTCATTTTAACTTTAAATCTATAAATGTTAGGAGAAATCAAATCACACTTCAAGAAATTTGATCTCTCCCCACCTTTACTAGATCCATAATTAAAGTAAATCTAAACTTGTTACACAATACAACCTACTCTACAAATAACATTATATATATTTATTATAAAACACAAATTACTTTTTTAAACTTACTTTTTAAATATTATTATCTATAACATTTATATTTAAAAACTTAACACAGAAGCTACTACTTTTATTAAAAATATTTACATTTAAAACTTAGAAATTTGATAAATTAATAGAGAATAAACAAAAGCTTTCTGAACAACTAAAGGCCTTTTTTGAAATTTTGTAATAATAGGGCTCTTTTGTTTCTTTAATTTAAAATGTTAAATATCATAAATTATAATATTTATATTTTTCCAATAAAAAATATTGATAGTATTGATATTTAATATTTCAAATATATAGTGAAGATATTTCTTGATGTTCAATAAAATTTAAAAACTATTAGTTAGATAAATTTCTATAATTATTGTTAGTATTAATTTATAACTTTTGAATAAAATCTTTTTAAAATTTTCAAATAAAATCTTTCCAATTTAAAAAAAAAAATTTAAGCTCAAATTTGACAAAATCTTATCATCATCTCTACTATTAATTTATAACTTCAACATAAAATATTTTAAGACTTTTAAAAACACTTCACCCAAGAAAAAAAACCATCCCTTACCCTACACTCTAACACCTATATCAATCTACATAACGCAAGTAATACAATAATCCTTACCCTACACTCTAACACATAACACAAGTAATACACAAAAAAAATTATGGTTGTGAGAAGTTGTCATATGCAACCAACAACTCCCCTCCTTTGAACGGTTGAGTAATAAAGTGAGCTTGAAATCCCAACACTTTGTCTAAAAAATTAGTCAAGACATTAAATTTTCTATAAAAACGGACTCGTCAAAATATTAATTATCTATAATGGGCGTACACAATTTAAAACTTTTAAATGTACCAAAAGAATAATAACTTCACTATAAAATATTTTAAGACTTTTAAAAACTCCCTTCACCCAAAAAAAAACATCTCTACGAAAAACAGTCCTTACCGTGAACTCTAACACCTATCATCAATCTACATAACACAAGTAATACAATAATCCTTACTCTACACTCTAACACCTATATCAATCTACGTAACATAAGTAATACACAAAAAAAAATTTAAGGTTATGAGAAGTTGTCATATACAAACAACAACTCCCCTCCTTTGAACGGTTGAGTAATAAAGTGAGCTTGAAATCCCAACACTTTGTCTGAAAAACAGATTACTCAAAACATTAAATTTTCTATAGAAACGGACTAGTCAAAACATTAATTATCTATAAGAGGTGTACACAATTTAAGAATTTTAAATGTATCAAGGAACTGTACAAAGTATAAAGATACGACCTTTAAATGTTTCTTTAGTGTCGAGAATTATCTATTATTATAACAGTGAAATATTTAATATGCATTGTTATTTATTCAATCTATCATTATTTTTGAATATTTTTTTTGTTATACTCAAATTGTGATAATAGAATCTAATGTTTATTGTTAAGTTTTTTTTTTACTGGATGTGTGGAAAGTTAAAATTTTGTATCAAGGAATTGTACAAAGTATAAAGATACGACCTTTAAATGTTTCTTTAGTGTCGAGAATTATCTATTATTATAACAGTGAAATATTTAATATGCATTTTTATTTATTCAATTTATCATTAATTTTGATATTTTTTTGTTATACCCCGTTGGGATCATAGAATCTAATGTTTTTTTTTTTATGGATGTGTGGAAAGTTAAAATTTTCAAATCTTTTTAGATCCCGAGGAATTATTTTATTTAAAGCTATAAAAATGAAATATTTATTTAAAGTTATAAAAATGAAATATTTAATATGTATTTTTATTATTTATTAATTTCATTTTTAATCTAGAAACTTTATTTATTTGGCTATGGGAATTACTAAAGAAAGAAACAATTTTATTAGTAGAAATGACCAATGAAATAGTATATTTCTATCTATAGTTCCTAAGTTCAATAATTAGCCAATGAAACATTATATTGCTTTTTATTGTTTTTAAGCTTTTTAATTAAGTGTCCATAATCCTATAATTCTCGTTAATTTCTGTGTTAGTGGCTAGGTTTTAGTTTTCGATAATATTTTTGTTCCATAATTTATGTGACTTAAGAAATATTAAAATAATGTTTCTAATAAAATTTTCCGGAAATGAAATCTTATATTTTTCAAATGTCCAATATTAATGTTTTTGTTGCTTTTCCTTGATAAGTGTAGGATATGTATTCTAAATTTCTATGCATGTTTTTGTGATGCATAATGAATTAAGCAAAGTCTTTCGGTAAAAATCACATAAAAGAAATTTTTGGCCAATGCGTTTCAAACCAACAAGTGACCAACAAATGTGATTCATCATCAAGACCAAATTAAGCAAAGTTTATGATACTTAACAAAATTGTAATTACATTGAAAAGAAAATAAATGGTAAAGATGAAACAAATACTATCATAACTTTTAATATAAAAAATTTACATTAAAAACATGAAATTATTTTTACCATGAAAGTGTTTTTACTACATACCTACTTTAAAACATAGACATATTTCTAGGGAATGTACACGTACTTCTAGTGAATGTGGTTTTGTAACTCAAGCTACATGGATACTTACTTTCCATATAACAATACCTGTGAATGTGATTTTGTAAGTCAAGCTACATGGATATTTACTTTTCATATAACAATACCCAAAACTAGATAAATAGAAATGACTTTGAATTCCTAGCATGCACTATGAAAAATAAAAATAAAATAAGAAATGAAAAAGGAAAGAACTTTTCTCACCTATCCTATTATCATATGTAAATTTAAAGTGTGTGATTTTCTTGTCATTAATAATTATAACCTTTATATTAGTATTATTTTCTACCAATACCGGAACTTGAACATAAACATTTAATATTTCTTAGTTTATTGTGCACATTGGAGAGGCCATAAAAAAAATCAACATCATCTAAATAGTTAAAAAGGATGATTGCTATTATATTTAATGTTGTCCCATTGTATTCTATTCATACCAAAAATTCCTAAAACAGGTTAATATTAATAAAAAAGAGTTGAGAGAAAAAAATTAACCCTACTTAACCCATTTATTGAAACCTATATTAAATTCACATAATACTAATCAATAGTATCTATAAAGCTTTAAACTCACTAACAACCTCAAGAACTTCTATCTCTTTCATCTGATATTATAATAATTATATTAAAACCTTAACTAAAATCATCAACCATTAAAGTTGATTAATTTTACTATTTCAGCTTTTCTCTGGTTAAGCATATCATACTAGAACGAAAGATTATGAAACCAAATTGAACATCTTTTCCATTTCTTATTATCTTTCTTTAAACATAATTTAATATTATTTTCTAAAATAATTCTATAAAACATGGTTACGGAAGGATTGTTCATAATTTTCATGTAGGTTAAAAGGATTTTCTTTAGTCACAGCATTGAAAAAATAGAATGATGACACTTTCCATCCAAGTTTTAGAGAAACCGTGCTTGAGTACTAAATTGAAACCTATATGAATGTGAAAAATAAGAATAGAGAGTCGATTTTTCATTACTTTTACTTTATATCTTGTGATATCCTTAGTTTGGAATTTCCTTAGTTTTCCTTTTTCAAGTGCTGAAAACAAAACATTTATTTCGATTGTAAAAAAAATGCTTTTGTAAAAAGGATTTAAATGCTGTCGAAATTATTAGTGGATTTGCCATGATATTTATGACCTTTAGTCCATTCGTTAGTAGTAATTTTATTAATTTCTTTGGTCCTTTCGATTAAAATTATCTCTTATTAATTTCTTTGGTCCTTTTAATTAAAATTATCTCTTTAGAATTTTTTAAATTCAAAGTTAGAATTTTGAAGATGTTTATCTTACTTTCAATTTACATAATACGTAAAAACTAGTACGTAAAAACTAGTTTTATACCAGTACGATTTTGAGATTTTTAAGGGATACTAGAAATGATTTTCAGTAGTATTTTATGATGATGATGATGATGATGATGATGGTTAACGTCCACTGAGATCAAATTGGTCTATCGACCTACAATTTTCTTAGTTTTTAATTATCTCGCTCCTTGTCTTTCTTGGCGAGAGTGATGCTGTAGCTTTCTTTTCTTTCTCTACCGTCTTCCAACTTCCTTTATCTTGCATCTCTTTCATCTTTTCTGGTTCTTGGTACATTGGTGTTTTAGCTTAGCGATCCTTCCATATTTTTCATATTAAATTTTATTTTTATATAAATTTTCAAATGAATATTTATTTATAGAAAATTAGAGTTTTATGGATATTTGTGTATAGAAATTGAGAGTTTTATCGGGTTTTTAAAGTTTTTGTTGTTTATAAAAATTTTAATTTATTTTTAAATTTAATAGGGAAATATTGGATTTGTTCTTATTAATCATTGAATTATTTTCACTATTACAATATTTTTTTTTTTTTGTGTATTTTTGTTTTTTAATCTAGGGTAGCATTGAGATATACCATTAAGATTTGTGATCATAGATATCTAAGATGTAAAAAGTAACTTTTTACTTATACAAAGGGCTATTTGATATGAGATAATGATACTCACTATTATGAATACAAGTCATTTTAATAAATTTTATTTATTGAATTGAGACTTTATAACCTATAAGGTTTTCAAAACTAAGTAGTTTAATCAATTCACTTCACTGCTAAAAACTACTTCAACAAAATCTTCAAAACATCGTTTCTAGATGAAACATAAATCTGTTGTGGTTAAAGATGTTTCTTAGGATTATATATTGATCACATATTGAACAATAATGATTGGGAAGACTTCGGTCAATTTATTTCTTCTTTAGTTCATAAGGACTAGTGCCATTCTTTTCACTTATGGGAGTTGTGACCATTTATTCAAATATTTGTGTAAGATGTTATATTTTCTCATCATCTTTTCTCATTCCAATGGTGGTTTCTCTCTTCTCCAATGTCCAATCCAATGAATTTTTTTATTTGCTAAAATACCATTGATATAATGGATTAGAACACCTCGTCTATTCACATCTTGTGAAAATCCTTTCTCCTTTAATACAACTATGAGTGGAACCACTCACGATGATATAATTTTGATGTATGTTAATATATGCATAAATTTGAATATATTCACAAATAATGGCACCCATATCTCCAAGCTCAAAAGCCTCAATGTCACTTATATACCATACTATGTTTCTAGGCACATGAAAACTAGATATATGGACTCACATATGATATCCCTTTTATGATCATAAATTCAACTGATACATATGTTGGAAACCTAATATATAGAGTAACTTGCATGCTATTGATCGCCCAAAAAGTGGAAATGGGGCCATGAACAACATGTCCCTAGAGGAATGTGCGTGCATTCCTATGAATGTGCACATGTTCCTCAACATACAAAATTATTAACCCTTGAATTGAAATCAAGATGTCAACTAAGAAACCAGGTAGGCATGGCACATGAATGCACATGAATTCCTAGGAACTTGTATCTGTTCCTTGTGCATACCAATTTTTATATGCCCACAATTTAATTTTCCCCATATTGTACCATGCAATGTGATTTTGAGATCTCATTGCCCATGTATCACATCATTAGGCTACAATAGGAAACATGTTAAGGTATTTGATCTCCTTTGGACTCCAAGTAAGCATTTTAATGCAATTTCTCTGCATATTTTCTTTCTTTTTGAAAATTTAGTTTAAAATTGGAAAAAAAAGAAACAAACAATTGGTTCCCTAACACACAAGTACCTTATTGAATTGTAGAGTAATTGGTTCGCATGAATCATAATTAGATCCCATACCCATCATCGCTAAAATCCAACTCAGAACAACCAAACCTCAACCCATAGAAAGTAAATTCCAATCCCAAAGTTGATGCATCCTTGATTAGCTTGAGAGAACTCATACATGATCTCCAAAACGTTAGGGGTGCCTCATGATTTACTTTAGCAAGGTTCCTCAATTTAATCATATCATCCATTTCTAATACCCAACCCCTATTAGCTAATGTTTCCTATTATATGGCTAGGATGTATGGATATTATAGAACTACCCTAACGAAATACTAATGTAGAGACTTGAACATTAGCATAAAAGATTTGATAACATTGTTTTTTGATGCATCACACATCCAACAAATACCAGCCAATGAGAAACACATTTGTATGGACTGATGCACCTACCTATCATTCCAAGGAACATTAGATGGATAGGTAGTTTGTGGTTTATGATAAAATTCTTTGTAATAATAAGGAGGTTCCTATATATATATTATAAAAACATTTTAGGAATACTTTAGGATAAGACTCCATGTCAACTACTTTGACATGGGATATTTTCAGGGGATGGATCATGGGTTTTCCCAAGATCGAGAGAACGCTAGGTGCAATCCAAGACTAGGTCCTCATCCACCTATACAAAGGCCTAAACCACCTTCCCAACATATTCTAGTAGTGGAAAGAATTTTAAAATCCATTCTACAATAGCTTCCTTGGCTTGCACCTCAGTGCAACATGGCACCTTCTTATGCCATTGCACTATGAAAGACAAGTGGGTGAACAAAGATTTATTGTGGAGGTAATTATCTCAACCATCTCTACATTCCTCTCTCTCTCTCTCTCTCTCTCTCTCTCTCTCTCTCTCTCTCTCTCTCTCTCTCTCTCTATATATATATATATATATATATATATATATATATATATATATATATATATATATATATATATATATATATATATATATATATATATATATATATTCTAGTTATTTGTAGAATGTATTGCCATTTGACATCAAGTTCATGGGATGTTCCTTGTGGAAACATGATTATCAATGTTAGGGGGAGTTCTCAATGGAGGCCATGAGTGACTTTTTCTGTTCTTCCTTGAAAAAAATTTGGTTTTCTTCCATGATCTTTGTGTGTGTTAATTTATGCCACTAAACTATCATTAAAACTAATCAAACCATAATTAGAGGACTTGTTTAGCAAGTTATGTAATTAGTTGGATTTATAACTTAGTTTATATCCAAGCATTTAGATATCTCACAACTTGCCAAGCTAAAACGCTTAGTCAGATTTTGACCCTATGTGTATCCAAGCATCTGTTCATCTGGTATTCCAATTGTGCACAAAGTTAAAACTTAGCCCAATTGAATCAAATATTGGATCAAATCTAGTTCATTTCCTCATTTATCCATCTCGGAGTAAACCAAAATAAACACTTAACAAGGTGCTTAGATTCCAGACATTTGTCTTGGGAAGTTGGTGGACTCAAGATAATGGACAAATGGTAATATGATGTGGATGATAGTTGGAAGTGATGTGGAAAATATCTAGAAAAGGTGATGATGTGGTAGCAGTAGTGTATGACATGTGGTAGGTAGAAATATAATTTTTTGCCAGCCAACTGGATGATTGGAAGGTGACAAGATATAGGTAAGCATGAAAACATATGGTAGGACTGGATTGGTCATAGAAGGTGACTTAGCAAGTGATCCGGAAAGTAATGTACATAATTTTGGGTCTCATTACAAAGCTAAAAGGTTTTTGAAACAATTTGGCTATCTAGCTAGCAGAAAGTGTGCTAAGTTAAAATATTTGGTTGTTCAACCCAAAATCCACATTTGGTGAAGCTATTTAAAGCAAAGTTCTAGTTTGTCAAGGTTCTGCAGTGAATGGTAATGAAAAGACATCCAAGCATTTGGTAGTCTAGGTGTGTTCAAAGTGTTCTTACTTAATAAACACCTATACTCCCGATTTAGTGGAGTAACTTAAGACTGTGGTCCCAACTTTAGGTTATGAGAGGTTGATGCCTAACATTCTGAACTAAAAGGAAAAATAAAAAGGAATTTGGGCATCCAGAGATCCTCTTGTGTAAAATCATTCTCGTTTAATGAAGACTGAGACTCTGGATTTGTTAGAATAAGGTTTTAAGCCAATGATTATGACACTTTGTCATGCATAATGAGAGTTGGAAGTAAATAAGACACTCGCGTAGGGAAAGATACTAAGATCCTCTCACAGCATCTATAAATATGAACATTTTGTTAAACAGAAGATTGGAAGATAGGATAAAGTAGATTGTTGTTAGGAAAAATATGGATGGAAAAAAAGATATGTGTGAATAGAATTAAGAGAATTGGACAATTAGAGAGTGTGTGCAAAGCATGATATGTGTGTGAGAAAAGGGGGATGAAATTAGATCTGTACTAGTTAATGAACATAATGTAGAGAAAGTTGAGCGTGAGATCTGGTCCTATAAGAGATGGGCTAAAAATCACATATATAAATAAAGTGTGTGTGTAGATGAGATGTGTGAGATTTGGACAATAAGGAGCATTTTGAATAGAATGTTTTGTTATGTAGGATGGTAGAAGGCTTATAGTGAACTAGAGGGAACATATTGTTGCTGAGAAAGAAAAGAAAGGGGAGAGATTTGATTTAAAGAATTGGTTAAGTGTAAGAATTAACGAAAGTGCCTCTAGATCTAGTCTGAAAATGTGATGAAATAAATATCTGAAAGGAAATTAAGATTGTCTTAGCAGATCCAAATGATAATGGTGTCTCCTACAAGTTGGTGCTTGCAATTTTGAAGGGATTGGTGCCTCCTACAAGTTGGTGTCTGCAAATTTGAGGGGATTGGTGTCTCCTACAAGTTGGTGCTTGTAAATCTAAGGGGATTAGTGTTTCTGGAAAGTTGGTGCTTGCAACATTAAGCTGATAGGTGTCTCCCATGGGTTGGTTCCTACAAAGATTGTAACAATAAGTTCATTCCTACTTCAATAAAATAAATTAAGAAAAAATAATGTTGTTTTCTCTAGGATAGGTTTCCACATATATCTTGTGTTTAATGCTCTCATGTGTCTGGTGTATTATTTTGTGATTGGATGTTTTAAATAGTTTTATATTGATTCACTCCTCACCCCTCTTAGTATTTTTTTAATCCAACAATTGTTATCAAAGCGAGTTACTTTAGAAACAATCTAATCCCTTGAAGGTAGATGTTAAGGAAAATAATGGCGAGTCAAGATAGACTCTTTTCAAATAGAACTCCTCTCTTTGACGAGACTGATTATATATTTCGTAAAGTAAGAATGAGAGTTTATTTAGTGTCTCTTCGTGTTGAGATTTTGATTTGTTTTGAAGATGGATATAGAACTCAAACAACTCCTCCAATAGATCTAGATAGACAAAGGGTCTTTACAAACAATGCAAAGGAGATGAATGCAATTCTCTATGTTCTTGTTGACTATGAATTTATTAAGGTAATGCATTATAAATATGCCATGCAGATCTGGGATAAAGTCTAGGATAGCTACAAAGGAGATGATAATGTAGAGAAATCTGAACTTCAAACACATATACTAAGGTTTGAAAGTCTAAAGATGAATGAAGATGAAAATAATGTAAGATTCTTTCTTAGAGTTGATGAAGTTGTAAACACTATTAAAGATCTTGAAGAAAATATCAATGAAGTAGACGTTGTTCATAAAGTATTGAGATCTCTTCTCATGAGATTCAACACCAAGATTACAGGCATGGAAGAGATGAAGGATTTAAATGCTTTAAAGTGGAAGAACTACATGAAATCCTCATAGCATATGAAATGAGGATTGGAAAAGAGAGGCTAGGACCAAATGAAGCCACATTCAAAGTCCCAATGAAAAAAAGAACATCAAGATCTATTTAACCCTGAATCACATCGAGAGATAGCTCAATTCATGAGAAAAGTGAAAAAAGATTTAAAAAATATAAAAATAAGTTACCCCTTAAATTATTTGATTTTGTAGAATTGGCCCTTTTGCTTCAAATGGTCAAAATATCATTAAAAAAAAAAGTTACCAGAATAAAAATACATCGGGAAAGTATCAAAAATACATCTCATAAATTAAAAAGGGGAAAGTATCACAAGGAAAAAGAAAAAAATCATTCCAAAGAAGATAGCTGCTGATCAGAAGAGAGAAATGAACGAATATATGATGAAGAGCACGATAATGCCTGCTCATGACCATAGAAACTAAAGATAAATACAAACATAATTCATATCTTAACGAAGGAGTTGAAGGGGTAGTTGACATATAAGTTAGATTTCATTCAATTCGTCCGAACGAAATCCTCCATAGATCGTTCAATCTCTACGCTCGGTGAGATAGGGAAAACCTCTTAATTTAAGGATGAGATATTGCGGATATACGAAATTAAATCTTTTAACTCTGTGTAGCCAGGCGTCAGTAATTACGACAAATCAAAGCATCCATGGACACTTAGAAAGGGACATGCAGTAGAAGGAAAATTAAATCATATGATCTTGATGCGAACAGTGAATTCAACCCAACAAAAAACATAATTTCAACCACAAGAATATCCCGTGAAAGGTAGTCCCCTTGATTTTCATTTGATGTGTATGTGTAAAAGTATATGTTACAGTCATGTATATGCTCGTAAAAAGTACAATATCTGTTTACAGGAAGTTATGACGATCACGAGGGAATATGGGTGATGTTGCTCCTCTCCCAAATTGTAAAAATGTCAATTTGGTGGTGAAATAGGCAGGAGGCCGTTGCGTTGCGGACATGTATGCAACGCACGCATGAGTATTGGAGATAGGGATGCCGCATCACATGACATTCGCGCAGATCAGGGAGCACGAGGATAACTATCAAAGCATGGTCGACAGAAAGAATAGCGGAGAGGAAACGTGAGCGAGCCATGCGTGCTCATTTTCTATGGACCGTGTGTCTTGCTGCCCGGTAACATGCTCAGCTAACCCAAGTGGAGATGGGAATTTTAAATATGAAGTGAAGGCCTCATCACTCTATTGCTTCGAGAGACATGAAGAATCAAATAAGATTGGAGTCAGATTTAAGCAGCACTACATGTCTCTGCACATGAAGAATCAAATAAGATGGAGGACACAGCAGCTAACTCACGTTGTTTCATTTATGATATTTCCAGTTAATAATTGCTCGGCAATATGCATACCCAACGCAACTACATGTACATTATGTCGGTAGCCAGATGACAAGGGAACGAAAAGGAAAGGAAGCCATTGGTTGGTCCTTCGGCAAGGAAACCAAAGGAAGCAGAAATAAAAAAAATAAAATTCTGCAAGGTGTTGCCCGTAAAGAGCGCTGGGAATACATATAGGGTTGATGGATGACCGTCTTCAAAAATACTGGATAAATCGATCAATGTTTATGCTGGATAAAGTGATTATCTCTTAACAGTATGTGGATCCATATTACCAGTGAGTGAAAAGGCACATATATGGTTCGAGGGTCGTGGTTTTGAAACGCCATTAATAAATCTTCTCAGATTTCCATTTTAGAACAACAATAAACTATTTTTGCTTTGATACGCATTATAAATTAACAGGTAGAATTGATAGGCATTATAAGTTAATCTCTTAGTGTCATTTAGTGTCATGATGTGGCACAATAATGTATTCAACAAACAATTTAATTACCTAATTACAACAAAAGATTTTAGAGGAAGTGAAGAATATAGGAAAAAAATTAAGTAAAAATTTATTCTTTTGTTTTTTAAGTTTTTTGGGTTTTTTTGGATTTATTTTGTTTGTTTGTTTATTTATGTAAATATTGGTGTTTTTTTTTATAGTATTTATTTATTTTTGATTAGAGTTTATTTTCTTAATCTTTTGTGTTTTTTTATATATTTTATCATCATTTTTATTCTTAACTTTTTTTAGTATTTTTGTTATTTGTTTAATGTACTTCAACTTCATATTTTATTCTTAACCATGTTTTATTTATGGATTACTTCTCTTTGAGTATATATATATATATATATATATATATATATATTTACTTATCTATATTTTTGTTTTATTTATTTTTCCATTAATTAATTTTAATTTAGTTTATTTTTATTTATTAAATGATCTTGTGTCTCGAATTAGGGTCTTGAATTTTTTTTTTTTTAATTTTTGACTTCCCTCCTTGTTTAGAGTTTGACTTTGATTTTATTATTATTTATTATTAATAAATTAATTTAAATATTATTTTTCAAAAACAACAGTTTAATATAACCATTACTTAATAATATTTGTTTTTAATATATTAATAAATTAATATCGTAATTTAAATATTATTGTTCAAATACAGGCATTATTTAAATTATTTATCTACATTGCTTTCTATTTAAGCCACACTTGTTGGTTCTAAACTAGTGCCTCATAAATTTCTCTTATGTGATATATTATTTATATTAATTAAAAAAATGATAAAAAAAAGAAATCTATTCAATTCAATTTGTCATATTGTAATTTTTTTTTGACTAAATTACAAATAATTTCTTTTCAAAAATATATTTAAAACATTAAAATAAATAAATATAATAATAATGATTCATAATGATAATATTTCACAGCATTCTATTAACAAACAGATACAAATTAAAATATTGTTAAATATAAAATATTGAAATGTGAAATATATATAATATAAATTGTAACTATAAATTAAGATCCATTGTACCATATAAATTAAAATAGTAATTGCTATTATAAATCATTATACTTCATAAAGTTATAGCTAAATTTATTTTATAACATTTACAAATTGAGTATTTAAAATAAACAGTTTTTCTTTGCTATTTATCTATCTACCTATCCATCTATACCATCCATTCTTTGCACATCACATAAAAAATTATACCATCCATTCTATGCACATCACATAAAAAATTATGAAACCTGTTAAAATTAAAAACAAAAACGCTTTTACCAAGAGATGTGAAATTTATATAAATATAAATAATATTATTAAGAACTATTATAGGTTCATATTAATTCTAGATATACCAAATGCCAAGAGGAATTACATTTTTCAAGGTGCAAACCATTTCTCAAATTTTTGAGTTATCCCTTTCGAGTTTGATAGATCTAGAGTTAAAACGAATCTACATTGATTTAAATCAATTAAGATGGTTTGAATTTTTTTTTAAATCATATAATTAGAAATCAATTAGAGATTATAAAATCAATTAATATTCTTAATTTAAAACTAGCACTAACCCAAACTAATTAGGGTTTCTTAGTGTATAGTGAATTTTTAATTAACCAACGTTTGAATTGATTAATATTTATTAATTTCAATTAAATAATAATGACAACTTATATATGTGAATATAGAGTTGTTTTAATATTATTCAAGTTAGTGCGAATATATATAATTATGATGGTGGTTAACATTCTCATCAAAGATATATTTTTGTGATGATCGTGGTGGTGGTGGTGATTCCAATTGAGTATAATTGAAATATGTTATTCCTTTCATACTTAAGATAGTGTTGATATATAACATTTAAAAATTTGATAAAAATACATTTAAATGTTAGACATGGATAAAATATATGAATGTTCTTTTTAAATCATATATAGGTTCTTTATGCATCCAAGTATGAGGGTGATGTGTAATTCAATAATCCTTGGAATATAGTTTAATTTTTTTTTAATAAATAGAAAAATATTTCAATGTATATCATAAATAAAACTCGCTCTCTCTCTCTCTAGAAAATGAATGTAAGAAACTTTAATAATATGCCCAAATCGGTTGGATCCATTGGTGGAAAGTAAATTTTCTTGACATTGGGTAAGGTTCAATTGCCATGATGACCTAGCTTAGACCCATGGGGTAGCTTGAGGTAGTGATCAAGTGCGTGGTTGCACTCAAAAATTATATTAAATATTTTTATTATCTATGCACATATAAGTATATCAAATACCACCCACACACCCTCCTTTAAAAAAGAGTAGTTTTATACACATCTATAGAGTTTTTGTGAGAGAAAACACTTACGGTTTGCTGAATAAATCCAACTAGAGTTGTGGTCATGGTACAAAAATTGTGGTGAATGGACGAACAAGAGTTGCTCCCTCCTTCTGTAATGTTGTAGCCAATAACATGTTCAATTAAAGCTAGATCTTGATGGAAAACATAGATCAAGAAAAAAATGTTGATGACACTTTAGGAATGAGAGATGTTAGAGGCCTTGGCATAGATCTAATTGAAGCCAAGGACTCAAATAAATCCTATATGCATAATTCACACCCACTATAGACTAAAGCATGCATTATAATGGTGGTTGTTATCCATAAATATGGGACCACCTCAACAAAAACCAATGAGTACATCTAGTATATGCATGATGACACTGCTAAGGAGTTTTATAAGCATAGAGCTAATGGAATGGAACCTGATTTGGCAAATTAACACTCAGTATAAGCCAAAAGGACATATGGAGTTAATACTAGGTTCTAAAGTTCTTTACTACCATCTTTAATGACTTAGAAGATCAAGAGTGAGTTTTTGAAAATATCCCCTACGTCTCTAACTCTACAGGTGATCATGATTGGATAATTATATTACTTTTCATCCATATTGATATTATTGGAGTGAGAAAAGAATATGAATCAACTCATAACACCATTTTTAGTGATTTGTCCCAATGTTGTGAATTGGAGTTTAAAACCTCAGCGGGATGGATTCCTTGCATTGCCAAGCAATTCCCTGCATCATACTTCCATAAAAACATAACTGTCAGTGCATCAATTAGAAAGCCCATGCCGATGTGGATTTATCATCCTCCCAGATTTGAATGAAGGTTATTATGCAAGTCTGATTGGGTTTCTGGGGGCTACCTAATTTCTAAAAATAATCCCCTACGAATACCATAGGGGCTTCACTCAATGAATCTCTAACATATCACGTGTGTTCATGACATACTAAAGAAATACCCTTTATTTGACTACATATTGGAAAATACCTCTAAAAATAACATTATTTAGCCCCTTACCAGTACAAACCCAATATACATTCTCAATTTAAAAGAACCCCACTTTCACTAGATATTATAGGTATCCATTTTTTCATTAACATTTTTCATACCCTTTTATATTTTTTCATTAGCTTTGAGCTCCATTTTTTATACCTATCAATATAAAATCCCTTTACCCCCTATTATATGCTCAATATATTATGTCAATTTTTCCTCTATATATATCTCCCAATATGAACCCACGTGGTATGACATTTATCCCCTAGCGAAGCCCCCACGGTGAATACAACCCAAATTAGCGAGGAAATTTGCAAACCTATTACCAGTTCTCCGAGAGTGAGTCATGATAATAAAGTCATAGGATAAAATCAGTTGTTTGATTCAAGAAACCAAATTGATCAGTCTCCAACTTTGAGAAATATTTTTAACAAAAGATCCTTGGAGTAGCTTATGGGCAGCCTTGATAATCAGTTGAGACTCTACATCTATTTGAAGATTATAAAATCCTATTGAATTGCTAAGTTGAGACATTCTAGAGCAAGGAACTCTGTTTGACAATTTTTTTAAACCATAAGTTGTTGCATAGATCCATAAGGTGTTATAATTTTGGTCATGTATAATATCTTCAATCTTGACTAGACCAAGATTTCCTTTAGAAGCTCCATCAAAGTTGAGCTTCAGAAAGTCCTCAGGGGGAGGAGAGTATGGAACTGGGGATGATATCAAAGGAGGGGGAGGTTTCCACCAAGCAGTGGGTAGCATAAATGGATAAAGATCAAATTTATTTAGAATAATCACTTCCTGAGGTTGGGTCTTCCAGTCATCTTGATGCTAAGTCTTAGCTAGGATAATTTCTTTGATTTTTTGTCAGATATTATACCAAGATTTATCTTTAATCTCCTGCTTATTTTTGAAAAGTCTTCTATTCATTTCCTTCCATACGACCCAGATAACAAACCTTGTTGCTAAAATTTATGCTTTTTTTACCACCAACCTTGAGAAAACATTGGTTCACTATTTTTCTAGGGTCTTTATCAAACTATGAAGGTATGAGTTAGAAGACACATTGTCCATATTGATTAAGAGAATTGATAATTATTTAGGAGGTGTTTCACAGTTTCTTCTTGATGTTTTCACGTACTATAAAAGGATGGGCCTTGGAACCCTTTTCATTGGATGTGATCCCATGTCATAATCATCCATTTCCCCTCTACCCAAAAGAATTGAGCTACCTTGGGACACAATCGGTATGTCAAAATGTTCCTCGAAAGGACCTCTCGTGGTAGAGTGTGATGTTAAGGAAGTAATGAGTATTGTTCCTTAAGGGTAAACATACCTCTTGGTTGGTATCCCCAACAAAGGGTATCTAGTTCTCTATTGAAAGGGATTTTCTAATTCTGCAATTCCCGAGGAAGGGTATGCTAATGAGTTGAATGGGGTGAGTATGTCCAATCTTCCTATGTCTTACAAACCCACCACTAAGTATCATCAATCCCATGTTTCTAGAAATAAATAACCTTTGAAGATTGTTCTTCTATGGTAAATACTTGAAGATCTCTCATGTCGTTCCTTTCACTTATTTTTGGTAGTTGTTGCCATGATTCATACCAAAAATGAGTAGCTCCACCATTTTGAACCTCCCAAAAAGCACGAGTCTAGACTAAACCTTGATTATTATGCACAAGGGTACATATAGAGTACCCTAAGAGAAAACTCTTAGCTCTCAACTTCTCTGATTGAGAATGAGAATACCCATATTTTCAATCCCATATTTGCTTCCAAAGATACAATCCTCCCTGGAGCCATTTCCATCACAATTTCACTATGATCTGAAAATGATATCTTAAATCAATATTAAGGTATTATAGACTCATGTGTAGGAATGCCTATATTATTTAGTGGAACGGATCGAAAAGATTGCAAATAATATAGACAATGAATAGTTATAAAACATAATAAACACACAAATCAACACAACAAATAATCAAGGAGTTCACCAGACTTCCTGGCTATGTCTCCCAGTCCAGCTTTTAGTGTCGACCTCTATATTATGTCTTCAAGAGAAAATTATTAAAAGTGTGAGCTCAAACCGAGTCTCAACACAATAGTGACAAAACAACATGGATTTACCTGAAATCCTCAAGTCTACAAGAGTACACAGAATCTCCCTCTTGCTCTCTGTCTTCTGCTTTCTCTTGCTCTCTCTCTGTCTGAGCAACTCCTTACCCTCTTGTTTTGTTATGGGATGGCTTTCTAAGCCTATCGGTGCTTGTCTGTTTGTCTCCCTTTTCAGGCTCTCTGGCTCCCGGCCACTTTCTATTCAAATCCTTGTTGAGCGTTAAACAATCATTGCAAAATGCTCTAAGGTAGGGTGGCCACCTATTTTCCAACGGAAAGGACCAGGCGCGGGTGAAAATCCCAGAAAACACTCTTCTCTATTTACACAGAGAAATACACAAAATACACTGAGAAACAGTGGAAAATCCGCCAAGGCCGGACTTCAAAAGATATTGAATCTAACCTATAATCCTATCAGGTCTGTTGTTGCATCGTTATCACAAGTCGCAAGTCGCAGTGCCCATATGCCACAGTTTCCTTTATATTTCAGTTTATAATGGAAATACAAGGAAATACATAGAATACATTAAAAAACCTGACAAAAACTTTTTATCGGAACTCAAATTATATCAAGTCATGTCTATAATTACTTTCGGGTCTGGCTTTATCTCATGTCACTTCACTTCCTTGATCTCCGATCTCCGATCGCTCCGATCAGCCTTATCGACTATCGGCGCATCGCTATCGGCCCATCGCATCGGCCTATCACATGACCTGCGGTCCATTGGCATCGCGATGCAATAAATTTCAATCGCATATCGCTTAAGCCTCAAGCCCTCGGTAAGTCCTCCTTTGTGTTATAGCGATATGATATTAATAGTTGATCTAGACCGTTGATCTGCATGCTCGATCAACGGTCCTCGTTAAATCGCGTTGATTGCTATCGCGATTTCCATAAGGCCACCTCCGATATACTCTGCTGGCCTCTCCCAATTGCGATATCCCGATTCAATCTAGACCGTTGATCTGTCTGATCCAACGACTTTGGTGCAGTGGCATTTGAACCTTTGATAGCTCTATTTTCTGCCATTCTTTCACTATTTTCCCTTGCAATAATGTTTCTGATAGTTAATATACATGAAGACTTAGAGGTTTTAGGATCCATTTTGGATCACGCCTTCCCACTGAAAAGATTTTGGACCACCAAAAGTTGGCTTTTTAGGCATCGATCAAGTGAGGATATAGCTCCCTCACTTGTTTAACTTCTATCCATCGTGCCTTGCTTGGATTTGAACCTTTGAGCCCTACTCTCAGGTACTTAACATCCCCTTCACGCGTAGTTCTCACCTTCCTGTCCAGAACTGTGCCTTCTTGTAACTCATTGAGATACTCAGGCAACAGATCCTCAATAGAAGGCAACTGAATTTGCTCTCCAGGATCTTCAATCAATGAAGGTTCATACAATCTCAAGTTTTTTGCATTAATGACTGAATAGATCTGCATATAAGCTGGTAAATCAAGGCGAAAAGCATTTTCACCAATTTTATCAAGTATCTTGAAAGGTCGATAGCTTATTGGTTTTAGCTTCTTACCTTCACCTTACATTTTTTTTTTGCTGATGTACAACCAGACTTGATCACCAACTTGAAAACTATACTCAACTCGATGCTTGTCATTTCTTGCCTTGTACTTGGCTTGACTTCTTTCCAACTGTTCCTGTACTACTTGGTGAATTTCTTGGATTTGTTCAATGAACTTGGTTGCTTTTTCCACATCATTTTGTCCATCAACTACTATGTCTTTACCAAAGACAAAATCCAAGGGATACTTTGGTATAAACCCAAAACAAGTCTCAAAAGGAGATCTATGAGTAGAAGAGTGCTTGGCACGATTGTAAGCATGCTGCACATAACACAAATGCTCATCCCAAATATTGGGATGCTTGCTGCAATATCCTTTGAGCAACTGGATCACTATCCTGTTGACCACCTCTTTCTGACCATATGTTTGTGGATGAAATGTTGTGCTCTTCTTCAACCTGGTGTCCATCAACTCCCATAGATTTGACCAAAACTTCCCAACAAATCGAGAATCTCGATCAGATAAATTAGAAGTGGGTAACCCAAAATGAACCCATACATTCTGAAAGAACAACTTTTTTGTTTGTTCAGTTGTAACCTGCTTGTTACAAGGTACCAAAATACACATTTTATTGAAACTATCCACAACAACATACAAATAATAATGACATTTTCTAGATTTTGGGAATCCCCCAACAAAATCCATGGAAACACTTTCCCAAGGACGAGAAGGAACTGGAAGTGGAGTGTACAAGCCTAATTTTCTATTACTGGGCTTGCTTGTAGCACACATAGTACACCTGTTGATATATCTAGAAACTGTCTCATGCATTCTTGGCCAATAACAGAACCTTTGCAATTGTACAACTGTTTTACTTACACCAAAATGACCCAATATAAGAGAAGTATGTGCTTCTCGAATCATGTTAACTCCTTCAGTTTGTGGAATGCATAACTTTCCCAAATGATATAAGAGTTGGTCCTTTACATAATAATCCAATTCTTCTACTTGCTTTCCATGACTTAAAGTTGCATATACATCTTTAAAATCTACATTTTGAGCATATTGTTCAATGTAACTTTCATGCATTACTGATTTATGCTTAAGTATAGTAGATGCATTTATGATTGGTCTTGATAACATGTCTGCAACCTTATTGTGTATGCCCTTCTTATATCTAATGGCAAGATGAAATTGTTGTAGAAAAGCCATCCACCTATAATGTCTTGATTGCTGCAATTTAGTTTGTGAGTGCAAATATTGAAGTGGTTGATGATCTTTATCTATGATTGTCTCCATACCCATTAGGTAATGTCTCCACTTTTTCACACTTTGTACTAATGCATACAATTCTTTATCATATGTGGGATAATTAACTATTGCAAAAGTAAATGTCTCAGAATGATAGCATATGGGTTTACCGTGTTCCATCAACACTGCTCCCATGGCATAGTCACTGGCATCTGTCTCAATCTCAAATGGATGTTGAAGATCTGGCAGTGCTAGTACTGGTGCTGTACTAATTTTCTCTTTTAAGGTGTCAAAGGCTTTCTGTTGTTTGCCTCCCCACTAAAACACATGTTCCAATCCTATTAAAGCATCTAATGGAGCTGCAATCAAAGAAAAGTTAGCAATAAACTTTCTCCAGTATTGTGCTGCCCCTAGGAAACTCCTAACCTGTATAGCAGATTTGGGTTTAGGTCAGTTCACAATGACTTCAACCTTAGAGGGATCTATCTTCAATTCACCACCCCCTAGAATATGACCCAAATAATTTAAAGATGTTCTGCCAAATTCTCATTTTGACATTTTTACATAGAGATTTTCTCTTTTTAAAACATCTAAAGTCTGTTTTACATGCTTTACATGGTCTTCCCATGTCTTACTAAAAACAAGAATGTCATCTAAATAAACAATTACAAAGTCATCAATAAAAGGTCTAAGTACATCATTCATAACTCGCATAAATGTAGCAGGAGCATTAGTTAAGCCAAAAGGCATAACCAACCATTCATAAAGTCCTTGCTTGGTCTTGAAAGAATTCTTCCATGCATCTTGTTCTGCAACTCTGACATGATGATAACCACTTCGCAAGTCTAACTTAGAAAAGTAAACTTCTTCTTTCAATTGATCTAATAAATCATCAATACGAGGAAGACGATAACGATTCTTGATCATTATTTTATTTAGTGCTCCATAATCAATGCACATTCTCCACGAACCATCTTTCTTTCTCACCAGCACGATTGGAGATCCACATGGTGATGTGCTTGGTCGTATAAAAACTTTATTGAGCAACTCATGTACCTGCTTCTTTATCTCTGCATTCTCTAAAGCTGACAACCTGTACATTCCAATGTTAGGTAATGGAGCATCTTGCTGCAGACAAATATCATGTACTATTTCCCTTTTGGGTGGTAGACCTTTAGGTTCTTGAAATAGGATATCATATTCTAAAACAACTTTAACTAAATCAACTTTCTGTTTAGAATCACAGCCTTCAAATGCATTGGATTTTTCAGGGTCCTTTTCCTTTACAACCATTAGTAAAAATTTCTTACTTGAATTCACAATTCTTTTCATCTGTCCTGAGTTTATGAGAGAATAGTTACCCTTGAGTTTATGAGCTCTTACAATATATTCCATTCCATATTTAGTGAGTTGATACTTATTTTCAGCTCTATAGAAAATAGCTTTCCTATCATACAAGTATGGACTTCCCAAAACAATACCACATATATCCAATGGAACTATATCTAACTCAACCTCATCTACAAATGTTGATCCAATAGCAAACCTAAGTTTACATTGTCTCGTTACTTGTAGCTTTGTTTTATCACACACCCAACCTAATGGATATGGCTTCTCAGGAGTTTTTGTTTGTAATCCCAACTTCTTTACAATTGTTTCAAAAATCAAATTTACTTGTGATCCACTATCAAATAAAGTATCAATCTTATTGTGCTTGGAAATTACTCTAATATGAAAAAGCTCATTTCTTTCTCTCTCATTACTTTCATTATCAATAGATTGTGCAGAATTACTTGTGGATGCTTCAGAATCTTTACCTTTAATACCTGTGGTTGTAACTATTGTTTCATCACCTGAATCTAATCCCAAGTCCTGCCGAATAGCTGCAACATTCTTTTTCTTCCTTCCACTGAACTTCTTAGGTCTTCGTTCTGGATGCAAAAGCCAGCAGTGTGCCTCATCGTGTCCTTCTTTCTTGCAATGAGTGAATGGAGGTTTATCCTTCTATACAGTGTTTGCATTCCTCTCCTTCCATTTCAGTTTCTTCTTTTCCTTGCTCTTGCTTACAAAATATTTAGATGATCCCCCAACCTCTGGGTTTACATTCTTACCTCTAGCTTCTAGACGTGTGGCTTGAACTGATACATCATCTAAGCTAGTGGGATTAAACATGAGAACAATATTCTTTAAATAACCATGCAGACCACCTATATACTTCAATAAAGTCTCTGGTGAGTCCAAGGATATACCTAGAGTTAAAGCTCTTTTCCTGAATTCCTGAGTATAACTTTGTACACTCTGACACTTCAACTGGCGAAGAGTTTGCCAACTCATCATTGCTTGCTGCATGTAAGCTAAAGGATAGAATTTCTTTTTGATAGAAGAAACAAATTCATTCCAGGTAGAAATGATTTTACCGTGTTTTTGAAGATCAACTTGTGTCTTTCCTTCCCACTATACTAGTGTAGTTCCTCCAAGTCGAAGGCTAGCCAGCTGAATCTTCTTCCTTTCTGAATCAACGTTTTGTACCCTGCAATATACATCAATTTGTCTTATCCAATTATCTAGCTTTTCTGCATTTAGTTCTCCATCAAAAATTGGCAAATCAAACTTCACATCTCATTTAATCAAAGAAGTTTTCTTCTTTTTCTTATTGGGGTTAGTTTCATGCGAAGAAAATGAGGAGGATGATGAAGGTGATGATGGAGGAGATGGTGGAGAAGGCATTTCTCCTTTTCCTTTTCCTTCTGGAGGGACAAATAGAAAAGGTTCATTTGCTCCTTTGTCTGGTTTGGGTGTTGAAGTGCTTTCCCCTCGACCCTTCTTAAACTCCAGATACATCTCTTCCACCATGGCTTGCATGGCTAGTGAGCACTAGTATTGCAGCAATAATATTACAACTACTGGGATGCCTACTTTACTCTTATCAACCTGGTAGTTCGTAACAAACTTGGAAGCGACGGTGCTATATGCACAAGTACTAGTTGTTACTGTAGGTTGTCACTTGGTCAGCCAACGCAAGATCACTAGGAGCTCAAGCCAACTTCTATGGATTCCAAAAGAAGCTTTATATGTGATGGAAGGAAAAATAGATTACTCTACTGATGCTATTCTACTTGCAGAAAGGAAGACTGAAATGTAAAGCAAACCAAGGAAATCCTAGTTAACCACTAATCCTACTTTTGCAGAAAACACTATGAAAACCATGAAAATAATGCCATTATCTACTCAAGGAAGTAAACAACATCTACCTAAGCTATTTCTGAAAGTAAATGAGCAAAAAACATCTTTTTGGATTTTTATGTATTTTTATGTGAATTTGTTATGCATGTAATTTATTTGTTTGTGGATGTGGCAGTGAATAGGTGGCGATGGAGGGCAGTTTTGGGACTTGAGAGGATGTAGGATGGTGTGGATGGGTCTTAGGAGGTCTCAAGTGGCCTTCTAGAGGATTTTCCTAAACTCGGCCTTCAAAAGAAAGCCCATAGGAAAATCTACAGGAGGACAGAAGAAATCTACAGGAGGTCTACAGGAGGAGGCCGAGAGCAGTTTTGGCTGTTTCGAGGGTGTGAGAGTGGGTGGAAAAGGTGGATGAAGGGTTGAATGAAGTGTTAGGGCACCTAGGGTCTACCAAGAATCATTAGGAGAGAGAAATATGACTGGATTTGCTCAAGGAGAGAGAGGAAAGTCTATAGAAAATGCAGGAAACCAAGGCAGAATTGAGGGGAGACTTGGGCAACCTGTAGGACATGGATTAGATGGAGGATGGAGTGGCTGATAGGCTAGACTGCTGCTAGAAGATATCTTTTCATAAACAACTAACAGTCAACCAATGAGATTAAGCAAGGAAGGAAATAAGTGCATCTAAAAAAACAGAGTTTTTGCATCAAAGTAAACTATGATCTATGGAAGAAAATGCTGGTGACCATTGCATGAAAGAAAAGCATGAAAGAAGTCTGTTGCAAATAAGGAAATGAGCATGATGAAGAAGTTCTGGAGCAAAGTAAACTAAACTATGAACCAATTATAAAGTTGCAAACACTATAAGTCCTATGAAGGAGGAAAATCTGTGTTTTTGGGGCAGCAAGAGGGTCTTTGCCTCAGATCATTGTCCCAAAGGGAGGAAGAGAGGCCAAGGCACTATTGCTAGCCTTTTGAATCTTCTTTTTATCACTGCTTAACCTACTATAGAAAGCACAAATGGAAGCAAACTACTGAATCATCAAAAACAACCTATTCTTAACCATAAAAGAAATATATCTAACAACAACCTATTCTACAAACTGAAATGAAACATACAAATAAAAGTAAAGAGGAGCTTGGTTGCTTGGATTGGGCCCTAACCCAAGAGCTTCAGCCCTTTGAGGTAACTCAGTGCTAACTCAAAAAGGATTCCATCTTTATTCTCAAAACAATAACAAGATTACATGAATTGTCAAGATAATAAGCTCGAAGTTGAGTAGAGTTACATAAGCAATACTGCAGCAAAAATTCAACAAAAATTTGACCCTAGTGAGGCCCTAGGCCTCTCTACTTATACAAATGAAGCTCCCAATAGCTTCCTCAAAATCAGGGAGGCTTGGCTCCCAAAACTCGAGATAAACATCAGTTATCCTCCACTTGCTCGGCTGCCTGCTAATGCATGACTTGGCTGCCTGTACTCTGAGCTGAATGAAGGGGAATTCGAAGTGGGGAGTAATAAATGAGGGGGATTCCCTCCTATAAGTCCTCTCCTTTTTCCACTTCGAGTTATTGTTGCCATTTGTCCACTGTATCCTTGACTTTGACCACAAAAATCATCAATAATCTGCATTAAACACATATTAGACCTCATGGCATCATAACTAAGTCAACTCACCCGATAAGCATAAATATAATCAGAAAATCATGTAATAAGATAATAGAATGGTTGATTTGACTAGGTTAGGAGGTAAAATGAGCCCATATAATTACCCATTTATGAGGCTCATCAGCCCCCTACTGAAAGTGTTGCTCATCCTCTGAGAAACTTAGTCCATCTCCTCATCTTTTATGGCCCCGGTGGCCTCCCTAGCAACCCATGCTTCTAATGTGGTCTCTTCTTCCTTGTCATAGAATCTTGCCTTCTTGTCTACCTCTTCCCACTGCTATTGCTCTTCTTCTTCTTTTCTGCCTTCCAGCATGCCTAACAGCAGTGGGGGACTCAATTTTAGACCAATCCAATTGACAGTCAACCTCTGCATGGAGCGCTTATACATGGGCACTCTCCTTAGTTCCTCCTTCATCCTCATTGGGGAAAGATATTCCCTGATCTGCAGACTTTGTGGTAAGGTATTCCATCTCCTCATAAAGGCATGTACACAGTCATCCCCAAGTAATCTTTCTATATCCTCAAAATGTGCAATGGCTTGTGCTTAATCACTTATATATCTAGGGGAAATCTGAGGATTATGGGCAAGCAGGTTATGGGTGCTGATGAGGGCCATGGGATCTGATGGCTCAACTCTAATCATTAATGGATCTTTTTTCTCCTTTATCATCAACCTTCTAATTTCTGTTGCCCTTAACTCTTCATGGTTCAACTATGAGGCCATGGCGATTAGTTGCAGGTCCCCTAGCCTAGTATTAGGGTCCCACACATTCATGTCTGTGAGGGCCATGTTATGCAGGTAGAATTCTGCCATCTTTGCCTTATCTTCTGATGTGCTTTGGTCACACAGGTCCATAAACTGCCTATAATCTTGGAAAGGCATGGTGCCTCTTTGTGCCAAAGTCTTTATCTGAAATTGCAACCATTGGTCCTTGAGATACAGGCCATAGGATTTTGCTGGTTGCCTACATTGCAATGCCTCCATGGACCAGCTGGCCATGCATGCCAGTTGGGTCTCTTTCTCTTGCAGCTGTCTTCTTAGCAATTCATTTTCAGTTTCAAGGTGACTTCTTGTGATTGCTTCCCTGTGTCTGACAACACTTAACTCTTTGCCCATTTCTTTGAGTTTGTTCTCCATATGGCCAATATCATCAACTCCTTTGGATTTGGGTCCTTATTCTTTCTTTCTCCACTTCAAAGAATAGTGGAATTGCAAATTTTTGTGGAATGATTCTTTCCCCCTCAAGAAGATTGAAGTTAGAGCCAAGACTAGGATGGGGGTCAGGTTCTTGTGCCTCTGTCACTTCTTCCTTTCCCTATGGCTATTCTTCTACCCTTTTTTCAATTTTTTCAGTCTCCTGTAGTTTTGACAAGGTCTCCTGTAAAGCAGTCTGTGCCTCCTGTAGAACTGTTTTTGAGTCCTGTAGTTCTACTTTTTCTTTCCATGTGGGAGATCTAGGAGTCCCCCTTTCATAAGTGATAGGTGCCTTGGAAGGGGATTCTTTTCCTTGGGTAGAGGGTGAATCTTCAATAACAATTGGCACTTTAGAAGAAGGTTGGGGTTTCCCTATTTTGATCCTTCTTCCTACTTGAGGTCTGCCTCTTCCTCTTTTGTTTTGGCTTAATTGGGGTGCCAAGGGTAGTGAGAGCAGTTGCTGCCTCTCTTTCTAGGGTCTCAGGAGACACTTCTGTCTTTTCTGCCCCTTTTCCTCCTTCTGTCTCTGTTTCTATCTCTGTTTGCTCTGTTTTCTCCTTCTCTCTTTTGGTTTCTTTCTTCTTCCCTTCTTGTTCCTCTAAATCACCAATTTCTTCTCCTTCTCCCCCTTGTTGCTCTTCCTCCTCACTACCAGTAGGGCTAATATCATAGGTCAGGGCCTTTATGTCATCTTCAACAATCATGTTTCGGAAAATTTCCCATGCTATAGGGATTGTAAATGTATGGAGGGCTTCTTCCACTAAAATTTTGATTAACCCATGGTGAGCTAGCTGGTCTAGATTTCCTACTTTTACTTTAGTACTGGAGTCAATGAGGGACTGCAGGAGGAAGTAAGGGATGCTGAGCTTCTGAGGGGCTGGAGTGTCCATGCCATACCTTAATTCATGCATGATTCTAAAGTGGTAACCATAGAAAATGCTATACCTCCCCTCATAGGAAATATACTTGATTATTTGATAGTTAACCTCATCCCAAGGGTATGGTATGCTAGCTCTTCTTATGCCATTCTTATCTTCTACAGGGGTTTCATTGTTTTGGAAGAAATTTTTCTTGGCAGCTTGGCCAATTGGTTTTTCATCCTTACTCCAAGGAAACCCAAGAGGAAGGGTGGTCACCCTACTGATAAATTCAGGGGTTATCTCCATGGAAAGGCCCCTAAAAGTGACAGTGGCATGTGTTCTGGAGTGAGGGACCAAAGAGTGGGAAAATTCCTGAGCAATTTCCTCATCAAACCCTCGGAATTTCTCAAAAACATTCATCCAATTGGCTCTGTTGAATATGTCCACTACTTGGGGGTGTGCATGGAGCCTGGAGGAATTGGTGGGTTCCTTCCTTATAAAACCTCCTATCATTTTGCCTATGATTCCTTGGAAAACAAACTATGGAAATGGAGACAACAATTTTTGAATAAAACAAAGAGACAGATAGACTGTGTTTTTTTAAGAAATAAGCAGTAATTCTTTTTATCAATTTCCTCCACCCAAAAGTTATATTTTCTCCTCAAAACTAAACCACTACTTGCATATTTTGATATTCAATGGAGGTATGCCAAGAACCTACCTCTTCAACCCAAGAATTGTGCTAAAAACCATGTTTTCCCTCTCCAAAACAGCTTACTGGCCCTCCTGTAGAACACTACCAGCCCTCCTATAGGATTCTTGTAGGTTCTCCTATAGAACCTGTAAGTGCTCCTGTAGAACACCGAGAGCAGGGATATGGGAGAGATCAATGGAGAACGATAGGTACGAGGCTTGTGGGGGCATGAGAAGGTAGCAGGAGTGGAGTTTCGAGGAGAGAATGAAGGAGAAAGGTGGTGAGAGTGCTTCGACGAGGAGTACTTATTGCTTTTTATGGATATTTCCAGTGATGGAGGGTGAGCTAGCCAAGTGTACGTTGGCCCCATTTGGACCATTGGTCCCCACCTACCTTGTCATCATTTCCCTTTCCTCGTAATCATCTCTCATGATTGCATCAAAGTTCCCATCGCCTCCACTACCTGTCCTTGACATCTCTCTTGAGTTTGACTAAGCGCACGTGTGGTGACATCTTCGGATGAGTGAAGTCAACTGGATGAAGGTGGCCAAGTTAACTGGCCACCTCAACCCCAACCAGCCTCAACCATCTTGTTGTTGTTGCATGCTTTCTAATTATACCAATGCAAACAGAGGAGCGGGTTAGTTACTTACCTGAGATCCGAATGCATTTGTTGTGAGGTGCTATGGCCTTTCCTTTTGTTGCATGCCTTTATTTCTTTTGATGCATGCTTGTCTTCTTGCTGAGATATGGTTGTGTTGTGTGCAGGTTCCTTTCTGGCTGGATCTGATCTTTAGGTGTCTGCTTCAACCTTCATATTTGCACCCTCATGCTGCTGATGCTAGATTTTAATGGGATCAGCTGCTACAGGAATTCCTATAGGAGCTCCTGTAGCTACTTCTCCCTTTGAAATTTTAGCTTTTTCTATGCTTGGAGCTATGAGGATGATTCCAAAAATGTGGATAGAGATGGAGAGGTAATAGGTAAGCTGCAGGTGAGGTGGATTGTGCGGTTCCCTTTGTTTTTTTTTTTTCTTTTTCTAAAAAACTGTTTTTTTCTGTGTTTTTTCTTGGGCAGGAAGAAGAATGATGCTTGGGATGTGATGCAAATCTAGAAATGATGGAAAAGAGGTTTGAAGACTATAGGAGGATTTATAAATATTTTATGAAGCTTCCTTGTTCCTCAAACTGCCTTTAAAATCCATTTTTGGCTCTTTGTAATTTCTACAGGAGCCTCTTGTAGAAAACACAGAGTTTGAAAAAGAAGCACAGTGAGGTGAAAAAAATGTCAAGAATGATGGAGAAAGGTGAGGGAAGATAGGATACGTGCTGGTATTGGTTTTAGAGCTACCTTGGCACCTGCTGCTGCTTCTTGTAGTCCTCTTGTAAACCTGCAATACAACTGGAAATTCATTGTTCTTTTTTCTTTTTCTTCTCTCTTTTTTTTTTTTTTTAAACAACCAGGGCACCTCAGGGAGGTTTTCACCCTAGTTGCCTGCCTTGGGCACCTCCAAGGGAGGTTTTCACCCAGGGATCTTATTTTCTTTCTTCTCTCTTTTTTTTTGACACCACTGGGCTGCCTCCGGAGAGGTTTTCAACCCAATGATGGGACTCAAGTGCCTCATGGAGGTTTTCACTTGAGTCCTTATTATTTTTTTGTTTTTTTTCTCTTTTTCTTTAGTGAGTGGGTGAAGTGGAGGCTAAGACATGCTCCACTACCATCATTGACTTATTCAATCCTTTAATGAACTCTCGCTTGGAGAGGGGTTTCTTGTAGACTTTCAACCGGTGTCCATTGACAAGCATGGGGATGGCTTCGTCATCAATGGTTATGATCAGAATTGAACCATTGTCATTGCATTTCTCCACAGTGTAGGGTCCTAGCCATCTTGTCCTCAGCTTGCCCTTGAAATCTTTATATCTTGAATCATAGAGTAGTGCCCAATATCCCTCTTGAAATTGCTTCTCTTTGATGTTTTTGTCATGCCATATCTTCCTCTGAAGCTGGACTACCTCTGTATGGAGAAGGGCCTGCAATCTTTGTTCATCCAATCCATTGAACTGGAGTAATCTTTCTTTCTGTGCATGGCTAAGGTCTAGGTTCAGCTGAGCTACCATCCTTCGTGTATTGAATTCAAATTCTATTAACAGCAAAGCCTTCTTCCCATAGACTAGTTCATAGGGTGTTAACCCTATAGTGGTCTTCCATGTTGTGTTGTAGGCCCAGGTGGCCTCAACTAATTTGTCCGCCCAATCTTTTCTACTGCTGCTCACTACCTTGGTCAGGATCCCTTCCAAAGCTCTATTAGTGACTTCCACCTACCCATTGGCTTATGGATGGTAAGGGGTGGAAGTCCTGTGCTTGATCTTATGATGTGTGAGCAGCTCTTCAATCAAATTGGAAGTGAACTGGCTGCCTTGATCTGTAACCAACTCTCTTGGATACTCGAACTTGTAGAATATGTTCTCTCTAAAAAATTCAACTACTTTTTCCTCTATTGCTGGTTTGATTGCTTTTGTCTCTGCCCACTTTGTCAGGTAATCGGCGCACACAATGATGTATTGCTTATTCTTTGAAGGAGGGCTGATAGGACCCACAAATTCCATGCCCCACTTCTCAAATGGCTCAAAGGTCACTTGAGGTTGCATGGGCATTTCATCCTTTGGAGTAGGTTTCCCCATCCTTTGACACCGATCACACTGGCTGACATATCTCCTCACATCTTGATGAAGAGTGGGCCAATAGTAGCCTGCTTGAAATATCTTGAAGGTAGTTCTTTTTGCTACAAAATGACCTCCACAAGGCCCATCATGACAAGTCAGGAGGATGTCAAAAACTTCCTCCTCCCTGACACATCTCCTCAAGATCTGATATGGGCCATGTTTGAAGAGATTGCCCCCAATCCAGGTGAAAGGGGCACTTTTCCTTACTATCTTGCTCTTCTCTTTTTAGGATAAGTGTGGTGGGAACTGTGCTGAAACCAAGTAGTTTGCTATACCAGCAAACCATGGAGAGAGTATTGAGATAGCAAACAGGTGTTCATATGGAATTTGATCATCCAACATTACTTCTTCACCTGTAGGCAAATTTACTCTAGACAAAAAGTTAGCAACAACATTTTCTTTACTAGGCTTATCAACAATGGTCAAATCAAACCGATGCAATAAAAGAAACCATCTAATAATGCGAGCATCTACATCCGATTTGTTCATTAAATATCTAATTGCAGCATGATCAGTGTGCACAAAAGTTTGATAGCCTGTGATATAATGTCTGAATTTGTTTAAGGAATTCACTACAACTAGGAGTTCCTTTTTGGTGACTGTATAGTTTAGCTCTGCCTTTGAAAAGTTTTTGCTTGTAAAGTATATGGCATAAGATAGCTTTTCATCAATTTGTCCCAAGGCTGCTCCTATTGCTTTGTTCGAGGCATCAGTGTGAATGTGGAAAGGTAGGGCCAGGTTTACGCCGCTCATAATTGGGGTAGTCACAAGCTTTCTCTTCAAGGTATGTAGGGCTTCTTGACAGTTTTCCGACCATATAAACTCGACATCTTTACCTAAAAGGCCAAACAAAGGAGAGGCTAACTTGCTGAAATCTTTAATGAATCTCCGGTAATACCCAGCTAAACCTAGGAAACTTCTGACATCTCTCACCTTTTGAGGAGGTGGGACCCTTTGGATGATGGCAATTTTGTTGGGGTCCACCTACAATCCTTGTTGAGATATTGCATGACCTAGCACGGTCCCTTCAGTCATAAAAAATTCACATTTTTCTGGACTGAGGGATAGGTTCATCTCAATACACTTGTCTAGAACTTTTCCTAGGTTAGATAAAGCTTCTTGAAAATCAGAGCCATAAGGAGTAAATTCATCCATGTATATCTCCACTACATCATGAAATAATTCGGAGAATATACTCAATACCGCTCTTTGGAAAGTTCCTGGAGTGTTACACAAACCAAAAGGAAGGACCCGATATGTAAAGGTACCCCAAGGACAAGTAAAAGTGGTCTTATCTTGGTCTTCTGGGCTGATTTGAATCTGATTGTACCCGCTAAACCCATTTAGGAAAGAGAAAAACTTTTTCCTTGCCAGACCATCTAACACTTGATCTATGAAATGTAAAGGAAAATGGTACTTTTTAGTGGCTTTGTTTTATTCCCGATAGTCGGCACAGATTATTCAGTTACCATTTTTCTTTGGCACTAGCACCAAAGGAGAGACCCATTCATTGTCAGAGATGGGATAGATGAATCCTGCATCAAGCAATTTCTGCAGTTCTTCCTTAATAATATCTTTAAGTGCTGGATTCATCCTCCTTTGAGGCTGCCTGACTGGTTTGCAATCTTCCTTAATGTATATATGATGAGTACATACTGAAGGGTGCACTCCCTTCATCTCCTTATAACTCCAGGCGAAGGCATCTAAATGTTTTCTCAGTAAGCTACATAGCTCCTTCTCCTGGGAAGTGGATAGGGATGGATTGATTTTCAAGGTTCTTTCTGGGCCAAACTCTATATTCTTAACACGGAGAGAGGTCGGGTCGGCCACACAGAGATCAGTTGAGGGGTTGTTTTGGGTTTCTCTCACTATGTCCTCTAAGGGTAATACACTGGGAGGTGGATTCTGAATCAAATTTTCAATCATATCATCCTCATCTTGCAGTTTTCCCCCCATGACAGTTTCTAATGCACAAAGCGGTGCAGAATAGACTTCATCCTCATCTTCCTCCTCCAACCAGAGAGGTAGATCATGTTCTAGCAAGGGTTGGGCAGGAGGATATAAGATTAACTGCTTGGACATATGCCCGTTCTTTATGGTCATGTTCCTAGCTCGACAGTTGATGTAGGCATCGGCGGTAGCCAACTAGGGTCTTCCCAGGATGAGAGGATACCCAGTGAGCTTTTTCTTTGTCTGGAGGACTAAGAAATCAGTAGGGTACTCCCAAGAATCAATGGAGACCATCACATCTTCCAAAATCCCCTGAGGGGTCACGATGGAGCAATCTGCTAGCTATAGCACGGTTGTGGTCTTCCTCAAGGAACCCTGAAGGTTGAGTTTGAGCATTATGTCCTTTGTCATCACATTAATGGAAGCTCCTAGATCAATCAAAGTGTGTGGGATCATGGTGCCATTGATGTGGAAATCAACTACTAGGCTTCCAGGGTCTAGATATTTTGGACAGATTACGTACCCCAACATCAAGTCGGACAGTTTTCCTATGACATTGATGGTTGGGGCATCTCTCTTGCGCCTTCCTGGATGCCTAAAGCACTTCTCTTTGATCAACATATTGTAGATAGGAACATCTTTTATGGCTTGGAGAAGTGGTATCTTCACACATAACTGTTTCAATTCTCCGAGGAGTTCATTTTCTTCTGGGGTAGGTTGGACTGTTGCGGATAGTCTCTTAGGAAATGGTGGATTTGCTTTAGGTTCACTTTCCTCTTTATCTTCCTCAACCTCCCTTGGTGGAGGCTAGATATCTGGGAGAACCTTCCCAGATTGCAGGTTAATCTCATAAATCTCCACAACATAAGTTGGGCATGATGGTTCCCCACTATACACTTGCTGAGCCTGTCTGTTGTTCGGGTTCAGGTTCGGCTGGCCAGGCATTTCGGGTTGCCTTGGTGGAGCAGAAGGTAATGGTTGTGGTTGAGCAGGTGGTGGAGGAAAAAAGAGCGGGAGGAGAGTTGTACTAGGGCCTCCACCCCTCATGAGATGCATTCCATTGAGGCTATGGCTGAGCATAGGACTAGAATGAATGAGCGGCTGGTTGGGCATGATATTGAGATGGGAAGGACCAAGGAGGAGGCGTGGACCAAGAAGGATGAGCAGGAGGGCCCAAGAAGGTATTGAAGTGACTTCGTTGGGGTGGTAGTATGCCTAAGATGTCCCTTTCATCCCCTGCTGGTATGGTCTAGGTCCATTCGGTCTCCTTTGGTTCATGAAATAGAGTGGTTTAGTGGCTCCTTCGGCCCCTTGGTATACTGCTTCAAGTCCGGGCAAGGAAGGGTACTTATCTATAGAATGATCTTTTTCATAGACTGAACAAACCTCTATAGAGTTCAATGGACATTCGTTCCTAGGATGCTTCCTGGTGCATCTAGGACAAAAAATGGCCAAAGCCCTCTCTGCCTCCTCTTTTTTTCTTTTGATATGTAAGGTATCCATTTGCATTGCAAGAGTCTGTAGCATCTCACTCTTGAAGTCTTCCAACATGTTTCCAATTTCTCCTTTTATGGATGAATTGGAAGAAGAGGTACTGGCTATGGGTTGACTCCCCCTACCTTTCTTTCTGGTTTCTCTAGAATGGTTTCTAAAAAAAGTCTTTATGTCCTCATAAGATAGTTGGTAGATGTCTCCCCTGGCTTGCAGATGGAGGGTGTCTAAAAGGTCTTCCGGAATTCCCCTGAGCAGGACCAACTTCAGAGATTCAGGGTCAAGTGTACACCTGGCCCTTTTGTAACTGAGTTGGAACCTCTCTTCATATCTTCCAAGGATTAATCACTTCCCATGGTTATTCGGAAGATTCCTTCTTTGGTATCTTTTGACCTACAGTAGTCTCGATACTTTTCATTAAAGGCCTGTTGCATCTAAGCCCAAGTTGTGATGCTATTGCCAGGTAACCCCATGAACCAGCGTAATGCTGCATCCTTGACAGGAGAATGGAATAGTTTCAACTTTTGCTCGTCTTCTACATTGTCATAGGTCCGACAGATGACAACAAACTCAAAAGAGAAGGTGTCAGGATCTTCTCTAGTCAAACCATGGAAGTGAGGTAGGGCTGAAGGACTTATATTCTTCATTTTGGTGTCCCCATTGGTCTCCCGAATGGGAAAGGTACCCTCTATTCTCTCTCTATTTCCCCTAGCATTTCTATTTTCAGCCATCGTCTCAGGAGGGATGTTTTCTTCTTCT
Organism: Pinus tabuliformis; assembly: GCA_031772625.1. Classification (NCBI taxonomy): domain Eukaryota; kingdom Viridiplantae; phylum Streptophyta; class Pinopsida; order Pinales; family Pinaceae; genus Pinus; species Pinus tabuliformis. The sequence goes on from CM062806.1 coordinate 945,731,538, forward strand.
TCTTCCCCTATAGGTTCTTCAAATATCTCAGGTTGCTCACCTAAAGGTTCTTCTTGATCACTGCCACCGAAGAAGAGAGAAGGTTGGTTGTGTGAAGCAGTGGGGATGTTGGGCAAAAATTTTCCTGAATTATCTCTATTCCTACGAGGCATGAAAGGAAATCATTTTGGTTGGTTTTTGTTTATTTTTCCCCACACTGATAGTACCTGCAAAACTGAAATTGATTGAACAAAATAATTTGCAACTAACTAAAATGAACTTGCTGAAATGAAATTTGCAGGATTGAAGAGGAAAGCAAGGAAATGCATAACTCAAAGAAAGGAAATGACTATTCTACTTTTGCTGAAATAAACTATTAGCAGAATTTTTGCAAGAAGAAAGTAGAAGAAAGCAGTAATCACAGAATACTCTGACGCTTACCCGACAACGGCACCAAAAAGATGGTGAGCATTAGTATTGCAGAAATAATGCTGCAACTCCTAGGCTGCCTACTTTACTCTTATCATACTTTACTCTTATCAACCTGGTAGTTCGTAACAAACTTGGAAGCGACGGTGCTGTATGCACAAGTACTAGTTGTTACTGCAGGTTGTCACTTGGTCAGCCAGCGCAAGATCACTAGGAGCTCAAGCCAACTTCTGTGGATTCCAGAAGAAGCTTTATATGTGATGGAAGGAAAAATAAATTATTGTACTGATGCTATTCTACTTGCAGAAAGGAAGACTAAAATGTAAAGCAAACCAAGGAAATCCTAGTTAACCACTAATCCTACTTTTGTAGAAAACACTATGAAAACCATGAAAAGAATTCCATTATCTACTTAAGGAAGTAAAAAACATCTACCTAAGCTATATCTGAAAGTAAATGAGAAAAAAACATCTTTTTGGATTTTTATGTATTTTTATGTGAATTTGTTATGCACGTAATTTATTTGTTTGTGGATGTGGCGGTGAATAGGTGGCAATGGAGGGTGGTTTTGAGACTTGAGAGGATGTGGGATGGTGTGGATGGGTCCTAGGAGGTCTCGGGTGGCCTTCTGGAGTCTTTTCCCAAACTCGGCCTTCAAAAGAAAGCCTATAGGAAAATCTATAGGAGGACACAGGAAATCTACAGGAGGTCTATAGGAGGTCTACAGGAGGAGGCCGAGAGTAGTTTTGGCTGTTTTGAGGGTGTGAGAGTGGGTGGAAAAGGTGAATGAAGGTTGGAATGAAGTGTTAGGGCACCTAGGGTCTACCAAGGACAATTAAGAGAGAGAAAGATGATTGGATTTGCTTAAGGAGAGAGAGGAAAATCTATGGAAAATGTAGGAAACTAAGGCAGAATTGAGGGGAGACTTGGGCGACCTGTAGGGCATGGATTAGATGGAGGATGGAGTGGCTGATAGGCTGGACTGCTGCTAGAAGATATCTGTTGCATAAACAACTGACAGTCAACCAATGAGATTAAGCAAGCAAGGAAATAAGTGCATCTAAAAAAACAGAGTTTTTGCATCAAAGTAAACTATGATCTATGGAAGAAAATGTTGATAACCATTGCATGAAAGAAAAGCATGAAAGAAGACTGTTGCAAATAAGGAAATGAGCATGATGAAGAAGTTTTGAAGCAAAGAAAACTAAACTATGAACCAATTAGAAAGCTGCAAACACTAGAAGTCCTATGAAGGAGGAAAATCTGTGTTTTTGGGGCAGCAAGAGGGTCTTTGCCTCAGATCATTGTCCCAAAGGGAGGAAGCGAGGCCAAGGCATTGTTGCTAGCCTTTTGAATCTTCTTTTTATCATTGCTTAACCTACTATAGAAAGCACAAATGGAAGCAGACTACTGAATCATCAAAAACAACCTATTCTTAACCATAAAAGAAATATATCTAACAACAACCTATTCTACAAACTGAAATGAATCATACAAATACAAGTAAAGAGGAGCTTGGTTGCTTGGATTGGTCCCTAACCCAAGAGCTTCAGCCCTCTGAGGTAACTCAGTGCTAGCTCAAAAAGGATACCATCTTTATTCTCAAAACAATAACAAGATTACATGAACTGTCAAGATAATAAGCTCGAAGTTGAGCAGAGTTACATAAGCAATACTGCAGCAAAAATTCAACAAAAATTCGACCCTAGTGAGGCCCTAGGCCTCTCTACTTATACAAATGAAGCTCCCAACAACTTCCTCAAAATCAGGGAGGCTTGGCTCCCAAAACTCGAGATAAACATTAGTTATCCTCCACTTGCTCGGCTGCCTGCTAATCCATGACTTCGTTGCCTATACTCCGAGCTGAATGAAGGGGAATTTGAAGTGGGGAGTAATAAATGAGGGGGATTCCCTCCTATAAGTCCTCTCCTTTGTCCACTTCGAGTTATTGCTGCCATTTGTCCACTGTATCCTTGACTTTGACCACAAAAATCATCAATAATCTGCATTAAACACATATTAGACCTCATGGCATCATAACTAACTCAACTCACTCTATAAGCATAAATATAATTAGAAAATCATGTAATAAGCTAAGAGAATGGTTGATTTGACTAGGTTAGGAGGTAAAATGAGCCCATATAATTACCCATTTATGAGGCTCATCAATGGCCATAAAATTGTTCATGAACTGGGATTTTGATCCCAGTGGAGCTTCTTCTACCATTCTCCTTTGAGAATAGACTGTTCCAATCTCTGGATTAGCCTTAACAATTTCTCCTTCTCCTAGTCTGAGCTTTAATCTAGTTAGCATTCAAAATCAAGCACAAGCTTGTCTAACCTTAACAAAACCAAAACCAAATGCTCTGATACCACTTGATCTGAAAATGAGATCTTAAATCAATATTAAGGTATTACAGACTCATGTGCAAGAATGCCTATATTATTTAGTGCAATGGATCGAAAATATTGCAAATAATATAGACAATGAACAATTATAAAACATAATAAACACACACATCAACACAACAAATAATCAAGGAGTTCACCAGACTTCCTGGCTACGTCTCCTGGTCCAGCTTTCAGTGTCGACCTTTATATTATGTCTTCAAGAGTAGATTATTACAAGTGTGAGCTCAAACCGAGTCTCAACACAATAGTGAAAAAAAACAAGGATTTACTTGAAATCCTCAAGTCTAAAAGAGTACACAGACTCTCCCTCTTGCTCTCTATCTTCTGCTTTCTCTTGCTCTCTCTCTGTCTAAGCAACTACTTCCCCTCTTCTTTTGTTATGGGATGGCTTTTTAAGCCTATCGACACTTGTCTGTTCGTCTCCCTTTTCGGGCTCTCTGGCTCCCGGCCGTTGTCTGTTCAAATCCTTGTTGAGCGTTAAACAATCATTGCAAAATGCTCTAAGGTAGGGTGGCCACCTGTTTTCCAACGGAAAGGACCGGGCGCGGGTGAAAATCCTAGAAAACACTCTTCTCTATTTACACAGAGAAATACACAGAATACACTAAAAAACAATGGAAAATCTGCTAAGGCCGGACTTCAAAAGATATTGAATCCGACCTATAATCCTATTGGGTCTGTTGTTGCATCGCTATTGCAAGTCGCAAGTCACAGCGCCCATATGCCACGGTTTCCTTTGTATTTCGGTTTATAACGGAAATACAAAGAAATACATAGAATACATTGAAAAACCCGACAAAAACATTTTATCAGAACTCAAATTATATCAAGCTGCATCTATAATTCCTTTCGGGTTCGGCTTTATCGCATGTTGCTTCACTTCCCCGATCTCCGATCTCTGATCGCTCCGATCGGCCTTATCGGCTATCGGCGCATCGCTATCGGCCCATCACATCGGCATATCGCATGACCCGCGGTCCATTGGCATCACCCCTTGTGTTGTTTCGATGCAATATTGCGATGCAATAAATCACAATCGCATATCGCTTAAGCCTCAAGCCCTCGATAAGTCCTCCTTTGTGTTATAGTGATGCGATATTGCGAGTTGATCTGGATTGTTGATCTGCGTGCTCGATCAACGGTCCTCGTTAAATCGCGTTGATCGTTATCACGATTTCCATAAGGTCACCTCTGATATACTCTGCTGGCCTCTCCCGATTGCGATATCCCGATTCAATCTGGACCGTTGATTTGTCCGATCCAAAGACTTTGTTGCAGCGGCATTTGAACGTACAATAGCTCTATTTTTCGCCATTCTTTCACTGTTTTCCCTTGTGATAGTGTTTCCGAATGTTAATATACATGAAGACTTAGAGGTTTTAGGATTCATTTTGGATCACACTCCAAGTGCTTTTCTTAATATCTTTGGATCACGTGAACCAAGTCCACCTCCCAACTTAGGAATCCAAAGATTTTACCAAGCTACCAACACCCATTTCTTAACATTGTTTGATTCTTTCCATAAGAAATTCTTGAATAGATACTGATATTATTACATATGGCTTTGGGAACCACCAACATTGATAGTTGATACATTGGTATAACTTGGAGCATAGATTTGGCCGGAACTAGGTGGCCTACCCAACTAAGCGATTTGAAAGCCCAACTCTCCAATTTATTTGATATCTTATTAAGGACACCATGCGAGTAAGCTAACCTTAAAGAGTTGAACACAATATGGACTCCTAGGTATTCTGTCATGAGAATGGTAATCCAAAATTCAAGGACACCGTCCAGGTGGGTTTGGACAATAGGCTTAGTACTAATGAAAAAGACATTGGACTTCTCACTATTTATTAGAGTACCAGAAGCATTCATAAATTCAAACAAGATCAATTTGATCACCTTAGCTTCGCGCAAAGAGACTTGACAAAAAGGTAAGGTGTAATCGACAAATTGCTAGTGGGTAATATGCAAATCATCCCCACAAGTGCACAACCCTTGGAGAATACTCCACTGACCCGCTGCTTTGAAGTATCTCCTAGGACTTTTTGTTGTTGTTTAAATTAAGAGAAAGGAGGAAATTGGGTCCCCTTGATTCAAACCAAGGGATGGGTTAAAAGTCATAATGGGTGATCCATTCAGAAGAATGGAGTAGAAAGGGGAAGAGATTATCAATTTGATCCCAGAAAACCATTGTTGAGAAAATCCAATCACATAAAACACACTAAGAAAATATTTCTAGCTAAATCTGTCATAAGCTTTAGAAAGTTCCAACTTAATTAGCATCTAAGGTTTTTTTAGCTTGTTCACGGAATGCATGACCTCATGGGTAATAACTATCCCATCCACAATCTAACAACCCTCAATGAACCTTGTTTGTTATATGGAAATGATATTATTTAACAAAGTTTTCTGCATTTGACAATGACGAAAGGAATAATTTCATATATAACCTTGCACAAAACAATAAAGCTAAAAGCACTAAAATCCTCGTATTCAACCGATTTAAGAACAAAAATAATGAAAATAATTATTATTTAACTTTATAATGATATGAATTTATTAATATTTTCTTTAATTTATACAAGTTTTTATTTAATAAAAATTTATTAAACATGTTATTTTGATTGAATATAATAACTATATGGAGAAACACAATGTTATCGTTTAGCCTCTTCATGACTTGGAAAAAAATACTTTGTTAACGTTTAGCTTCTTCATGACTTGAAAAAGGCTACTTTCCCATTGTTACAATAATTTTTTTGGCATTTTATTTATATGGTAGAGTTTGATTTCTCACATTTAATGAATATTAAAATAACACATTTATATAAAACATTATTCAAAATAATTAAGTTTATGTTAATTTTATATATAATTAATAAATAAATAAACTAAAAGGATATAATTTTTATATAATTTAAAAATTAAAATGATCCATCAAAGCTACATAATTCCATTCATAGAAGTTAGATTTCATGACGACATTCCTCAATAGCCGTGGAATCTCTATGCTAGGTGAGATTGGGGATATACGAAATTAAATCTTCAACTATTTTTATATTCTTATATTCGAAAACAATATAATGATTAAGACATTATTCAAATTATTAATGTAGAAAGATCTAAAATGATTAAAATTTTATATAAATAATAAAATAATTGTGTAGGGAGCCATCAATAATGACGATAGATCAAAGTATAATGACCACATATAAATTTGACATTAATACATGACAGAGAAAATAATTAATATTTAATATGGCTGATTTACATAGTAAATGGTTTTGTGAATTTGCAGGTGTTGTGGAGTGTGAGCAGCGGAGTGATGCTTACGCATAATTATTTACTAAATTTCATTAAATGCCTTAACTTTTGTGACTTGTACCAAGTTATATGCTTATAAGTAGAATATATATTTTTATAAACTTAACAGTTAAATCACTGGTTAGAAATAAATCTTTTATTCCAGAAATAAAAAATTGTATACACCAATTTAGTTTTTTTGCTTCGCTATAACCTTAAAATTCAATAATCATAATAATTTAAACAACTACATGTCTCTCCGTATACACATAAAGGCCACGTCAGCTAATTCACTTTACTTTATCGATTATATTCCCACTACCTAATTGCTTGGGAATGTACATCACCTAACCCACTTCTTCGGACGTTGTGGTTAGATTGAAGACCAGGGAACGAAAAGAAAAGGAAGTCATTGGTTGGTCGCTCGTCAAGGAAGCCAAAAGGAAGCAGCAACAATAATTTTCTACTGCAAGAGATTACTCCACCTTTAACCGTGATATCTATAGTGTTGATGATGACCGTCTTAAAAGGCGCTGGTTATGTTGTGTAAAGCGATTATCTCTAAAAAGAATGTGGACGTTTATTTATAATTGAAAGGGTAGAGATTGTTAGACCCTCGTGGTTTTGAAACGTAATTAATAACTCTTTCGTATTTCTATTTTAGAATACCAACAACTATTTTGGAAGTGACAGGGATGAGAGGCGCTATAAGTTACCGTGTAGAATTATAGGCATTATATGTTATTGTGTAGAATTGGTAGGTATTATAAGTCAATATGTTAGCGTCTATGTGGCATAATAATGTAGGCAACAAACAAGTTAATAACAGAAATTGACTACATTTTGTTTGGTTTTAGTTGTTTTAACTGCAAAACTTTTACTATTTATAGGTAGATTGATTTTACACAAAAATTAAGATACTCTAAGAAATAGTAAAACATTTTAAAGTTTCATTACATCATAGAGATTATGAAACTATTCCATGTTGTAATTAAGTCTCGTTCACGTAATTGACTAATTAGCTATTGAGGCAGGAAGTCCTCAAAGTACCCACAGTGTGGGTAATCAATGCATAAATTCTATTTGCTCAAGAATTTTAACTCCCAACGAGTTAAATCTTCAACAACGAGTTAAATCTTCAATAGAGAATAGTTTAGGCCCCTTTTATCTTACTCCTCGAACTTATTTAGAGGCTAACAAAGCCTATACTAAACCCATTCTTTCATTATTATGGGAAATCTATACTCATCCTTCATTAACCCTTTAATCTTTATACCCGCATATATAATTAAAACACCACTTTATAAACTTCGGTTATCTTGGACTTAACACACGAAAACCCCATATCACATTATCAACCATCTATAATGCAAATACCCATAAACATACCTTTTCTGCCTTTTCCTCGACCTCTGCACATTTCCCGAGGTTACCTTTATTGCTAATCGCAATCGGCATCACTGTGGGTCTCATTAACTTGCGTTCCTCCATCATCTCCGATATGCGATTAAACTATCCTTCCAGACGTCAAATATAATAACCGCTCCCATATACTTTATTGGGTCTCCCTTCCTATCGCTCATCGCAGTTCCTTATCGGCCCACTTAACATATCGCTTATCACTATCGCTTCTTCGCATGTCGCATTCCATTACCGCTACACTCCTCCGATCTCCGATTTGTGATTGGATCGCGACCATCGATCTGACACTTGATCTGACGGTTCTCACTTCATCGGCTATCGCTCATCGCAACTATCCAAGGGTCGACTCTGATACCTCCAAAAATTCTCACCGATGCGACTTAATCTTGGCTGTTGATCTTAAAGATCCAATGGCTGCTGTGCAACAATACTTCACTTCTCGCCTGTCTCTTTACTTGTGTTTTAATGCCATTTATTCAATGTTTTCTTTCTTCGTTGTTCCGCCATGCACTCCCTCCGGAGCTTAACTCTGTGTGCTTCTCTAATCATGAGCACTCCAAAGATTTACTTCAATCCTTCAAGTGGATTCAAAGATCCATTACAAGACTCTGTCTCATTCTTCTTTGCTCTGTGTATTCTCTAATCTCTACCTGCATACACACATATTTATACAGAATTCCGATTCAAACATACATTATCATTCAACATTCGAACCACGCATTTATATAGTATGGAATTAAGTCACTGAATATACATATATGAATGAAGAATTACATATCAAATTACTCTCTCTTTGGCCGATTCTTCTAATTAGTGGCTTCCATTCCGTCTCCGCCCATAGGCTTACAAATACTCCAAGTATCTAACCTTTTTCTTAACCTGTCTAACCTCTGAATTATACAAAAAGATCACAATTTATACAAAAGTGGATTCATGAACCAATTCTGGTTCAGATCCAGAAATCTCTCACTCTCTCCTAAAGAATCTCTTCAACTCCACTCTTTTCTAAACAAACGCTAAATCAAGCTTTCAAATTCCTCATATCCTATTCAAACCAAATAAATCTAACTGTCTGGCCTGATCTCCACACAGGGAGGATCAATCAGCCACTATACCCTTTTTCTCATATTTTACAATAAATAAAACACTCTCACACATTTAAATAAATAAAATTAACTAAACTCTTGTCTTCCAACCCTTTGTTAGTCACAACATGTGATCATTCCATCACATTGCTGACTAGGTCTAAATGCTCCTGCATCAGACTCCCAAGGTTGAAATAATTCATGGACTCCTGTTCATGAGTCTTTCTACTTCCTCTGTTGTAAACTTCATCAGATTTCATTTCCCAACTGGCTACCTGATCCCTTTCATCTGCAGGTGTATTTACTGCCTCCTTTATTTCTCTTGGGTGCCAAACTCTGTGTTGTAGATGTCTTTTTGCTCTGCATTCATAAGCATCTCCTTTGCATAATGTTTTGGTGCTGATACCCTACATAAGCATCTCCCTCTGTCTATAAACCATTTTCTTTATGATGTCCTGTATATCCTTCCATCTTCCCTTGACTCGCTGACTTTGACAATTCCTTATGCTCATCACCTTTGTAGTTTTCATCATCCACCTATCCAATAGCTTAAGTAGAGTCCTTCCAATCTCAAAAGAAGATTGGTTCTTGTTTAATATAAGAACATATAACCTTCTAACTATATATTGTTTCCCGGCTGCAAATATTTTAGTTATTGAACTTTGTTCAATTCCTTCCATTTTCCTATCAACTTTAACTGAACTACTCACCCAATTTTCCAATTGCAACCTCAAGATAAACTCTTGACATTTAAACCCCGTTTGTATTAACAATAAAATCTATTTGTGAACTGTACTTTCACACCCTCTGCAATCTTCTTCCTCTTCTGCGATAACTTGTTTAAGAGCTATGCCAACTCTCGTTCCTCTATTCCAAGCTTCTGAGTCAACTCATCGCTTACTCTCATCTTCCTGTTTCCATAAGGAAAATTGGCTTTCTACAATTCTGGAATTTAAACCTTCCTTCATGTTTACTTGTGCAAACATATCTCCAAGAGCAGTTTGTCCTTCATCCTGAAAACCACATTCAACAATTAATAACTCAAAATCAGAAAATATATTACATTTTCAATCTCTTTCCTCATTAATTTTGCTCCATAATTTTTCTGATTTGTCATCCTCTTGATGTATATATGACATATCAAACTTGTCATGTTGGCTTTTCTTGAAAAAGTCTTCTTTGTCTTCACTTTGTTCTGAATTCAGTTCTCTGCTCTTCTCTTTGGCCTTCCTTCCTTTCACACTCCTTTTCATTCTTCCTGTTCCTTCCTTACAAATCTGTAAGCCACTAAGTTGTCTTTTCCATTCCTCCTTTGTTTCAATCAAAATCTACCAATCTCTGAGTTTAGAACCTAAAGTTCTATTTGTTTCCATACAAGAAACAAAATCACCATATACCATAGGTTTTCCATTCCACTGTAGAGTCCCTTTCACAACAGTGAAAATTACTGTCAACACCATGAATATCACCTTCCACTGTTCCCCTGGGTTTCTCACTGCATATGCATAGTTCACAAAAGCATCCTTACCTTCATCCTCTAAGATTGCCTGTCTATTTTCAGTTTGTTGTTTACATTCACCTTTACTCTTTTTGCAATTTGTACAAATAACACTGTCTTCAATTTCCAGTTGTGCATCAATGTCTACCAACCTCTCTTTGAGTTCCTGTTTATCCTCTTTTCCTTTCTTCTTCATAACCTTGAATGGATTAATTGTACCTCCTTGGGTTGAATTTTCTTTATAAATCTTTGTTCTACCATCTTCCAATACACTCTTTAGTAAGAGGCCCTTCCATTATTGATCCATTGTGTCTTTCCAAGATAATTTCTTGTCCATTAACTATCAATACAGGTTCATAATTTTTGAATAAAAATTAAAGAGATAATTCCATTACCTCAAGTGTTTGTACTGCATCTACACTCTTGTTTGCTCTTTTCATAAGGTCGTCTTCATACCCCTTTTCTACTTCTCCTTTGGCAATCTGCAAGTTCCTTTTGTCTTCAAATTGTCTGCGATCTTTTTGCCAAGTCTTATTGGATTCATCATCTTCAGCCTTCTTAGTAGTCTTCAACACTTGTCCATCTGCAGTGTCTTCGAACACATGGTTAATCAAGAATTGTTCTATGACATCCATCTCTTCTAATAGTTTCATTTCTTCAGCAACTTGCATAAACATATCTTCTAAAGGTTGTTCATCACCTGCATACATGCACAAATCATTAGTTTCAAAAATACTAAGCTCCTTTTTCTTTGATGTTTCAATCATCACATATATCTGTTGATTAGAACTTGTCCAACATTTCAAGAAATCATCAATGATTCCTTCCTCAGTAAGGTAAACCTCTTGCTTATGTCTACAATAGCTATCTTCCATCTCTAACTCAGCTTATCTGAGTTCTTCTCTTAATTTGATATGCTTCCTCCTTTTTATCTGTTTCTGCAACAACTTCAACTTTATCTTCTTGCTTTTCATAGTCCAACCATACCTTTGGTTCTCTTCACATTTTTCTAGCAGCACTATCATGGCATCCATAATTGCCTTCAATTCTGTAATTTCTCTGTCAAATACCTCTTGACTCATCTTCTCTCCTTTGCCTTTTTCCTTGGAATCTTCCTTTCTTCCGTTGTCGTTTATCTCTGAACCCCTACTATGAATATCAATAGTCATTTCCTCATTATCTCTATTAGCTTCTCACTCACTATGAGCTGCACTAAGCCTCTGCGACAACAAGTCCTTCCTGCTATCACTTACCTCACCAATCCCTTCTCTGGACTTGGTCTTTTGGAAAGCACTGGTTCTCTATCTCTGGAACCTCTTGAGCATTCTCTTCTACTCTTTTTAGGCTTGTATCCTCAACTCACCTTCTCTTGAGAACACTTTAATTGTCCTCCCTGTCCAACTTTCAGCTGGAATATTTAGGTTCACTGCCACTAACACAACTCCTCTCTTTCTTTACACAGTCTGCTACTGTGTGTTGTTGCTATCACTCTCTTCTCTTATAAAAACAATTCAAATGAACCAATATCAAAATACAACTCATACCTGCTGATCTATCTCTTTCATCTTTCACTGGCTGGGCAATACACATGCTACTTTACTTTTCGCTGTCTACACTTCAATTCTTCTTTCAACTGAATTTCTGTTCTTGCTGAGTACATCCATATTCACTTTCTTTCCTTACAATATCTTTGCTGCAATTTCTTCACTTGCTCCTTTGTCACAACTACTTGCTGGAATTTCATTACCTGCTACTTGCATTCACCTACACATACCATTAAACTTTAAAACTTACCAAATCCTTTCTGATCCTAGCTTCCTCAAATCCCTTTTCCACAGTCTCTCTTGAATGAACCAACTGAAGTCTTCATTGCCTGTAACATTTCAGAATTCTTCTATGCATGAATCTTTGTACTCTATTCTCCCTCTGTATCAGATCCATTACAATGCCAGTTATATATATGTTGGGAATGAAATCCAGTCCCTCAATCAATCTCCCCAGAGCACTAATCTTGCTCTGATACCACAAATGACGCAGGAAGTCCTCAAAGTACCCACATTGTGCATAATCAATTCATAAATTCTATTTGCCTAGGAATTTTAACTCCCAACAAGTTAAATATTCAATAGAGAATGGTTAAGGCCCCTTTTATCTGACTCCTCGAACTGATTTAGAGGCTAACAAAGTTTATACTAATCCCATTCTTTCATTACTATCGGAACTCTATACTCATCCTTCATTAACCCTTTAATCTTTATACCCACATATATAATTAAAACCCTAGTTTATAAACTTCGGTTATCTTGGACTTAATACACAAAAACCCCATATCGGAGCTTTGTTTCATTATCAACCATTTATAATGGAAATACCCATAAACATACCTTTTCCACCTTTTCCTCGGCATCTACACATTTCCCGAGGTTACCTTTATCGCTAATCGCAATCGGCATCACAGCGGGTCTCATTAACTTGTGTTCCTCCATCATCTCCAATATGCGATTAAACTATCCTTCTGGACTTTAAATATAATAACTGTGCCCATATACTTTATCGGGTCCGCCTTCCTATCGCTCATCGCAATTCCTTATCGGCCCACATAGCATATCGCTTCTTCACATGTCGCATTCCATTACCGCCACACTCCTCCAATCTCCTATTTGTGATTGAATCGTGACTGTCTATTTGGCACTTGATCTGACGGTTCTTGCTTCATCGGCGATCGCTCATCGCAAATATTCAAGGGCCAACTCTGATATCTCCAAAAGATTCCCACCGATGTGACTTAATCTTGGTTGTTGATCTTAAAGATCCAATGGCTGCTGTGCAACAATACTTCACTTCTCGCCCATCTCTTTACTTGTGTTTTAATGCCATTTCTTCAAGGTTTTCTCTCTTCGTTGTTCCGCCATGCACTCCCTCCAGAGCTTAACTCTGTGTGCTTCTTTAATCATGAGCACTCCAAAGCTTTACTTTGATCCTTCAAATGGATTCAAAGATCCATTACGAGACTCTGTCTCATTCTTCTTCGCTCTGTGTATTCTCTGATCTCTGCCTGCATACACACATATTTATACAGAATTCCGATTCACACATACATTATCATTCAACATTCAAACCACGCATTTATACAGTCTGGAATTAAGTCACTGTATATACATATATGAACAAAGAATTACATATCAAATTACTCTGTACCTTTGGCCAATTATTCTAATTAGTGGCCTCCATTTCGACTCCACCCATAGGCTTACAAATACTCCAAGTATCTAACCTTTTCCTTAACCTGTCTAACCTCTGAATTATACAAAAATATCACAATTTATACAAAAGTGGATTTAGGAACCAATTCTGGTTCACATCCAGAAATCTCTCACTCCTAAAGAATCTCTTCAACTCCACTCTTTTCTAAAGAAATGCTAAATCAAGCTTTCAAATTCCTCATATCCTATTCAAACCCAATAAATCTAACTGTCTGGCTTGATCTCCACACAGGGAGGATCAATCAGCCACTATACCCTTTTTCTCATATTTTTTAATAAATAAATAAAATTAACTAAACTCTTGTCTTCCAACCCTTTGTTAGTCACAACATGTGATCATTCCATCACATTGCTGACTAGGTCTAAATGCTCCTGCATCAGCTATTATATAACATAGCAGTAATCATTGACTTCTGTGTATGGTATTATATCTTTGCAAATAAATGGAGCTCTTGTTCACTTATAAGAAAATGCCGTCATGGATATTCTATGATCATTTTATGTGGATTTTACTATCATCAAAATTAGGCATCCATTTATTGACATGGAGAGTAGGAAAGTTCTTATGTTTTGGGAATGTTCATCTTCAGCTTTCATGGTAATTTTGATGGCTATTATGCTCGTAAGTGGCAATATTTTTCCATGCTTTTGTGTTCGGTATGAGGATATAGAAGTTGGAAAAATTATATCTAAAAATGTGAAAGAAAAGAGGATGGTTGGAGAGCAATACCATATCTATAATGTTAATAGTAGTTAATGCAATATCTTTAATCCTACAATGTTATTATTGCTTCTCATTAATTATTAGAAGCTATGAATTTTTGTTATCCCGTGCTATTATAAAAAAATAGACAATTGTTTGGATTATTTCTACAGATGCTAAAAAGCATTGCAAAGGAGGACTTTGAGGGGTTATTAAGCAAGAAGAGGTGGATCCTTGTTATGATGTGTGAAATAATGGAGAGAGTTCTGTGATTAGATTGAGTGTTGGATGAGGGTTCGAGGAGCCTTGTAATAAGTATAGTGTTGTTGTGAGAATAATGTATTGGTTTGAGTGATTTTAGAGCCTTGTAGAAGGTTCATTCACTATATTGATATCATTGTCTAGCTTTAAGAATTTAGTCCGGTGGAAATTGCTTCATTGCAAATACGTATTCATGGTTATCTTCTCATTCAATGCTTACTCTTTTGCTAATTCATTATATTCAAACACAATCATATTAATTATGTAATGCCTTAATGTTAGAGGTTAAATTTAACCTTTTAGATCCTTATATAGGGAAAGAAAATTCATAGGTATTATTAGTTGGCTTTGCAAAGGGAGGAATCCTAGGAATTCGCGAAACTAATAGTAGAACAAAATTAACTTTTAGCATTAGTGATGGGTTTAGGTGGAGGCATCCTATGAATCCTGGAAACTAATAGTAGAACAAAATTGACTTTTGGCATTAGTGATGGGTCAAGGTGCCTAGATCATAGTTGAAAAGAAAAAGAAGAGAGTTATGCAATATAATAAACCTTATAGACCTCAAGTGTCATGAACAAGGACTCAATCCATGATATGTGTCCTTTTTATGTAGTCTTTAACTACCACTTCTAAATCAAATTATATAATGTTCAAAATGGCAATGGGCCTTGACTATGTGAGAGAGAAAATAGGTCTTAATGCTAAATGTTTTCTTATGAAAAAATTAGTGCTAATGCTAAAAGTGTGTTTTACATATTATGAACATATGTAATAAAAGCATATGCATGTGCCTGTAGATTCAAAAGAAAATGGTGGGTAATCCTCTTTTTTCTCTATGTGTTAGATAAGTTAGTTATTTTAATTTTTTTATAGATTGGTAAAGTGGTTTCATCCACATGAACATAAATAGCTCCATTTTTCCATCTCCATCATCTTATCTCAATTTTCAACGATGTTTTTAAATAGATCCATATATTCATTGTTGATGAATCTTCACACACTTATAGATCTTAAATGAAAATTCTAAAAAAGCCCTTTTTTTGGAAAAAATATTTCTTTTTACTTTTATTCATATTTATTTGTACATGTATCATAATTATAAAATATACAAATCTTATATTTCTAACAATTTTTTAATTTCCTCATCCATCTAGAAAACAAGTGTAGAAGTATAAATAGAGTCATACACAAATAGCCCCAATGGGGGTGGATCAATCCCAAGATAGCCCATATGAGGGTTGACTTCAATGCATGCATGTCTAGCAGTTACTCAGTGTAGGTACAACACATAGCATGCATGATGATGGAAAAGAAAAATACCATCTCATGAGTTCGATTCATCATGCATCCACTTGTACTCTAAATTGTGTGGGCGAATGAGACTATTATTGACGTTTCCTTGAGCAAAGGAATTATAGGACATTCATTGGTTCTTAAAATTCACTCTACAAATCTTAAAATGGAGGTTTTCCTTCAATGGATTGATATATCCAAAATTATTGGACGTCTCACTAGTGCGAGTTAGGAAAGATTTTCATTTCATACTCATTATATATTCCATGGATTAGTTAATAGTGGGACATGCACACGAAAAATCCTCTTAGCCTTTGATGTAAGTGTTTTGTAAGTTAAAGGACCAACTCCTCTCAGTTTGGTCCCTTTGTTTCCATTAGTAGTGGGTGTTTCTCCCTCTTCTTCTTCAACCCCTCCACTCACAACTTTGCCTAGGTACCTTTCAGGTCTTACAAATGACTTGTTTTATTTTCCTTTCATCTACCTTATGGTCATCTCAAGCTTGTTAATTCTAAGGAAAATCACCTTTTTCTCATCCATTTCCTTCTGTTCTCCACTCTCTATTTGGTTTGTGTTCCCTCTAGGGATCTTCCTCTATATTCTCCAACTCTTATTTGTTCTTCCTCTCAACTCTCCTCTTCCCAAGTCTTGTCTTTGTCTTTAGTTCTCTCTATGACTTCTCTCTAAAGCTGAGGGAGAGGAACATTCACATAGAGGAGGAGGGGGATGAGGTTCAAAGTACCACATGATGGATAGGGCCCATTCCTATGCTTTTTCATATCAATTTCATGAAAATGCACTTGTGGTTTTGTAACATGACTTGTTTGACATCGAGGAGGAGTTGACATGGGAACGAGTCACACTATCAGATTAAGATATTTTGACAAAGGTGAAGGAGTGGATCCCTGACTTGGGAACATTGGGATCTATACAAAATCAATACCTCCACAATGTTAACTTATACTAGCACCTCAAGTACTTGTTGGGAAACACCATGTTCTATTGCAATAAGAGCAAGGATGAGGTAGTTATTTGCATGGAGGAGCTTCATCTCCTCTATGAAATCATGAATGTTTGAATGTATATTTTGGAGGAATCTCTACTCAAGAATTGTAAGCATCCACCTCCCGCACAACCTGCACCAGTTGGATGATGATTTTTCCTCTCTACAGCTTTAGAGCCACTATTAGTATGTGTATTTACTACTATAATTATGTTTTTTGTTCATTGTTTTCATGGCTATCACAACTTTTAAAGCTAATTTAGTTTTCTATGTAATGGGCTTGGCCAACACCAACTCAAATTTTGATTTTTCTAGACCAAACAGATCGATTCCTAACCAATTTTCTTAGCCTAACTTCCACTTAGATATGATAGAATTGGTAATGGTATTGCTTCTCAATTTGGTTTGTACATATATATTTTCATATTATTCTAGAAACTACTGTGCACGTAATTTACTAAAACAAAAGACTCAAATCTACTCTACTCGATTACAGAAGTTAGTTCAAGATCGAGAACACAAATCATAAACATGCACGAATATTTGTCACACATACACAAAGATTTATCTAGGGGAAAGAAATTGCTCAAAACCCCTTCCAATCTGTATTGGATTAATCAAGGAATAGAGATGAAATACAATTCCTGCTCAAGCCTGAGCACAACTTGCAGTTGTATAATTTATCCCTCTGCTTGACTGACTGACTCTAGCCAACACTTAGCCAAATTTCAAGCTGTCCAAGTTCCTATTTCCTTGAGTTATTTCTTGAGGAATTATGCCCCTATTAATTGTGAAAAAATGGATGCCCAAATTCCTACTGGAACAACTGATAATATTTCTCCTACTTGTTAATTTACATGAACAAGTTATTTGCAGTTTTCTACGGAAAACATTGAAATACATACATTGCAACCTACACCATTTATATTTATAGGTGAAAAAAAGAAACTGAAGACGAAATAGATACAACACAATGACACCATTATTTTTGGACAAATCTCCCTGGAAAAACCCAATGTGGGAAAATCGGTGCAATAACTTTGATGGTTTTATTATTATGCAGTAGTAAATTTGAATACAAACTCTGATGTCTTGCTGGATTATCTAGTACATAGAATATCACTCGACATAAGAAATCAATGACATTACCTCACTCTAAACTGCAAGTCCCGGCTGATCCGACATTTGAAACGAGTCCCTGGCTACTTCTACGCTATCCCTCCCCAATCACTGCGTGGGCCTGCATCACTACCTCTGAGGAACTGCGTTAATTCCTGTAGTGGATCGATTTTCTCTCAATAACCTCAACTTCGGCCATGCTGACTCAGAACATCGAACTCCCAGCTAAATTTCAGACTTCTACACTGAAGAAACTACGCTGCTCCGCGTGAGTCCTTCATGGCTTAGTGCCACCTTCACTGGGCACTGCACTGCCTCCTCTAGGTCTTTCTCTCTCTTTCTAGCTCAGGAGAAGATTCTCCAACCAAAATCTATATCTTCTCCTCTCTGTGTGATCACCACGAAATCACTGCGTTGCTCTAGCCTCAACAATTCGATCCGACTGATCAACTCTTAGTGTGTTCTCTAAGTGCCTATCAAGCATTCTCTTATAATCCTCTCGTTGATCAATGAATGGCGCATATTAGATTCTAATAAATGGACAGGATCATATTGACTTGATCTCCACCTTCTTATAGAAGTTACAAGCATAGTTTAGATTAATACCCATTAATTATTTTAATTTTCTAAGTTTAGACTTAAGGACCCATTAAAAATAATTAATTATTCTAATAAAACTATCTACAGGCGGCATTTCCTAAAATGATTTCTGGGTATTGGAGATTGCTTGTGTCTAAGCCTCCCTACAAAATTTGAGACTTATATCGCATCCAATGCTACCATAAATAAACACTCCCTCTTAGTGAGGAATGTGCTTTAGCAATGCAACCTCTTGATGCATGACTCTATTTTGTAACATCTCCTTCTGTGCTGCTAATGTCTGACATCTTGTCCACCAACTACTGCGCAAATGTAGCATTTGTACTACTTTTGACCATGCCACTGTCAACACTGCATCTGTACTACAACTCCCTCTTACTTATGCATCTGTGCTACTACTGCCACTGCCACTGCCAACAACATCTTCACTACAACCTTCTCCTATTGTTGATGTTGCTACTACATCAGGAATGGAAAAACATCTAAAATTACTGAACTATTGTTAAGAATAATACATTTTTTGTTGAATTTCTGACTGCTGCTAGTCTCTGCGTTGACCCTCTGAAGTCTTTGTGATGTTGCTAACCTCTGCTCTGTGCCAACTGCACTGATGCCAACTCTTCTCAGTCTCTGCCTCTCCTAGCCACTGCAACTGTCACTTCAACCTCCTCTATATCATTTGACACTTATTCCATCTTGCTACTACTGATATGGGCTCTTGTAGCAATGTATTGATCCGAGAGGTGGACTCCTCAAGGATCATGCCCATCTGTAGCTCTTTCGAAATATAACTCTAAATAAGCCCACCTTCCTCCTGGAGGTATCTCGGTTGTCATGGAAAACTCCTCCTCCTAAATCTTTGCCGCTGCTACCTTCAGATCATGCTTCTCATATTTGTCCTTCTTCCTAAGAGGACACTGTGTTGTGTAGTTACCGAGTTCACCACACCTAAAGAATTTTATCTTTGAGACGTCCTTCTTCCACCTCCACTTCTCCTGCTGCCCCTTGGATGTGAGGGTTGCATTCTCTTCCTCCTCCTTAGGTTTCGAGCCACTACTGCTGCTTCCAACAAGTTTACACTTGACCACCCCCTTCTCATCTCCTCTTTCTTAAGATCTGTCCACATTTCATCCCAGTTTGGCAAAGTCGCCCTGCCCAGGATGCTCTGGAAAAAGACTTTCCACTCCTCTGAGACTCAGTTGAGGGCCAGTCTAACCATCTCGGAACCCTGAGGTGTTGACCCCACAACTTCTAACTCATATCAGGTCTCCTAAAGCTTCGTGAGGAAACGATCAATGCATTCCCCCTTTTGCATCTACGTAGATCTCTTCTTCTACTCAAGGTACATATTCCGCTACTCAAAATATCCCTAATATAGCATAGAAAATGCATCCCACATCTCCTTAGTAGTCCCTATGCTAGTGATGTGACAGACTACATGATCTTTCACCCTGTCTAGGATCATCCTCTTTGTAATTTCCATATCTCCCTTGTACTTCTTGAGCGGATTTGGATTTGCGCGATCAACTACCACGGTGTCGACATAGACTTCGAGAAAATGCTCATCCAAAAGGCATGACATCCTTGCCTTCCAGATCACATAGTTGGATGCCCCATCCAACCTGTGCTGATCTCTCATTCCACTGGTTGCCATCTCAGCCAAATAGAAAGTTGAATGACCTCCTCTCTTGTCTGTGTTGCTATTGGGCTAGCCTACGCACTCTATGTTGGAGTCAGTAGATCTGCTGCCCCTTACTACTGCTCAACTGACGAAAATTCAAATTCCTTGGCTAGGAATTCTCTGAGGAAGAAATTCCATTAACTATGTCTAACTCTTTCCTATGACGTCTTTTCTGCCCAGCAACTGCCTACAGAAAATTGCGTCCAACTGGAAAACAAACCCCTCTTTGTTGGATCTGTTGTGCTACTCCCTTTGATGCTGGAAAACTTTGAGTTGGAAGTCTTACCTCTCTATCAACTCACTCAGAGAGAGACTTACCTAAGAAATATTTTCCCTCCGGTCTGGACTGCACAATCCCTCTGGGGATTCGAATTGCTGCCTATGCAGGAATTTCAAATTCCCTTCTTCCTTCAACGCTAGGTCTTCCAGCTTTGTTCTTCTTGCTTCACCTACAACTCTAATACCAAGTGAAAATTTGGATGCCCAAATTCCTACTGTAGCAACTGATAATATTTCTCCTACTTGTTAATTTACATGAACAAGTTATTTGCAGTTTTCTATAGCAAACATTGAAATACATACACTGCAACCTACACCATTTAAATTTATAAGCGGAAATAAGAAACTGAACAGGAAATAAATACAACACAATGACACTTATTTTTGCACAAATGTCCCTCGAAAAACCCAATGCAGGAAAACCGGTGCAACAACTGAGGGTTTTATTATTATGTAGTAGTAAATCTGAATACAAACTCTGGATGTCTTGCTGGCTATCTAGTATAGAGAATATCACTCGGCAGAAGAAATTAGTGAGATTACCTCACTCTACACTGCATGTCGTAACTGATCCGGCAATTGAAAAAACGAATCCCCAACTACTTCTGTGTTGTTCCTACGCAATCACTGTGTGGGCCTACGTCACTGCCTTTGAGGAATTACATCACTTCCTATATTGGACTGATTTTGTCTCAAGAGCCTCAACTTCATACCTCCCAGGTCAGAACATCGAACTTCGAGCTAAATTTCGGACTTCTGCACTGAAGACACTACGGTACTCTGCGTCAACCCTTCGTGGCTCTATGTCATCCTCACTGGGCATTGCGCTATCTCCTCTGCATCTTTCTTTGCCTCTCTTCTACATATTCTTGGCTTAGGAGAAGATTCTCCAACCAAAAACTATCTTTTCCCCTCTTTGCGTGATCACCATGAAATCATTGCACTGCTCTATCTTCAACAACTCAATCTGATTGATCAACTCTTTGTGTGTTCTCCAAGTGCCCATCAAGCCTTCTCTTATAATCCTCTCATTGATGAATCAACAACCCATATTGGATTCTAATCAATGTCAAGGATCATATTGACTTGTTCTCCACCTTTTTCTAGAAGTTTGACCGATAGTTAAGATCAATACCCATTAATTATTTTATATTCCTAAGTTTAAACTTGGGGACCCATTAAAAATAAATAAATTATTTTAATAAAATTGTCTCCAAATGGAATTTCCCAAAAGTATTTTTTGGTATTGAAGAATGCATATGTCTAAGCCTCCCTACAAAATTTGAGACTTAAAGCACATCCGATGCTACCAAAAATCAACATTAATTGGGAAATTCCTCAATTGGAATTGTGCAATCCTTTGGGCTCATCCTCTGACTGCATGGACCACATGTATAACTTGGAATAGTATAAAGCTGATAATACACTTCCCTTAAACCTCTTTCTTAGCTGGCTAACTTGAGTTCTTTTCATGCATCAGTTATTTTAGGCTGATTGATCGTCGATTGTGACAAAAGTCACATCTCGCTACTTGACCTTTCACTAGTTCCTCTAACAGTTGGAACTAGTTTAACTGACAATAACCCAATTTAATAGAAATAGATTGCTATAAATTAGAAGTCAATCTTACTAAACTGAAATCAATTTTATCCAAATTGAATTAACTGAGTTAATTGAGTAACAATTCCATGTCACGTTCGTTAACTACCTCTAAGATTTTTGCTGAATTAGAAATTCAAATTCTCTCTAGTTTGACCAGGTTAAAGTCAAACTGAGATTTTGTTGGTGCATTTTCAACACTCCCTCTCAGCAAGAACGATATTATCTGTCACACTATTCCTTCCTCTGTGGAACTCTAACTTTCCTCTTGACAAAGCCTTTATCAAAGTGTTTGCATCTTGTTACTGTGTAGGAATGTATTCCAACAACATGATCCACTTCTGCATACAATCCCATAGATGGTGATACCGGATATATATATGGTTGGATTAATCATGAAATACATGATTTTCAGAGAGTTTTGTACAACTCTGATTATCACAGTAGGATCCATCATCTGACCAAATAACCCAATAAGAATCTTTCTCATCCAGATCACCTCACATGCTGCTTGCTTGGTAGCAATGTGTTCTATTTCTGTTGAGTTGAGTTCCACTGATATTTTCTTCCTACTGCACTAGGAAATTTTTGTGAACCCAACTCTGAAAATTCCTCCTGATGTACTCTTCTGGTCTGATGGACTCCCTGCCCAATTTGCTTTTGTGAAGCCTTGAAGCTTCACTCCCTCTATTTGTCCGTACCATAGTTCGAATTGGGTGGTGCCTTTGAGTTACCAGAAGACATTGTTTGATGCCTTCCAATACAGTTTGGTTGGCCTAACCATAGCTTAGCTAAGTTTTTTGACTACATAACACATATTTGTTCATGTGCTCACCAAATACATTAGTGAACCCACAAGACTTCTATAAATGGTAGCTTCCTCTTCCTCACCTGAAGTTCCTCTTTCCTCCAATTCCCTGCTAGAGGAGTCTCCATGGGTGTGCTACTCTCCATGAGGAAATTATTCAGTATCTCATTGGCATACTTTACTTGAGAGACAAACAATTCCCCATCTCCTTGCCATACTTCCAAACCGCGAAAGTAGTGCATGAGTCCCATGTCCTTCATTTCAAATTTTCTTGCAAGATCTGACCAACTTCTGATCATCGATTAGAATTAAATCATTGACATATAATAGAATAATCAATAATTTACCCTCAACCATAATATGATGAACGTTGCATCTTCTTAACTTTTGGTGAAGCCTAACCCAGTGATATAACTATTGATCGTAGTGTATGAAGCATAGGGTTCTTGATTGAGTCCATACAATGCTCGCTTGAGTCTGCACATATGCAAAACTCGGTCGAAGTTCTCAAAACCTTCCAGTTGCTCAATGTACACCTCTTCCTCAGAGAGCCCATTGAGGAATGTTGTCTTCACATCCATTTGGTGGATATTCCACCCCATTTGTGCAACCAATGCAAGATTAGATCTAATGGGTGAGTACCTTGCTATAAGAGAAAAGGTATGCTCATAGTCAATTCCCTCAGCTCGAGAGAATCCTTTGGCTACAAATCTGGCCTTATGCTTCTCTATGCTTCTATCTGGTGCATGATTTACCTTGTAAAGCCATATCAAACCTAACACTGATTTATCTGCTAGTCTTGGGACCACTTCCCAAACATTGTTTCTGACAATGGAATCATATTCCTCTACCATAGCATCAACCCATCCAATTTTCTCTATTGCTTCCTCGAATGAGGATGGATCAATCTCTACAATCTAAGTCATCAGAGCCATGTACAAAGTGTACCAATCTGGTGACATGCTTTGCCTACATTGTGAAGTGGGTGCCCCCACATTCTCTCTAGCATCATGCAATAATCAGTTAGCTTCCCTGGTTTGTTCCCTTCCTTCTTTGGATGTATTTGCTTGAGTGACAGTCTCCACTCTCTACTCCTCTGGTTGTGGTTGCTCCATAACTTCCTCATGTTTTTAGTTTGGTGCCAAAAGACCTTGATAAGGCTATAACTAAAGTTCCCTCTCAAGAGAACATCTCATTGCCTCCTCCTCATCAAAATTCACATCCCTTTGGACAAATTTCATTATGAGGGATGGAAAGTTCACATGGTAGTTGTGAGGAGTTTCTGTGTACCCCACAAATATCCCAAACTTTGTTTCCAACTCTAACTTATTCCTTGATTATTTAGAGACATGGAAATATGTCGAAGCTCCAAAAATCCTGAAGTGTGACACATCTAACTTCTTCCCTGAAAAATCTTCCTCTGGTGTACTCATGCCAAGAATTCAATGATGACTCCTGTTCTGCAAATAGACCTTTGGGTTTCATGCTTCACTGTATAAGTGCAATGGTAGGCCATGGTCATGCAACATCACCTTTGTTTCTCCCATAATACTTTTTTTATTCCTCTCAGCCACCCCATTCTGTTGTGGCTTATGGCTGCCTGTCAACTCCTATCAAATGCCTTCCTTTGCATAGAAATTTTTAAATTCATTTGACACGTACTCACCTCCATTATCGATCCTAAGAGCCTTCACCTTCGTGCTAGTTTCTTTCTCAACAAGTGCTTTGAATTCAACAAGCTTAGAGAAAATATTGTCTTACTTCTCCATGAAGAAGATCCAACACTTTGTGAGAAATCATCTAGAAAGATAACATAATACCTGTGTTTGGCAGTGGATGCTTTCAAGAAAGGGACACATGCATTAGAGTGAATCCTTTCAAGGACTGCATGCGCCTTGCTATCCTGATCATGGAAAGTGGATTTTGTGTACTTCCCCAAGGTACACCCTTTGCATGTATCCTGCTGCTCCAATGCTCCTTTGGGGAGGCTCATGGAAATCTGCTGCATAATCTTCAAAGTCCCATTATGAAAATGGCCAAGTCTTCTATCCCATAGTTCACCGACATTGTGAATCTACACCTTCTCTTCCTTTGTGCTCAATGTAGCACAGACTTCCAAATCTAGCTTGTAAATGTTCTTCACATGAACCTCGATCTACTTCACTTATCTCATGGCTATGTGTCTTAGGAATTATTTTCTTTTGATGAATATCACATTGTAACCACGATATTCCAACACTGCAACAAATTTATATTCTTCTTTACACTCGGTACAAATGTCACATCCTTGAGCCTAGGAGCGGAGCCTAACTCCCTTTGAAAGGTAATTGTACCAATAGCGGTCGCGCTATACCTTCCATCATCTCGCATACCGATGTGCATCTGGAGATATTTCTCTTTCAAGTCACTAAAAAATTCTTTGTTCCCTGTCATGTGGAATGAGGCACCACTATCCAAGTACCACACACTCCCCATCACTGTGCTTTCCATGGATACAATTAGAGTGAATTGAAGCTCAAATTGTGAACCCAAAGCTTCACCTACCACTCCTCCAAACATCTTCTTGCTTTCCTTCTTGCATGGAAATTTCATTGCATAGTGCCTGAGTTCATGATAGTGAAAGCACTTGATTTTGGACGAGTATTTCTTCTTGCCCTCTTGACTGGAATCTCCTTTGGATTGGGATTCCTTCCCTTTCCCCTTCTTTTCCTTTCCATCTAAGGCACATTTTTCTTCATCCTCACCCTTAAATGAAGTCTCATCTCTAGTATTCTGCCTTATTTCCTCTTGTATGAAACACTACAAATTTGGTAGCTTCTCCCTCCCATTCACTAAATATTAGTAGTTGTGCCAGCTATTGGGAAGCCCTAAAAGGGATAGGATTACCAGATCATCTCCTACAATAGTCACCCCAACACTACAAAGTTCATCATGACTTTGTATGAACGTACTCGGGTATTGCGCGATGGTGTTGCTCTTCTGGATCTTGATATTTCGAAGTTTGTCCTTGAGTGCCAACTTGCTGTGGTCACTACTGCTATGGAACAAATATGTCAATGCTTTCCAAATTGCATATGGAGTCTCTTTCCCATGGAGATATGAGACAATATGGTCCCGTACTCCCTCCAATATGATTCTCCTCGCCTTGGCTACACACTTCTTCATTTTGCTAGATTCCGAGTATCACCTACTACCAATTTCTGTATATCAGTATAAAAAAATTCCTTCATCCCATTATCTTCTAGCATTGCCTCCATTCGGTCCTTCCAAACAATATAAATTGAGCTTTCATCAAGGGAATACTCGAGTCTTAGTCCATATAAATCCATCTTGCTATATCTAAAGAATTGATCCTACAAATTCGATCCTCCTGCAATAACAAATTCAAAATATCTTTTGTACTGTGAATCATGTTTTGATACCATGTAAAAATTATGTGTAGATCTGAATCTTCTCATGTAATTTACTGAAGCAAAATACTCAAATCTACTTTACTCAATTGTGGAAGTTAATTTATGATCGAGAACACAAATCATAAACATGTATGAATATTTATCACACATAAACAAAGATTTATCTAGGGGAAAGAAACTGTTCAAAACCGCTTCATATTTTTATTGCATTAATCAAGTAATATAGATGAAATAAAATGCTTGATTAGAGTTGAGCACAACCTGCAACTATATAGTCTATCCCTCTTCCTGACTGTATGACTTTGGCCAACAGTTAGCCAATGTTCAAGCCCTCCAAGATCGTATTTCCTTGTGTTGTTCGTTGAGGATTTAGGCCCCTATTAATTAGGAAATTCGTCAATTGGAGTTGCGCAATTCTTTAGGCTCATCCTCTTACTACATGCACCACATATACAACTTGGAGTAGTTATATTCCAAGTTATAATTTCTTAAGTTATACCAATTTTTATAATCAAAATTTATATATTCCTAGAGCTAATTCAATTTCCTAAGATTCATTTTCTTACAAATTATTTGATAAAATATTTAAATTAGTTGTGAATGTACCTCTAATAATTATCCTGGCCAACAAATTATTGATTTTCTATACAAAATATTGATATTATATATTTGATTTGCAATTAATGTGTCCTTATAGAAAATCATGTCTTGCACCAACTCATTAATAACTTAGACTATATAAATTCATGCAAGTATCTTGGAATTGACCTTCATCACAAGATCAAAACTTTATTTTCAAGAAAAGGATTAATAACAGATGGAATGCCTACTTTAGTTTTTATATTAACTATACGACATTATATTATTGGTTCTTGAAGATGTGAATGTCCAATGAAGGTCCTTCCCAAAAGAGTTTAGATTTTATTTTTCTTATATTGTTGTGAAGCATTATTGTTCAACTCCATCTTCATGTTCTCATTCCACATCGTGTTTACTTTTTGTTTCATTTAGAAATTATCTTTTTCCTTACAACTTGTCTCAATTTCGTCAATTTTTTCAATGTTGGATTAATAATATGGGATTACAAAAGATTTAGATTTATACTTGAGTGAGAATTGAATGAAATTCAATTTCCCATTGTTCCAATAAGAGCTTACCTACATCAATGGACACTCAGAAAGATTTAAAAATTTATATTTTTTCAAATGTCTATGTTATTTATGAGAAATAAATTGTCTATATGTTATATTTATATAGGTTTCCACTGAAGAAACAGTTTATCCATCTCCACCTAGGCTAAAGAAGCCACCCAATATGCAGGGATAATGCCTCATGTCAAGTACGGTTTATTGTATTTTATTTTTTTATACTAATTTAACATATTAGAAATGTCTATATAGGTCCCATAATCCGTATTCCATGCATCATAATATAGGTCCCATAATCCGTATTCCATGCATCATAATGGCATCTCCGTATAGATTATACACCCATTCCATTGATCCTACAACCATGATATCATCCATAGTATAGTGTGGCTCAGGGTGTTGGCCACTTTGGCTCACCC
Organism: Pinus tabuliformis; assembly: GCA_031772625.1. Classification (NCBI taxonomy): domain Eukaryota; kingdom Viridiplantae; phylum Streptophyta; class Pinopsida; order Pinales; family Pinaceae; genus Pinus; species Pinus tabuliformis. Next base: position 945,759,264 of record CM062806.1, read on the forward strand.
CTTGGCATTTCATGTGAGAACACTTGTGGTCCCTCTATCTCAAAGTAGAGGAATATATAGCCTTTGGAGATTCACTTCGTAGTGGAAATGATAAAAGGGTTAATAAGTTTCCCATTACGTTATTTGGTCATAATGTGTCATTTTAGGTAGAGGTGCCACTCTCTGTGTAAGACAACAATTTTTCATTCTTTCATGGGTGTTTCTTGGACATTCCAAAGCTGTGGTGATCAAGCTTATTATTTTCTTTGAGAAATTTCATTATTTCAACTTTATGTTAGTGACTAGAGATGGAATAAACGATTGAGAACAATTATTGGAAATATATGATTTTTACTAAAGACAACATCATATAAGGGAATAAGAAAGTTACGAGCCTTGAAAAGTTCAAAATTAATGGTAGACTAGGTGAATAATAATACATATTAAATATTTCATTATTAAAACATTTAATGTATAAATTTCTCGAGATTAAAGAAATATTTGAAGCCCTTATTCTTGCACATATTTTTCATAGGGAGTTCAACTATTTCACTAATTAGTTTTTTTGAACAAGTGTTAAAATTCATCAAGGTCAAATTTATTACTCAATAGTTAAAAGGAGCGGAGTTGTAGCTTGTGTTTGCCAATTTCTAGTATCTGTAGGTTTTAACCTTGTACATAAATTACATACAAACTAATTCTTAAAAAAAATAAAATATACGATGGTGAGAAACACAAAACAAATACACATAGATTTTCCCCTTGTTAGCACTCAATAATTTTCTGAGGTTGAAGAAGAAAATCACCAAGGTAACTACAAACCAACTTTGGAAGCTGGGGTCTAGCCCTAACAACTTCGGAGAGGGCTCTCTCTATATGATTTAACTTTGTTTGGTTGAATATTAGGCTAGTTATTAAGTTTGGGGTTTGATTTATATTTGAAAGGTTGGTTGATTACTAGATATCCATTGGACTATGGAGTTTGTTACATAAAATAGATAATAACTATAGTATCTACAAAAAGATCTCACAAGGAAAGGTAGCCAAACTGACTGGATTCTTTAAAGTCTGTGAAATGGAGAAGAAGAACAGAATAAGGTTCACTTTAAAATATAGAGCATTGTTACCTGAATTCTATATTCAAAGATCAGAAGAAAACATAGAAATTATTCGTAGTTGGGTGCAGAGTGTAGATTTAAACAAATTCTGCCCTTTATTTATCTATTGAATAATTCAGATTGAAAACAAATATGTGCTATAAACAGAGAATTATAAACACATAAAACAGATAGATGTACTTCACCAACAACTTGACACATGAATCCTGTGAAAGAGCTTTTGTATTACTTGGAAAATCTGTTGATGCTTCAAAAAAATGTACAATAGAGTTTCTTCATACAAAAACCAACCTCTATTACTTCAACAATTGAATTATTTAAAACTAATTTACAAAAACATCATGTTAGGATGACAAGGATGTATCTACAAAATAAGAGGAATTAATTTAGCTAAATTATTACAATAAAAATAGGGAAATTGAACTATTTGAAGTGGTGGCACTGAAATGAAGGAATAGCTTGTTGTTTGGCACTGAAATCCTATGTGTGTTGTAATGCCAAGTTGTGCCACTGAAATTACCTTTTACTCTAGTAACTCACAGAGTTTATCTGAATGCTATTCGCTTGGGATATTAATCTTCATCAACTTGTTGTACACTCCATCAACTTCAATATACTTGGAAAATGTCGGGCGAGAGATGACCAAGTTCGAAATTTCATAATGAATGTCAAGATCACATGAGAGTGCTTCCAGGAACACCTTTCATGTCATACTTAATCTTCCGGTTATAACCTTTGAACTATCTCTTGCCTTGTTCATAATATGTTCATGGTAATCTGGGCACATGCTGAGCTTGCTGTTAATCACTAACACGTTTGGAAGTCCTTTATTGTAGAGAGGCTCCAACTTGGAAAAGAATCTTTGTATACCTATGTTCATATTTCGACCCTTCTCTTGAAGATGTCTCATCAGATTCCTTTTAGTCATCACTTTCCTAACTTCCAAAATTGTTTCAGGCCTATCTTCAATTTCTAACTCTTCCAATTCTTCAATGGTTTTGGAATTTAGAAATTTGATAAGCTCAATGGATTCATTTGGTTTATCTCCTAGCTACTTTTTGACCTGTTCAATGCCTTGATTTTACCGTTCAATCAGCTCCTGCTGTTCAAAAATCATTTGGATTGAAGGCCAAATGTCCCCCATGTCTTCATTGATCCTTTTCCAGATATTTTCCTTTACTTTTGCTAATGTATTGCCCGACACCATCTTTTTCCATTCTATGCGATCTTTGGTACAATGTCTGGGACTTCTGTGTTTCTATCATGTAGGAATTTTGAAACCTTGTAGTCTGCTCATATAAGCTATTTATCTCTAGCTTCAACTTCTTTAGCTCCTCTTCCTATATAGTCATGCTTTCCATAGATTGAGCTAACCTCATAGAGTCATCAACAAATGATGTGGGAAGCGCTGTCGAAGATGATGTTCCTACTGTAGTGGTTGTTGCAGAGACACTTTTTTGTAGTAGAGATGCAATGGGAACCACATCAAGAGGAAAAACTGCAAGTTGTGAACTTTGTTCCTTTTCTTTCATCAGTTTGTCCATTTATGCTTCCATTGATTTGATCTAGGCACCTTGTTCCACTAAAATATTCAGAATATCTTCCATTTTTAGCTCTGTCTCTCCAAGTTCCTTGGCCTGGGGGTCTTATGTCACTGGCAGGTTCAATTTTTTCTCTAATGCTGCTATGTCATCATTCTTCTTTCCAATTATTTCCTCTGTAGATTTTGAATTTTCTGGATCGAGGACTTCTTTGACCACCATTTCCTCCAAGTATTTGATTCTGGTATCTTTGGAAAATGAGGATATTTTTCTCCAATTTGAGTTGAGACTGCACATTATTTAAAGTAAGTTGTAGTTTTGAGGTAGTGATAGAAATTTGTGTGAAAGTACAATACACCATCTCTCCTTCCTGTCTGTGCATGTTTATTTGATCCAAATGATGGACATCATTTGCCTGAAATTCAAAAGTGGTTTGTTTGAAATCTGCTACTAACTTTGGTTGAGGAACCTGGGTCTACAAGAATTCCATATGCATCCTTCCCTTCTTTGTATTATATGTTGAGATGAGTCTGTGCTGAATGGAGGAGGATTGCTTTCTAAACTGAACAGATATGTTATCATGAATGGCCTCATTTATCTACTTAATCTCTTTGTATATCTAAAAAAATTCCAACGGCCTCTGCTCTGTGTATGTTTATGGTGTCTAAGTGACAATAACTGGAATCTCTTTAGTAACTGAGGAAGATGGGGACTCTGTGGTACGACTGTACAACTTGAAAGTCTTCAAAGTTGAGAGCACAATAGTGCCTTGTGTGTCCTCCAGTGATGGAAATTCTATTTTAAAACCTGAGCGTTATTTAAGCTTCTTAGTATATATTTTGAATTCTTTGGCTGAGACTTCGGTGACTGAGGAGAATAATTCTCTCTTGCTCTCTTATCTGTTTTCTCTTTGGGTATGGGATTCTCCAAAGTTGTCCTCAAAAGTACCTACTCCTCGGTCTCCTTCAATGTATTTTCCACCCAAGTGTGTTGGTCCACATACTTTTCTACTTCAGGCCTCTGAGTATGCACATATGATGTGGCTTTTTGTTTCACTCCCAACTTGGAAATTACCCCAAAGGGGTCATAAGACCAAGTGAAACTGAGAGGAAAGTTCATTTGTTTCAGCAGGAGGTATGCTTCCTCTCCTGTTCCTCTACTGTTGCAGATGAAGGGTCCTACTTGTGTCTTGATCCAGAACTGCGATTTCTTCTTGGCTACCATGAAATGGATGTTATCAGAATGAATTATTTTCCTGATGTATTCCAAGGCAAATATTCTCATTGGAAAATATTTGGGCATTTTGTGTGGTGGGAGCTGGGGGTTGGTGGATGAGAGGAGTGGGACCATTGGTGGGAGTGATGGGAGTAGCGATAGGTGGGGAGACAGGAGTGGTAGCAGAAATGGGACATGGAGGTGACACATGCCGGGAATTCGGGTTAAGGCGGGATGTCAATACCTCTTTTGGAGGGGGGGGGGTGGGGGTATTCGGTAAGTGGAGTGGGGTTTCGAAAATCACATGGTGGTGACACGTAGGGGGTGGTAAATTGCTTTTTAGACCCCCCTATCGTTAAATGTTATTGTTTCGAGGGGGGGGGGTCTGAAACTTATCATGGGCCATTGGATCAATGTTATGGGAGATCTAGGGGTCGTGAAATGGGGGGAGGTTAACACCGGAGGGCCCTGTGACATGTTTCGTGCACATGAAATATAACCCAAGGACCAAAACTTAGGACAACGAACCAATTCAAATTTATTACATCAAAAATCTTTATTTTCCTATCTTAATGTTATTAAATAAAATGAGGGTGCATTTGAGCATGAAAACCCTATCAATTTTTCCTTTTAAAGAGATGAAAAATATTTATTTTAAACACTAAACTAATCTAATCAACTAAATTAATCCAGATTAAACAGTTGGATTAACTTAATTCACCTATTATGCCTATTTAATTTTAGCCAAGATTAAATAGTTTGGCTAAGTTATTCACTCTAGCATGATTAACATAAATTGAAAACAACTTGAACATGATTAAATTGTATGTCTCAAGCAGAAAGGGATTGCATTTTAAACAAGCTGCACACAATTTCATCAATTTATTCTTTTACAAAGCCAGAAGGCTAGTAGTGGCACTTAAGCTAGCATCACATTCATGTTTATTCATTTTTTGTGGGGTTCATTTATCATTTATTTTCTTCTTCTTTTTCTATTTTTTGTATTTATACCCTCTTTTCATTTTTTATCTTCACTTTTCTATCTTTTTGGAAATCATTTGCAGAAAGATATATTATTTATAATCTGAAATACTGAAAGAAAATACTCAATGATCAATTGATCCTATAAATTATAGGACCCTAAAATTGGCTCCAGCTGGGGATGGCACTTCCTGGTGAAGTGTCGAGAACACCGTAGACTAGTAGCCTTGAATTCTCATCTTCAATATTTGCTGCATCTGATTTTTTTGTATTTTTTGTAGTTATGGTGGAAAAATGCCTCAAAGCTCAGGGCCTTCTCCACAGGCTTCAACTTTGAAATATAAGCTACCCACTCATGACAGTACAAAAGTAAATGGTATCAACAATGAGTGTGATAAAAACACTTTGTTAGTCTTGAAAACATAATGCTTGAGCATCCTACCATTGACAGGTCCTCTAGGTATTTTTGTTCCATCTGTGTTCTTCATAAAAAAGGCACTGTTAGCTTGGTAAGAATCAATAATGTAAGGTCCTATCCACAAGTTGTCGAATTTACCATGCTTTCCTTTTTCTTCCCTTTTGGAATCCCATTTCAGAACATGATTTCCGATCTGAAAGTCATCAAATTTTGTCCTTCGGTCAAATTTTTTCTTGATGCTATCTTGGATCAGCTGAGTTATGTTATGAACTACTTCTCTTGTCTGATGCAAATGGATGGCCTGGTTTATTCTCCTCCATAAATAATTTGGTTCCACATTCAATTATTGCATCATCTTTAAAATAGGAATTCCCAACAAAGTTGGAAAAACAACATCTATCCCATAAACTAGCTGATATGGAGACATGCCTATTGAATTTTTGGTAGTAAGTCTGTCTTCCCATAATGCATTAACCAGCTTGATGTGCCATGATTTTTTATTGTCTTGCAACAAATTTTTAATAGTGTTAACTAATATTTTATTGGAGGATTTTTCCAGTCCATTTCCCTGAGGGTAATAGGTTGTAGAATGTCCCAATGTTATCTGATATTTGTTGTAAAAATATACCATTCTTTTTGACCTGAATGTTATAGAATTGTCGGTAATAATCTTCCTAGGGCAACCAAATCTAGAAAGGATATTTCTCTCTAGGAACTTTATGATGACTGCATCCGAATCTTGTCTTGTAGGTATGACTTCTATCCATTTTGTAAAGTAATCAGTGGCTATCAGAGTCCACTTATGTTTGGTAGATGAGGCAGGGTGGATTTCTCCTATGAAGTCAAGGCCCCATTGTTGGAAAGGGGTTTCAAGAGATATAGGCCTCAAGGGTAAAGGCAAAAGTTTCTTTTTACCTTCGAATATTTGGCATTTGTGGCATGAAGTAACTTTCTTTTGGATATCAAAAAATAGGGTGCACTAGTAAAAACATGCCCTCATAATCTTATTTGTAGTAGTCTTCCAATACAAGTGTCCACTGCAATCTCCTTCATGGAACTCTTGCATGACTTTATCTGCTTCATTTTCAAACAAATAGTTCAGTAAAACACCACAAAAATCTTTCCAGTATAGATTTTCATTCAAAATACAAAACTTAACAACTTTAAGTTTGATAAATGTAGCCTTTGTTTTAGTTAAATCAAAAGGAGCTTGTAAATTATGTAGCACATAAACAATTTCTGCATACCAGGAAGAGGTAGAAAAAGCTTTTGCTACCATTGGAGTCGCCAACTCATCTAGTTCATTAAATATTGCCCAAACATTTATATTTAAATCATGCAAGTTAGATTCTGCCATTAATTTTGCTAGCCCTTCACCTTTGATGAGTTAGTGGGTCGGATTTTGATATCATATTCTAATATAACAACAATCCACTTACCCCTTTTCCCATCTGGATCATTTTGAGTAAATATATATTTAACTACTATACTTGGAACAAAAGCAATGATGCGTGAATGAATAATATACACTCTAAAATATTGTATGGCCTTTAGCAGGGAAAAAACTTGCTTTTCCATAATATCATATTTCAATGTTGCATCTCCCAAAGCTTTGCTGAAGAAAGCAATAGGTTATTCATGGCCCTCATCATTCTTTTGTAGGAGAACTGCAACAATGGTGTGTTATGAAGCAAATGAAAAAATTAGAAAATCTTTAGTAAAATTTGGACTAATTAACACAGGTGCCTGAGTTAAATCCTACTTTACACTGTTAAATGATTGTCTTGCTTCCATGTTCCATTTCACCTCAGTACCTTTCTTTAGAATGTTGGTTATATTCTTTAAAAGTTCAACTAAATTTAGAATGATTCTCCTTAGAAAATATATCTATCCAATAAAAGATTGAACTTCCTTTATATTTCTTAGGGGATTAATTTTGAGTATAGCTTCAATTCTGCTGGGATCTATCTTGATTCCTTCTTTCAAAATTATGTGTCCCAACAGTTTTCCTTCTTACAAACCGAATAATGTTTTCTTGGGGTTGAGGGAAATGCCAAATTTCCGACATTTTTCAAAAACTCTTCTCACGTGATTTAAGTGTTCCTCATATTTTTTTTGAAAAAACAGTGAGGCCATCTAGATATATAACTATGAAATGACCCATTTCATCAACAAAAGTGAAATCCATGGCTCTCTGAAACGTTGCTCCAACATTCATTAGACCAAAAGGCATTTTGACATACATGAAAGTGCCCCAAGGTGTAGTAAACATTGTTTTCTCTTGATCGTCTAGGTGTACTAAGACCTGGTTATAACCAGAAAATCCATCCAACAAGGAAATCCTGCTGGATCCAAATACCTTCTATAGGATGTGGTCCATCTTAGGCAGAGGGTAATTTTCGTTTAGAGAGGCCTTATTTAAATTCTGGAAATCAATGCAGAGCCTGATTTCACCGTTCTCTTTTCGAGTGGGAACCAAATTGGACACCCATTTGGAATATCTCAGAGGTACTATGATTTTTTAATCATACATTCTTTTTACCTAATTTTCAACCAGAGGCATAAGGATTGGATTAATCCTCCTTAATTTTTGTTTAAAGGGTTTATGATCTTCTTTCAAGGGAATTTTGTGTTGTATGATATTGGTGTCATAGGATTTTAGGTCCTCATAACTCCAGGAAAAAACATCAATGAATTCTTTGAACAGTTTAATGTATTTCAACTTTTCAGCTAGGGGTAAGGATTTTGATAGTTTGACAATTTTTGGTTGAAGTTCAGTCCCAATATTAAGTTCCTCAACACTAACTCCAGTGGGTTCAATTTTGGGCTTCTTAGCTACGCCATTGAAATAAAATAAGTCTTCAAATGGAACAACCCCTCTAGGTAGGATATTGTTTTTTTAGTTGTAAAATATTTGTTTTTTGTTTTTCTTCATCTACTTCATGCAATTATAATTTATTTACACTAGTATGTATAATATCTTCTATATCAAATTCTACATCTATATTAGTATCTTCAAATTCGTCTTTAGACTACAAAAAGTTTCCGATCTAAGCATCATCTCCAAAAACTTGCCAATATCTAACATTATCGGGTACATTAGATCTGTTTTTCACTTTGATAGTATATGGATGAGTAGGATGAAATTTTAATTTACAAGTAATTGCCAAAGTAGAAAGACCATCAGGCAGTACATTTTTATCTCTTGAAACCGCAGACAAACTATATTCAGTAAAAGAATCTAGAAAGTATAACATAGAATTTCTATAGGCTCTCATCCTTAGATGTTTTGTAGAGTATTCTCCTTTGATTTGTTTTATCACTAACTTAGAATTTCCATGAATCACAATCCATTTAGCACCAAGTTTCTTCAAGAGATGTAAACCTAAGATTAAGGCTTCGTACTCTGTAACATTATTAGAACATTTAAAATTAAATTTGTTGAAGTGACCTTTTGAGTGATGAGTATTTGACTTAGAAACCCATACACCAGGACCAAATCATTCTTCACTCACTGATCCATCAAAACTCAAATTCCTTAAAACTTTATCTGAATTATCCTACTCAGTGATTAATGTTTGACCATGAACATTGAGACAAAAAGCAGTATTATGATTTTGAATTTTTTCTTGTGTGCTTACATCATTGTACAGGATAAATGAGTATAAATCAGAATGAACAGAATATATGGGATAATTGTTAGGCCTATCCTGAGTGGTGACCATGAATTTCATGAGTTTCTCTCTATAGAGTCTTCTATTCTGACCAAAGACATGGATTGTTGCGTAGGACATATCCATCTGTAAGGTTCCTTGGAGTTTGGATCCCCATGAATGGGAAAGAAGCATTCCATATTTGGGTGGGATATCAGCAACAACTATATCCATAAGTACACTTTTGGCAGGGATTTGGACTAAATTTACACATAAATCTTTTATAAGTCCAAGGCACTTAACTTGACTAGAATCAAACAAATACAAGTCTTTATACCTTCTGGTAATATCTAATCCCAACTTCTCCATAATTACTTTTTGTATAAGATTGTGGGAGGCCTCTGAGTCAAACATAACGTTGTGTAAGATTTTATTCATGAATAGTTAGGCTAACATAAAAGGGAGGTACATCTCCTTCTTGAATTTTTCCATCAACTTCTGGGCCAAATAATAATTCAGGTTGATCATCTGATACAAAAACTGTATCAGTGTTTCCTCCTATGCTCAATACTTTCATTACATGGGATCTATAAGCAATTTTATTCATCAATTCTGTCAAGGGAATGGGTATTTTGAGTTTTGCCAATTCATTTTCCATATTAAATGATATTTGTGCTTTATTTGAATTGGCAACTTCTTGTTTATCAACCACATCCTTTTGGGGTATATCTCTTGGTTGGATGGTAGAAGGATCATTAGTTTGAATTGTTTTAGATGCAATATCACATTTTTTTTGGATAAGAACATCAAGATTATTTCTTGTAAGAATATCAACATTATTTTGGCAGGTATTTCAACTCGTTTCTTTGGGGGAGTATCCAACGTTTTCCTACTCCTAAGGTTGTACTGTTTATGGACTTCCATAATAGAATTCTCAAAACCTTTCTTGTAATCCTCAGATTCTTCAGGTACTATTTCATTTTGGGATAACAAGAAAAGGTCTTGTTCTTCCTCAGTCAGGAAAATATAGTCATTATCATTTACTCCCATGAGATTTATTTGAGTTTCCTCTGTATCATCAACTACTTCAGCCTCCTCATATGTATAATTTTCTTGGAAATGAGGTATTACCTACTGGTCTAGACCTTTTGGGTCCCTTTGTTTTATATGGGTTTGATTTGTTTGATAATTTGGATTTCTTATTTTCCCAGTTTGATTTTCTCTCAAAGGAGCCCTATCAGCTATACTGATTCTATCCATCATTTTCTCTATTGTTTTCAGTAGACTGTCGAATTTATAATCACTAGAAACAGAAGACGAAGGTTTCTCTTTTATTGTTACTCTTTTTTCAAAATTTAACTTAGCTTTCTTGGCTAATAAATTAGCCTCTACTTTAAGTGTTTTTGCTTGCATCTCCTCTAAGGTTAAGGGATATCTTTATCTCAGTTGATAGGCCATATCAACATCGAATCCTTCTGGGAAATGTATCAGGGAAAAGCCCATGGGTGGTTTAATGGCAATGAGAATTTCATTATAAACCCTATTGAATTTGTCAGAATACTCTTCTACAGTTTCATTTGGACCGCTCTTAAGGTTTTTATAATCGTTAAGGATCTACAGAGGGCTCTTTTTAATTTTCCACCTAGTTAGGAAAGTTTGGTGAAAAACAACAAGGTCAGTTATATTACGTGCTGCTAATTTTTTCAACCACTCTCTGACTTATCCACCTAAGCTCTAAGAAAACAACCATAGCTTTACATCATTCTCATCTACTTCATGAAGATCGAAAAACTCATTCATCCTATCTATGTGTTGTTGTGTTGTAACAACATGTTGTGGCCAACAACAACCCCCCCCTGGTTCATTTAAGTGTTGACCAAAATACTAAATGAATGGGGACCCTTAGTTAATTTTTAGGAAAAACAAGAATTTATTTTCTTCAAAATAAGGTTACCATCATATGCTTAGGAAAAGCCTCTTGAATATTTTAAACCTAAGTCTATGATAAGGAGAAAATCTTTAAAGTCGCGTTGCAAAAAGATAGGAAATACCTTCATTTCTCTTTAAAAAGCGGTATGCGCAACATCCTCGTGTTAAGAATAACATCGCATCGCAACAAAGTAATACCCATAAAGAAAAACTTAAAGATTCACCGATCTGCGATAACGTTGATCACAAGATCGCATATCGTAGAAATGAGCCGACAAGATTTGGCAAACATCAAACTTCTGCGATCTGCGATGTTGCGATCGCTGCGATGCTACATCCTTGTGATTTGCGATGGTATGATTTGTGATGGTGCGATTTACGATCGCGTGATATGCGAGATTACGTAAGCAAATCATAAATCACTTCATTACGGATCCTTCGGGCACGCCATTCAAATAAAAGCCACTTACCATAATCTGACTCGAAATAATGCGCTTTTAATGATAGTAAATGAATTAGTTGTCAGTTATTAAATGGATTAAAGACGCGTGCCTTGGTAGAGATTTACTTCATGTAAGGTGGCATATTTGATACATCTGCTGCATTTAAAACTCTCCCATCACCTTTCTAGATCAGTCATTTCCATTTCACTCGTAATCTGTAGGAACGAAGAGCTAAGACGATTCAGACACAAACGCAGGAAGAAATGGGAAAGAAAAATAAAGCTCAAAGCTCCGAAGCAAAGGAAAAGATGAAGGAGATGGCGCCTTTGTATACAGACACAACCTGTAACAAAGACACGGGAATATCAACATGGGAAAGCATGTACAGGCTGCTAGAAGAGGAAAATCCTAGAATAATGAAGGTTGTTGCTGACGCGGGCTCACACCGCTCTTCTAAGGCGTCCTTAGAGGACCTAGCATGTTCATTTCTTCACAGAATAGCAGCAAGACCCAAAATTCTACCGTATACGGATATGATCAAGTGGATACTGGATGATGCAGACATGAACAATAGACAATTCAAAGTTCAAGGACACAGGCTCATCGGATCGTTTGCTGCGCAAGATTTGAAGCTTATGTATCATCTTCTTGGACTGCAAGCGACCTATAATGCACAATTCGTTAAGAAGTTCGCGGCGGAGAACCCAGATCTATCAGACACCACCAAAGAATGGTCTAGAAAAGAGGAGCCGCTCAAAAAGGACGAAAACGGTATGTACAACACTGGTTCCCTCACCTCTCCATATTGTTTTGCTGCAGCCATGCTCTGTAGGTTATTTGGGATGCCAGATATCAACAAGTTTTCGTCTGAATGGCTACCATTAATTGATGCTGCCACAAACGCCGACGAGAAAGGAAAAAAAATTGTAGAATTTACAAGAAATGCATAAAGATGAGCCTACGCTGGCAGAATTTATTTCAGAATCTATTGGCTTAAACGAGCAACTACTGCAGCAACAAGAAGAGTTGGGACGCAAAATATCACAATGGAGTCACTATTGCGAGCTGAGCGATAAAATCACCAATCAAGTGGTGGAATTGCGGAGTGACTCTGATCAGAGTGACAAAAGGGTGACGAAATATTTAACTTGGCAGGATGATGATGAAAGGAAAACAACAGGTGCACCCAGGATAAACGAAAATCATAAAGAATTTCTCTTTAATAAATGGGACGATCAAATCAGGCAGGCGGAGCGAGTAGCAGAGACAGCGGCAACACAGGCAAGCATTCTTATCGATTGTGTAAATGAGAATTTACACAGGGCCAATTTAATTGCAGAGACCACCCCCGGGGTACCTACCAAATAAGTTACAACTGGAAACAGAATGGAGGCAGAAAGCGCAGGCAAAGGGGAGAGCAATCCATGCATTAGCCAGGTTGAATTGGGAATGTTACTGGACGTACTTGGTCAAGCCGCACAGCCAATGGATGACGGTGAAATGCATCACAAACGCGACCGAAAAAGTAGCGCCAGCTCTTGTAGATGTCGTTTTCGCAGCCCAGCTCAACGCAAAAATCAATCAGCCGACTCTCCTCAAGCCCATGCTGAACACTTGCAACTTTAAGGACCAAGTTCATAAGTAACCTTATTTAGAATGTTGTTTTTTCTTTCAACTAGATTATAAAAAGGACGGTCATTTGAAAACCGCATCCTAAATTTTGTAATAATACTATTATTAGAATTAGGAAGTAGTATTTTAACCCTTCTCATTGCATTTGGAGAAGGGTCCAGAAATTTGTCAAAAACTTGTCCTCGGAACATGCACTTCTACACCCTCAGAGGAGGTTTTGATGAATGGATGGATCGAGATTTATTAATGTTTGCATTTTAATGTCTGCTACTGATGTTGCACTTTTTTACTCTTAGTAGATGTTAGAACAAGTAGAAGTAAATCGTTATTGCTTGAAGCTTATGAGTGAAACCAGTCATAAATGGTACTTTTATCTCTTGACCAATTTCAGCTTATATTCTTAAAGTGATATGCAGTTTTCAGTTGTTTATATGTTAATGCATGAATGTGTGGGTTACCATTTGGCACTTTTGTACGGTGGAGTCATTTATTTGTGCTTGATATATGAATAACTTATTATGCGGTATGCTGTTCACAATTGTTTTGCTTAACTTTTTATGCAAAGTGGTTTATCTTAATTGATTTCTATTCTTATGATAGCTGAATGATCTTTATTACCAGTTATTGTTCGAAATCTCTTTAGATCGCATAATATAAGAAATACACCCCGGGTTAGCGTAGATTAGATGTGTTGTTTCTTATTAGATTACAATAGCATAGAGTTAGTTTATAAGTTTGAATTAAATTAGCTTTAAATACTCTTAGATCAGCATCATCCAACTCTACACACTTACACACCCCTTAGATTGGGAAACTGGTCCCATTATCCCCAGTCGGACCCGCTATACCAAACGGATAAGGAGCTGCCAACGAAGGTCTGGACCGGGTTGGTATCCCCCTTGTTGTCGACCCAATTTTCGGGGCTTCAACATATTTGGCGCTAGAAGGAGGGCCTGAACATAGTGTATGTTGGAATTTTTTCCAATTGTAAAATTTGAATCAGGATGGCTGCTCATAAAATTCCTATTTGGAGTTGCATCCATATTCCTACCTCTTCCAACACTCCACCAGAAGTGGTAAGACTCTTGTCTCAGGTAAAATTCAACGGTAAGAATAATTCTTCTACTTTTAATCATGCTCTTCAGTTTATTCAAAAAGTTTCAAGTTCTGATATTCAGAGAATTGATGAAGGCGTTTTGTGCAGGATTTTTACTCTTACATTCACAGCGGAAGCTAGAAAATGGTGCAAAACCCTCCCAATTGCATCGATTCACAGCTGGGACCAATTCGTCAAGACTCTCATTTTTGAATTTGATTGTTATGACTATGACCAGGTATATGATGAAATTGATTACCTACGGAAACAGGATGAATCTGTTAGGGATTTTAATATGCGATTTCATCTTAATTGTCTAAAGTATGATCTTGAAAGTGAACTCGCAGATGAAGAATCTTCAGATTATGCTGAGTATTCCCTACCTCCTATGTCTGATCAAGCAAAAATTAGTTCAACCTTTGTTTCATTTTCTTCTAATATGAATGAGGATTCCAAGTTGAATACACAAATCAGCCATGATGAAGAAAATCTACAAAGCCTAGGAGTCATGCATGCTCTAATGCAAGAAGACAAAAGCGAGAATGTTGGAGGAAAGCCTACCTTGGAACCAGGAGACGACTTTGATACAAGGTCATATATTATCATTGAAAATCAACAAATGCAGATCCCAAGGTTAGAACAACAAACTAGTTCTCTTTCAAAAAATATCAGTACACAAAGGTATGATCTAAAGCCCGATGTCTATGATGAATTTGATGAACAAAGTTTTTTCCATGATTTTTTCAAATGCATTGTTCCAGATTCGTATTTTTCTCTTTATCCCGATGTTTTTAGTGATGATAATTTCTCCCCCCTCAATATTAAAGATATCTCAAAAAACACAGAGAGTTATTCAAACGATTCACCATTAGGTTTTCAAGATAAAGAGACAGCTATAGAACATCCTTTGACCAATTGCAAACAAGAGCCACTTGACCTCCCTTGTCTAAAAATAGATAATAAAATAGAGAAATCTAGGGAAACCTGTAAAATCACTTATGATAGTTACTTTGACAACGATGATGTTGTTGAGTTATCCCAAGTAACTCAACTAAGTTCAGATAATGAGAGATATCCTAATTCAGAAATCATATCAGTCAACCCTCATTTCAAAGTAAAATATCATTTGCATGATTTTACTATCCAAGACAATGCCCCGATCTATGATTCATATCATGAGGAAACCTCCATGCCTGTTCACAATCATGACTTATCTTCTGATTCACAAGAAGTAATTCGAAGTTGCTAGGATCCCATAATTCTGGCCAATTCTTGTGAGAAGCAAGATATTACAAGTAAATCCCAGTTGTGTTGTAACACTATTTGTACAGATAATCATTCCTTTCTTTCTCACTTGCACTCATTTTATACAAAATCGGATTTTGTTTTAAATTTTCAGACTTTTGATAGATTACTGTGGCATGTTGAGCATCTTATCAAAGAACATTCGAAAGATGTTCCACCATTTTGGAAAGCTAAACTATGTCAAGAAAGTATAGAACTTTCTCAATTCCAAGACCAATCAATATCAGATTTTCTTAAGAAACTTCTTTGGCATCCAAAACACCATCAACCAAGGAAAGTACCTTCCGAAACTTGTTGGCAATTCACGCCAATTGATAAGATTCTTTTTAGGAATTTCCATCTATTTTGCATCGATTTATTTAGCGATTTATATATGGAAACTTTCATTTCGAACGAAATCGCTAAAAGCTCAGCTTTAACAAACATTAGGTTACAAGCCATTGAAACTAAAAAATCATATTCACAACCTGGCTTGTTATCCTTCCTATTACGAGATCATCAATCCATAACAGAAATTCATCCTAATTTTTATGATCCAATAGGTATCCAGTTGGAAAGAAGTTTTCATGAGAAAGGAAGATCAGACAGAATTCCAACTGAGGTTACATATTCTTATTCCACATCCAACATTAACAGTCCAAGGAAAATTTGGTTCTTAATACTGATGTTTGGAAGTTACAAACGGCTAGGAATAAAAATGAAGAGATGGTTCCATTGGAAATATCATTTCACCTAGCTAATTTTCTGTATATAGCTAGAATAGGAGTAGGAGTAATTTAGCTAGGTTATTAGGTTTGCTTTTGATAATTGATAGGCAAAATAAGAGAAGGGATTATCCCTATTCTGTACATAACCCTAGAGAATGTCTACCTCTCATTGCGTTAAATATGTTCTCCATAATAAAATTTGCTATGGTTAACAACATTTGACATTTACCAAAGACACCTTTTCTCTATCAAAGATTTTGAACTTCTGCTTCCATGAATAGCATGTATTTTGGAGACTTGATCTTTATTATCAATAGAACTTTAACCCAGATATGATGCTAGTTTCAACTCCAAGAAATTTGAAGAAAGCTATCTTAGTGAAGAAATTGTTTTAGGTCAGTACAATGAAAGGTATCAATAATGAAATAAAGATTCTCTATAGAAACAGCCATAACCAAACAACTCTATCATTGTCGTGAAGAACTTTCTTAAGGAAAGAAAATTTGACTTCCTCCCTGCTAAAGGAAACTGCAGCATTCAGAGGAGCAATCCAAAAAAGACACTATATCTCAAAGAATAAGAGGTCTCATTACGAGCCGGCTTATCATGATCACATATATTATAACTTGCTGACATTGCCAATACTGTCCACCAAAATAGGGCAACGACTCAAGAGTGCAATCAAAAGACAAGGGGTCTCATCACGAGCCAGCTTGTTCAACAAAAGTATAAATCAAGTGAATGACTGTGTCATAATTTGGCCACCAAACCAAGACATTGTTCTTTAGAGAATAAAAAGGAAAAAGTGTCATGGATTTTTCTCTGAAAAGTTGTAAATAGCCTTAAGCAGGATAAAGGATCATTACTGGGTAATAGGTAACCCTGTCGAGGCTATGGACGCCTGCTGGCAGCAGAGGCTCTACCTGCGACAAAGGAGCATATTTAAAAGGTTGCTACATAGGGAAGACTTTATTTTATGTTTTACAAGACCAAGTAATGACTGATTTAAATGCAAGGACAAACTGAGGATGCAAGTAATTAAAATAGAAAGAGGTTGAAACAAAACATCATTGACAGTTTGAAGTATGATATGCTTTATCTTTTTATAATAAAGTTTAAGTTTTCTGAGAAATTTTTTTTTCAGGAGTTTGAAAACGTCAATAGAAGATCAGAGATAACTGGTTCTCCCAAGTGAATTGCCAATTGTTGTGGCCAGCAACAACCCCCCCTTAGTTCATTTAAGTGTTGACCAAAATACTAAATGAATGGGGACCCTTAGTTAATTTTTAGGAAAAGCAAGAATTTCTTTTCTTCAAAATAAGGTTACCATTGTACGCTTAGGTAAACCCTCTTGAATATTTTAAACCTAAGTATATGATAAGGAGAAAATCTTTAAAGTTGCGTTGCAAAAAAATAGGAAATACCTTCATTTCTCTTTAAAAAGCGGTATGCGCAAGATCCTCATGTTAAGAATAACATCGCATCGCAAACAAAGTAATACCCATAAAGAAAAACTTAAAGATTCACCGATATGCGATAACGCCGATCGCAAGATCGCATATCGCAGAAATTAGCCGGCAAGATTTGGCAAACATCAAACTCCTGCGATCTGGGATGTTGCGATCACTGCGATGCTACATCCTTGCGATTTGCGATGGTATGATTTGCAATGGTGCAATTTGCTATCGTGTGATATGGGAGATTACGTAAGCAAATCATAAATCACTTCATTACGGATCCTTCGGGCACGCCATTCAAATAAAAGCCACTTACCATAATCTGACTCGAAATCATGCGCTTTTAATGATAGTAAATGAATTAGTTGTCAGTTATTAAATGGATTAAAGACGCGTGCCTTGGTAGAGATTTACTTCACGTAAGGTGGCATATTTGATACATCTGCTGCATTTAAAAATCTCCCATCACCTTTCTGGATCAGTCATTTCCATTTCACTCGTAATCTGCAGGAACGAAGAGCTAAGACGATTCAGACACAAACACAGGAAGAAATGGGAAAGAAAAATAAAGCTCAAAGCTCCGAAGCAAAGGAAAAGACGAAGGAGATGACGCCTTTGTATACAGACATAGCCTGTAACAAAGACGCGGGAATATCAACATGGGAAAGCATGTACAGGTTGCTAGAAGAGGAAAATCCTAGAATAATGAAGGTTGTTGCTGACGTGGGCTCACACCGCTCTTCTGAGGCGTCCTTAGAGGACCTAACATGTTCATTTCTTCACAGAATAGCGGCAAGACCCAAAATTCTACCATATACGGATATGATCAAGTGGATACTGGATGATGCAGACATGAACAACAGACAATTCAAAGTTCAAGGACATGGGCTCATCGGATCGTTCGCTACGCAAGATTTGAAGCTTATGTATCATCTTCCTGGATCGCAAGCGACCTATAACGCACAATTCGTTAAGAAGTTTGCGGTGGAGAACCGAGATCTATCAGACACCACCAAAGAATGGTCTAGAGAAGAGGAGCCGCTCAAAAAGGACAAAAACGGTATGTACAGCACTGGTTCCCTCACCTCTCCATATTGTTTTGCTGCGGCCATGCTCTGTAGGTTATTTGGGATGCCAGATATCAACAAGTTTTCGTCTGAATGGCTACCATTAATTGATGCTGCCACAAACGCCGATGAGAAAGGAAAACAATTGCAGACTTTACAAGAAATGCATAAAGATGAGCCTAAGCTGGCAGAATTTATTTCAGAATCTATTGGCTTGAACGAGCAACTACTGCAGCAACAGGAAGAGTTGGGACGTAAAATATCACAGTGGAGTCACTATTGCGAGCTGAGCGATAAAATCACCAATCAAGTGGTGGACTTGCGGAGTGACTATGATCAGAGTGACAAAAGGGTGACAGAATATTTAACTTGGCAGGATGATGATTAAGGGAAAAGAGCAGGTGCAGCCAAGATAAATGAAAATCATAAAGAATTGCTCTTTAATAAATGGGATGATCAAATCAGGCAGGCAGAGCGAGCAGCATAGACAACGGCAACACAGGCAAGCATTCTTATCGACTGTGTAAATGAGAATTTACACAGGGCCAATTTAATTGCAGAGACCACCCCCAGGGTACCTACCAAATAAGTTACAACTGGAAACAGAATGGAGGTAGAAAGCGCAGGCAAAGGGTAGAGCAATCCAAGCATTAGCCAGGTTGAATTGGGAATGTTACTGGACGTACTTGGTCAAGCCGCACACCTAATGGATGACGGTGAAATGCATCACAAACGTGACCGAAAAAGTAGCGCTAGCTCTCTTAGATGCCGTTTTCGCAGCCTAGCTCAGCGTAGAAATCAGTCAACCAACTCTCCTCAAGCCCATGCTGAACACTCGCAACTTTAAGGACCAAGTTCATAAGTAACCTTATTTAGAATGTTGTTTTTTTCTTTCAACTAGATTAGAAAAAGGACGGTCATTTGAAAACCGCATCCTTATATTTGTAATAATACTATTATTAGAATTAGGAAGTAGTATTTTAACCCTTCTCATTGCATTTGGAGAAGGGTCCAGAAATTTGTCAAAAACTTGTCCTCGAACGTGCACTTCTGCACCCTCAGAGGAGGTTTTGATGAATGGATGGATCGAGATTTATTGATGTTTGCATTTTAATGTCTGCTATTGATGTTGCACTTTTGTACTCTTAGTAGATGTTAGAAAAAGTAGAAGTAAATCGTTATTGCTTGAAGCTTATGAGTGAAACCAATCATAAATGGTACTTTTATCTCTTGACCAATTTCTGCTTATATTCTTAAATTGATATGCAGTTTTCAGTTGTTTATATGTTAATGCATGAATGTGTGGGTTAACATTTGGCACTTCTGTACGGTGGAGTCATTTATTTGTGCTTGATATATGAATAACTTATTATGCGGTATGCTGTTCAAAATTGTTTTGCTTAACTTTTTATGCAAAGTGGTTTATCTTAATTGATTTCTATTCTAATGATAGCTGAATGATCTTTATTACCAGTTATTGTTCAAAATCTCTTTAGATCACATAATATAAGAAATACACCCCGGGTTAGCATAGATTAGATGTGTTGTTTCTTATTAGATTACAATAGCATAGAGTTAGTTTAGAAGTTTGAATTAAATTAGCTTTAAATACTCTTAGATCAGCATCATCCAACTCTACACACACACACACCCCTTATATTGGGAAACTGGTCCCATTATCCCCAGTCGGACCCACTATACTAAACGGATAAGGAGCTGCCAACCAAGGTCCGGACCAGGTGGGTATCCCCCTTGTTGTCGACCCGATTTTCGGGGCTTCAACACAACAATATTACCATCAAATTAGGGAATCCTAGTTTGATAGTCTTGGGGAATATCATGCAATTGAGTAGGTAAAACCAGGGGTACATAGCGAGCAGCCATGATATTTTGTCTTAAGGGAGGAGAAGATATAGGATTTCTGGGTATTAATTGAGTTACTAATTCTGATACTACAGGATGAGTAATAGAAATGACAGAAGAGGTAGGGCCAACTGATGTTGGATGAACTCATTTGGAATATAAAGCGGATGTTGCAATGTTAAGAGAAGAGAGCTCAAAAGATTGTTGTATGTAAGCTTGATGTATAGCCTAATCAAGGGCTGAAACAACATCTTGCAGTTTGTCAAAATCCTCAAGGGCTTGCTGACCCATATCAGGTTCAATAGATGGTGTTATTGGTTTATAAGGTTGAAGAATGGATTCATCAACCACTGTCTGATCAACAAAAGATTCAGACTTAGTCCTGAAAATATTGTGTTCTAAAGGTAGGTCGAAATGAATATCTTGAATGGTATCAAGGATCTGGCGAAGAGAATTGGCCCTCAAAAGGGGGCTATTACTTCCCTGGATTTTAGCTAAACTTCTCCTTCTGAGCATTTTTTTAGGATTGTCTAAAATTTCAGGTCGGTCTGGATCAGGATTGGCTCAAGTATAAATTTGTTTTGGAGCTAGATCTTTAAAAATAAAAAAAACCTCTTATCCTTTATTTCCAATGTTTTGATTATATTTCTTGAAATAAGGATATAGAAACTATGGAAATAATATTATAATGATGAAATGAAGGATTATTTTTTAGTGCCCAGTATGGTCGCCAGAATGTTAGCACTCAATAATTTTCTGAGGTTGCAGAAGAAAATCACCAAGGTAAGCACAAACCAACTTTGGAAGCTGGGATCTAGCCCTGCCAACTTCATAGAGGGCTCTCTTTGTAATATTTAACTTTGTTTGGTTGAATATTAGGCTAGTTATTAAATTTGTGGTTTTATTTGTATTTGAATGGTTGGTTGATTACTATATTTCCATTGGGTATGGAGTCCATTACATAAAATACAAAATAACTATAGTATCTACAGATAGATCTTACAAGGCAAGGTAGCCAAACTTACTGGATTCTTTAAAATTTTTGAAATGGAGAAGAAGAAAAGATTAAGGTTCACTTTAAAATATAGAGAATTGTTACCTGAATTCTATATTCAAACATCGGAAGAAACATAGAAATTATTCATAGCCGGGTGTAGAGTGTAGATTTAAAAAAATTATGCCCTTTGTTTATCTATTGAATAATTCATATTTGAAAACAAATATGTGTTATAAACAAAGAAGTATAAACACATAAAACAAATAGATGTATTTCACCGACAACTTGACACATGAATCCTGTGAAAGAGATTTTGTATTACTTGGAAAATCTATTGATGTTGCATAAAAATGTACAATAAAGTTTCTTCGTACAAAAACCAACCTCTAATACTTCAACAATTGAAGTATTTATAACTAATTTATAAAAATATCATGTTAGGATAACGAGGATGTATCTACAAAATAATAGGACGAATTAAGATAACTTATTACAATAAAATTAGGGAAATCGAACTGTCTGAAGAGGTTGCATTGAAATGAGGGAATAACTGGTTATCTGGCACTGAAATCCTGTATGTGTTGTAACGTTGAGCTATGCCACTGAAATTAACTTTTTCTCTAGTAACTCACAGAGTTTATCCCAACGTCAGTTGCTTGGGATATTCATCTTCATAAACTTCCTGTACACTTCATCGACTTCAATATACTTGGCAAATGTCGGTCGGGTGATGAACAAGTTCGGAATTGCATACAGAATGTTAAGATCATATGATAGCACTTCCAAGAATGCCTTTCCTGTCATACTGAGTCTTTCGGCTGCAACCTTTGAACTATCTCTTGCCTTGTTCATAATCTGCTCACTATAATATTGCCACGTGTTGAGCTTGTTTTTAATCACTAACATGTTTGGAATTCCTTTCTTGTAGAGAGGCTCTAGCTTGGCAAAGAATCTACGTATACCTTTGTTCATATTTCAACCCTTCTCTTCAAGCTATCTCATCAGATTCCTTCTAGTCAACACTTTCCTGTGTTCCAAAATTGTTTCAGCCTTGTCTTCGATTTCCAACTCTTCCATTTCTTGACTGTTCCTGGAATTTAGAAATTTGGTAAGCTCAGTGGCTTCATTTGGTTTATCTCCTAGCTACTTTTTGACCTACTCAATGACTTCATTTGATCGTTCAATCAACTCCTACTATTAAAAAATGATTTGGATTGAAGGCCAAATGTCCCCCATGTCTTCATTGATCCTTTTCTAGATATTTTCCTTTACTTGTGCTAATGTATCGCCCATGGCACAATCTTTTTCCATTTTCTGCAATATTTGAGACAATGTCCGGAACTTCTGTGTTTCTTTCATGTAGGCATTTTCAAACCCTGTACTCTGCTCCTGTAAACTCTTTATCTCCAGCTTTAGCTTCTTTAACTCCTCTTCTTGTATAATCATGTTTTCCATAGATTGAGCTAACTTCACTGAGTCATCAACAACTGATGTTGGAAGCACTGTTGAAGATGATTTTGCTACTGTAATTTTTGTTGTAGGGACACCTGTTTGTAGTAGAGATGCAACGGGAACTGCATCAAGAGGAACAACTGCAAGTTGTGAAGTCCGTTCCTTGTCTTCCATTAGTTTGTCCATTTCTGCTTCAATTTCTTTGATATGGGCACCTTGGTCCACTAAAAGCTTCAGTGTCTCTTCCTTTTGTAGCTTTTTCTGTTCAAGTTCCTTGGCCTGGGGGTCTTCTGTCACTGGCAGCTTCAATTGTTTCTTTATTTCTGCTATGTCAGCATTCTTCTTTCTCATTATTTCCTCTGTAGATTTTGAATTGTCTGGATCGAGGTCTGCTTTGACCGCCATTTACTCCAAGTATTTGATTCTGGTATCTTTGGCAAGTGAGGATATTTTCTCCAATTTGAGTTGATACTGCACATTATTTAAATTAAGTTGTAGTTTTGAGGTAGTGATAACAGTCTGTGTGAAAGTAGAATACACCATCTCTCCTGTCTGCATGTGCATATCTATTTGATCCAAAGGATTGATATCCTTTGTCTCAAATTCAAAAGTGGTTTGCTTGAAATCTGTTGTTGACTTTGGTTGAGGAAACTGGGCCTTCAATAATGCCATATGCACCCTTCCCTTCTTTGTATCAAATGATGAGATGAGTCTGTGCTAAATGGAGGAGGATTTCTTTCTGAACTGAGAAGATATGTTATCATGAATGGCCTCATTTCTCTGCTTAATCTCCTTGTATCTCTGAAAAATCTCCAACTGCCTCTGCTATGTGGATGTTTCTGGTGTCTGAGGGATAGTAGCTGGAATCTCTTTAGTAACTGAGGAAGATGGGGACTCTGTGGTACCACTGTCCAACTTGAAAGTCTTCAAACTTGAGAGCACAATAGTGCCTTGTGTGTCCTCTAGTGATGGAAATTCTATTTTAGAACCTGAGCATGCTTTAAGCTTCTTAGTATATATTTTGAATTATTTGGCTGAGACTTCGGTGATTGATGGAGAATCATCCTCTCTCACTCTCTTATACGTTTTCTCTCTGGGTATGGGTGTCTCTGAAGCTGTCCTGAAAAGTACTTGATCCTCAGCCTCCTTCAATGTATTTTCCACCCAAGTGTGTTGGTTCATTTAGTTTTCTAGTCCAGGCCTCTGAGTATGCACATATGGTGTGGATTTTTGTTCCACTCTCAACTTGGATATTACCCTAAAGGGTCCATAAGACCAAGCGAAACCAAGAGGAAAGTTCATTTGTTTCAACAGGAGGTCTGCTTCCTCTCCTGTTGCTCTAATGTTGCAGATGAAGGGTCCTACTTGTGTCTTGATCTGGAACTGTGATTTTTTCTTGGCTATTGTGAAATGGATGGTATGAGAATGAATTATTTTCCTGATGTATTCAAACGCAAATATTTTCATTGGAAAATATTTGGGCAGTTTGTATGGTGGCAAATATGTGTTAGTGGATGAGTGGAGCAGGACCATTGGTGGGAGTAGGGATAGGTGGGGTAACGAGAGTGGTAGCGGAAATGGGACATGGAGGGGACACATGGCGGGAATTCAGGTTAAGGTGGGATGACAATATCGCTTTTGGGGGTGGGGGGGGGGGGGGGGGGGGGCAATGGTATCTGGTAAGTGGAGGGGGGGTCCGAAATCACATGGTGGTGACACGTAGGGGGCGGCGGTATCTGGTAAGTGGAGGGGGGGTCTGAAATCACATGGTGGCGACATGTAGGGGGGCGGTAAACCGCTTTTCAGACCCCCCTATCATTAAATGTTATTGCTTTGGGGGGGGGGGCGAAACCTATCGTGGGCCATCAGATCAATGCTATGGGAGATCAGGGGGTCGTGAAATGGGGGGAGGTTAACACCGGAGGGCCCCACAACATGTTTCAGGCACATGAAATATAACCCAAGGTCCAAAACTTAGGACAATGAACCAATTCAGACTTATTACATCAAAAATATTTATTTTCCTATCTTAATGCTATTCTAAAGAAAATGAGGGTGCATTTGAGCATGAAAACCCTATCAATTTTTCCTTTTAAAGAGATGAAAAATATTTATTTTAAACACTAAAGTAATCTAATCAGCTGAATTAATCCAGATTAAACAGTTGGATTAACTTTATTCACCTATTCTACCTATCTAATTTTAGCCAAGATTAAATAGTTGGGCTAAGTTATTCACTCTAACCTAATTAACATAAATTTATAACAACTTGAACATGATTAAACTGTATTTGTCAATCAGAAAGGGATTGTGGCATTTTAAACAAGTTGCAGACATTTTCATCAATTTATTCTTTTACAAAGCCAGAAGGCTAGTAGTAGCACTTAAGTGAGAATCACTTTCATGTTTCTTCATTTTTTGTGGGGTTCATTTATCATTTCTTTTCTTCTTCTTTTTTCTATTTTTTGTATTTAAACCCTCTTTCCATTTTTTATCTTCACTTTTCTATATTTTTGGAAATCATTTGCAAAAAGAAATATTATTTACAATATAAAATACTGAAAGAAAATACTCAATGATCAATTGATCCTATAAATTATAGGACCCTAATATCACTAGATCCCAAAACCGGGACCACCAGATTGACTTTTCATTATATTCCTTTCAATGTTACAACACATATATATACATGCTGAAGCATTTATAAACCCCAATATATTAACACTGGATTAGAAAATAACCATAGTTCCCTTGATCATATCTAAAAGATACCATGAACATAAAACCATCATGCCCAAACGCATGTCTGAAACCCATGCACAAAACCATAGTAGGTCTTCCCAGCTAATATAAGGTCCAAAAAAAAATCTTGGGGCACTGCCCCAAATCTGATGCAAGGGGGCTATCTCCCCCCCTGCAAACCCCCTGATAGGGGTGGAGGTTGCCCCACCCTTGTGATCCCCCCTGTTGTTCCCAACACAAAGAAAGGGGGTCTCCCCCACCCTCTAATCTATCTGCTTCGTGTGTGGGTCTTGTTGTGGAAAGAATATAGTACACACCCAACATTCTTCGACTTATTGTTTTCTTTCAACACAGGGGGTCACAAGAGAGCTTAGTCATTGGTCCATCCCTGCAACACCCATTTTTTCTCTACACAAATAAAACTTCTTAGTTCTCACATAATTTGTTAACGCATCTGTAACATTCTTCAAAGTGTCCACCTTTACTAGCAACACCTTTTTGTCCTAAGCCATATCCCTCACAAAGTGATATTGAAAATCAATGTGCTTTGTCTTTGAATGATAGGGAGAGTTCCTTGCTAAGAAAATTTCACTTTGGTTGTCACAGTCTATCCTTATAGCTTGATGTACTAACCCCATACTTGAACATAATATTTTCAACCAAAATACTTCCCTGCGTGCATGAGTGGTTGTCATGTATTCTTCCTCTATAGTTGAAAGTGCCACTACATACTCTCTCTTTCTCATCCAACTAACTGCACCTCCAAATAGCTTAAACACATACTCACTTGTATATATTCTTTGATCTAGATCACCAACCTAGTTTACATCAACAAAGCCACAAATGTCCAAAACTATATCCAATCATGGTCTTCCTTGGTAGCACAGACCATAATCACTAGTGCCATGCAAATACTTGAAAACCCGCTTAACTGTTGTCTAATTCTCCTTCACTAGTTTTGACATAAACCTTCTCAATACTCCCACTGCATGAGAAATGTCTAGTCTAGTGTAGATCATTCCATACATCACGCTATCGATTGCCCTTGCATATGGAACATAGGACATTTCCTCTTCCTCTTCTTGTCTCTTGAGACACTCTATAACATATAACTTTACACCTAAAGGGAATATGAACCTTCATCGTTTATTATCCTGCATATTAAACCTCTGCAGTATTGTCTCGACATAAACCATTTAACCAGAGCTTCCTCTTTGCCCAATCTCGTTTAATTTCCATGCCCAAAATATAGTTTGCGGCACCAAGATATTTCATATCAAATTTGGAGGACAATTGGGTCTTCAATTCCTGGATAATTTCTTTGTCATTTCCAATCAGCAACATGTCATCAACATATCATCAACATACAATACCAGATAAATAACATGGTCAAAAATTAATTTAACGTACACACAATGATCCGCTTTGCTTTCGGTGAAGTCAAGTCCCCATATAAATGTATCAAATATCTAATACCACATCCTTGGTGACTGTTTTAACCCATACATAGAATTTTTTAACCTGCATACCAGTTCTTTCTTACCCTCCACCACAAAGCATTTAGGTTGGTTCATGTAGATCTCTTCTTCCAAATCCCTGTGAAGAAATGTTGTCTTCACATCCATCTGTTCTACCTGAAAATCAAAAGAAACATCAACAGATAAAACTAATCTAATATAAGCTACCTTCGCAACAAGAGAAAAAATATCACTAAAACCAATTCCCGACACGTGGGAATAACCTTTTTCTACCAACTGAGATTTTTATATATCTACCTTGCCTTCTACATTCATATTCTTGCTAAACTCTCATTTTCTTCTAATGATTTTCCTTCGAGCCAACAACTCCACTAGATCCCAAGCCTCATTTTTGTCCAAAGATTCCATTTCATCAACCATGGCCTCTTTCTAGAGTTTTCCATCCTCTTAATATACTTCTTCTCTGACAATTCTAGGATCATCATCAGTAATAGATAAAGAAAATTTTGAACATAAAGTGGATGGACTATACCTTTCTAGCTTCTTTCTTGAATTGATCTTCTCATAGCTAGAGTTAGTGGCTCTTCATCTTTTGATTCATGTTCTGATGTACAGTCTGATTCTTCCTCCTTAGCTCAAAATTTATCTTCTCAAGTTCCTTTGGTAGGACTTCATGCTTAATAACATATTTCATCTCTATAAACACCACATCTCATCTATACACAAGCTTCCTTGTTTCTAGGTTCCAAAGATGATAATATTTTAAACCCTCCTTATACCCAATAAAGATGCACCTTTCAGATTTACTATCCAACTTGGTTCTTTTCTCCTTTGGAACATGTACATATACATCACAACCAAATACCCTCAGATGTGAAAGAGAGGGTTTCTTACCAGTCCACACCTCATGTGGAGACTCATCCTCCAATGATGATGAAGGTGATCTATTAACTAGGTAACATGTAGTCTCTATCGTGTCTGCCCAGAATTCTTGTCCTAACCCCACACCACTGAGCATGCTTCTTGCCTTTTCCATCAATGTCCTGTTCATTATTTCTACAAATCCGTTTTGGTGATGTGTGTATGGAGTAGTCTTCATTGTGCTATACCACAATTCTTACAGAACTCTTCAAATTCCTTCTTTCATAACTCTCTACCATTATCTTTCCTTAGTGGCTTTATCTTCCTCTCTGTCTGGTTTTCCACGAGAACCTTAAATGATTTAAACCTGTCAAAGACTTTAGATTTCTTCCTGAGGAAATATATCCATGCATTCCTTAAGAACTCATTTATAAATGATAAATTGTACACAGAATTACCCAATGATGGAACTGACACAGGTCCAAACACATCACTGTGCACAAGCTCTAATATCCCTTTTTCCCTCTTAGCGCCAGAAGGGAAACACACCTGATTTTCTTCCCATATACAAAATATTCACAGAAATTGAAATCCAGAGAGAAATTAGACATACCTTCTACCATAACATTACCATGAATTATTCGAAGGCCCTTCTCTCCAATATGTCTAAGACTTTGATGCCATAACACGGTATTTTCTCTAGAGACCACTGGATTTTCTACTCCACTTTCAGGAACCACATAACTGTTGCACCCATCAATAACAATACTACCAAGAAGCTTGTATAGAGTGCAAATCTAAACTCCCTGCATCAATATCAGTGCTCTTCAAACCATTTTGTAGGTATCTTCCTCAAACACTATTTTACACTTGCATCATCCATCTTGCTTATAGAAATCAGATTTCTGGCCAATGCAGGAATATGCATAACAGCCAAAAGTGTTATAATCCTTCCATCTTGCAACTTCATCTTGACTTTTCCTTGACAATTATAGCCTTCCTTTCATCCCCTAAGAAGACATCACCACCATCATATTTCTCATACTCGCAGAACCACTCCCCATGAGGAGTGAAGTGAAATGATGCAACTGAGTTAATCAACCATGCCTCATGATCTATATGTGTACTTGAATAAGAAGCCAAGTACACATCCCCACCTTCATCTGAGGTGGTTTTCACCTCTGTAGAAGGAGCATCATGAAATCCCTTTCCTTTATCAAGAGCTTTGGATCTACAGTGTGTTTTGAAGTGCCCTTCCTTTCCGCATTTCCAACACACATTTACAAGATTTCCTGGAGATTTAGATCTCCCTCTAGATTTAGATCTCCCACTCAAGGACTTAATTTTGTTTCTGTTCTGGGACCATCCTCATAAAGATAATAAATCTCCATTTTGGCCCTCCATATTTTCCGATCTCACCTCCTCCGACAAAAAGGATGAGACTATTTCATCAAACTTTAAGGTAGTTGTATTGCTACATATTGCAACAACCAGATTATCCCATGAATTTGGTAGAGAACAAACCAAAATGATGCACTTATATTCATCTGAAATTTTAATATCAACAGATAACAATTGGCTTACTAGAGTATTAAAGGTGTTTAAATGCTTTGTCATCGAGTCTCCATCCTTCATCCTCAGGTTAAACAACTTTTTTCGTAGGAAAAATTTGTTGACCAGAGACGTAGATTGGTAAAAGGTCCCTAACTTATCCCACAAATCCTTCACCATAGCCTCCCCTGATACATTAAAAAATGTTGAATCTAAGATACAAAATCGTATTGTGCTGTTTTATTTCCGATCCAACTTAGTCTAGTCTTCAACTGACATTTCCATTGGTTTAGTACTAAGATCTACCGCAATCCACTAATCTTTATCCACCAGTAGATTCTTCATCTTGAATTTCCACAACTCAAAACTCTAACCATTAAATTTCGTGATCTCTATCTTTCCATTTCTCGCAATATTCTATCACCCAAAGAATTGATCTCACAGATCTCCCACTGAACAGGGTATACCACAAGCCTAAGAAAACCCTGCAGTAGCAAAGGTGTCCCCTTAAAGTTGAAACAACTCTGATACCAAATGTAGGTTTTAACCCTGTGCAGAAATTAACTGCAAACAAATCCTTAAAAATAGAAAATATACAATGGAGAGAAATAAAAAACAAATACACAAAGATTTTCCCCTCGATCCCTAAACCGAGACTACCAGATTGATTTTTCATTATATTCCTTTCAATGTTACAACACACACACACACACACACAGATATATATATATATATATATATATATATATATATACACATGCTGAAGCATTCATAAACCCCAATCCATTAACCTTGGATTAGAACATAACCATAGTTCCCTTGACTAGTTATACAAGATACCATGCGTAGAAAACCACCATTCCCAAAACCATGTGCGAAACCCATGCACAAAACCATAGGTATGTCTGCCTACCTAATATAGGGTAAATTTTTTTTCTCAGCACATGGAAACCCCTCGACAGGGGGGGCTGCTACCCCCCTTGTGAACCCCCCGCTACACCCAACACAAAGAAGGGGGGCTATCGCCCCACCTCTGAACCCTCACTTGTGCATGGGGCTAGTCGTGGAAATAATATAACACACACTTAACATTATCCATGTAGTCTTCTTCAAAAATTTTATGTAATGTTTGTGTTATGTAGTTTGACATATGTGTTGGGGTGTAGTGATGATCTGACCTTATGTTGGAATGAAACAAAATAAAGATATACACATAAAACAGAGATGCAACATAAATAAAAATTCATTTCATTAATATCAAAGAACTAAAATATGCTTACATAATAAAATGGAAATAAACTAGCTTAGGCGATGGCTGCTTATCTCTTCGAAGAGATGTGACAACTCCATGCCTCTGAGCTATGTTGCAATGAGGCTCAAGGGCCCTTTTACTATTGAAAAAAAATGGAAACCCCTAAACAAGCAAATCCCTAACCCCAAGAGATGGAACACCAAGAGTTTGTGGGCGCCGCTGGGTTTAGTTGGGAAATCAACTTCTTAGGGTCATAACTTGGTCATATTATCACTATTTGGGGGTGTATGATACATCATTGGAAATATATCGCCGAGTAATACAGAATTTGTCGCAGGCCCTTAGCTATTTCGGACCTGAAAAAAACACCATTTAGGGGGTCAAAACTGCTCTGCAAGTTCAAGAGCTAAAAAACAGTTAAAAATAGTAAATGCTTCTATAAACCAGGAAACTGATGAAACCAAATGGAGGTCTAGGTGGAATATTTGGGTGGCCACCAATATCGAACTGGATAAATCCTCCCTCCTTAGGAAGTAATGGTCCCCATTGCATGCAAAGCATCCATGAGGTGAGGAATTTTTGTTGAACCTGGTCCTTGGTGAACCACTTGCTCAAGTGAAGGAGTTGGCCTGCATTGACAAATGGGTATAGCTGGATCCTCTGTTGGCGAGTGTTCATGTTATACATGTCCATGATCATATTAGTTTTGGCATGTTCTATGTAGTCTAGGTTTAACTCCGTTGATGTGAATTATTTTGCAATGTCGAATGTGTCCAATAATGGTGGAATTTATGGCCAAAGGAGGTCTACATTGAATATTGGGTGCAGGCCAAGGAACAGTGGAATGCTGAGCTCGAAGGAATTGTCCCCTGCAACCTTGGTGATGGCGTATGTCCACTATCAGAGTGAGCAAAGTGTGCTATGGGGCACAACGACGTGTTCCTTCTGTAGATGTAACCAAGATTTGTTGCCCACTTGGAACTTGTGTGGCACCTGACGTTGATCATGTCGCTAATTTTACTTAACATTAGCTTTGTCAAATATGTTATGTACCTCTAGGAGGATGTGTTGAATGCACTCAATGAAGTTGTTAGCCCTGTCAGCTTCGGACTGGACATGAGTTGAATTTGCCTAAGTATTTGTAAATGGTATGGCCACATCAATGGGACATAGTCTCTAGAATCCTAATCCCACTTGAAAGGAGATTAGGATAGTTGAGCTATGGAGAGCTCAGTTGTAGTTATGTTGAACATAAGGGAGGATTTCATCCCATGTGCATGGATGCTTCGATTTGTACATGCACTGAATGTGTACGAGCATCCTATTGGCGACCTTTGTTTGGCCATTAGTTTGGCGGTGGAAAGTCGTGGACTTAGTGATCTTGGCATCCAACATCGACTAGAGACTTGACCAAAATATACTTAGGAACCTGCTATCCCAATATGAGATAATGGATTGTGGGATCCCAAAGTGTACCCACACTCATTCAAAGAAGAGCTTAGCAATGGATTTTGTTGTGATACTCTTCTTGCGGGCTTCCAGAATGGCCATCTTAGAGAATTTGTCAACAACTATGAAAAAAAAGTCATTTCCATGCTTATTAGAGGGAAGACCCATCATGTACTCCATGGAGATGGATTCGAAATGTCGATTAGGAGTAGGTAGAGGAGTATATAGGCCTTTCTCTTGATGGTTAGTTTGTTAATGGCACAGGCAATGCAGGATCTGATGTACCTCACAACATCCTATCAAAGGTTCAACCAATAAAAATACTTCTGCAGAACTGCCACTATTTTCTCTACCCCGAAATGTACAACAACCTGTTGTAATGCACCTCCCAAATCATCTTGGGACGCTCATTTGAAGGAACATAGAGGTGTCCCAGGTGGCATAACGATGCATCCTAGAGGTGAAAATTTGGAACTTTCTTGCCTTCAAGGAGCATTTGGTATGTGTTTCCAAATTTTGGATCGCTCTTGTAAAGATGCGGCCACCCTGTAGTATCGTGCCCACAAGAGTCGAGAACAGTGGTCAGTGCCATGACTAACAGTCAGCTAAGGTAGTATCCAACATTTTTGGTGCTTCTCTTCTTGTACTTAATGATTAAATTGAACTGTTGCAGGTATGTGGACAATTTCTGATGGAAATCATTCTGCAACTTCCCTTGTGTCTATATAAACTGCAGGGGTCGATGCTCTATGTGGATGATCATTTCCTTCCCCATAATGTAATTCTTCTATTGGTAGTAGGCCTACACAATGGAATACATCACTCTGTCACAAGTGGCATATTTTTGGACTATGTCTGAAAGTGTCTCACTGTGATATGCCACTAGATGCCCTTGTTGAGTAAGAACTGCACCTATAGCATAGTCGAAGGCATTTGCCTAAATCTTAAATTGTTGTTTTAGGTCTAGTAATGTGAGAATTGGTGCAAAGCAGAGGCGATGGTTCAACTCAGGAACCACCTTCTGTTGGGATTTACACCAAAATAACTTTTCTTTCACTCCTACCTTGGTGTCTTGACTCAAAGGCCAATTGATATGAGAGAACCCGAACATGAACCTACAGTAGAAGATAGAAAGACCCAGAAAGTTGTAGAGCTCTGTTAGAGTGGTTGGGGCTAGCCAATACTAAATGACTTGTATCTTTCCTGTGTCCATATACACCTCGCTCATCAATGATGTACCCCAAATATTGAACCTAGGTCATACCAAAAGTGAATTTCTCCATATTGGCACACAACTTGTGTTATCGCAGGGTTAAGAGGACCTATCAAATATGGCGGAGGCACTCTTCCCAACTCTGGATGAAGATCATAATGTCATCCAAATACACCACCATGAATGAGTTGATGAAGGGTTGAAAGATGTCGTTCATCAACCTCATGAAGGTTGTGGGGGAATTCGTCAACCCGAAAGGCATGACCAACCATTCGAAAAGGCACTCCTTGGATTTGAAGGCATTCTTCCACACATTAGAGGGTTCAATCGATACCTGGTGACAACCAGACTTCAAGTCAATCTAGCTAAAATATTTGGCTCCCTTGATTTGGTACAGAAGATCATCAAATCATGGGATTGGATACCTATTCCAAACAATGATTTTGTTCAATGCTCGATAATCAATACAAAGTCTCTAGGTCCTATCATTCTTTTGTACCAACACGATCGGGCTCCCACAGGGTGATGAACTGGCCTCATGTTCCCTTTCTGCAAGATTTCCTGAATCTGCCTCTTCATTTCATCATTCTCAAGAACAAAGAGTCAATATATCGGTCCCTTGGGTAGCGGCGTGCTCGAGGTCATGTCGATGGAGCGCTCAACCTAACAATGTAGAGGTACCCCTGTGGGTGAGGTGAAGATGTCCCTATACTCCTCCATAAGCTTGTTCATATGTTGTTGTCGTGCTGAGGAGCCCTATTTAGAGGTTGTGGCCACAATATTCTTCTTGCCCTAAGGGCGAATCATAAGGAAAACAAATTTCCTAGTCTGGGAAATGATCCTACTCCATTGCTTCGTAGTGATCAAAGAAATAATAGTAGGCGGTGCTACCTCCAGTATCCTGTACAACATATTTCCCAAATTATTAATAAGAGTGCGAGGCCTAGACTCATACACAACATGTCACTTCCACAAGTATGTTTGACCTAATAATATATCACAAACTTCAAGAGGAGTAACATCACACAGTACCTCATCTATGAAGGGCTTAATGATATAGGGAAGGAAAAATTGTTGGTTGATACATAGATCTTACCCTTGGTGAAGCCACCTAATGGTGTACGACTGCAGGTGTGGTGTGGTCAGTAGACCCAACTGCTTCATGACCTCTATTAAAAAGAGGTTGCTTTGGCTCCTTTTGTCGATAATGAACTACAACGGAGAACCCTTCACCCAAATCTATGAATGGAAGATCCTCTCTCCCTCCTCTAGATCTTTGAGCTCATCCTTCGGCATCTTGGTGGTGGCAACGGTGGCACTAGGATCTACATTGATAATATTCTTCACTTTGTCATTCCCCTTGTCCATTTTTGACTCAGAGTCGAAACATGCCTCTGATTCAGAAAAATTCAACTTGACCACCAATGACTACTTGGCTCGACATTCACTTGTGTTTTGAGTGGGGCTCTTATGGAACTCACATCATTTCCATGTATCCTTCTTTGTCTTTGTGGTGTTTTTTTTTTACTTGCATCTTCGACTAGTTGTCCTGGGTCAATCCGCCTTGGATTTTTCCTTTGTTCTATGGTTTTGGGGGTGCCTTTCGCTTTCTTTGGATTCGTAGATCCAGAGTCTTGCTTATTCTATTTAAAGTTATACTCGATCTTGATAGCCTATAGATAGGCGAAGCCAAGAGAGGAGATGTCTAGGAACTCCATCTCGTCCTGGATGTACTTGTGTAGACAACCGTAGTACTTGAGTTCCAAATTCCGCTCAGAATCCTTAATACCCAACATTGTGTGAAGAGTTTGAAAAATGTTTGTGAACTTCGACACACCTTGGTCCTTTCCCTACTGCAGCATGGTCCAATTTATGTATTTATCTTCATAGCTCCTGACAGCATAATATTGTTCCTTGATGGCATCTCGGAATAATTCCAAGTGTGTGCGTCTAAAAGTAGTGAGGATCCCCTCTCGTCCTTTTGTTCACAGTATGTTTCCCACTAGTCCTTGATATGTGAGGCAGTTTTGAGTAGTGAACATACTCTTTTCCTGATTGGAAGATTCATGAACTAAAAATATCCTTACAACAAATTCAACCATCTATCTACGGTGCCTGAATCTACCTGGCCTTCAAATATGGGAATGTCAAATTTAGTTTGTACCATAAAGGGAGTGGCACCTCTAGAGTGGTTGTTGCATGAAGATGCATCTCCTATGGGTAGCCACCGAAGGATCTGGGCAAATTTATCCATCATCGCGTTCCTTTGTTTCTTGAAGGATTCCTCGAGAAATATTTTGAAAGGATCTAATGCCCCCTCATCTTTCTTTTCTTCCGCCATGGGAGGTCATCAGGTTTGCGAGGCTGGTCTTGCAAAGGTTCAACCAATTCAAACCTTATCTCCTTATACCTTGACCTCTTGAGGGACATGCAAAGAAAAATAAAGAAATAGCCCTGATACCATTGATCCAAACTTATGCAAGAACGCAACAAAATACAAATACACACATAAACACAAATATGCAGCAGAAATAAAACTTCATTTCATTAATATCAAAGAATTGAAATATTCTTACATACAAAATGGAAATAAACTAGCTTGCCCCATGGTCACTTATCTCTAAGAAGAGATTTGGCGACTACCTGTCTTTGAACTATTTTACAATGAGGCTAAATGGCCTTTTTATTATTGAACAACAAGGGAAAATCATAAACAACCAAAACCCTAACCACAGGAGTTGGAACACCAAGCACCTGTGGGCCTCGTTAGGGTTATTTGGGTAGCCAACATCCCAGGGTCGTAACTTAGTCATATTATATTTGTTTGGCACATACGATACCTCATTGGAAATATATCTCCACGTGCTACAGGATTTTCTGCAGTCCCATGTGTATGCGTACCTAAAAAACATCGTTTAGGGGGTCAAAACCGCTCTGTAAGTTAAGGACCTGAAAAACTACTAAAAATAGTAAAACACTGCTATAAACGAGGAAATTGATGAAACTGGCTAGAGGTCTAGGTGGAATAGGCACGTGGCCACAAATATCCACCTGGATCAAGTTAGGGTTGCATATAATGTTTCTATTATGTAGTTTGATATGGGTATTGAGATGTAGTGAGTATTGTTTCTTCATTGTTATTCTAGAATGGTTTCTTCAAGGAGATTTGAAAGAATAAATAGTGAAGTTATATATCAATAATAAGGATAGTCATATAATATTTTATCAGGTAAATGTACATTCTCACTTCATACATCAAATATACATATTTTTTTTATTAAACATATTAATTATTATTGGATTAAATGAATATAACAATATATAAAGGCTACTTTGTCAACAATAAACTAATGTTTAAAATATTTTATTTTGTTTATAAAGTTTGCTTTCTGAGATTTAACAAATTTTAAAATATCAAATTTCTATAAAAATTATTTAAAATTTACTAATTTCTAAAATATATATAACTTTATTTTAATTTCATATATATTGGCATAAATTCATTTTAATTCTCTCTCTATCAATTGTTTGAGAGTGATTAAATTTTTCAAGATGCAAATCTGTTTTTGAGTGGAAAGTTTAAGAAAACTTTTGCACCTCTACAAATTTGATTTCTCTTAGTCCTTGGGAGATTTAGATTTATGATGGATCCATATTGATTTTGAGGAAAAGCAGTAATGAAATATTTTAACTATAAGAAAATTTTCATATACATTGGCTTTATATAGTGTAATATCTAGTGGACATCTACATATTTTATTTATAGATTCATATAATAGAAAACATCTCTAGACCCAAGGGTTAGCTCAACTAGTCAAGTCCCCATTGTTAAGTACCTCGCCAATTGGGAGGTCACAGGGTCAATTCTCCTCGACACCCTTGGGGTTAGGCCCTGCTAGTCTGGCCGACGGGCTTTAAAACATTCCCTTCGGGGTTGATCTACCCAGATTTTTCCAAGGTAAAAACTAGAAAACATCTCTCTATATATATAATCATTTTTGTTATTAATATTTTTTAAATATTGATAATACATGTTATACAGTGAATTAGAAATATTTTTTAATGGAATGATAACTTCTCCTTTTCTCTCTATATACACTACAAGGAATATACCTTCTAGCAAAGGTTATAATGGAGGTTTGTAGTGTTATAAAATTGGAAAAAAAATGTCAAAAAAACCTCCGCTGCAACATCTGTTTGCGGGATTAGATGTTTTAGTGGAGTTGATAGCAAAAACTCATCACACTAAAAAAATATGGGTGGTTGGAGGTTTTAGTGGATGTTTTCTTAGTGGTGCACTCACTGGACAAGTAGCACTGATGCGCTACCAATATAAAAGCACGGGTGTTGTAAATTTAAATAGAAGCACCAAGGCTAGAAACAAACATTTGGAGCACCAATGAATTAACTTTATAAAATCACCAATGCTTTAATAATAAAGTACAATGACTCATTCAATATATGATACCATGCACAGAGGAATTGAATGAAAACGACATCGGTGCCTGAAATGTATACTGTCCCGGTGCTTATGACATCTAAAAACACCCTGGGAAATAATTTTTAAGAAAGGCACCGGGGTAGACAAAAAATCTTGCAACCCCAATGGAACGAATAAATTTCGTTCTTCAAGTTAAATACTCCAGAAGACTTGGAATATGTAGATCTCCATTTAGGATATAAGAATAGATATTAAAATGTATAATGAGAATGATGTTACAAATGAGGATGAGGGGCCTACTTATATACTAGACATGTGCCTCTTCATGGAAATTCATGTCCCATTTAGACATGCCTCTTCAACACTAATTACTAATTAACTAATCATTATTACAATTATCATCATTACTTATATTTAATATGTTTTATTAATAACATTTCCTTCCTGTTCAAAAAGATGTCCTCAATGCTTGTTAATGAAAAATCTTGATCTCTTTTTCTGTTTCGAATTTCCTCTTTTCTCAAAATTGTCATCTTCGTTGATACAAGTTGATATGATCCTTGGAGTGATATATAAAATTTTTGCATGGAGAAAGGATTTGACCATCTTAATTTAATCTTTTGTGGAATCTTTCGATTATTAGAAACTTGTGATGAATCGTTATCACTGCACTGAATTGTGTGCACTTCAATATCCTTCTAAACATAAGTTTATTGTTTTTGTTTTCAGAGATACTATGAAAAATTATTGCAACTTTTTCTTTTGTGACTCAGATGTAGATAAGGAGTTTGTATTTCCTTTATCATGTGTGTGGCAAGATTGATACTTACTTCAGGTTTTGATGTCATCAAGTTGGTTAAAAAATATCCACCTAGGTTTTTCATTATTTGAACTGCAACTTCTGAGTACGTCCTTATTTTAGTTGGGTTTGGATTTGTCTGAATTATGAGACTAATGGGATCTGTGTTTTTTTCCTTTTCTTTGACTTGGGCTATTACATCTAAATATTTTTATAATTCTTTCATGACAAATTCTTATAACATATTCTTTAATGATTGCTTACCATCCTTAAGTTTCTTAACATGAGTGAGTAGACTTTGATTATGGTTTCTCAGATGTAAGAGTTATTTGGTTTTTGATTCATCAAATTTATTTTCAATGTCTTGAATTTTAAGATTCTCATCTTTTAGATCTCTGATTTGTTCCAACAACCTTTGGTTCAGGCCATTTAAGCGCAAATTTTCTTCTTCCTTTTTTGATAGAATCTCATTGAATTTCTTCTCGATGCATCCATTTTCTTCTTCTAATTTTTTCTTTTGTCCTTGGACTTCTTGACCTTCACAAGTAATTTTTTGCTATGGTCCCTTAGATGCAAAATTTCCTTGTATTTTTTCTGTTGACTTTTGTTCCAGTTTTGCAATTTTTTCCTCTCATTCAATCATTTCCATCAGTACATCATGTTGACATTCTTCCGCATTAAATAATCTTCCACATGTTAGACAACATAATTGACAATTTTATGAATCCAAAGATATTCAATGTATGTTATACAAAATAGACATTTAGTCCAAAATAATGATCGTTGTGTGGAACTCATCTTGACTTCCTTCATCATTTTCGAATTGGACTCATTTGTTTGTCAAATATTAATTATTTTGTGTTCGTAAAAAAACTTAGTGTTTGTAAATAACCCTATTTTTTTCTTAATTGTATAATTGTGTGTTTTTTTTAACTAAAAAACACACTCTCTCTCTCTCTCTCTCTCTCTCTCTCTATATATATATATATATATAGTTTTAATATGTTTTTAGTAGTTTATTTTTCTGAATGATTTTTTTTTAATAATTTTTTTTTTCTATTTTTGTTTTGAATCTTTGTTTCCTTTTATATATCTATATAAAGGGAAAAAAATATTCAAAACAAAATTAGAAAAATAAAATTATTAAAAAAAATTCTTTTTTTTTTAAGGTTAATGACGGTTTGCCTTTTCCCTTTTGTTCAGTTTTCTTTTTTCAATGCTCCATGGTATGTATCTCTATCCCTCTGAAATATGTTTTTTTTTTGGCATATTCTTTTCACATAATCTAGCTGTCAAATTTTCGATTTGCATTAATAATTTCGAATTTTAAGGCTAATATCTATAGATACCATAATGATGGTTTGCCTTTTCCCTTTATTTATAATTTTCTTTTTCTAATTTTGTTTTGAATCTTATTTTCCCTTTATATATATATATAATCTCTTTTTTTCACGCTTTCATATATTTTTACCTTTTATTTTATTTTTATAATTATTATAGTTTTTTTAAAATTGCCAAAGCCTTGGCAATAAATGGAGAATCTCCCAGAATATAGTAAAGTGCTTTGATTACGATGACAATCAAGTTGACGACGAGGTGATGGCCAAAGGACGGGATCAAAAAACGTGGCTCTAATACCAAATGGAACGAACACAATTTGTTCTTCAAGTTAAATACTCCAGAAGACTTGGAATATGTAGATCTCCATTGAGGATAAAAGATTATATATTAAAATGTTTGAAGAAGAATGATGTTACAAATGAGAGTGAGGGACCTTCTTATATACTAGACAAGTGCCTCTTCACGGAAAGTCATGGCCCATTTAGACATGCCTCTTCAACACTAATTACTAATTAACTAATAGTTATTACAATTATCATGATTATTTATATTTAATATATTTTATTCATAACACCCAACTCTTTTATATTCTCTAGTGTACTCGGTAGTTATGTGTAACAATGCACCAGTTTCGATGAGTTGTATAAACAACACCGGTGCTTAAAAAGTATAATGCTCCAATGCTTATGTGTTTTCAAAAGCCCCGTTGATGTACTTTTCACAAAAGTAACTGGTGCAGGAAAAAAAATCTTGCACTACCGGTGCTTTTATGTAATTTAAGGCATTGGTGCATTAAACGTAACAATGCCCACAAGTGCATTAATGGTGAATCACACCGGTGCATGAAATGTATATCTTTGTGGTGTGTATTTATTTTACAATTGCACTAGACTTTTGTATGTACAAACACATCGAGATACCTTTTTTTATTATTATAAATATGGTTGTTGAAAAAAAACTCATATTTTGAGTGGTGCACAATAATATATGATGCCCTAGTATCCACTTTCTCTATTTTAGAAACAACAACCTATGACAATGCACTTATTGTGATTTTTAAATATTGTATTCATCGAAAAACTGACATATATATTATAATAATATTCTTATAAATTAAATTTTGATTAGTGCATTTTTGTATGATGTTTAGATTATTATCTTATATCATCATATTTCAATCTCTTCATTATAATATTTAATCATCCATATATTTAATCAGTGGTGTACCATTTCACAATGACATTCGACAATAAAATAAAATAAATTAAAATGTATATTATTATATATGAATAAGGGGACCTTTCTCATACAAATTGGGATATTGATCGACAACCCTTTGTCTTTCAATTAGGACACTATGTCCATTACATTAAACAAAATGTCTGATTTTCACAAACAATTATTTAAAAAAATATAACAGGTTGCATTGATATCCAAATAGGTCATCAACAAAATAAAATAAATTAAAATATATTTTATTATATATGAACAAGGGTCTCTTTCTCATACAAACTGGGATAGTGATTGGTAACCCTTTGTCTTTCAATTAGGACACTATGTCCATTACGTTAAACAGAATGTATGATTTTCACAAACAATTATTTCAAAAAATACAACAGGTTGCATTGATCTCCAAACAGATCACCATTCTTCGCTGGAACTATTGTAAGTGCTCAAGCTGATTCTATGACGGGTTATTTGGAAGAATGTTTTGTTGATTGAATCAATTGCTTCTGTCTTCTTCAAGTTCCATATACAAATAAAAAAATAAAGTGTAATGAATATATCTACATTGGTGAGAATAATGAAAATTGAAATAAACAATATACACCATTGTAAATGGAAGAGCAATGTACCATAGCAAGAATTGAGTATTGAATTATACATATTCTTTTAAAACTAGATCTCATGCCTTCCTTCAACAACTCTTCTATTGGCGCAATTCCATACTTTGGTTACTTCAAGTTTTATACCCCATAATAAATCATAGATTTAATATAAAGGATTTTTTTATTGTATAACAACATAGATACTTACAAATTCCAAAATTAATTTTTGGTATGCCAACATATACTCACAACCCATATTTAATCCAATTTCAATCAATTCTTTTGATGATTCTTCTTTGTATGTTAACACATATTTGAAAACATCCAAGGATAGTTGTTGTAAAACAACTTAAAATATACAAATATGAAATCTTAAGTTGTTATAAGGAAGTATTAAAAACTACTCACAAACTTTGATATTAACCATTTTCTTGTCCTATTTTATATGATGAAATGGTTCCATTTTGTTTTCTTTTTCGCAATAAAATACTTGAAAATTAAGATTTAATGCTAAATTATTTGTTTATATGTACCTAATAGAAAATTTCAATTATCACATACATTTGAAGCAAGTTGTTGTTGAGATGGCCCCTCCCGTGATGCATTTGTGATGCATTTATGTCCATTTCTTTGACCATCTCCTTGTACAATTTTTTGGACACTCCTATAGGCATGTTTCAGATATCATCTCGTTGATCCTTTGGGATTATCATAATCTTCCTAAAAAAGTAATAAACTATTTCTATATTGATATATGAAAGCTAATATAACAAAATTGACATTAACAAATGAATGCTTTGTAGTAATATATACATATAATTCTAGGAAAACATTTTAATTAGGAATATTACTTTTTGAATGATTCTTTTGTTGTTGTATGTTTTTCTATTGCAAGCTTGACATGTCTCATTGACCACTTCCCTGGAAATTCTTCATGTAGTTTAAATATAACTTGGCTCTTGGAATCATTAGATCGATTTTTGTATTGTAAGTGGAAAGTATGTCTAATGTTCATTCCACTATATTGCTCATAGTTTTGTAAAAGTTTGTATTGCTTTCATTAACCTCCAGCACCACTCTAGATGAGCTAAGGACCAATTCATCATCGTTTACATGTTGTATAATTTTTATTTTCTTAAAACAACAATATTTTCCTTCGTTGTTGGTCCTTGTAGAACATTAAACACATGTGAATTAATAGATTGTTTGAAACATGTTGTCTAATATTCTTAAGTATATTATTAATGAAAAAAAAAAAAATCTCATGTTGAATAATATTTTTCAATTGACATGATTCATCCTTCTGCAATT
Organism: Pinus tabuliformis; assembly: GCA_031772625.1. Taxonomy (NCBI): domain Eukaryota; kingdom Viridiplantae; phylum Streptophyta; class Pinopsida; order Pinales; family Pinaceae; genus Pinus; species Pinus tabuliformis. The sequence goes on from CM062806.1 coordinate 945,802,384, forward strand.
TTTCCAGCAACCTTTTATGCTCTTCTGCACTTAGATCGGAAAAAATCTTATCAAACTTCTCATTTTTTGGCTCTGCATGACAAACACTAACCAATACATATTAATTAAACTTAGATATAGTTAAAATATATCAATTTTGTAAAGAATTTACAAAGAAATTTCCCTTTGTGCTTTTTTAAATGTGCTATCATTGTGGTGACCAATATTTTGTTTACTTCACCACTTCTAAGACATTATTTTATCAATATACAACATGTACCATTCGATACAAGAGCCATTAAATATATTCTATAAATAAATCACATAATTTTAAGCCAAAAAGAGGGTTGGTAGTGGTGTGTTTATGTGCATAAATGCACCAATGCGTTTAATTTAGTAAACACATTGGGGTGTTTAATTGTTGAGCACCAGCCACATAAATTATTATTTTTTAAATAACTTTAAATTATGATGGTACAATATGTAACGATAAAAGCACTACCATCATAGTAAAAAATGAAAACATAAAATAATAAAAACAAGTTTTTTGGACTGAACGATGTTATTTGTCATAACACAAGGTGCACCAATAAACAAAGTCATTAAAAAAAACAGATAGGGATAATAGGGTTTGGATCTTATTCAATAAATGTTCCCTGTTTTTTACATGTCAAACGCCTTATATATAGTAACACAAACCCATTAAATATAACATGCCTAAAATGAAAAGCCATAATTGTGAAGTAGTAGAGGGAGTTAAACCCTAAGGAGAAATTTTGCAGTCACATAAGCAAGAAGAAAAAACAATAAGTATTGATTGCAAGAAGAAAAAATAATAAGTATTGATTTTTTGTGTTTTTTCTTTATTTTTTCTGCATTTTGATTAAATATAAATATGAACAGACATTGTAGAAATTTTATTAGTAAATTTTTTACTATGTATGGGTTTTTTTTTCTGAATTTTAATTAAATCTAACATAAATTGTAAATTTTTTTTTAGTAAAATCAATAGTGAAATTTAAAATTTTTACTATGCAAGGTTTTCAGTGAATCACCATACCTTTCAAATTATGATCTTCTGAATAGTTATGTTGTTCCAAAGTACTATGCTGCTCCACAGTGCTCCCAATGTATCTCTCTTGCAAATCTCTCGCTTGAAATTTTGGGAGTTTTCCCTGGTAAATTACCACACATGATTATCCAAGATTAGGAGTTTTCTCTGATAAATTACACGTTTACTGATTTGTTTATATACGTAATAATATTGTTTTGCATATTGATTTAATTCGTTGCAATTGTTCTAATCTCCATGATCGCTAACTTTCTCTATATACAATATTTTCATAAGTATTTTAACAAAGGGTATAATCGATCTAAATGTTGTGGACCTTTTGTGAAGGCTAGGTGGTTTAACCACCTATGAAAGCTCGTGTATGACTGCTGCAGGGTATTCCTCCCATAAGAACACCCTTACAAAAGAGAAACATTCACTTTCAATTGTAAAACAGAGAGAACCCAAAGCTTGCAATAATGACATCTGAATGGCTTAGAGCATATGAGAGAGAGAAGGAGAAGGATATTAAATAAATGTTTGATTCAAATGGGGAGCCTATGTTCAATGATATAGAATTCTTCGACACATTTGTTGAGAAATTTGCTATTGAAATGAAAAGGAAATTTTTCATTTATGAGCTCCCATATTAGGATCATCTTAAGATTGCACACTTACTATTTCCCATGCATATATTTAAAAATGTTTCATATTCTTTATGGAGGCACATATCATTGAAAGAAAGTGACACATTGGTTGTTAGGAGAGATATTATTTCTTCCAAAACTAAAAAGAAACATTTACCTAAGACAAGAAGTTAGAGGAGAGGTTGGTCCCTCTTGGTCTTTTAAAGAAGGTAACGTCCCATGGATTTTAAAGAAAGAGGATATTTCTTTGGCAAAGGAAATTATAATGGGTGTGAGGGTGCCTTCTTTACATGAGTCTTCACTACAATGCTACTTCATTATGGAAGACCATTTTTCGAGGTCGAAATCGAATGACCATTGAACCTTCTAAGAGTACGTATGTCAAAAACATGATTTTATTCTTTGTTATTTTTTTTATTGCATGTGATTAAATATAATTAATTTTTGTGTGTTTAAAGACCATTTATTGAGGTCAAAATCAAATGACCATTGAACCTTCTAAGAGTACATATGTCAAAAACATGATTTTATTCATTGTTATTATTTTTATGCCATGGGATAAAATATAATTATTTTTTTGTGTGTTTAATTTGCACTCTCGTTATCTGTTGTTCGTAAGTGGGTGTGTGAACCATGACTTCCCCCAAGACCTATGACGTGCAATATCTAAATTATTTTCATTTTTACATTGGATCACATTAAAGGAGATTCATATGGTTAACATTCCACGGTGGCATGAATATTGTTTGTATGTTTGAGAAGGAACCACCGACGAGTTTCATGGGCTTGCAGGTTCATATTCTAAATCACCTAGTAGATGAGGTTGAATTAGTTGGGGTGGTTTCTTGTCATTGGATGTTCTTCTTAGAGAGGTACATGAAGAAATTGAAAGGTTTTGTTCAACAAAGGGTAAAACCGGAGTCGTCTATGTAAAATGGGTAAATATTGTATTATTTATTCTATTATGCTAGTGATTACATCAAGAAAATCAACAAGACATGAAGTGCAGGGGTTTGGGACGATGAAAGTGATGAAGACAAAAGAGAAGGACAGCTTCTCCAAATGAGTGGAAAAAGGTGTGTGATAAAGAGTGAGTGACTTATCATTTTTCAAATTTCTACACGGTAACTATTCACGTTGAACTTCATAATGTATATTTTGATCTCATACATACTATATATGTTGGTTTGATTTCATCAAATTCGTTAATTGAAGCCATCAACATATTCGTTCTTTACAATTTGAAAGTGACATAGCCTTGGGTCACATTGTACAAACATAAAAGGAAATAGGATGGTGTCAGGAAATAATTCAGATTGTTAAATGGTAGAAGCATCCCTTATCCTAATCATTTAAAAGACAATATGCCAATGATATGGACCTCAACAGTTTGGTTTTCAACTAAGTCAAGGAGAAATCAATGCATATGGACGTTACCCCGTGCTGAAGAGGACGCGCTAAGCATAGGGATTGGGTGCAAACACTTGGTAATAATCTCTTTTTGTACATTTTTAGATCTATAATGGACCTTTGAATTGTAACATATATATTTTATATGTTAATTATGTTCGGTATATTAGACACATGACATTGTGATTTTTTCACTTTTTTATAGGTTTGTTTGTTCCCATCTATGTGGGCATATGGACATCATTTTCAGATAGAGGATGTCGATGATGGATGCATGACATAATACTATGGAGTGGAAGTCGAGTTTGACCAATCTAGTCATGCTAGCCACCGCGATCAAAACCTAATACAGGGGACGTTAGGTTACATCAGACAGATACAATAAACCACTAAATTTTACTTCTCTTCATTCCAATGTGTTATTCTTAGGTGTAAGTGGTGGTACATCTTTGATCAGAATAATGTAAAGGAAGATCACGATAGTGGTTTGTTATCTATCAACTACATAAATATGTGGCATGAAGCTAGGGAGCCTTATGTGATATTCCCCAAACACTGCAACTAGGTCTTTTTTAACTAGATGTGTTGGATAGGGATTGGTGGTTCAAATTGCGACATGACCGTAGATCAAAACATACTTTTGAGAACAAAAGTGTTATCATGCGAAGTAGGATAGGGATTGGTGGTTCAAATTATGACATGACCGTAGATCAAAACATACGTTTGAGAATAAAAGTGTTTTCATGTCAAGTGAGGAAGATAATCAGGGTGATGAAAACAGAGAGTGATATGTACTTATGTTATTTCATCATTTATACTATTTTTTGTTTTCTTTATTTCACTAACTATACTTTTTTTTATTCGTCTTATTGGAATTTAATATCATTAGTAAGATTCACAATATATATATATATATATATATATATATATATATATATATATATATATATATATATATATATATATATATATATATATATATATATATATATATTTATTAATTTTTTTTTCAGTGGAAACATTTTCACTTAAAACTAAGTATTTGCAATTGTGTAATTTATAGTTAAAAAAATACAATTTCAACATACTTTTTTTTTTTAATTCAATGTTTGTGATAAGTTTAATTTGGATTTTGTGACAATTTGGTTTTCAAATTATCTATTTGTTAACTTACATACTTTTATCATTGCTTTTGGAAATATTTAAATTATGCCCTCAATGTTGGCTAAAACCCCAATTAGTGAAGTAATTTAAAATTTTGATAACAATTAACTTATGAAATATTGACCAAAAAAAAATTATAGGAATATTTGCATGCATAAAATTTTAGGGCCAATAGAATGCTTATGATTGGAGATCATAACTTTTTATAATAAGAATTTTAAAGGTAGAAGAGTTTATTCAAAAAGTGTATATAGTACAATGGAAAATAACATTTATTCATATGTAATCATTTTTTGAGAAAGAATTTATTTAGAATGATTATGTATGAACTATATATATAATAGAAAAATATTTATGGTAAGTTTACAATTATAGTTTCTTTTTTTTGGTAGGTAAGCACCCACGGGGATTTGAACCAGTGACCTATCACAAGGAGTGCCTTAAAAGTTTACAATTATAGTTTCAATCATATTAAATTTTGTAATTTATAAAAATATCTTTGCATTTTTTATTTAAAGTAAGTCTTCTTGCATGTAATTTCATATATAAAATTTTGATATAAGTTTACCAATATATAATCTATAATAAATATATATCATTTCATAACAATGAACGTTATGATGATAACCATCTAACAAACATAAACATCATTTAAAACACACATTCAAATTCACTAACATGATCTGATTATATACATCTCTAGCACATATAAAAGTCATTAGCTAGCACACAAATCTAATAATTTAACATGGCATCGTCATCGTTATCACATCTAACAATATCACATGCTAATAGATTTCATGTTAATTATATTATTATTTCATTCATTTTTTTGGCGTTTTATATAATTGGTAAGATATTAAATTTAAATTAGTAAGATACTAAATTTAAATTTAAATTGGTAAGATTTGCTATAAATATTAAATTTAAATTGCTTGAAACTCTCATAACTTTAGTAATAAATTAAATTTTATTACAATAATTATTTTTTAAGTTATATTAGATCTAAATTAATTATAAATAATTATGACATGAGTTTTTTTAAGTTAACAATAGATTGAATTTTATAAATAAATTTAAAATATTGTTTTATATTTTTTAAATAAATATTATTCATAATTATTTACTGATTGCATTTTCTTATTTATTAATTTAAACATAAAAATTTAAAAACATTTATAATTAATATAAAAATAAAAATAAAAATTAAATTATATTTGAAATAATAATCATAATTAATAAATATATTTTTGTAATGATGGTTCATTCATAATTATTATTAATAAATAAACTTTAATTTATTAAATTTATAAAATCAAATTAACTGTAATGTTATTTTTATAATCTAATCTTTTATGAACAATTTCTTTTAATTATAGTTAATTATAGTTGATTTTATAGACCAATCAATTTTATATTTTAATTTTATTATAAATATTTTGAAGTTACTATTTAATGTTTACATGTTGTAATATACGTTTTGAAAATTAATTGCAAACGTCAATTAGATTTTGTCTAACTCTTGTACTATAAGTATATGCCATTTCTAATTTCTACGCTTGACTCTGACTAAAAAGATAGTTTTGTTTAGAGGTTTGTACAATTTAATTGTGTGTAAAATTGATTTATTTTGTAGTTACTATTTTTTAGACATGTTCTATAATTATTGTCTTTTTCTATGTTTTTTTTTTTTATATTTTAATTTTATTATAAATATTTTGAAATTACTATTTAATGTTTACATGTTGTAAAAAGATAGTTTTGTTTAGAGGATTGTACAATTTGATTGTGTGTAAAATTGATTTATTTTGTAGTTACTATTTTTTAGACATGTTCTATATTATTAGTTTTTGCTATGTTTTTTTTTATATTTTAATTTTATTATAAATATTTTGAAATTACTATTTAATGTTTACATGTTGTAATATACGTTTTGAAAATTAATTGCAAACATTAATTAGATATTGTCTAACTCTTGTATTATAAGTATATGTCACAACTTTGTAATTTCTACGCTTGACTATGAATAAAACGATAGTTTTGTTTAGAGGTTTGTACAATTTAATTGTGTGTAAAATTGATTTATTTTGTAGTTACTATTTTTTAGGCATGTTCTATAATTATTTTTTTTTCTATGTTTTTTATCGGCAGGGACTAAGCTGCTTGCAACCCTTGTTTGAAAAATAATTTAGTTAGAGTGAATATGTATGAATTATCTATGCAATACAAAAATGTTTATGGTAATTTTACAATTATAGTTTCAACCATATTAAACTTCATAGTTTATAAAAATATATTTTCATTTTGTATTTAAAGTAAGTAGTTTTTGCATGTAATTTGATATATAAAACATTGAAATAAGTTCGCCAATACATAATCTATAATAAATATCTTTTGATAAAATATAAAAATCATAATGATAACCTTTTAGCAAACATAAAACATCATCTATAATACGCATTCAAATTCATTAGCGCGATCTAATTATATACACCTCTAACACATATAAAAGTCATTAGTTGGCACACAAATCTAATAACCTAACATGGCATCAACATTGTGATCACATCTAACAAAACACAAGAATTGTATAACATCATCACAACACACACATCCTTAAATATACATCTCAAGTCAAATGACTGCTATAACATACACATCTATCTGCAAGCATATTAAATGAACATATCTAACATGACCTAACAATACACACATTAACACCAAGATATAAATTAAGTACATTCATATGAACAGAGAAAACACTCCATATATATATATATATATATATATATATATATATATATATATATATATATATATATATATATATATATATATATATATGTCAAATCAAACAAATGCTATAAAATATTTGATACAAGAGTACTATTGGTGGCTTGGTCTGTAGCAGAAGAGAATGGATGGTCAATGGCCTCAAGAGTCAAAGTATGAGGGGAAGAGGAGATGACTGGTCTGCTCTTTGAGGAGAAGGAGGAAGTGGGTCATGAGGTGAACGAGGAGGAGGTGGAGTATTGCCAAAGGGAGCACCATCGTAATCATCATCCGATGAGGTAGTATTTGGTGAAGACGATGTATCTGCTACATGGCCATCCCTCCTCACTGCCACTAGCTTGGTAGCTCCAATGATATGTCACATAAGGCTCATCATACATATAAGAAGTACCTCTAGATATGTAGGATGCTAGGATTTTCCTTGATGTCTCGAGAGACTACAAGGCATACTCTCTCAACCAAAAGTATAGAGAGTCGATCGCGACTACATGCCCGCAGGTATCAGCAACGAAGGATAGGATGTCCCTCACTTGTCGTAGTCTCAGACATCTCCACATATTCATCCAATATGGGAGGATGCATGTCCCCAAAGAATGTGCTAATATATACAAAATATATGTAGTACACAACAATAATTAGACAATTTCATTAAACAATTTAATAAAATAAGTTAAAGAACATGCTAGAATAAATTTTATTCTAACTAATTAAGACAATAAAATGAAACTATATTAATTTAAAGAAAACACTAATATTAACTTTATCCTCTGCTGGCTCATCCTGTGTGAAGAGAATGTTGGGAAACGGTTTCCAATCCATCCCTGCATAAGGATATGAAACCGTGAAGAACATGTGGTTGGCCTCATTGGCGAGTAGCCCTAGTGCATCAGCGGAAATCCTAGTCAGATACTCTGGATGACCCCTCTTAGAATCATCTCACCCCACATGCATCTGTACCTAAATCATTGGCCTAGGAGGGTGATGGTAAAAAGCAGGCCTTGCCTCCAAAAACCTCTAAAAAATAAACAAAATAACTCTGAAGCAAAAGGGAAGTTCAACCTCCGATGTATCATGGCATGACATCTATCTAAAACTATACAAAATTGCCACAAAAAAATGATAGACCATCTCATACATCATGGCCTATGCACCAAAGAATCCACATAAAATGAAAAGGGAAATTAATGTGTTTCCCATCACTGGTATGGTGTGAAATGGTAGTCACCTAACCTCCTCTGCACCAAAAGAAGAGATCGATATCTACGCACCAAACACTTGAAAACCTACAAGAGAAACTACGTGATTCTCAACGTATCTATAAGAGTAGGTAAGAAGATTTTTTGTTGAAACACTGAGGGGGACATCAAGGAATTGGAGAAAATCATCACCTCTCTTAGATAGACCAATGATAAAATATTTTTCGTCCTCAGTGGCTTGGAACCACAAGTGAGGACCAACACGGAAATCTTGCAAGTGGAAATCCATTCGATGGATCATTTCGACCAGCAACTCGAAGTGCCATTTTAGGGATGTAGCCTCCTCATAGTACTTAAGGAGGCCTACATTCATCAAGAGGATTTGGTTGGCTGCCGTAATAGGGCAATGGTATAAATCTCTCTCCCTTTCTCATGCCTCCCATTGTCGTACCACATTATATTGGTCAACTCTTTGTTCCTACTGCCATTGTTCCTCTCTCCTTTGATGTCTCTACATTATTGACATAAAATACATAAGCCCCATACCTAAAACATAAATAATTTTTATTAAATAAAAAATATATTTATAAATATTGAAATATAACCTTCAATTAAAAAAATAAAAAACAACCAAGGTGCGCCAAAAAACTAGGAATGCACCAGACATAGTGCGATGAAAAAATATGAATGCATCGAACATGGTGCGTACATCGACTTGACACACTGCTTTCAGTTCACATACATACATAACTTTAGTCATTTTTATTTTTCAATGTGGTGCATCGACATAAAATTTTGCACCGTTGTGTTAATTTTACATCGACGCGGTACACCAAAACATTCAGGTTAACGAATATAATGAGCTATAGTTTTTTAATATTAAGTGGTGTATTTGGTAAAAATAAATGCACCCGGAAATTACTTTTACCAAACACACCATCGTAGACATTATAATTTCTAAAGTGGTGAGTCATGGAATCATAAACATCATAATTTCTAAAGTGGTGCATCATGGAACTTCATGACCTGATGCATTTCTATTTACCAAACAAACTAAATAATATTAAGAAACTACAATTCGATAACTTTACACACTGATTTGCAGTGCACACTATAAATTGTGAACAATGCGAGCCGAACCTCTCGAATGCACTACGTAGAAAAAAAATAAAATAAAAAACAATGTTTTTTTAACATAATTTTCAATTATACTCCACTAAAAAATTAATTTAGAAAGAAGCATAGACATTACCTTAACAATGTTTTCCACATACATGAAAACAACAAATTTGGCCACCGTTTGACAAAATTTGAAAGCCACATAGTGAGCAATGGATAGAAGGATGGTAAGCAAGGGAAGAAAGCCACATAGTGAGGAATGGATAGAAGGATGGTAAGCAAGGGAATCACCGATGGCAGGGAACTTCACAAAGGAAAAAGTAGCACTGGTTCTTGAGAGAGCTCTACATTACTCTAAATGGTAAAAATGAATATTACAGCCTGTAAGTTTTTTATTTAACACTATTCTGGTGTGCTCGAGTACCCACCACACCGGTACAGATTATTTATGATGGGCACCACAGATTTTAAATTAAAAACCCTACAATGGTGCAACATGTTATTTATGCACCAGGGCATTTAAATATAGACGTAGCATTGGTTCCTCATGGGAGTATAGCACCAAAATGGTGAGAATGAATTTACGAACCCATCAAATCTACACAATTTCATCCAATCATCCAAAATAAATTCTTACTAGGATATTGAATATTTATGCTCGCAGAAAGTGGAAAAGTATATTACAATCATTATGGGATTAGCAATTTAAGGATAGGATATGAGATTCCTTTAGTGAGACTTTTTGGAAGCTTTTCCAGTGGCTTTTTCTGGTCTAATTTCTCTGAAATCCAACAGGAAATTATGGAAATCACAAGCTTGATGGGTAACCCCTACACAATTAAAGTGCCTTAGGGATTTTTTAGGGTGCTGAATCCATATATATAGTAAAAAACTAGTTTAAATAACACAAATCAAGATTTCACCTCAAATTTTTATGACACATTGTGGCACCGAAAAGTCCAAAAAGTTGCACTAAAGACAACTCCGATAGGATATGGTGGATATACGAAATTAAATATTTAACTCCTTTTATCTCAGAAACCCATATAGTCATTAAAATATTATTAAAATTACTAATGTACAAAGATAAGTAATTAAAATTATATAAAAATATTAAATAATTTTTATCCTTTAGAGAGACTAAATATTAAATACGAAATCAAACGTTTAACTCTTTTTATCTTTGAAACCCATATAGTGAATAAAATATTATTAAAATTATTAATGTACAAATATAAGTAATTAAAATTATATAAAAAAATTAAAAAAATTCCTTTCTTATTTAACCCTACTATGGTGCAATTGAGTACTTGACGAACTGATACAAATTATTTATGAAGGGCACTGTGGTTTTTAAATTAAATATCCTACCATGGTGCACCATGTTATTTACGCATTGGGATGTTTCAAAACAAACATAACATTGGTTTTTCATGGGAGTATAGAACCAAAACGAATAAAATTAATTTTATGACCAACGTTTTTTAAAATTTAACCTTTTTCTAGTGCTATCAAGTAGTATACACACTGATGCTCTGGTTTCACCTAGCACACTATATTTTTAAACTAAAATCCCTACAATGGTGCCACATGTTGTTTACGCACTTGGGCGTTCGGAAAAGGTCATGACAGTGGGTCTTTATGGGAGTATAGCACTAGAATGGTGAAAATGGATTTTATGAACGACATTTTTTTAAATTTAATACTAGTTTGGTGATTTCAAGTAGTATACGTGTTGGTGATCTCGAGTTACTTAATGCAACATTTTTTTTTAATTTAAAAAAAAAATCCCTTGAATGGTGCACCATTGTTTATTAAGCATAAGACATACAATTCTATTAATGGAACTGGTCCTTAGTATATGATTAGTGCACCGATGTATTTTAAATTAAAATCCTTGCCACTGTGCACCATGTTTTTACGCACCAAGGCTTTTGTAAAAAGGGAAATCATCAATGCTTTATGTGAATATAACACCAAAATGGTGAAAATGAATTTTATGACCAACATTTTTTTTAAATTTGACCCTTACCTGGTGCTATCGAATAGTATACAAAACAATGCACCTTATATACAAAGTGCACCGTTGTTTTTATTTGTATGAAAAATATCCTTGCAACAATGCACCCTCTTTTGTTAAGCACCAGGGCCTTCAGTTCAATTAACGACCCTAGTGCATATAATATTAGCGGCGCACTACTATTTTTGAATAAAAAAACCCACAATGGTGCACGATATCGTTTATGCACTAGGGCATCCATATACATGTTTAGCACTAGGGCGTCATGAGAGTATAGAACTAGACTCAAAAAAATGAATTTTACAGCTGACATTTTTTTAAATTTAACCATTTTCTTGTGTTATCGAGTAGTATAAACACCGGCACACATTATGTACTTAGCGTATTGTTAATTTTTTTTTCATAAAACATAACTCTGCCATAGTGCACCATATGCTATTAAGCACTGGTGTGTTAGTGTATTATAGGTGCACCGTTAAAAATTATCTATTCACCCAACTACGCTAGTGACCTCTGCTACAAACAGATTTTTGGGTTATTTTTATAGGGGTTTCTGCAAAAACCTCCACTAGAGGGTCTTTTCCTTGTAGTGATATACGAACCAAATTAAACATTTTGTTGTTGTTGTTAGTATTTGTTAAATACTATATACCAACTCCATCTTAAGAATGAAATAAATGGAAAACCTTAAATAAAGTGAAGATGTAAGAAAAAATTAATTTAAATTACTTTATTTTTTTTCCTATATAAAGTTGATATAAAATTATGTTATCTAAGATCGACATTAAAATGTTTTATTTATGGCTCACTAATTTATTGATTTTAATATTAAATATCAATTAAACATAGAATGAATTACACATCCTATCATATCAATAATATTGTTTTTATTTATCATCTCTCAACTCCATATTAAACATGGAAGGAATTATATGCATCCTTCATATTAAAATAGATATTTTTTCTATTATTAATTTTAAATGTATCATTATGTGAAAATATATATTCCATACTACATTATAAAGCACATCTCAATATGTATAAAATGATAATCTAAAAAAATTATAAAATTTTAATTAAATTTTATAATTTAAAGATTAAAATGATCCATAAAAGCTACATAATTTCATCCAATCGTCTGAACTAAATTCTTACTAGGTTGTTGAATCTCTATGCTAGGAGAGTGGAAAAGTATGCTAAAATCCTTATCGGATTAGCGATTTAAGGATGAGATATGGCGAATATACGAAATTAAATCTTTAAGACCATTTATCTCCAAAACCCATATAACGATTAAAAATTAATGTACAAAGATAAGTAACTAGAAATTACACCACATCATGTTGCAAAGCAAAAACAATAAGGAAGATCATAGATGAATAATTATGATGGAATGATTTCAATAATAAAATTCAGATTCAACATTAAGCTGCATTTAATTTATTTGTAAATAGTCTACAAAGACATGTGGTTTCTTTGATTGGTTATACATGTGAATATACAGTCTTCTTGCGTTTTCTTGGATTGTATTTTTGACATCTAGTGTTTATGGTTGCACTGTGTTAAAAAACATAATTCTCATTCCAAACACTGGACTCATGACTTGTCTGTATAAGAATAACGGGAAGAGCAAGATAGAAAATGGGCAGTTTCTCGGCACATACTTCAAAATTAGTAACAATTTTTTGTTAAATCTCATGTTCTGGTTCTTCCTCCTCATTTGGATAATCTTCATCATCAATGGTGTAATCTTTCTTGAGTGTGTTTCCTTTATTTCATCGGTCGTGACTGGCTAGTTTCAAATACTCAGGATCGTCTCACAAGCTACAAAATAAGGAGGAAGTGAATGAGACTGAGACAAAAGAAGGAGAAAGTTGCAACCACGATCAAAAGAAGACAAATTCATGGTGGTTAAGAGTAGATGAAGTGAGGAAGCTTTTGGTTTATCCATTCAAATGCCTCACGAGATCATTTTCAAGATTCATGGTGTCATCCTCAAAGCGTGCTCAACAGTCCCCTTTTTGTAGTGACTAAAACCACCGTCCAAAATTTTGCCTTAGCTTCATTTTGGAGCCTCCCTACCAACCATCCTTAGCAGCATGCCTTGCACTGACAAGTACTTATGCCCCAGTTGAGTTGCAGTAGTTCATCAGCTTGTGTTTTAACATCCTATCTGTCTTCCACCCACAAGCTGACATTCAGGAGCTTGGTCATTTGTTGTTTGTTATGACCACCTAGAAAATTGTGTAAATATGGAGGGGAACCAACCTTCCTCTACAAAATTGTGCAATCCATCTAGGCTGCTTGCTACTCTCCAGAAATGTGCAGAACACCCAGGCAACCTTCCCTTTGTAAATTGCATAGAGAAGCACATTACTGGGATTGCTCTCAAATATTGCACAATTCTGGCTAACAACCATGGCTTCAGTCCAAAAATTGCACAAAGCTTGAGGGATAGCTAGACTTGCTTAGCCCAGAAACTGTGCAAAATTCATTCCAAGGCTTGTAGCCCATTGCATGTGCTCCCAAGTTGACCAATTCCCTCCAAGATTGAGCAATATTGATTTGCATGCATGGGATGCTTTTCCCAAAAATGAAAAGAACATCTCTAGATTTTAGGGATCCATTTTTAGTAGTTGGGGGTTATATGAAAAAGTTGTTTTAGAAACCTCTTGCCAAGTGTCACTTTTTCCTAGATTTGTGGCATGTGCGTCATAAACATCAATCTTATCAAAACTATTTATTCGATGCTTCAGACCTCATTCCTCACATCAATCTTGGAGCTTTGGCATCCGACATCATATCTAGGAGCATTCGGCACATTCAACTCAGTTTTTTCGGGGTAAGTCTACTTTTCATGTCTTTTGTTTCTTTTTTGTCGCTTTTTGTATTTCCATTTGTGTGACTGTTGTTTTGTTGGTTTCAGTGAATGCTTATTATCATTCTAATGCATGTTAGCTTGTAGAAGAATTGTTTCAAATTTTCATTTCATCTAGTTGTTGTCGCATGCATGACACTATTTCTACACTAACACTCACTGTGCGACGACTCGCTTGATACACTTACTTGCTTTCCCGTTTTCTAAATCCTACACTCACTGTTTGTAAGCATGATCATTCACTCTTGTTTTCACTCAGCTTCGCCATGCATTCAACCTTTTTATGTTTTCAGTCGCCTGTCGGCAGGTCCGGGTTGCCTTGGCTCGGACCTTGCCTTGCTCGGTTTGCATTGCGCATTTATGAAAGTGAATGATCTACCTTCCTCCCAGAAATCGTGCAGAACTGGCCCAACACTGGCCTCTAGGATTTCTCTACGCAATTCTGAGATGCAATGCCCTGTTGGCCCCCTATCAAGTTATGGTATGTTCTATGCTTAGAGAAATTTAGTTCAATTTCTTCTTATTAGCCCAATGTCAATTTCACAGTTTAGAAATCACATTAACATAAAGTAAAATGTTGATAGAACTTAAACAAATCGACAAAAGACAAGCCAAGAAAAGAGACACTAGATGTGGCGGCTAGCGAGGTACAAACCCCAAATTGGGGAAATGCTTCGATCAGTTCTTTTATATTCTTCAATAATTCCACAGAGAGAGAGAGAGATAGTACAATATCAAAAATCTGATTCAACAATAATATATCAACAATTAGCAAAGTCAAAGCTATTTATACAACTTCGATTTGACTTGTAGTCAACCTTGAAGAACTCGGTTTTCAAAAGCAAACATCAGAAGCCCAAAACAACCCTCAGTCAATGGTGAAAACAAAATTCAATAAATCAACAACCTACGGTTAGCCCTAAGCAGTCAATGTTGGTCAACGATTTGGTCAATGTTGGCCAACGCAACACCCAAATAGCATGTGTAGGTGAACGGTTGGTCAACACATCCTCTAACAGCCCTGCACCTTGGTCAATGTTGCCTAGAAAAGTGAACATTGCCAAGAAAGTGAACACTGCCCTAGAAACAGTCAATGCTACCCTAAATAGAAATTTTGTCCTTCTTCTTGCACGTGTGAGAGAGATTGCTCCTACGCTGGCCCAATAAGATAAGGAGGGAGAAGATGAGTGTTGAGATGATGAATAAATTAGGCACAATGCCTCCTTCCTTTATATTCAACGTTGAGTTTAAGCTGGGGGTGTGTCACACACTTTATCTTGCTGGCCAACCTTGACAAATTGTTGAGAAATACAAATAAATTGATATCTCCATAAATACATGTCGGAATCAGATGATTGTTAGATCAATCCTACACCTATCGATGAGAGGAATCCAGGAAAAATATCAGCTGCCATAAATAAGATGACCCACATGGAGTTTGTCCCTAGTTTCAAATTTTAACACTCCCTCTCAACTAGGGAGAACTCCATCTACCAATCCATCTAACTATCGGTACTATCTCTGCCATCAAATGCGCTACCCTGCACTACTCAGCTCTGCTCTGCTGAACTATGAAGAAGAATAAATGATCGAGGATGTATCATACCATCCTCTACTAACCCGAAGTTAGTCCTAGATAAAAGAGAGTGCTCAATAACACCCTTACTGACCCAAAGTCAGTCCCAGAGAGTGTGTCATACCACTCTTACTAATCCTAGATCAGTTCCAAAAGAGAGTGATCTATATCACTCTTACTAACCCGAAGTCAATTCCAATTGATCCAAGATCAATGTCGGTCATCCAAGCATAGGGAGTGCGGTAGATACATGATGCATCCATCAGTGCTACTATGGTCCCTATCCTCATTTCCATACTCATTGGCTAGATGAGAGGTACATCCCATGAGTCACAGACTACATGGATAGGATGCCTCAACAAGAGAAGGATGAACCACTCATCTTGCCTACAAGTCGCCACAGGGGAAGGCTGAACCATTCACCATATACACAACGCACCACTAGGGGAGGGTGAGTCGCCCTATGGTCGCTCGTCGCTCCAAGAAGTACCCCAAGCACCCTAGAGCTCCAAAAGCTCAATGCATGCATCATACACGACCCTAAAAAGAGGGTCTCTCAATGACTCCTATTCATTCTTGGAAAGTCAAGAATTTGACCTTTCCTAGGGGCTTCGTCAGAATGTCGGCAACTTGCTCATCTGTACCGATATGATGGATCCTTATTGCTCCTCATTGTACCATATCCCGGATAAAGTGGTACCTGATATTGATATGCTTGGAGCGATCATGAAATACAAGCTTCTCGGATAAACGAATCCCACTCTGGTTGCTATAAAGGATCATTGTAGTATGAAATGTATGTCCAAACAGCTCACTGAAGAGCTTCCTCAACCAGACAACCTCACAGGAGGCCATATTCTCAGTAATGTACTCTGCCTCAACGGTGCTCAAAGCCACTAACTTTTGCTTCCTTCTCATCCAGAATATTGAGGCAGAGCCCAAAGAGAAACAACACCCGGAAGTGCTCTTGCAATCCTCCACACTGCCTGCCCAATCAACATTGGTATATCCATGTAGCCTCACATCTCTGGTAGTGTATCTCAACCCATGAGTGATTATGCCCTGAAGATATATCAGAAGATTCTTGGCACTAATCCAATGTGAGTGATGAGGCTCAACCATATATTGGTTCAACGTGTTGACTGCAAAACATATATCTGGACAGGAGTTCACCAAGAACATCAATGCTCCTATGAGTTGACAATACTCATTAGTATTTCCCAAAATAGGTCTAGCAGCACTACCGCATAACTTCATGAAGTTAAGCTCCATTGGGGTAGTCATGCTCTTGTATTCCACCATATCGAATCTCTCCAATATCTTCACCACGTATTTTCCTTGAGATAGGAAAATCTCCCCTGGCTTCTGCCATACCTCCAACCCTAGGAAATAGTGCATTAATCCTAGGTCCTTCATCTCAAATTTGGAAGCCAACTCCCTCTTACATTTGTGAATGAGAGGGTCAGCACCTGTTAGAAAGAGGTCGTCAGCATACAACACTATTATGAGAGGCTTATCATCCTCAACCTTAAAGTAAAGGTTTGGATCAACTTCACTCCTAGTGAATCCCAGCTTCATCAAGTAGCTATCGATCCTCTCATACCAAGCTCAGGGTGCTTGCTTCAGCCCATAGAGGACTTTCTTCAACCTGCACACATGAGATTCCCTATTATGAATCTCAAACCTCTCGGGTTGTTCCACATAGACTTCCTCCTTTATCGAACCATGCAAGAACGCAATCTTGACATGCATCTGACGTAGGTTCCATCCTTGTGAAGCAGCAAGGGCTATAATCAAGAAGATGGTTGTGTATCAGGCAACAGGTGCAAATATCTCATCATATTCTACGCCTTCCTTTTGAGAGAGGACATGGGTGACAAAGAGAGCCTTATAATTTTCATTAATCCCATCAGCTCCATGCTTTATTTTGTAATGCCACTTCGAGGTGAAATTTTTTTTGTCCTGGGGTTTAGGGACCACATCCCAAACATCGTTCTTCATGATGAACTTGTATTCCTCATTCATGGCATCCTTCCATACTTGATGCTTCATGGATTCTTTGAACGATGAAGGCTAATTTTCAATGATGGTGCTCATAATGTTCAAGTATCCCTGATACCTGGTCGACTTCTTACTTTCACGGAAAGTATGTCTGGGTGAAATGTGTCCTTCATCATCATAAAGTGTCCCCCTAAGCCATGAGGGCCTCTTCCTAGAAGAGGAAGGCTCTTATGTAAGTGGATCAATAAGATCCATAGGTTTTTCCACATCGAGCATCGTCTCATCTTCCTTCTCATCCAACTTCCTGGTGTCTTCTTTGGTTTTCCTTAGAACAGGAAGATTATCAACCTTGCTAAGAGCCATATCTTTGTCAAAGGTGACATCATGACTAATCTTGACTTCCCTTTGACCAACCACATAGATTTTATAGCCCTTATAATTTTCGCTATAACCCACAAAGATTCCCTTCTTTCCAGATGCACTCAATTTGTTTCTTTCCACTTTCGGCACATGAAAATATACAGGACTTCCAAAAATTATAAAAGGAGAGACATCAAGTTTCTTACCAGTGAACATCTCTTCAGGAGTCTTGGAATCTAATTCTTGATGAGGGCATCGGTTTTGAACATATACGGCGGTATTTGCAACTTCATCCCATAGAATCTTCGGAAGCCTTTGATGATGGAGCATGGAACACACAACTTCGAAAAACATACGATTCTTCCTTTCCACCACACCATTTTTCTCAAGAGTGTATGGTGTTGTGGTCTCCTTCTTAATGCCAACTTCCTTGAAAGAGTCATGGAATTCATTGGATTCATACTCAGTCCCATTATCAATCCTTAAGATATTGATCCTCTTCTCAGTTTTATTCTTGATCAAGGCTTTGAAGTGATGGAACCAGGAGAACACTTCATCCTTCTTTTTCAAGAAGTATATCCAAGTCTTGCGAGAATAATCGTCTGTAAAAGTGAGATAATATAACTATCATCCCAAAGTGTTCATAAGCATCATACCAGATATGTTGGAGTGAACCAATTGCAAAATGTCGGAGGTCTTGCTATGGCTTGAGCAGAATGGTCCCCTTTTGAGTTTTCCTTCAACACACCTCAGACATACACCTTCTTGCTCTACTTTAAACTAGGGCATCCCAGTCACCATCTGTGTCACATCGGGTAGAGCCTTATAATGAAGGTGGTCAAACCTCGGGTTCCATAGTTCAGACTGAAGAGTTGTGTTGCAAGACATGATTCCCAAGAGACTTCCTCCAACTTGATATAAAGATTCAACTCAAAACCTAGGAGTGAAAGCATTTTAAAATTCTTTTTCCATACGCATACCTTGTCATCTATGAAGGCCACTTTGTAGCCTTTGTCTTCCATTGCCAAAATGGACACCAGGTTCTTCTTGACATCAGGTACATATAGGACTTCTTGCAAATGAATTGTGTTACCATGATTTAATTGAAGAATAACATTCCCTACACCCTTTATGGGATAGGTGGAATTGTCGCTAAGAATAATCTCCAAGTTTGTCTTGTTCTCTATCAGATTAGAGAGAGCTTCCTTGTAACTAGTGAAGTGCCTAGAGGCACCACTATCAATAAGCTAATTTTCCAATGAGTCCAGAGGAGAGGTAGTGTAGAGGGTGGATATCATATAATATTCATCTTGCTTATTGTTAACAACACTTGATTCATACCTAGAGTTCCTTTCTTTCTTGGATGGTTGACCACTTCCTTGATTTCTGACATTCCACTTTCCTTTGCCATTGAACCTACCATTCCTTTTGATTGTGGTTGGAGTTGCCTCAGGAGTGGCTTTGATCATCATCATGAGATGTTTCCTTCCTATTTTGACACTCCCTTGAATAGTGGCAAAATTTATTGCACACGAAGCATATTCCCTTTCTTCCTCCCTTCGATCTAGCCTTTCCTTTAAAATTAGACCCAAAATTATTTCTCCTTTTAGCATGAGAGAAGAAAGAAATGGGGCTGCCTTTGAATAAAGGAATTTATTGCTCTACCATCCTTGTCCCTTCTTGAATGCATTTCACCATCAATTCCTCAAATCCTAGAATTCTATAATTTTTGAGAAGATTGGTTCTAAATACATACCATTCGGATTGGAGCCCTCCAAGAGTAGTGATAGTCAATTCCCTGTCAGCAATGACTTCTCCAATTGATAGGAGATCATTATTGATCTCAGTGATCCTTAAGAAGTAGGATTGAATATCCTCGTTTTTGCCCTTCTTAATATCCTTCAGCTTATTCTTGAGGAAAAAAACTTGATTTGCATCACTATACTTAAACAAGCTTACCAATTTATCGTAGATCTACTTGGAGGTGTTCAACTCGGAAACGTAGGCCACCAGGCGCTTGTCAATAGAGTCCTAGATGATCTTCTTTGCTTTGACTTCACCCTTAGTGTATTTTTTCCTTGTAGTAGCTGGTGCATTTGATGTAGGCTACGTAATTTTGCCTCTCACATAGTCCAACACTTCCTTCTCTTCCAATGTGAGATCAAGAGACATCTTCCATCCATGATAGTCAAAATTTTCATGGAGCTTGTCTTCGGCAGGGAAGTGTGATGAGGAACCCATGAAGTATTTTCAATTTTTCCAACATTCTTCAGTGATTTCTCTTTCTCTTGCTCTTTCTTGGGCTTTTCCTTCACCTTAGCTTTAATACCATGTTAAGTTATGGTATGTTCTATGCTTAGATCAATTTGCTTCAATTTCTTCTTATTAGCCCAATGTAAATTTCACATTTTAGGAATCACATTAACATAAAGTAAAATGTTGATAGAACATAGATAAATCAACAGAATACAAGCCAAGACAAGAGACACTAGATGTGGCAGCTAGCCAAGGAAAAACCCCAATGTGGGGAAACCCTTTGATCAATTCTTCTATATTCTTCAATAATTCAGCTGAGAGAGAGAGAGAGATAGTACAATATCACAAATCTGATATTTTTATATCAACAATAATATATCAGCAATCAGCAAAGTCAAAGCTAGTCAAACAGCTTCGATTTGACCTCTAGTCAACCTTGAAGAACTTGGTATTCAACAACAAACATCAGTAGCCAAAAACAACCCTCAGTCAACGGCCAAAACAACAGTCAATAAATCAGTAGCTTGTAGTCAGCCCTAACCAATCAGTGTTGGTCAACGCTGGTCAATGTAGCACCCAAACAGCATGCGCAGGTCAACGCTTGGTTAACATATCCTCTAACAGCCCTGCACCTTGGTCAACAGAGCCTAGAAAATTCAACACTGCATAGAAGTCAACACTACCCTAGAAATAGTCAACGCTGCCCTAAAAAAGAATTTCGTCCTTCTTCTTGCACATGTGAGAGAGACTGCTCCTACGCTGGCCCAATAAGATAAGGAGAGATAAGATGAGGGTTGAGATAATGGAGAATTGAGGAACAATGTCTCCTTCCTTTATATGCAACATTGAGGTTAAGCTTGGGATGTGCCACACACTTTATCTTGTTGGCTGACATTGACAAATTGTCAAGAAATACAAATAAATTCATATCTCCATAAATACATGTCAGAATCAGATGATCGTTAGATCAAAATCCTACACCTCTCGATGAGAGGAATCCAAGACAAATATCATTTTCCATAAATAAGATGATCCACATGGGGTTTGGACCTAGTTGCCAATTTTAACACCCCTAGAAAAGCGCAAATGCATTTTATGGGTTGGAGCACTTGTGTTGAAAGAAACTTTGGAGATTGAGGCTAAGAGGCAAAAGTGAGATAGAAGGATCATGCAAAGGTAGAGGGAGAAAAAAAATTATGGAGGAAACAAAAAAGGAGTTACATGAGTTGAAGCGGAAAATCAGGGAAGAACAAGAGCTACGCAGAAGAGAGAAGGAAGCACAACAGGAACAGAAACAACAAGATGCTCAACATGCACAGATTGATGAAACTGTGCCCATACAGGTTATTGACTCATCCGAGCAATTGACATAGAACAGACAGAGTTGCTCAAGAGATTGAACAGATGCTAGAGAAGAGGGACACGAATATGGTTCAGCTAGAGTCAGATCAGGACATTGACCTCATGCCTCAGAACCAAAAGGTCAGCCCACCGGCTTCACCAGGTTCGAAAGCAGAGCAAGTCCCAAGAAATGAAGGAGACACAGAAATCCTTGAAGACAATCTGGAGGTAGAGATGCACAACAAGTTTCTCGACGAGTCACAACACAGTCTTGTGCAATCACACAGAGTGCCTACTCCAGATGTCCATGTATCTGTTGCGCAATTTGAAGAGCGAGTGATCGTTTCTGATTTACGTAGACATCTAGCTGCATTGGATGATGCTATAAAGGCATATTCCAAAGCCACTAGCTCAAGTATTAGATTCTTGAAAGCTAAGAACGAGCACATGGCTAAGGAGTTACAAGAGGCCAAGCAGGGAGAGGAGAAGGTTAGAGCATCCACCATAGCAGAGTTGAGGAGAGTGATAGTATATGAAGTATAGTCTCTCAAGATATTCATGCGGAAGCTATACCTCTGATTCACCACCATGGATAAGTCAATTGACCATCTCAACAGTTGGCAACCGTACTATGCTAGGACAACATGCATCTTGTCAGAATTACACACTGTTGTCGGTCACATGCAAATATGGAGAATGAGGTACAAAGGATCCCCATTGCACTTGCCAAAGGTGATGAAGCTAAAGGAGGTAGAGTTGAAGGCACGCATCTGGAGTTAGATCCAGAACTAGAGGAACTCCTGAAGTTCATCACCAGTTTGCAGGCTTCACATGCACAAGTGTTCAGGAGCATGGATATCATTGTGTGCACGCATGCGATCCCATCCATTGGTACACTCACTGAGGCAAAATCCAAGAACCAAGTCCAACGGGAGATGGACATGTACTTCGATCAGTTGATGCACGTAGCCACCATTGCAGACTTGCAGATGGGTGCAGATATTATGCATCAGCATGTTGTTGGTTAAACTTCACTCAAGACTATGATGCACGTGTTCTCTGACGAGTTTGGCAGAGGTGCCAAATCAGTGTACCCAGATGCAATGAGGCAAGAGTTCGCTTTTAGAGGGATGTCACCACAGAGTACGCGAACACCATAACAAACCACCATGCTTGGAATCAATTTTTTGCCATCAATCATCGTGAGGATGTTGAAGAGTTAGTCTTCCCATAGCTATCCGAGTCTTAGTGATGCCTTGCATATCTTACTCAAGTCTATTTTGTCTCGCATGGGTACATGTGTAGATTGTAATGTAAACCTATTGTAAAAGTGAAAGACCAAGTGTCGATAGTAGAATGTAACAGTCATGTAGTAGTTGAAGAGTCATGAGGGTAGGTAAAGAGTCACAAAGGGGAATGTCAAGGGTCACCCCACCCTTGGATATTTATAGAACTTCATAACTCAGTTTACAGGCTTTTGGGAGCGAAGCTTCCTATAGGGATATCTTAGAGAAAACTTGAAGTGTATTGTAATGAGCCTTGGCTTCTCCACAGTGCAAAGCTAGTACATCTCTTTGGAGGAGCAGTGATAAGTGACTCTAATGTTCCACTATCAAGGCTAGTGGAATTCTTGGCTGTATGTATGATTGGATGTTTCACTCATTTAATATAATAGAGCTGGCACATTTCATGCATATATTTTTCTTGTAGGTCAACTATCTTCATTACTTTAATGATGTATGTAGCTGTAATTTACGCATGTATATATGGGCTATTCCATATGTGTTTGTATGAACCTTATCGAAGCGTGTTGTTGATATAATCCATCACTTTGGATCATCGACTATCCTTTTTTCCATCTCTTGATGTATTTCTACTCGTGTTTACCCTTTCAAGTTGCGTGCCATGACATGTTTCTAACGGGTGCACTCACTTCCCCTTCCGTGTGTTAGACCCGTTCATGCACCTTGCTTGAATTGCTACAAGGTCACACCCTTGCTACCAACAAGGACATCTTACTTAGCTCTACACACAATCGCAGCCAAGGTGATATCGTACTACCCACTATTGGGACTCCTACTCCAAACGATCTGAGCTCTACTTGGGACTTCTTACCGGGAAGATCCCCTAACATGTTGGCGGGTACAACACCGTCAACATTTCTAGTGCTAGAAGGAGGGCCAGATGACAAGCTCAGTCCTCACATCTTGTTGTGAATATTCGCACATCTGTCATGGATATCGTTAGATTCCACCCTCCTCAATGTCTATATAATGCACATCACTTTGACATCATGAAGGAGTTTTATGATCTCTTGTCAAAATTCACGTACGATGTTGAAGGCAAAGAGGCCTGGAATGAGTACTTACATGACTTCCTTGCATTCTTGGAGGATGCCGAGGAGTTTGATGAAGTTGAGTTCAACATGCTGCTTTCAGCCACACTTCGCGAATCCCCACAACCATGGTGCCGCAACCTTCCTCACAATTGTGCGAGCTCATTTAAGTAGTTCAATGATGTAATCGAATATGTTTTCTATCATTTTGATCCTAAACCTCTTGACAAAAAACTGTTAAAACAATGAAAGACTCTGCATGAATCACCTATGGATTTTTGTTGGCTCTTCCATGTACTCTAGTTTGAAGCTCCAAAAAACCAGATGAAATTCCAATATCTTTCACTAGTAGAAAATGAACAATTAGTGACTAGGTGACTAAAATAGTTAGTCACCATAACTTTTCCAAGTGAAATACTACAAAAAATGAGCAATCTTAAGTGACCGAACTAAAAATAACTAACCTAAATCACTAATTTAGTCACGAGTTAAAATATGTGACTAGATAATAAGTAATACAACTAAAAATAACTAACATGAATGACTAATTTAGTCTAAGAACAAAAATACAACTACCTAACAAGTACTACAATAATATGAATCATTTTTTTATGTTAGTCATTTTAATTGTGTAAAGCAATCTAAACATACAAGTGATAGGGGATTGAAAAGTTGTTAAAGATTGGTTGAAAGGTTATCCTTCCTTAAACACTTCTTCATCCTCACATGGTGTATAGGTGAGCCAACTTTGTACTATGCATCTCTAATAATTTGTAATTCTAAATATATATTTTTTAATAAAAAAATTATTTTATGTATTCATTAAAAATATGTTCATTGAATCTAATTGGATCTAGTTCTAATTTGAAATTAATTTAAAGGGAAATTTTAATTTTTAAGAATTTAATATCAAATAAAAACAAATTTAATTTCATATTAACTGACCTACATCCATCTTAACCCCGGATCTATCAAGCGTTGAGAGGGGTCCAATCTCATGAGGTGAAAACGTTTTTTTCTAGAGCAAAACTTGAGGAAATGTTTTCACCTTGAGATATTAGATACCTCTCGGCACTTTATAGTTATAGGGTTAATGTGGATCTAGGTTAGTTATATAATACTATATAATATCTATATTTGTATTTGTGTCTCTTTATTATTACCTCTCTCTATCTCACCCCCCAAACATACACACACTCTATCTCCCTCTCTTCCCCTTCTCTGTCTATCTCTCTCTTCCCCTTCTCTCCCTCTCTATCTATATCCTTCTCTCTTTTCCCTCTCAAACTCCTCTCTCCCTCACTCTCTCTCCATGACTCCCTTGTCGCCCCCCTCTCTCTCCACCTTTCTCCCTCTATGCTTTTCTTGATCCCTCCCTCTCCTACCCCTCTAATTCTATCTCACTCTCCTCATCTCTATCTTCCTTCCTTTCTATCCCTTATCTCCCACCTCCCTCTTTCTCTCCCCCCCAAATAACTTTCCCTCTCTCTCTTTATCTTCCATACAACTCTATAACTATCTCCCCTCTTCCCTGTCCTTCTCCATCTCTCTGCCTTCCCCTTCTCTTCCTATCTCTATCCTCTCCTCTTATTTCTCTTCTCTCCTCTCCTCTTTCCCTCACTCTCTCTCCATTTGTCCCTTCTCACTCCTCTCTCTCTCCACCTCTATCCTTCTATGTCTTTGTTCTTTCCTCCCTCTCTCTCCCACTCCAACTCCATCTCTCTCTCTCTCTCTCTCTCTCTCTCTCTCTCTCTCTCTCTCTCTCTCTCTCTCCCTTCCTCTCGCTCCCTCTCTCCCACCTCACTCTATCTCCCCCCCATCACTCTCTCTTTCTCTCTCTCTATCCTACAAATTTTTCACCGTCTCACTCCTCTCTCCACCCCCTCCCCAACTCTCTCTTAAATTTGATCACAATGTATTGTGTTTAAGAAATTATCTAAATTAGAAAAACTTAATTGGTTGTAAAATATCAAACCTATATTTTGGATCAATCATGTCAAAGAAAATAAAATAATGAAAAAATTTAAAAATCCATGCACTATATTTAATCTATTATAATTAGTCAATTTGCTTTCTCTCATCGCTTATATCCTTAGCTATGATGGATTGATGGTTCTATATATATATAAAGAACCGACATAGATCCATCTTAGCTTAATTTTATTAAAACCTTATTTTAATTTCTATGGGAATCTTTTTAGTAGTCGTGAGGATACAGGGTTTAGATATATCTCAAATTGTAACATTTTTCATTTTAATTCAATTAAAAAAATGTTGTGAAATTAAATTAAAATAAAATATTTTTACTATGAAATAAGTTATGGTTTTTTGGCATATGGCATTGATAAACAGTGGTATTGTAACAAAGTGGATTTACAAGTTAATATCCATGGTAAAGTGAGGGTGAATATACATGGTTAACAATCTTGTCATATTGTTATAAAATATTTGATTGTGAAATACTTTATGTTTTTTGGGCATGTGGTATTGTTATAAAAATATTTTGATTGTGAAATAGTTTTTTTTTTTGGGCGTGTGGTATTGATAATCCATAGTATTGACCCATGGTATTGTAACAAAGGCTATTTTTTACAAGGTAATAATATCTACCCTAATGTGGGGTGAATAGCCACAGTTAAGAATCTTGTCATATTGTTGTAAAATATGAAATAAGTTATGGTTTTTGGACTTGTAGTATTGATAAGACATGGTATTGGCTCATGGTATTGGTTGTCAAATATCAAACCTATATTCTGGATCAATCATGTCAAAAAAAAAAATAATGAAAAACTTTTAAAAAATCATGCACTATATGTAATCTATTATAATTTGTCAATTTGCTTGCTCTTATCCCTAGGATCCTTAGCTATGATGGATCTATGTGTTTATATATATATATATATATATATATATATATATATATATATATATATATATATATATAGAAATGACATAGATCCATCTTAGCTTAATTTTATTAAAACCTTAATTTAATTTCTATGGGAATATTTTTAGTAGTCATGAGGATAGAGGGTTTAGATATATCTCAAATTGTAACATTTTCCCTTTTAGATTCAATTAAAAAAATGTTGTAAAATTAAATTAAAATAAAATATTTTTACTATGAAATAAGTTATGGTTTTTTAACATGTGGCATTGATAAGCCATGGTATTGGCCCATGGTATTGTAACAAAGTGGATTTACAAGTTAATATCCATGGTAAAGTGAGGGTGAATATCCATGGTTAACAATCTTGTCATATTGTTATAAAATATTTGATTGTGAAATAATTTATGTTTTTTGGGCATGTGGTATTGATAATCCATGGTATTGACCCATGGTATTGTAACAAAGGCTATTTTTTAATATCTACTGTAATGTGGGGGTGAATATCCACGGTTAAGAATCTTGTCACATTGTTGTAAAATATTTTCGTTGTTTATGTTTTTGGACCTGTAGTATTGATAATCTTGTCATAATGTTGTAAAATATTTCCGTTCTGAAATAAGTCATGTTTTTGGAGTTGTAGTATTGATAAGCCATGGTATTGGCCCATGGTATTGTAACAAAGCCTATTAACAAGTTAATAACAAAATATAAATATAACAAATTAAATTTTATTATTTTTATTAATTTAACTTTTTGTTATTAATTGACGTCATATTTAAATGTTTACACTCATCCCAATATCATTTTTAACATCTTCTTTTTAATTTAGCGTCTTATGAAAAAATAAAAAATTCTTATTAAAAATAAATCATTTAACCCAATTGCAATTTATATATTTTATTTTATATTATAAATATTTCTTTTATTTTTTCTATTATAAATATTTCTTTTCTTTTTCATTTCGAGTTTAGCGTCGGGTTCAGATAAAATATTCACAGATTGCAACATCACATTGTAGCACTGTTTTTTTCTCTTCCTTGTCTATATTTGCGTGGAAATTCCAGAAGAAGGAAGACCATCAACGTGATCTATGGATTTCAATGGATTCGAATCCAGATGGAGTTTGCATGGGCAACACCTTAGGAGAGCATAAACGATTAGATGGAGCAAGGGCAAGGTCACTGATGATATTTTGGTAATTTGTAGATGGGTATTAATTTGGACTTTGTTCTTCATTTTTACTAAAGAGGATTTTTGTTTGTATGGGTAAATAATTTCGAGAGATTATATGATCAAAGAATAAATTATCTACAGTTGAGGGTTTAATGATTATGATATTTTGGTAATTTGTACATGGGTATGAATTTGGACTACGTTCTTCCTTTTTACTAAAGAGGATTTTTGTTCTTATTGGTAAATAATTTCGAGGGTTTATATGATGAAATCATATTTAGAGTTGAGGGTTTAATGATTAAGATATTTTGGTAATTTGTATGTGGGTATGAATTTGGACTCTGTTCTTCCTTTTTACTAAAGAGGATTTTTGTTCTTATGGGTAAATAATTTTGAGGGTTTATATGATCAAATCATAAATTTTATCTAGAGTTGAGAGTTTAATGATTATGATAATGCAGATCTTGATTGCGGCCAACAATTCATCAAAAGACAATGCACAAGTAAGCATTTTGCATGTCCTTATTGTACAAAGGATTTAATGATTATGATAGATAATGCACTAAGCATTTTTCATGTCCTTATTGTACAAAGGGTTTAATAATTATGATAATGCAGATCTTGATTGCGGCAAATAATTCATCAAAATACATGGACAAGTAAGCATTTTGCATGCCCTTATTTTATAGATTAGTTCGTTCGTCCCTAATTTTTCTTGGGTCATAATGCATTAAATTTTATTTTTCTTTTCACCTTTTTTTAGTGGTTGATTGTTTGTGTAATGGACTCTACCATGCCCAAATTAAAACGGCTAAAGTGATGCAAGAAAAATTTCTGGTAGGATGCAAATACTAGACCTTCCTCAAACTTTGTTACATGAAATTAAAATTTTCTTGTAATCATGAACATAAAATCTTTTATGTTTCATCCTTAGATTCTAATCTCAATGCCTATAGTTTTAAACCATGTTACTATATTTTAAGTAGAATATAATTAGATCCATTAAACCTTACAACTCTCCAGATCTTAGGTTAATTTTAGCTAAAAAGAAGGAACCTGAATGACTTTTGCAATTTAGATTCAATTCTTATAAACAATGATTAAAAATGGAAGAACTCAATGGTCTGATAAATTTTACTCTCCCATAAATTTCGAAGAACTTTGGTATTATTCAGAACCTAAACAGAGAGTAGAAGAAGAAGAGGAGCCTGGATGAGGTGGACCCTGACCTGCTTGATACTTTTCAAAAGTTGGGCATGCAAATTGACCAACGTTGTTGTAGATGTTGTTTTAGACAATGTTTTCATTGCTACCATGCATAGGTAGACTCTATAGTAGTTGAAGTTATCTTTTGTACGTTATAAGAGGTAATTGAGGAGTATATTTATCTAGTTAGGAAGTAGCTTGGCAGGGTTGTTGTTCTTGCTGATAACTATTATGTTACATTGTATTTTTATTTTTTAGTGATAACTCCTTCTATTAAATCTCCAAGCACACTTTGTCACCCATGGAAATATCCACTTATTTTAGGATGAATGAGATGAGAGGACTCTTACTTTTGTAGATGAGAGGAGTTCTATGAGGTGAGAGGAGTTATGTGACATATATTGAAGCATGAACTATACCAGTTTATGACACCAATCATCTCCACGCCATTGTAGTGGATCTCTATTTCACCGAGGGAGCAATGATAGAGTAGTCCACTTTAAAGAATTGGTATGTTGGGGATAAGGAATGCAGATGTGGGATTTATAATTTTATTACGAAAAATATGTTTTTGCGATGGAGACACATCAAGGATTTCATGGACATGAGTAGAGACTGGTTCAACAATCACCTGGAAATACTCAAGCATTGTTTTGAAAGGCAATGATCAATTGGAGAGTTCTATTCTGTTGCCTTGAAAAATAATTGTCAATAGGGGGGACAAAGATGATCCATATAGGGAAGAATTGCAGGAGTAGGATTGTTTCTAAAATTATATCTATAGGCAAGTCAAGGAACTACTACAGAGGACTAGTGCAGGTGCAACCAAATTATCGCAATGAAAGGAATTTTTCATAGTGTGATTTGATGCTCATGAGTGACCAAGAAGGTGAAAATACTTATCGTTACATTCATGTACAATTTAGTTTCATTATAAAGTCTCTAATTTCATTTATTGATAGTCCTTCTTGTGTCCTTGTCCCTCTTAATTTCATTGTGGTAGGATTGGAATGGGTTAAAAAATGAAGCATATCATTGAGTCAAATAGACACGCACATGTCACTACATGTCATTGTGCATACTCTTTATTTTTTATACAACTAGAAGTGAGAAATATGATGTGTGCACACACAAAAAATCCTAACATGCATGATGAATCCCCCTCCAATTTTATTTTCTATGGTGACATTTTATTTGCTTTGTTTATACAGTTCATCTAGCCACATAGTGGCCATTATCGAATGTTGAGGTATATGTCATATAAATCTTTTATAGTCTACTTTATTTTATATTAAAATATTCATCGTTTTTCATGTCTTATACTCTACATTGTATCTTCTTACATTTTCAGGAGAGGAACTCAATATTGATGGTAAGAAGCAACAATTAAAGAAAGAGGAGAACAATAACACTGGAGTGACAAATGGAAAAAAGAGAGAGATAAGAGAATACATCTAGTGATACCCTTAGAGCCAATATCTTGCATAAGACATACTCATAGAGACCGATGGTCAAGCCTTTAGAGTTGGTGAATTCACTTGCAATGCTTTGGCAACACAATGGTAATGTTTTGAAATGATGAAACAATATTTCATGTGTAAATTGTAGTCCAACACATATTATGTTGGAAACTCATATTGTAATACTTGATATTTTATATAATAAAATTTATATGGTTGAAATTATTTTTATTTGCACTTGATATTATTTAGTCTTGTAATTAACATATGTAACTTTGTGTTATCATATTAGATAAACATGCACATTGTATGACATTTTCTTAAAATTTAGTCGCAAAATCATACTAATTCATTTATGGTTATTAATAATAAACACATAAAATCAATATAAAACTACTAAATTAGTAGTTTATATTATTTAATGATGAACATGAATAAATGAAATGAATAGAAACTACTAAATCAATTATTTATATAATGAATGTGAACATACCAAAAAAAGATAAATGACTACTGCAAATGATAAATTTTTTAGTATTAAATGATGACTAAATTTTTCATATATATGACTATTAGTAGCTAATTTACAACATCTTATAACACAACTAAATTTTATTCATATTTCTTTGGTCATTAATTGGTTTTAAATGATGACTAAAATTTGCATATATATGACTATTAGTAGCTAATTTACAGTATCTTATAACACGGCCAACGTTTCGGTCATATTTATTTGGTCATTAATTGATTTTCTCAAGGATTCATATAGTAATATATTTTGTTATATATTTGGTCATTAATTACAACAATTGATGACTAAACCAATGAAAAATTAATGACTAAATATACTACTAGATGGTAAAATTGAGGAAACTAATTAACGACTAAGCTAAAAATGACTAAAAGTTGGTCACGTTATAAGATACTGTAAATTAGCTACTATTGGTCACCGACTGAAAAATGGTCGTTCATACGCAAATTTTCGCTGTTTTTTTAGTAACTAATTAGTCATTTTGTACTAGTGTTTGGGACAGATTTGAATATTGCATTCACAAATCATTTTATCCTAAAATGAAGTTGAAGTTCAAACCCAGCTCAGCATAATTCGGTGATGGAGCCATGCAATCACAAGTAGGTATAGTTTCTTTCACAAGTGACCATTTGCCTTCCCCTCATTAAAATTATCCATCCCCACAGAGTGATGTGGGAGAACATACACACCCTTTTGTTCAACTGTCACATCCTCCCACTATCACCACTCTTCATTTTTGTACAAATTTGGTTGGTAAGCCCATGTGTTGTCACATGAACTTGTTACCTCAACATCTGTCTTTGTGTTCTGTTGATCCTCGAGATTGCACTGTATTGTGTTCTTCCGTTCCAAACTCTACACGTGTTGTGAACGAGGATCAAGCCATCGACAGATTTGGTGTCTCACAACCAACCTGCGTTTTCATTTACGATGAGTATGACTAGGAATATGAACATCAACCTATGGTGAAGGATGGTCTCCTTCTGTCCACGCCTCCTCCACTTTTTCCTAACATCTTTGATGATTCTACTATATCTAATTTTCCTTGTGTAAATCCATCCATGGATGCATCTACTTCCGATCATTTGCAAAACACACCAGATGTCAGTCCATCATTTGACCGCAGAGAGGAAAAATTATTCATTGGAAATCCACTTGATTTTTCATCTGCTTTTTCCTTAAACACAAAGGGTGAAATTTTTTTCTTCTCATCTACCCCTCTGTTTGATTCATCAGATCATGAGGATGTCGATAAACTCATTAATCTTTATGATCATAGCTGTCATGATATATTTACTCCCGTATTCGATCACGGTGTTAATTCTATCATTGTTGACCATTCAAAGCCAAACGTTTATGATGATCTATCTGTCGATGAAGTGGAAAACCCAAAGGCCATCGAGGCACCTCAGCCCGACCTGATGGTTATGTCGGGCCCTCGCTTTCTTGAGGTTGGTTTCACTTCTGATCACGAAATTGTTGAACCACCCAAGACTCCTCATCCCTCATCCGTATGAATTGAAGATCAATCTAACACAAATATTTTGCTTCCCCCACTAGAACCACAGGATCATCTCGCTCATGCATTACAGGGAAACTTACACAGAAAGCACACTTGCATGACATAAGTTGTCTATGCTTCCCACGTTTTCTTGCATATCATAGTGAAGAGAGTTCACCTATTTAACATATGCACACATTGTATCACAACACCTTGGTAAGTCCACAAAGTGCATGTCATGCACTTTCATGTTTTTATTTTATGTCGATGGATTCAAACTCAGAGTCTGTTTGTCTTCATTTTTATATCTTTTATGTTTGTTGGTTCGATTAATTGTGTTGTTCATGAACCATGCCTTCACCAACATGGGTCAACCAATGCGCCGGTGTCTACATTTGAAATATCACTTCACGTGATCAGACCCATGCACCATTAGCTTAGGAGTAAGAGTAGTTTTTTCTTTATGTATGGTTTGCTTGCATGCATGTTTGCTTTCTTTGTTGGTTGTTTGTTTGCTTTCCTTTATTTCTTGGTTGTTTGTTTGCTTGCCTGCTTTCTTTTTTTGCTTGCCTTTCTTTCACATTTGCTTCTGCTGTTTGCTCTTTGGTTTGTTATTTTTTTTCTCGTTTAAGTTCATAGGTTAGTTTCGCATGAAACCATGGGTGAATCTTGAAACAAATAGGGTAAAGTACAAGAGGACTTGTGCATCTATCAATATTGGGTAATATATTGTCTTCTCTCTTTATGCAGAGCTTGTTGTCTTCAGTTAATGATACACCAATTGAAAATATGTTTTGTTTGAAGTGAACCTTGGTGAAAACACAACGCTTGCGCGCTAACTAGTACTTCCTACTCTAGTCGGTTGTTTAGGGTTAACGCTTGGCAGCTCAGATAAGTAGAGTAAGGTAAGTTGTAAAACCTTAACAAGTATGTCAAAGGTATATATAAATGTTTCTCTGAAGGAACAACCTCTTCTGCTCTCAATAAGTCGGGACCCCTATTCCACCTTTGAAATAAATAAGTGCTTATGCATAGTGATTGAAAAATGAATTATGAAAAAATGAAAATGTGAAAATTTTTGAAAAATGAATAAGGTGAAGGAAGAGAAAGGCTTCCTACATAGAGAGGTGATGCAAGTAACTCCATTGGGGTACTGACCAGGCTTGCTGGCAGCGTAGCGATTCTTGTGTTCCTGTGTGACTCCATCGAGTACTGTCCAGGCCTGCTGGCAGTAGAACAACACCAGAGATGAAACTTAAAGACTGACTATCATATTTCTTGTGCACCAATATACCCTTCATCCCCAATTGAAACAATTCTATTGACTTGGATTGGAATGTGTGCTGACCGATCAAGAGCATGGCAGGTGCTACATCTTTCAATTAAGCTAGTGTGGAAACCAAGATGAGCTAAGAATCGAACAATACTTCCTGAGTTAGAATTTATTTTCATGAAACAAGGTCCATTCAAAGAGATGGAGTTCTACCAGTGTGTCACCAAGTGTTGTAATAGCTACAACCACACTCCAAAATTTTTCTTTAGCTTCTTTTTGGAGCCTCCCTACTGACCATCCTTAGTAACATTTCTTGCACTAACAAGTACTTATGCCCGAGTTGAGTTTCAGTAGTTCATCAGCTTGTGTTTTGACAACCTGTTTGTCTTCAACCCACAAGCTAACATTCTGGAGCATGGTCATTTGCTGGTTGTTATGCTCACCTAGAAAATTTCCAAATATGGAGGGGAACCAGCCTTCTTATCCAAAATTGCGCAATCCATCTAGGTTTCCTGCTACTCTCTAGAAATGCATAGAACACCCAAGCAACCTTCCCTCTAAAAATTTCA
The DNA here is from genome assembly GCA_031772625.1 of Pinus tabuliformis. Classification (NCBI taxonomy): domain Eukaryota; kingdom Viridiplantae; phylum Streptophyta; class Pinopsida; order Pinales; family Pinaceae; genus Pinus; species Pinus tabuliformis. Next base: position 945,837,114 of record CM062806.1, read on the forward strand.
AAGAGCAGCCCATCACTAGGCTTGCTCTCAAAAATTGCCACTTTTGGCTGATAGCCAGGGCTTCAGTCGAGAAATTGCGCAGAGCCTGAAGGATAGCCAGACATGCTCAGCCCAAAAACTGCGCAAAAGTCACACCAAGGCTTGTAGTCCATTGCATGTGATACCAAGTTAACCAGTTCCCTTCAGCACTCAACAATCTTGATTTGCATGCATGGGCTACCTTTCTCGAAAAAGAAAAAAGAAGCCCTAGATTTTAGGGATCCATTTTTAATAGCTAGTGGTTACATGCAAAAGTCGTTTTAGAAGCCTCCTGCCAAGTGTCGCTTTTTCAAAGATTTGTGGCATGCATGTCATAAACCTCGATCTTATCAAAAATATTTGTTCGATGCTTCAGAGCTCATTCCTCACATTGATCCTAGAGCTCCACCATCCCACATCGCATCTAGGAGCATTCAACACATTCAACTTAGCTTTTGATGGGTAACCCTTCTTTTAATGTCTTTTGCTTCATTTCTGTTGCTTTTTGTATTTCGGTTTGTGTGAGTGTTGTTTTCTTGGTTTCAATGAACGCTTACTGTCATTTTAATGCATGTTAGCTTATAGAAGAATTGTTTCAAGTTTTCATTGCATCTCACTACTGTCACATGTATGACACTATTTCTGCACTAACTATCACCGTGCGGCAACTCGCTTCACGCACTTACTCTTTTTTCTTATTTTCTGAATATTGCACTCATTTTTTTCATGCATGATAATTTACTCTTGTTTTCACTGAGCTTCGCCATGCATTCAGCCCTTTTATGTTTTCAGACACCTGTTGGCAGGTCTGGGCTGCCTTGGCCCAGACCTTGCCTTGCCCGGCTTGCACTGCACATTTCTGAGAGTGAATGCTTTGCCTTCCTCCCAGAAATTGTGCAGAGCTGGCCCAACACTGGCCTCCAAGCTTGCTCAGCGCAATCTTGAGAGGCAGTGCCCTGCTAGCCCCTAGAAAAGTGCAAATGCATTTTTTGGGTTGTAGCACTTGTGTTGAAAGCAGCTTTGGAGATTGAGGCTAAGATGCAATGATAAGACAGAAGGATTGCGCAAAGGTAGAGGGAGAAACAGAAGATGGGGGAAACGTAAAAGGAGTTGGAGGAGTTGAAGCGACAACCCAGGGAATAACAAGAGATGCGTAGAAGAGGGAAGGAAGCACAACATGAACAGGAACAACATGAGGCGCAACATGCACAAATTAATGAAACTGCGCCCATACAGGTTATTGACTCATCCAAGTAGTTGGCACAGAACAGACAGGGTGAGAAGTGACAGGAGAAATAATTTTCTCAAGAGGTTGAATAGATGCTAGAGCAGATGGACACATATATGGTTAAGCCAGAGTTAGGTAAGGACATTGACCTCATGCCTTAGAACCAAGAGGTCACCCAAACAACTTCACCACGTCTGAAAGCAGATCAAGTACCAAGTGATCAAGGAGACACTGAAATCCTTGAAGACAATCCAAAGGCGAAGATGCACAACATATCTTTCGACGAGTCACAACACAGCGTTGTGAAGGCACGTAGAGTGCCTACTCTAGATGTCCATGTATATCTTGTGTCATTTGAAGAGAGAGTGATCATGTCCGATGTGTGCAGACATCTAGCTGCATTGGTCAATTCTACCAAGGCATATGCCGAAGCCACCAGATCGAGTGTTAGGTTCTTGATTGTTGAGAACGACCGCATGGCTAAGGAGTTACAAGGGGCTAAGCAGGGAGGAGAGCAAGTAACAACATCCACTAGAGAAGAGTTGAGGAGAGTGATACTATATGAAGTATCATCTCTCGAGACATTCATGTGGAAGATGTACTTTAGATTCATCACCGTGCATAGTCAGTTATCCATCTCAACATTTGGCAGTAGCACTGTGCTAGGAGAGCATGCATCTTGTCAGACTTACACACTGTTGATGATCACATAAAAATATGGACGATGAGGTACAAGGGAGCTCCATTTCACTTGCCAAAGATGATGAAGCTAAAGGCGATAAATTTGAAGGTATGCATCCAGAGTCAGATCTAGATCTATAAGGAACTCCCATAGTTCATCACTAGTTTGTAGGCTTGACATGCACGAGTGTTCAGGAGCATGGATGTCATTGTACACACGCATTCGATCCCATCCATTGGCACACTCACCGAGGTGAATTCCAAGAACCAAGTCCGACGGGAGATGGGCATGTACTCTGAACAGTTGATGCGCGTAGCCGCCAGTGTAAACTTGCAGATGAGCGCAGACACTATGCATCAATACGTTGTTGGTCCGATTGCACATAAGACTATGATGCGCATGTTATCTCACGAGTTGGACATAGGTGCCAAATCAGTGTACCCGAATGCAACGGAGGCAAGAGTTCACTTTCAGAAGTATGTCACCCATAGAGTACGCGGACACAATAGTAGACTACCAAGCTTGGAATTAGTTTGCCACCGTTGATCATCGTGAGGATGTCAAAGAGTTAGTCTTCCCATAGCTGTCAGAGTCTTAGTGATGTCTTGCATAACTTTCTCTAGCCTATTTTGTCTCACATGGGTACATGTGCAGATTGTAATGTAAACCTATTGTAAAAGTGAAAGACTAAGTGTCGATAGTAGAATGTAATATTCATGTAGTTTGAAAAGTCATGAGGGTAGGTGAAGAGTCACAAAGGGGAATGTCAAGAGTCACCCCACCCTTTTCTATTTATAGAACCTCATAACTCATTGCACAACCTTTTGGGAGTGAAGCTTCATATAGGCATAACTTAGAGAAAGCAGCTTGGAGTGTATTGTAACGAGCCTTGGCTTCTCCACAATGGAGATCTAGTGCATCTCTTCAGAGGAGCAAGCAACAATGAATCTAATGTTCCACTATTTGGGCCAATGGAAGTCTTGATTGTATGTATGATTGGATCTTTCACTTATTTAATATAACAACACCAACACATTCATGCATATATTGTTATTGTAGTTTGGCTATCCTGGTTACTTTAATGATGTATGTATTTGTAATTTACGCATGTATGTATGGGATATTCCATATGTGTTTGTATTATTCTTATCGAAGTGTGTTGTTGATACAATCCATCACTTTGGATCATCGGCTATCCTGTTTTCTATCTTGTGATGTATTTCTGCTCGTGTGTTCCCTTTCAAGTTACATGCTATCACAGACTTCTAAGGGGCACACTCACTCCCCCTTCCACGTGTTAGACCCTTGCACGCACCTTCCTTGACTTGTTGCAAGGTCACACCCTTGCTACCAACAAGGAAATCTTACTGACCTCTACGCACAACCGTGGTCAAGGCGATATTGTACTACCCACTGCTAGGACTCCTACTCCAAACGGTTTGAGGTCTAGTTGGGACTTCTTACTGGGGAGATCCCCTAACTTGTTGGCAGGTCCAACATCGTCAATACCTCTGTAGGACATGTTTCTAGAGGTCACAGGGGTGTGTTAAATATAACTCGATCATGGTCCTGTGAGTCTCATTCTAATGAGTCAAATCCTACAGAATTTAGTTATAAATATGTGAAATTTTTTCTTGAAAGCAACAATTTTTGGACGAATTAAATTCCATTCAAGAGAATTGAGTAGGGTCTCAATGACATTTAATCATTCAGCATATTGATGGTTCACTTGACAATAATTTTGGATCCTAGACTAGGATCTAAATGCCTGACTATTGACACAATGGTTTCTTGGTGCATTTAACCATATATTGTGACTAGTATTAGGAACATAGTGCCCTGTTATTTATACAACATGTTTCTAGTACACTTGATAGCAAGTTTGTGCCCACAATAAACAAATAAGTGGTTGAAAGTGACAATTTATATACTTGAACTATTAATCAAGAGCATTCTGCAGGAACCATGTGACTATTATTTAGGGTTTATTTGACAACAGGTATGCATCTCAGATCAGCTATAGTATATTAATGGCTCATTTGACAGTACATTCATGCCCCGAGTCAGGAGGCAGTGCAGGTTTTCCATTCTGCATGGTGATGGTTAATTTAGAAATGGTTTTATCGGGAGGTAAGTCTGTTTGTTTTTTTCCCTGTTTATACACACACACACACATATATATATATATTCTACAAAGGTTATGTAAAAATAATGGATTTTTGAGCCTGAGAGGTATTTATTCCATTAAAATCACTTAAACCTTGCCAATGTTTATATCCCTCATAAGTCAACACCATACCGGTGGGGTAGATCATATTGAGGATCAAACCCTATTGTTCTATGACAAGACCAAGGACTAGGTAAATGAAGGATATGAACAATATCGAAAGGGTTCAATTCCCTCTCAAAGGTAGGTGTGCAAAGGGTAATACGGATAGGACCATACCTATAGTTAGCTAATAAGACTTATAAGGAGTTCCTAGTTCCTCCCATACTAACACTACTAAATAATTCTTATCTTACCATATCATAAGGAATAAGTAATCCCTACTCTCACTAATATATCTAAATCCTATCTACTCTAAGGAATAAGACTCCACATTCTATTTCTTGAGCATACTAGCTCGTTCTAGTCTCTAACTGAAAGGATCATACTAGTTCCTACTCTTATCCTATTGACCATACATATTAATTCCTACCCTTCATACTTTAAATACATATATAGTTCTATATCTTATTGTTTCCTACACTACACTTTATACTTTGAATCTACAATATATATATAGATACTTTCCATCTCCTAGTAGTTAATATAAAGTCTTCTATACTCTACCAGGGTTTGATTCCCTCATTGTTAATGGAGAGGAGTAAGAAAATAAAGATATGGAAAGAAGGTCACTCTCATAAAAAAGAAAGTCGAGCGAAGAGTGAACTAGTACTGACTCCTTATTTGTAAATGATAAGGGAGGAGCTTGCTGTTAATTCAAGCATAAGTTGTTATCCTGTGTTTAATAAAGAGTGTAGTTCTCAAAATATATTTGAGGTTGATTGATTGTAAAGAACACTTTCTGAAAGAAGAGATACTGTAAGAGGAGGTTATACTTTGTGTACTACAATATTTCATCCTAACCCCAGTACTTTCAAACACCCTTGTGTAAAAAACCAAACAGTTGCAGTAGGAAAAAGTAACATGGAAGTGAATGTAGACCCAAAGATATGCATATAGATGATAAGATCCAGTTCAATTACAAAGCTCTGGTTGAACGAGCTGATAAAGAGCTTAAGCCTAAAATGAAAAAATCACTTGGATCTGCAGGAGGACAAGGATTCTAATGTCTCTATGAGTTTTTGAAAAAATCATAATTTACTATTTGGTTGTAGGGGTCTTTGTTGGAAAGCACTTCATTCGTGAATTACTATTTGTTGTGGGGGCAGCAGACAAGTGGCTTCCCTCCTTTTTTCATAAATCCATCTTATCAAAGGAGTCTTGAAAATGATACTTTCCCTACAGTCGAGTGATTTCATTCCTTACCTTCATGCTTCAAGTAAGCGATTTCATTCCTCTCCTTTTGGTCGAGCTTTGCCGAGGGCATCCTCTAGGAACTAATTTTTTGAAGTCTAAGAGGGAAGCTACTATTTGAAAAGCTACTGCAGATTTGTCTAGTGAAAATGGATCTAGCTCTGGATCTACTGAAGATACAAAGAAAGAATAATGTTGGTAATATTTTTCTTCTTATAAAGTCTGAGCCTAAACTAGTATTGTTTATGAATACCCCTACACCCTCTCGTCACAGTAGAATATTATATAGTATTATAAGCCTAGTATTGTATTAATTTCAAATTTAGCCTACTTATATTATAAATGTCAATCTCAATGATGTAATGAGTAGTTTGGAGCACCTCTACATTGATGTATAAAGAGGTTTTTGAGGACTGCTATAAAGAAAAGTTTTTATTTCTCTACGTGCACCCCTTAAAACTCGCGTTTTTATTTCCTTGTGAAATATTCTATGTATGGGTTAGTGTATTTGCAGTTTGAAGAGCCTATTTTTTCACAGGTCTTCATGGTTTTATCAGCGATTGTATTGAGTTGATGGTTGATGAGTTAGCCCCTGCATTGGTTGGTTAGGCTCTGTCCTATGGTTGATCCTCACAAAGCTTGTGTAGGTGGTTGGTTTTATTGCCTTCTATTTCTCTAATGAATAGAAATTGAATCGGATTAATTTTGGAAATGTTTTATTCCGTTTCAACCGAAAGAAATAAAATACCAATCAAAGTGATAAAGTGATTTTCTCTTAATTATAAAAGAAAGAGATAGGAGTCAAGATTTGGATATTTATTTTCTAATTTGTTCAAAGGCCACCTTAATGGATCGTATATAGATATTAAAAAAAAAAATTCAATCTAGTCGCAAGTAAACCCTGAAAAAAAGAAGGTAAGTGCGAAAATCTTATAAAGATGCGTCTTTTCCTATAGAAAACCCTAGTGTTTATGGGTTCTGAGGATATGTCTGAGTTCTGAAACTCTATTTGATTTCTAAAAATAGCTAGCTAGTTCTCCTGTATTTCAGGTTCTTATAAAAGAAGGCAAGGGATGAAGCAATTCGTTTGTTCGTTCGATCCTTATGTAAAAGAAGGCCAACGGGGAGCAGGATAATGAGTAAGAACGACGGGTTCAGAGGTTAAGCTATTAAAAATCCATGATCCGATCTGCTCGTTTCATATTTTAGGTGGGGAATTCCAAAAAGCTTAACCAGATATGAGTTTTGAGAAATCTAAACCTCATTTGTTTTGGTTCTGAGGCATAATAATCCACGGGGGCCTTGAAGTCGCATTTTGATTAAGTGAAATAACTGTTGAAGAGAGCATTAAATATGATTCCCATCCATCCAATCAGGCAGAGTACTGGAAGGGTACAAGAAACATAACGAGGGAGCAGAAGGTTAGGTGAAAAAAGAAAACAAAAAGTAAAGGTGTGGAAAAATTCCTAAAGTAACTTTGTTTTGGTAAATTCTGAAAAGATTATGAGATGGGTTTTTGTCTATAAGAAACCTAGGGTTGTGGGAGGGGGTAAAAGGCCTAATTCCCCATCTTGTTCAGAAGATAGCAAAAGTCTTGTCAGGTTCTTTCTCCATCCAGTTGTGTCTCCGACTGAAGTTCTGGCTATTGATAATATTTCTGAGGCAGCAATTCCAAGTTTCCCACACCCACTGAATATTCTTGGCTTAAGCTCATCATGTTCTATGTTGAGAAGGTAATGCGCATGAGGTATGATACATGTTGTTGAACAAGATGCTATAAATCTTGGTGGTTGGGTAAACAAGCTGCTCTAAATCTGATTGATCCCTCAAATTGTTATCGAAGACCTACCCACCCCTTACAGTCTAAGCTCTATCTTGTTTGCAAACACCAACCTGATCTCTCTAGTTTTCATTATGTTCCTAAAGAAGAATATAAATTCCTAAAGGAGCTCCTCCCTCTTGCCACGAAGCGGGTTGTTAGTAAGGTGATGCGGTAGGGTAGACACATGACCTATCTAAATCTCATGGGTGGTGGTAGGCAAGTGTACAATGAAACATCTTAAGGATCTGAGTTCATTGCTATAGGATCTGAGTTCACTGCTTCTCCTTGTTGGAAATAATAATCCCAACCACCACAATAAACAGCCAGACAACAGCCATACATGTCAGACACTTTTGCAGCCATACATGTCAGACACTTTTGCAGGTTGCGTCTTTGCTTGAAGACATTTTTGCAGGTTGCATCTTAGCGTGAAGATAGAAGGACCGAAGCCAAACGCGAACCATTCAGAAACTCATAAAAGGAATTTAAAGAATTTATGTACTTAGGTAAACTGATATGGACAAGCATTAATTCAACAACCTTTCCCACACTCCAGAAACAACTGTGCGACTTTGATCACACTCAACAACAACATCAAAATTAATTTTGCTATGTCATGAATTAAATGTAAAATTGTCTGTTGAGTTAAATATGAATGTAAAATCCATTTTTATAGCAGGGTAGAAGAGTGAGACTATGTAGATAGGTTAGAGAGCAAGTAGAAAAAGAGCGCAGTCTCTGTGGAGAAAATTGTGGAGCAATTTTTGGTGGGCGCATAAAACAGTTGTTACTGTGTTTTACTGTGTAGTGTTGCGCATAAGTTTAAATCTTTGTAAAATCTTATTTTACTTTGTAAATGAGCCGCAGTCTCATGTAGATGTATTTTCATGTTGAAGAAATGAATACTAAGTTTTGTGTTGCTCCAAACCTATCTTGTTAATTTCACTGTGAGTATTCTTTAAGTCTCTGAAATAGTTTAGAGGTACGAAAAATTCAAGCCTGGAAAATAGTCTCGCGGTGCACGAACCTAGTTTCACGAAAGTCATAACTCTTTTCCCCTCCCGTCTGCGAAAACGAAAATTAGATTCCCGAAATATTTCTAACATGGTATCATAGCGGGTTAAACTCTGTTAGTGTAAAAACTAGTGTTTTTACTAACAATGAATTTTTTTGAGAGCGGATTGTGTTTAGCATATTTACCAGCAGGTAGAAAGTTTTTTTTACGCTCAGAAATGGCAACATCAAGCAAAAGATTGAATAATCCTCAAATACCTTAGTTTAATGGCAAAAATTATGATTATTGGGCTATTACAATGAAGGCCCTGTTTTCTTCTCAAGATATTTGGGATTTGGTGGAGAATGGTTTTCAAGAACCAGCAGATGCATCAGCATACAATGCGTTATCTCAACAAGGAAGAGATGTGCTAAGGGACAACAGGAACAAGGATTCAAAAGCCCTATTTTATATTTTTCAAGCAGTTCATCAAAGTATTTTCCCAAGGGTTGCAGCAGCAACGAAGTCCAAGCAAGCATGGACATCCTCCAGACAGCCTACCAAGGCATGGAAAAAGTCAAAACAACAAAGCTGCAAATGTTGAGGAGAGATTTTGAAACACTTTTTATGAAATATTCTGATAATATAGACTTGTTTTTTTACACATGTAAGTGGGTTGGTTACTCAAATCAGGTCTCATGGTGAGACACTTTAGGAAAGAAGAATAGTTGAGAAAATTTTGAGTATTCTGCTAGCAAGGTTTGAGGCCATTGTTGTGGCCATAGAAGAGACAAAGGATCTCTCATATTTTTCAGTGGATGACCTTAATGCATCACTGATTTCTCATGAACATAGATTAAACAGAGTAGTAAGCTCCTCAATGGAGCATGCCTTCAAGACACAAGTATAATTTGTTCAAGGTCGAGGCAGAGGAAGATCATATGCTAGAGGAAGAGGAAGAAGCGCACACAGAGGTGGAAGAAATAGCCCTTCAAGCTCAAATGGAAGAGGCAACAATCAAAATCCAAGTCGAGGCCCAAGCCAAAATCAAGCACAAGGTCAGTGCTGGTATGATAAATCTCAAGTTCAATGCCATTACTGTAAGAAGTATGGTCATTATGCAAATGAATGTAGAAATAAGCAATATGATATTAGTAACAAACCAAGTGTAAATTGCACAAGAGAAGATCAGAACCATGATAGCATGTTTTTAGCTTGTAAAGTAGCACAAGAAAAACAGAGTGATATATGGTATCTAGATTCGGGGTGTAGCAACCACATGTCAGGAAACATAGAAATGTTTTCTGATCTAGATGAAAGTGTGAAATCTGAAGTGACATTAGGGACTGATAGCAATGTCTCTGTCATGTGAAAAGGAAGAGTTAATATCCTAACAAAGAAGGGGGAGAAGAAATACATCTCTGATGTTTACTTTGTCTCTGGTCTGAAACATAATCTCATGAGCATTAGACAGCTCATGCAAAAAGGCTACAATGTCTTCTTCAAAAATGATGTGTGCACAATTTTGGATAGGCCTCCAAGCAGATAGATGATTACAAAAGTTTAGATGACAAACAATAGAATGTTTCCCCTAAAGATAAAATCTGATTTGCAGAAAGAAGGCGCACAAGCACAACTATCTATGAACTCACAAGAAAATGGAAGAAAAGGGGCAGCTGCCACACAAGTAAACTTTCAAGCAGAGGTAAAAGATGAAAACTGGTTATGGCACTTGAGACTTGGATATCTCAACTTTGGAGGTTTAAATTTGTTGCATAGGAAAGGCACGGTGAAGGTTTTACCACTCATAGAAAAACTAGACAGCATATGTGAAGGATGTATCTTGGGCAAGCAACATAGAGAGACATTTCCAGCAGGAAAGTCAGTGAGGGAAAAGGCACCTTTGGAGATTCTCCACTCAGACTTATGTGGACCAATGCAGACACCATCAAGTGGTGGCAGCCACTATGTATTGACCTTCATAAATGACTACACAAGGAAGACATGGGTCTTTTTCCTAAAACAAAAAAGTGAAGTGTTTGAGCACTTTCGACAATACAAGGTTCTTGCTGAGAAGCAAAGCAGGCATTTCATCAAAGTCCTTAGGATAGACAGAGGTGGAGAATACATCTCAAACAACTTCCTTCAATTTTGCAGGGAGCATGGAATTCACAAGCAGTTTACAACAAGATATACACCGCAGCAAAATGGTGTGGCAGAAAGGAAGAATAGGACCATTATGGAGATGGCAAGGAGTATGTTGAAGGCAAAGCATTTTCCAAATGACTATTGGGCTGAAGTTGTCGCTTGTGCAGCATATATCTTGAATAGATGTCCAACCAAAAGCGTCCAGAACATTGTTCCTAAAGAGGCATGGAGTGGAAGAAAACAAAATGTCACTCACATGAGAGTTTTTGGATGTGTGGCTTATGCACATGTCTCGGATAAGTTGAGAAAGAAGTTAGAAAGCAAGGGGGAGAAATGCATATTTGTTGGATACAGTGATGAATCCAAAGCATTCAAACTCTACAATCCATCAACCAAGAAGGTAATAATCAGTAGAGATGTGCAGTTCATAAAAGAGGAAGCATGGGATGGAAGTTTAGAAAAGATAATCAATGTCAAAGCATGCATACCACATGAGGACAGAGAGGAATTAACAGCAGCAAGTAATTTCTCAACAATGACAACCTCTACTCCTATTCAAGCGCAGCAAAGCAGACAGCAAGCAACGCCATCAACAAACAATAGGAAAGTTTCGCACAGCCAAGCAAGTGCTTCTCCAAGCACACCACGAAGCACGACACCAAGTGGCATGTCAATCCCATCTTCAACAAGCACAAGAAGGCCAAATTTGAGAAATTTAAATGAAATTTATGAGAAAGATGAAGTTGATAGTAGCGCAGGTCTGAATTCCTTATTTGCATTATTTTTCCATGTAGATGACCCAATCCACTTCGAAGATGCAGTGAAAGACGAAAAATGGGTTGCGGCAATGGAGGAAGAAATAGAAGCAATAGAAAGGAATGACACATGGGAGTTAGTGAGCCTTCCAAAAGGAAAACATGTCATTGGAGTGAAGTGGGTCTATAAGACCAAAAGCAACATTGAGGGAAAGATTGGAAGGCACAAAGCAAGGCTAATTGTCAAAGGATATAGGCAACAGCATGGAAGAGATTACGCAGAGATGTTCACGCCAGTCGTGCGGATGGAGACAGTGCACACAGTTGTGGCGATTGCCACGTAGCATAAATGGACAATGTATTAGATGGACGTAAAGTCACTGTTCTTGAATGGAGTGCTGGAAGAGGAAGTGTATGTCGCGCAACTGCCTGGTTATGAGATTGAAGGCCAAGAAGACAAAGTGTATTGGTTGAAGAAAGCTTTTATGGGTTGAAGCAAGCACTGCGCGCATGGTACAACAAGATAGATGCTTACTTGTTGGACAATGGTTTCGACAAAAGTGATGGTGAGCCTACTCTCTACATGAAAGAGAGCGAAGGTAAGATTCTCATTGTCATCTTATATGTAGATGATTTGATCTTTACACGCAATGATCATTTCCTCATCGCTGATTTTAAACAAGTCATGAAGAGTGAGTTTGAAATGACTGACTTGGGATTGCTAAGATATTTTTTGGGCATAGAATTGAAGAAAACATAAAACAACATTTTTATCTCTCAAGCAAAGTATGTGGCAAAAATTTTGCATAGGTTTAAAATGCAGAATAGAAAGTCCGCACCAACTCCAACCGTCGTAGGGTTGAAGTTGAGCAAAGAAGATTGTAGTAGCAATGTCAATCCGACATTATACAAAAGCATGATAGGTAGCCTGATGTATTTGACCACCACTAGGCCAGATATAATGTATGTAGTAAGTTTGGTGTCAAGGTTCATGGAGACACCCAAGGAGACACATTGGCAAGCATCGAAAAGGATTCTGAGGTATGTCAATAGGACAAAACAATATGGTGTTCTGTACAGAACAACCAGTGATTTCAGGCTGGTTGGTTACACTAACAATGATTGGGCAGGCATTGTCGATGACAGAAAGATCACGTCAGGATATGTTTTTCATTTGGGTTCCGGAGCCATTTCATGGGCCTCCAAGAAGCAACCAATAGTGTCACTATCAACAGCAGAAGCTGAATATGTCGCAACAACAACAACAGCGTGTTAGGCAGTTTGGATGAGAAGGATGTTGAGGGATCTTCATCATGACCAAGAGGGCACGACAACTATTTTCTGCGACAACACCTCAGCAATTGCATTGTCAAAGAATTTTGTCTTCCACAAAAGGACCAAGCATATTGATGCTAAATATCATTTTATTAGAGAGTTGATTAACAATGATGAAATTGTGTTGCAGCACTGCAGGTCACAGGAACAACTTGCTGATATTTTCACAAAGCCATTGGCAGGAGAAAATTTTTCTTATCTCAGAAACTGTTTGGGAATTTTCAATGGCAGCAGTTGTGATTAAGGGGGAGTGTTGGAAATAATAATCCCAACCACCGCAATAAACAACCATACATGGCAGACACTTTTGCAGGTTGCGTATCTGCTTGAAGACATTTTTGCAGGTTGCGTCTCAGGGTGAAGACAGAACGATCGAAGCCATACGCGAACCATTCAGAAATTCAAAAAAGGTATTTAAAAAATTTATGTACCTAGGTAAACTGATATGGGCAAACATTAATTCAACAACCTTGCCCACACTCCAGAAACACCTGCGCGACTTTGATCACACTCAACAACAACATCAAAATTAATTTCGCTCTGTCATGAATTAAATGTAAAATCGTTTGTTGAGTTAAATATGAATATAAAATCCATTTTGATAGCAGGGTAGAAGAGTGAGACTATGTAGAGAGGTTAGATGGAAAGTAGAAAAAGAGCGCAAGTCTCTGTGGAGAAAATTGTGGAGCAATTTTTGGTGGGTGCGTAAAACAACAATTACTGTGTTTTACTGTGTAGTGTTGCGCAATAGATTAGATCTTTCTAAAATCTTATTTTACTTTGTAAATGAGTTGCAGTCTCATGTAGATGTATTTTCATGTTGAAGAAATGAATACTAAGTTTTGTGTTGCTCCAAACCTATCTTGTTAATTTCAGTGTGAGTATTCTTTAGGTCTCTGAAATAGTTTAGAGGTGTGCAAAATTCAAGCCTGGAAATAGTCTCGCGGTGCGCAAACCTAGTTTTGCAAGAATAGCTTCACGATAGTCATAACTCTCTGCCTCTCCCGTCCGCGAAAATGAAAATTAAATTCGTGAAATATTTCTAACACTGCTACGGGCCAATCTAATATTGGTTAATTCACCTACATACATATGGTGGTGCGTAAAAAGTGAGATCCTACCTGATCATGGTCATTCATTGGGTCAAGTGGATTAGTTCCGCATAACATGACGGATGTAGAGGTCGAACTCGTAACAGGTAATTTCCACTGCTACTGAGTCAATAATGTGATTTAACTTACAAAGGAAAATTTTGTTTATTGAAAAGTTGATACTAGATTTATGACAACGAAATTGCTAGAAGTATGGAAGTGTGAATAGGAAATTTAATTTAGTAATTTCTACAACTCATTACAAGGATACCTTAAAACATCTGAAAGCTGATTTTGGTAAATGACTATGGGTGAATCCATAGTAGGATGGCCAATTAAGACTGAGTATCCAATCAAAATAGGAAACAAATTAAAAAGAAAGGGGTTACTGAAACCCTGTAGAAGCTATCTAGAAGTCAAACCAGTGGCATTTGGAAATTATCATGCAATATCGTGAATTTTGGAGATTTAATATGGGCAGGACTCTGTAAACTATTCTCGGTAGCTTTTGTTTCTTTTGTTAAAAATTGACAACCTAGATAATCCGGCTAAACCACGAATATATATATATATATATATGTGTGTGTGTGTGTGTGTGTGTGTGTGTGTGTGTGTGTGTGTATTATGTGTGTTAAAAATGTTATTATACAAAAAATAAAAAGGGACTATCTATATTGCATTGAAAACTCACAACATAATCCAAACAATTCGGTATGTCAAACACAGTAACAGAAACCCAAAAGAATAATAATATGTTGTAGTAAATAGTATGCAGGACAGAGTACATGTCGTTTTTCGATGGGTTTGTACTATGGTGAACCTGTAACCCTTGACTTGTTCGAAGGTGACCTTAGAACAAGGATCAGAAACAACGATGCGTACATACCATGTTCTTATGAAATCACCATTCCAAAACAAGAACTTACATTTGATAACGGACGTTGTTGTGCTATATAAACAACCGTTGGAAAGGTACTATTTGGGGAAAACCCAACTATAAAAAAGATAACTTAAAACAATTACAGTCTCTTCGAACAACGAAAAATCCAGAGATTACATTACATTCCTGTAATGTAACCCAAATTAAAATAATGCTACTAACAAAGATTACTCTCAAGGGTTTGTAACCCGAGGTCGACAAATTCTGCAACCAGCAGAAAAGGAACAACTCTAACACTTTGTGAACAAACTGCATGAGGAGACAGGGTAAAAATTTAAGCTAGCACCTGGAGCATAGAGAGCAGAGAGAAACACCGCATTAGAGGTACCCTTGACTTAACCAAAACTTTTGGAGAGTGCCTGGAGTTGGAAGCAGAAAACTCAACTGTATTATCCAAACGCTGTTAGAGGTTTTTTTTGTTGCCATAAGTTTTTTTCTAAAAACACTGTGTGGTAGTAAAAGAAAAATAAAGGAACACCATTACCTGTAGAATCTTTCCAAAGGAGAAGCAATACCAGAATTTGCCGCACAGGAGAAGTTAATCTGTGAACCAAACCCTAGGATAAATAAAGGAGAAGATACCTAATTGTAACTGACCGTAACTTACCTGTCTTCTCCAATCCGATAATAGTGATTATTTTAATCATCTAACATCAAAATTAACGTAAGTGGGATGGGAGGGCCTTCTTCTTAGAGGAGAACCCCTTAGGGCATAATTAAAATCATATAAAACTAGCATTTGCACCAAATGTTCCAAAGGAAATGCCCTAAGGCATAAAATGAGAAGAATCATGACATATGATATTAGAGAAGTGGATATTTTGTTGACCATTAATTAAGGAGCCTTGATTATTTAGTATATCATGATATTGAGTAGGTTGAATGCCTAGGTCCAATCCTTTCAAATAAATGAATCTTAGAGAAGTGGATCTTTTGTTGAGCATTGATTAAATAATTATTTTAGTTGACATAGAAACTTTAATTTGCTATTGAGAGGTACCATGGTGAACCCCTATGGTAGAACCACGAGCTTTCCTTTATTTAGCATGATATTATGCGAGACTTGGTTATGTATTTGACCAGGTAGAGGCCTAGGTTATGTATTTGACCAGGTAGAGGCCTATAAATAAACACAAAAGGATTTTTAACTCTATTCCGAAAAAGTGGAAAAAGGTTATTTTTCAATATTGAATTGTCTCACTTCATCAAAAACTTGCAGTGTTTTAAATTAAAATAAATTTATACCTAAATAACTATAATTTTAATATTAAAAACATTGTAAAAAAATTAAAATATTCATGTAATTGAATTTTATTTATTTTATTGATTTTTATTTAAAATAAATAAATATATAAACTAAAATAAATTTATATATAAATACCTATAATTTTAATATTAAAAACTCTGATTTCCTCTTTGTGTAGGAAAAGAGCTTCCAAGTTCCCTATCGAATTTAATGAATCCATACATACTTCCATGGTGGTGCACTTCAGAATATAAGTATTTAATTATTTAAGGAGTATAAAAGTTTTATTTATTTAATGTTGCAGATATAACCAAGTGGGAAATTCGCATTCAAAATTAAATAACCATGCCAGAAACATTAACTCTCCATATGAGATACGTTTCAAGTTAACCGTGAGATTTGGAGATACTCAGTGGACTTAATCCCATTGTCCATGATACATACTCGAGTTTGCACTGGAAACAGTCACACTAAAGAAATTTGGAAGGTGAGAGTTTTTCATATCCATGATGCTAATGAGCATAGACTCTTATTTGTTGGAAAATAATACATTAGAATTTCTCCATGTTCATGGTTCAAAACCCAACTTCACACTCACTGAATAATGTTAATAGGCAACCTGGATTTGTGAGCATTGTGAAAATAATATGTGACTCCATTTCAAATTCACTTTATATTGCTATTTTTAATGGACTTGTGTGAATTCATCTCCTTTGCTTACAAAGTCACTATTGGTATCCTCTTCGTCTTAGCTCTTCTCATGGTAATGAAGGGGATCATTAAAGATCCAGAGCAGTTGGAGGATTTCTGCATTGCAAACACCAAGTCTTATGTTTTTACAAACAAATTTCCTGATCATGATCCCACTAAAGTTAATTCTCAACACTTCCTAACATCATTCATACGCATGCCAGTGAACACATCAAGCAGTCCCACAGGAGCTAGCTTCACTAGGTTTAATCCACAAAACTTGTCGGGGCTCAACACGCTCGAAATAATGTTGGTTCACATAAACATGGCTATGGGAGGTTTAGTAGGTCCAAATATCCATCCTAGAGGTAGGTAAATATTGCAACTGTCTAAAGAGGTATCCTATTTTATTTAGATAAAAAGAAGCATGATGTTTCCCTATTTTATTTATTTTTGACATAGTCACTTACCAAGATAAAACATAAAGGGTAAAACTAATTTTAACATATATATCATTGAAATATAAAATAAAGTTTGGGATGGTTTTGATATGTAATGGAAATTTTTTTCAAGGTCTCACTTACCGTGGAAGAGTGATGAGTGATGGGAAGCTTTGATTTAAAGAAAGGGGTCCAAGTGATCAATAAAAGGAGATTTATAAAAGGAGTCATGTTAAGTCAAGATTTGAATGACAATATATTGATGTAAGAATTGATATCAAGTAAAATAAATTCGAAACCAAGTTAAGTGACTCACATATTGATGTGTAAAAGGGTGCATGTTCTATGGTACCTAACACCCTAACAAATTATGTAAATTCATTACATGAGAATTGAAGTCTAGTTGAAAATGTGGAGTTAAAATAAAAATAAGGCCATGTTAAAGTTAAAAGTCAAATTAATGTTTGGGTCATGTCCATGGTGTGTCAATTAAATTTTTCAAGTCAAAGTCGTATTTTTTTTTTTTTATCTTGACATCACTCCATCGAAGACACATATTTTTTGTAAGTAATTGCAATTTTCTTGTTGGATGGAGACATTCACCTACTAGAAACAATTTATGGAGGTGTAGTGGAAGATTTAGATTAAAAAGCATATGTAGAAGGAAATTTAATTTACTTGACTCAATGTAATGCTTGATGAGTAAAGTCTACCCCCATTGAAGAGGCAGTGGCCCTAAAAAACCACTTTCCATGAAGTAATAAGTTATGCTAAATAACTACTTGTTATGATTGTTGTGAGAGAAAAAGGTTTGTGGTCATCCAAAACCACTTGACGGAATGTATGTTTGTGGTAATTTGGAACCACCTAAGGTTTCTGTGGTTAAGGACAAGCCAAAAAATCCAAGTTGATGATTATATTGGTATATGGGAGTTAAGGGTATAAATATCTGTTGATAAACTACGTAAGAGAAAAGGTTTCCTATAGAAATAGTGGATACAGTGGTAGAAAACCCATGCATTTAGGTGGATGGTAACCTTTTTATATGGACTTAAACAAACACATTATTTATGTGTTTTTAGGTATAATATGAAAATTGAAGATAAATGAAGATGAAATAATAAGGCCAAAGAAGAAAAGTGTAGAGGACTGAAGATGAAGATGGGACCAATTCAAAGGACAATTGAAGATATTCAAATCACAATAATTTGTTAAGGGGGGTTATAATGGAATAACTCCTACTTGTGAAGTAAATTTAATATCTAAATTGTGAAATGAAAATGTAATGATGTAGACCAAACATAGAAGTCTATGGAAGATTGAGATATTGGGAGAAATGAGTGAAAATAGGGATGAATATTTATCGAGCGATATATGGAAAGATTTGAGCATATATTCATGTTGGTGGTTTGAAAAAATTTATCATCCATGATGTATTTGTTATGCTAGCCATAATTATATATAGTGACCATCTTGTACAATATAGATATACACTAGAATGTTTGGTTGCTTCATGATTGGCCATTAGAGCCAATAGAGGGTGGCACCATCAAATGAGGATTTAGAATGCTTTCAAATTGCTTGCTTTAATTTGTTAGATCCATTGGGATTTCTCTAAATTTGCAAGGTTGTTAGATGTACTATTATTGACAAAGGTGTAGTTACCATTTTTCTCACATATAAAAATTAATATTGGTCGTTGCCCTCTTCAAATTGTGTGGCAAGGACATAATTTCCAAATTTTAGTTTATATGGCCAAAAATATATTAATTGGAAAAGGATATTAATTTATAAATATTTTGGGGAAGACTTTTTTGGAAAGGATATCGATTTTTAAGTTTTTTGAGGAAGACTTTTTAGGAATGGATATACTAAATGTTGAAGTTTCTAGGCAAGGTTTTTGTTTGATTTTATTATACATTAAACAATAACTTCATTTTGGTTCCTTCATTTGTTCAGTAGGTCATAGAAATTTCCTAATTAGAAATAGGGAATACGGGTTTCGATCGTCACCTTCATGGCACAATGTGGATCCCCTTGGATGTGTAGAATACAAAACAAACACCCCTAGTTAATGTTCTAGTCAACACAAGTGCCATCAATCCAAATAATGCAAAAATATAAGGTTTGACTTCCATATTTATCTAGAAAGCACAATTGAGGTCGATATCACACTTTTGATGGATTGAATTGCCTAAGTTTAGATGTTATATCAATATGTCATTACTCCAGGAGATGGAACATAAATTTGTTTATTATATTTTAGTTTTTGTAAATAAAAATAAAGAGTAGAAGAAAGGGAACATTTTATACAACGAACTTTTAAATAAGATATGTGAATTTTCATGTTTCTATGTTCATATATTACTCTAAGTTTTAGAAGATAATAGTCATGATGTGGATATGAAAATTCTAGAGGGACCCCATTGTTTGGACATGTGCACTATTATATTTATGTGATTTACTGTATATACATTTCACTATTTCCAACGTATAGATTTATTCTTGGGAAATACTTTAAATTCTTCTCAACTTTCTATTATTTATCAATTGTTTATGTTTTCTTTGAGGTCTCATATGTTTGATTAGTTGTATCTTTGCTTTAACTGAAGCTTGAATCTGCCTTTTAGTCACAATTCAGAGTGGTCATCAAAGTACTATTACCAATGCTATCTAATCACTGAGTTGTGATAAACTGCTATAAATTTCCTTTATACTAGTGGAACCATAGTGGATACTACTTAGAGTATTGAAGCTTGATTGCACGTCTTCCATATTTCTTAGCTAAATAGTAATTATTGGATGAATGTTTGTTAATCTTCTTTTAATCATTAACTACATAGTGAACAAGGTATTGTTACATAAGCCATTTACCCATATAGGCAATGAAATATTGCAACTTGATTTCCTACAAGTGAAGCTATTATAGACTTAGATTAAAGGATTAGGCCTTATTTCATTTGAATTTTTATGTTGTTAAGTTATAATTCATGTTTGTAGAAAATTGATAATACTTCTGTGATGCCAATCTAACAGCTTAGTCAAAAGCTCTAAAGATTAATGTCATGACAGTATTACCCAATAAATAAAAAACACAACATATATTTTTAAAAATCATCCCCCCACCCACGTTATATATATTAATCACTTACGAATCTGTTGCAAGCACAACTAAACTGTTTAATATAGTGGTGGCATCGTCCATATGTCTGCACTGACGTTGCAAGAAAAATTAAACTGTTTAATATAGCCCCGGGTCCTGCCATTTTCCATACGTCTCTCCTAAATTGCCCATATGTCTGCAGTGATGTGGCAAGCAAAACTAAACTGTTTAAAATAGTGGTGGCATCGTCCATATGTCTGCACTGACATTGCAAGCAAAATTAAACTGTTTAATATAGCCCTGGGTCCTGCCATTTTCCATACGTCTCTCCTAAATTGCCAACATGCTACTGCAAAGTCAACAAATGAATGAAAAATCCACCCTAAATTGTCTGTAGTCTTTTACCAAGTCCTCGGAACAACAAAAACGTGGTGGGTCATATATTTGTTTAAACTTTAGTTTTGGCTGCCTCCCCAAATTATTCATTACGATGCAAGCGCGCTCATACATTTGTTTTATAACTATAAATTCTCTACTTCATCGTTACAGAACCCACCCTTCAAATATTGACATTTGCTTGTTGGAATATAGAGACATTCATGGAGTCGCAAGAGCAGAGCCAAAAGCCTCATGTCGCAATATTCCCTGGGTTTGGGTCGGGCCATCACATCCCACTGCTCGAGCTTGCAAAGCAGCTGATTGTGTACCATGGCTTGACTGTGTACCATGGCTTTTCTGTCACCTTCTTCACCGCCAAATGGATGGACGGCTCTCCTCACCGCACCCTGCCATCTTCGTCAGGGGACATGATCCACTTCATAGAGCTCCCTGATGTTCAGATCGAAGGGGATCATGCCGAGATGAACATTTTTGTACGCATGCCCTTACTATTGGAGAAAGCTAAAATATTAGTGCAAGATGCTCTCACATCCTTTTCGTTTCCTATCTGCGCTTTCATCATCGATTTTTTCAGTACACCCATGTTGGATGTCGCCTCCAAACTGGAAATACCTTGCTACATATTCTCTGCTTCTGGGGCTTCTCTCCTCTGCATCATGCTCTACCTTCCAACACTTGTCCACAACATTGAAATTTCCTTCAAAGATTTCGATTTCCCAATCGAAGTGTCGGGCCTTCCACCGATTCCCGGAATAGATTTCCTAGACCCTCTTCTAGACAAATCTGATATTTCATTCAACTGGTTCATTCAACATTCCCTTCGGCTTCAGGAAGCTCGTGGAATTTTGATAAATACATGCCAAGAAATGGAACCAGAACAAATAAAAGCTCTCAAGGAAGGAAAGGTTCTGAGCGTTGTTCAAATGACCCCTTCCATTTATCCTGTTGGGCCGCTAATAGCTTCGCCTTTGTCGGAATCTAAAGAGAAGTTTGAGAAGGAGGGCTGCCTCAAATGGCTGGACCGCCAGCCCGCCTCGTCAGTTCTGTTCGTTTCTTTTGGGAGCCGCAACACCCTGTCAGAGAATCAGATTCGGGAACTAGCTTTGGGGCTAGAAGCAAGCATCTTACATGGAGTGCCAATGATTGCTTGGCCTCCCTTTGCTGAACAGAGAATGAATGCCTTCCTTCTCGTGAAGGAGATGAAGGTGGGCATTGAAGCGCAGAAGGGAGCAGATGGATTGGTGAAGAGAGAGGAAGTGGAAAGAGCGGCGAGGGAATTAATGGAAGGAGAGGGGGGAATGGAAATGAAGAAGGGGATGGCAGAATTGATGGGGAAGGCCCGGTTTGCAATGGCGGAGGGAGGGAGTTCATAAGCCGCGCCAACGCGGCTTCTGTTTGGAAGTAAATGCATGCCACTAAAACACCACCTGCTACTTGAAACTTGAAAGGTCTCGCTTGATATGTCACATCTGGTTGTTAAGACGGTTGACGGTTCTTATGGACTGTCGCGCCTGGCATTGCTCAATTCAAATCAAAGGCTAATGATTACCCAATCATCTAACAACAAAATTGAATGCCACATATTTTGACACGACAACAGTTTGAGGAGTTCATTTCAGACGAAAACGCCTTACGGCGTAAATATTAAATAATTTTTTTCCCTTTAGACACACGTCAATAATGACAAGTCAAAGCATCCATGGTCACTTACCAAGGGATATTTACAACCGGGTTGCATATGTATATTTCGTAGAAGAAAATCACTAGATTTTGTTTTGATTTCATAGGTATATTTTAAGGAAAAATAAATCATATGATTATGATGAACGGTGAATTCGATCCAAAAGGAAAACAGACTCTCAAACACAAGAATATCCAGTAAAAAGTAATACTTTGAATTTGACTTGATTCGTATGTATAGAAGTATATGTTACAGTCATGTATATGCTCGTAAAAAAGATAGATGTGTAGTCAGGACGACTCGCGAGGAATTTACTCTGCCAAATTGTAAAAATGTCAATTTGGTAGGGAAATAGGCTCTGCGGACATGGATGCAATACAGGCCCATCCTTTGCTTTGTAAATGTAATGCCATGAATTGGTCTGATCATGTAGAGAGAATACTGAGACTGTTCAACAGTGCCACCCTACTAGAGATGAGAAATCTGACGAAGTCATTGATTCTCTGGTCGATGTCGGTGACAGCGCTTTCCAAATCTGTCGTGGACATGCTGAGGGCATGGATGGAGTCCCTGATTTCATCCTGCATGTTGAACGATGACTTTGACATCTTGTTAATGATGTATCTGTCCAGTAAATTGTTGAGATTTCCAACTGTAATATCCGCCCTGTTCATCTCATGCAAGAGGAACTTGAACGATGATGACGTCTTTCTCTGCATCTCCATAGCTTCCTTTAACTTCCGTTGCATCATGTTGGCCATGCTGTTGATGTCCATGAGAGGAGGAAGACTGTTGGGACTGATCTTGTTCTTTTTGTTAAGAAAACCTACACCTGCCATAATGACGGGCATGATGTGTTGAAGGAAAGAGCAGCCACAAGTGCAGTGCAGACAAAAATGGTAATGGCCTTCGCTTCATTGATGGCTGCTTCAAATCCTGGTCTGCTCGTTGATGTTGCTGTTGCTGTTTTCAAATGAAGGTTGTGGGCCATTCTCTTCAAAGTAGACATGCATTTGGCTAATTTGGCTAATTTGGACTCCATGTCCTTGTTCTTCCTTAATTCCTCTATGCAATTGCCAAGGGAGTTCTATATACCTCTATGCAATTGCCAAGGGAGTTCTATATAGTGATATGGGGTTTAAGGGTAAGTTTGTTGGGTGAAACCCACGAGATGAGGGTTCAATTCTCATTGAGTATATATATGACCGGTTGTGTCTTGGCTAGAAGAGTAGGAAACCCGGGTTCAATTCTCATTGAGTATATATATGACCTGTTGTGTCTTGGCTGGCTAGAAGAGTAGGAAACCCCACGAGATGAGGGTTCAATTCTCATTGAGTATATATATGACCTGTTGTGTCTTGGCTAGAAGAGTAGGCAACCCCAGATATAAGTTTCAATAGAGCCTAGGTTTATAGTGGCAGCCAATTAGATTTGATCCTGGGTCTGTTCAGGATAACTCTCACCAGTTACCCATTATTCTAAATTAAAAAAAAAAAGTTTTGCCAAGGGAGTTCTGTGCTTTCACCACTTGATTATTCATCATGTGATCATCATGACTTAATACACTCGGAATCTGGGAATGGGCATGAAGTAAGCCAGGGAGGGCTATCTGTACTGACATGTTCTGCTTCTTTATTTCTGACATGCTCTCTTTCAACAAATTGCAGACATCAAGCAAATTGACCAGGTCATCCATATGTTGGCTTAACCATTTTGCGTCTGTATTATTGTCCATCAGCATGTGCGGGTACAATTCCTTCAGACTGGAATAGATAAAAGCCACGACTTCCAGCGCTTCTCCAAGCCAAGCTGCAGAAAAATTGTATGACTCTGTCTCCTGTTGTTGCTGCATAAGTATTTGCACCTTAGCTCGAAGTTGGTACTTAAAATCAGCCACGATCGGGTGCACTCTACAGGTCGGCATGCTCCTTGACCTCTTATGCTTGCCGTGATTACGAACAGCAGCAGGAATCAATGAGTGCAGAGCCGCCCCAAGAGAAATGAGGACAGAACTCATGATTGCGATCAATGCTCAATCGCTTAATTTCCTCCCTCTCAGGAGCCGGATCTGCTTCTCTCTCTATGAGACTGCGCTTCTAGTTTCGCGCTTCTCGGAAAATCTAGGAGGTATGTATTAATATAACTCAATTTCACACATCCGTGCAGATCAGGGAGCGCGAGGATAGCTAAGCATGGTCGACAGAAAGAATAGCGGAGAGGAGGAAGCGTGAGCCAGCCATGCGTGTTCCTTTTCTATGGACCGTATGTCTCCCTGCCCGGCAAAATGCCCAGCCAAGCCAAGTGGAGACGGGAATTTTATATATGTAGTGAAGGCCTCATCAGTCTATTGCTTCCAGAGACATGAAGAATCAAATAAGATTAGAGTGAGATTTAAGCAGCACTACATGTCTCTGCACATGTACATGGAGGGCACAGCAGCTAAATCACGTTGTTTCATTTATATGATATTCCTAGTTAATAATTGCTGGCAGTATAAATGTACGTTGTGTGGGTAGCCGGATGACAATGGAACGAAAAGGAAAGGAAGCCACTGGCTGGTCGCTCGGCAAGGAAACCAAAGGAAGCAGAATAAAAAATTTGCACAAGACGTGCGCAGGGGATTACTCCACCCCTCACACCGTGAGATATAGCGTTGATGGATGACCGTCTTAAACAACACTAGATAAATCGATCGATGTTTATGTTGGATTAAGTGGTTATCTCTAAAACAATATCTGGATGTTTATTTACCTATGATTGAAAAGGGTATATATATGGTTCGAGGGTCATGCTTTTGAAACGCAATTAATAAATTGCGTTCATATTTCCATTTTAGAACAACAACAAACATTTTATCATAGGTTACCATGTAGAATTATGCATTATAAGTTATTAGGCAGAATTGATAGGTATTGTAAGTGAATTTCTTAATTTCATGATGTGGCATAATAATGTAGGCAACAGATAATTTAATTAGTTAATTGATGATGATTATCATTAATATTCATTAAAATCAATATCGTTTATTAGACTCGTAAGAAATTAATTGAAATTCTTTAATATATTATGCAATGTTCGAAGTTAATTGAGAGAAGATTTTTTACATTATCATAGTTTTGTTGCATCATCATGACAATTTGTTCCTATCTTAGCAAAGCTTATTTTCTTCTTAACACTAGTCAAGACAAACAAACTAGTAAAGATCCATCCTAAGCATGGATTTAGCAAGCTCTAAGAGGGATCAAATCTCAAACCACTGTTATAGTGGAATCTCTCTCTCTCTCTATATATATATGTATATTGAGATGTATCATTGTTTAAATTGTGTTTTTGAATACATAAATGGATTTAATGTTTTGAAAGTCTCAACAATAGTCAAAATTGACCAAAAAATATACTCAAACGGGGCTAAAATGTAAAATAGTGAAGTAATTTGAAAGGTTTTAACAATAAGAATTAACTTTTTCCATTACTTTATATAATATATACATTGTTTTTTTAATATATACATAGTTGATATTGAAATCTTTTACTTAATATAGGTAATGAAATATTTTATATATAAACCACCTTGTATATAGTATTTTTTTAATAATATATTTGTAGATACATGCTAATATTACTTCAATGAATTAGGCATCTTTATTATTATTCTTATAAGGAAATAATTGATGTTTTTTATACTTTTAATTAATTTTTCTATTTTTGTGCATTGAAATATTTTATTATGGCCAATTATATCTATATATATATATGAAATTGATTTTAAAATTAAATTAATTCACATTCATATTCAAATAATTTATTTAAATTTTATATTTAAATATTTAAAATATATATATATATATTTCCAAGGCTCAAAACATAAAATATAAGATTTTTTTTATTATTACTATTATTATGATGTTTAATTATTGTATCTTGATATAAAATTATGTTACTTCATGTGGATATATAAATATTTTATTTATGGTTGAGAATGACAGTGAACGATTTTTACTTCTCCTTCACACTACGTCGTAATATCAACTAAGTGGCAGTAGTGAGATAATTGAAATCAACTAAACATGTATATTCATTAATATTTTTCATTATAGTCAACTTCATATTTTTATTTAGATATATATTTTTCTGAAGGAGCATAAGTTAACTCCATGTTGAGCATGGATGGAATCACTCATCACCCTCATATTGGGTTGTAGAATGCGCCTTTGAGCCCAGCAATTATGGTTTTCAAGATTGTGGTTGATCGCATCCTTATAATATTTTAGTTTCATTTTTCCTTCTAACTCTTTGTCCCTCCATAACTTCCTAAATTTAAAAGTAATATTTTTTTTAATACTATTAATATTATCCTTATTCTACAAGATGATCTATTCATTTATCTCTCAATGGTCTAGCCAGGATTGGGCATCCTTATGTCATTCTTGCTTGAGCCGAAGGTGGGGGTTTTTGCTAGAGTTAGAAGCAATTTCAGGAAACCCCTTGGCTTCAATGTTGTACAATTTCTTCTAATGCAGGAAAATTCAAAATTTCCCACACCTTCAACTTCTCTACTTCCGGGATATCAATACACTATTGACATCAAGGTGTCCATATACCTTTAAGATGAATTGGCCATTTTTGTTTACTTGCCACAATTGCGGGTTTTTTTTTGCAAAAATAGTGATCCAGATATCATAGGGATTTCTCTTCAATAGTACGATGGGTCGAAGGATACGAGAGCAAAGGAGAAATATATATTATTTGTTTTTGGTATCAAGATCAGCTAAGAAAATGTCAAATGACATATTTTTTTAATAGATTTTGTTTTGTAAAAGGGAAGAAAGTTTTTTTCATTTCTTGATTATCTTTGGAATTATTGCATAAAGGTTGGAACACACAATATTTACGCATTGGTGGAAAAGGGAAACCAAATCTACAACCAGAATGTTTGTGTTTTCTGCAAGTTTTTGTGTGATGATGAGTCTGTATTTGAACCATTTGATTTTGTAACATTGTCTAAGAACAAGTCAAATATAAATTAATGAAAGAAATAACATCAGTTTCAATTGAATGTTGATATATTGGTGCATCCTTAATCTAAAGTAATTCATGGTCATGTTTTGTTCCTCTACTTTGGAACTCTGTGATAAAAAAAAAAAACCTTGCACTTGTCTGAATAGTTCATTATTTTTTGTGATCAAAGTAAGTAGTGTTGAGATTCTATATCTATAGCTTTGACTAAAACTGACTCGGAAACTTCTGATCAATGTGTCAATGCATTCATTGGAAGCATTGTTAGGGTGGTTTTCTAAACAAATAGAAGTTTGTTTCTTCAATGCATCTATCAATGGATCCCAAAGATGCTCAAAACTAGTAAATGTGACAAAGAAAGTTGGTGGAACAAGTTGTCATATCATTGCAAATATGTCTTTTCGTATGCTTTCAAAGTAGTCAAGAGATGTGTGAATGCTTCTGAGACATTGATACAAAATTCTAGATTGCAATATTTTTTGAAGATTGTTTGGATATTTGACATCTCTAGCAAGTAGTTTTTTTCCTTTTAGCTCTCCTTTGCAAATGGAAATCCAGGATGACCTGGAAACTTGGTTTATCAATATATGAATTGCTTTAAAAAATATATATTTGTAATATGTGTTGAGAAATCTTTAGGCATGTGCAATAGTTCCCATTATGCAATTTGTTGATATGAGAAGCAATTCATGACATCAATAGGTCGACTTGAGCCATAAAACAATGTTGGGAAGTTAAGTTCTTCATGGAACTTGTCCTAGAAGATACCCAATGGATGAAACCCCTTAGAAGGGGAAATTTGTATTATTTTTGTAGAAATATCTTAGATTAAATGGGTCTTCAAGTACCCATGTACAAGTGTTTTTAATTCTGGCTCTAGATCATTGTCAGAAAATGGCGAATTTGGTTTGTCTCTTCTTGGAATATTACTATCATGATTTTGTCTACAATGATCAAAATTCTCTTGCCATTCATTGTTGATTACTATTTGTTCATTTCTATAGAGAGTTGTGTTGCACAAGTCATGTAAAGCAGTCATCACCTTGTCTGGTAGAATATTTCCGAACAAATAAGCATTTTGGTATTCTATTTTTCTCTTTAGCATTAATGCAACTATCATGCAATCGTTAATATTTCTAGGCAGAGCTATTTGAACTCTGTCCAAATTGGCATGAAAATTTATGATTGTGTTGGTCAACCCTTTCTGTGATTTTTTGTAGACAGGTTGCTTTATTTGTACAAAGATCATTCTTGGTGCCACTAATCTCTCTTCTAAAGATGTTAATTACGCAACATAGAATTTTTTTTTGGTTTCGAAAAATATGTAAAGGTGATGCAAATTTAGTCAATTTTCCATTGATTATTGTAGTATTACAATATTTTCAAATTTGTTGATTGGTTTTGATTTCTTTGACTTCATCTACAATTGTGAGGTTATGAAAAGTTAACAATGTGCTCTTCTTAATCAGTCACATGGCTTTTTTGAAATGCAATATATCACAATTACAACATGCATGTGTAGGTGTGCCTTGAATTGATTGCAAATATGGCTAAATCGCTTTAATTGACTATACTTTTTTTTTTCTCATGGGATAGAAAAGCACCATATGCATGTATTGTATGCTTCAATTAATTCAATCAAGTAGACTAGTTACAAGATTTATTGGAAGGAGAATCAAACACTAGTTTGATGTGTTGCTTTCCCAATGATGAACAAAGAGAGCCGTATTTTTATAGTGAGCAATGTTTAGGAACTTCAATATTTTTTTTTCATTAACATCTTATAGTGAGTTAACTGATTGTTTATTTGGAAACAAGATTTAGAAGCATTAGATTGTTTGGATGGAACACTTGAAAGGGCATTGAAATTTTGTGTTTTCAACACTGGTTGGAGAGGTGTCTCTATATTTTTAGCATCACTAGCACTATAAACATCATTAATTTCAAAAAGTGAATGAAAGTGTGCATGTGATGTTGATATTGGCACATGCATAAGACATATGACTTCAGATGAAGTCTTTGATGAAGAAAATCACAAGGAAACATCTTTGATGTTTGCACTCCAAGTATATATGTTAACATTAAGTATTTCACATATCCATTGGATAGAGAAGTGTTTTTCTTCTATGTTTTCATCTACATATGGAATTGATAGGTTAATAATATGACCTTGCCAATCATTGACACATTCGTCTTTATCAATGGGTTTGGCATCAAGTCGTTTTTCCAAGCATTTGATAGCTCTAACATAATTATGAGTGTAGCAATTATAAAAAGTTTGTGAATTTATTTTTTCTTGTGCCAAACATGTCAAACCAGGGTGAAAATGTACAAATATAAGTGAATATTGAGTCATATGATAATCACTGACAATGTGATCATGAATCAAGAATCCTTGTTATGATATGATTTTATTAATGGACACTATGTCAAATTGCATAAGAGAGCACTCATATGTAGGAATCCATGGAAAAATTGATCTAGAAAATGGAGAAGGAATCTCCATTGTGCGATGTAGTAGAAGTGGTTCAAAATGTCCACATGATGTGGGATTTTGGTTATGTAACAAATATTAAATCGATAACGATGGATATCTTAATTGAAGCAAAGATGGTTACCCATTTATAAATAAACAAACATTTGTTGCAATTAACAATCAATTCAAAAACCATTTGATGCAAAAAGAATCTCCGCGCAAGCTAATTATTGAACCGAGAGAAGTAGAAGTAGGTGTATACAATCATTGTAAATATGTCTCAAAATCAGTAACTTCGTGGAGATATTCAAGGTATTCAGTACTTAATTCATTATAGATTGATTGCAAAGAAACATCACATTCATGACTCAAGAAATGGAAAAAGTGATTTACAATTCCTTCCCATATTTCAATAGATGTATAGAGGAAGTTAAGGAGAACAACAAATGAGTCAAAAATATAGTCTCCTGGGTAGTAGAAGAAATATTGCAATCTATATAAATGGAATATGGATAATATGTGATCAATTTCCTGAACATGTGACCCATGCAATGCAAAAACATTTTTTTGTTGCCATAAATCCCAATGAGAAAATATGACAAGTTGCCTAATGCAATTTTTCTCTTGAATGCAAGAAGCACATAATACTCTGAGTATTCAACCAACAAGTATTATTGAAGAAGGTCATGAAATTTTCTATATAGAATGTACCCTACACACCCCTCCCCTCCTTTTTTTATTGAAAATAGAACAAATGTTAGTAATTTGCTTTTCCACAAAGAATATGAAGAAAAACTTATAAATAGATAAGGAAATTTGCATTGTTTACATGTATCCAAACATTGACCACAATAATATATATATATGAAATTTTGATTTTAAGCAAACACTACACATGAAGCATATTGGCATTAACTCTAAACTACAGATTTTACCTAAAAGAAGAAGGTAGAACCAAAACTTCACCATGGAACTAAATCAATGCATTTCTTAGCAAAGACATGTTCTCCAATGACAAATGATATATTGAAAAAAATGTATAATAATGTGTTTGACATAGGCAATGAATATATCAAGGAAAAAGAATAAAGGAACAATAACACGTATCAAAAAATTGTTCAAAGTATATAATATTCTCCTGGAATTAATTTTAAAATAGTTTTTCAATATATGTTATATAAGTGTCTACAAAGTTTTTAATGAGATATATTGAAAAAAAATGTATAATAATGTGCTTGACATAGGAAATGAATATATCAAGGAAGAAGAATAAAGACAAAATAACATGTATTAAGAAATTGTTCAATGCATATAATATTGCCCTAGATTTAATTTTAAACAGTTTTTCAATAAATGTTATATAATTGTCTACAAAGTTTTTAATTGGTTGTATTATTCAAGTACTTTGTGTAATTAGTTATGACCCACATTATAAAGGACCTATGTTATAAATTCAAGTTCTAGTTAAATTGTATGGAACCTAACCAAGGAAAAAGAGAACACATTATTTTAGTTCAAGTATTATTCAAACATTACGAATCTTTATGTTCAAATTATTCGTTGTTGAATGATGTAAAATGTTTCCCAAAATTATTTTGATTTAACAATGAAAATGATTTTTACAATAATTTTGATCTAGAAC
The DNA here is from genome assembly GCA_031772625.1 of Pinus tabuliformis. Classification (NCBI taxonomy): domain Eukaryota; kingdom Viridiplantae; phylum Streptophyta; class Pinopsida; order Pinales; family Pinaceae; genus Pinus; species Pinus tabuliformis. The sequence goes on from CM062806.1 coordinate 945,868,340, forward strand.
ACGTGTTTCCTCCGGCAAAACACTCGTTAGTTATTGATTTATATAATTCTGACACTTAGGAGTTCGAGTTTCCCTCAACAACACACTAATTATATATTCGATAATATTTGTGCGTTTTGGAATTGCTTTTTGAAACATAAACATAACATTTGTGTGTACGTCAATAACATTTCACATCAATATTTAAACATTAATTATAATTCAGTAAAAAAAATGCACCAACATGAGAAAATCAATAATGATGACAGAAAGAAGAAAGAAAAATTGGAAGCATGCAAGCGAAGAAGAAAGAAGAAAATCAAGGTGAGAATGTTATTGTCATGGGTATATGTTTTGGTTAACTATGTTGCAAATTCGATAGAAATTTGTACTAACTATAAATTTGATCTAAAACTTATGTATATACCAAAAATTTTCAATGAATTCTATCTATCTATGTTCAAAATATATTTTAAATGAGAAAAAAAAATCAAAATAAAAAGGTCACAAAATTTCAAACAAATACTCTACAGTGTAAAATAGTAGACAATACACACAAAAATGATTTAACACATAATTCAGACCATGATGCACATAATGTAAGAAGAGAACTATAAAAATCAGAATTCCTAATTAATATTTATCATGTACCTACCTCTACAATGAAGCCGAAAGCATAAAATGAAATTGCATTGACAATTTTTTCACTGAATCGAAAAGGAAGAGACATAGAATTTCATATTCCACCATAGCAAATAACCTCGATGTAGAGAAGGATACCTGCACTAAATATACTTAAACCATCAATTGAATCTAAAGACTCTGTGAGTATATTTCTGAGGTGAATCCCTTCATGTACTATATTATTCAATCCCTTTAAGTGATCTGTTATAATTTCGATGGAGATTCATCGCAAAAATTCCCGATGAAGACATGTTGGAGCACAAAGAGCCTCATCATAAAAAAGTGGGGACAAGCTTTTGGAAAAAAAATGACAGGAATAATTCTGGTTGTGTAAGACTTTTTTCCCTTGGAGTTTGAATAGGAAGCAAGAGTGGCTCATCATGAAAAGCCTAGAGCCCCAGGATTGTTACTTCACAAGAATCCAGACATAGTTTTGGTCTGATTGTTACTACGAAATTTCTCATTCCCCTGGACTTTTTCCCCGAGCGTTCAAAAAGGTATTAGGGTCGCTTATTATAGAAAAGCCGGAGTTTGTGGTCCTATTGACAAAGCATGTCTTTATGTGCAAAGCTTCTATACAAATGGATGACAAAGAAAAAACAAATTCAAAAAGAAACATATAATTATCGATTTTCCTTTGAAGTGTAAAAGGGTAAAGATGTTTTTCCAAAGTTGGTTGTGTAAACTAAGAATGTGGCGATTATATGAAAATTTAGAAATTGCACTTTTGTAACTATGAATTAAAGTTTTAGAAAGTGAGATTGTATGAAAGAAAGTTTAGAAATGTCATCTTTGTAAACCTTCAAAATCAAATGTGTGACATTAATAACATAAAATTTCACCTTTGTAAGGCTTCAAAGTGAGAAGTATCACATTAATAAGATGTGTTGTGATATCACTAATTTAATTTGATGGTAAAACATTGTGTTATCACTAAAGTAATGATATAAATCAAATTATCGTTCGAAAAGATTTTTTGGCAGAGTGCAAGCACCTTGTTATAAAAACATCGGGGTCGAGATTTATTAGGATGGTCACACCATTACAATTGTTCGAGCATTTATGACATATCCATCAGGTTGAAAGGTCTCGGTGAGAGAGCAGAAAGAAGGTGCATACATACTACACTCCTTGACTTAGTGCATACAATGCCCATCACACTTGACCATGCAGCCCCGCGAATCTCAAGAGGTTTTTGAATGTTCCATTGCTTCCCTATATCTATTCCATGAAAACTTAATTTTCTTTATTTCTTGAAATTTTTTAATGTGTCACCACTACCGTATGTCAACCTCATGGAAAAACACCCTTGACATGTCTATCCATTGTGAATCTGTCTAACATCGCCTCGATTCTATCTAGGAAGGCTAAAGTTATCTTAGGTATGAGTGCACCATGCACACTAGGGATCACAAAAAGAAATTCTAGGGTGGTTTGGAATTTGAAATTTTTCTAAGGGAAAACACCTTTCTGGACACTATACTTTATAATTGATTTTTTTTGTTGTTCTTGTTCTCTGATTTGTGTAAGAATTAGGTTCTATATATGTAGATTATGGAAAATTGTCCAATTTTAGTGAAACAAGAAGCTCCTCACACAAAATATTATCTACCTCTACCCGTCTTAGGTTTAAGGGACTAAGGAGAATCAGATGCTCTCCATGTAATACCATTGTTGGGAAACAAGGAAATGTGATTAGGGTTGACAATGGTATGTATGTTTCAGAATCAGGTTGAAGATGAACATGTCCTTCTCTTCATCGAGGTTAATATTTCTCCTTTTTTCATTCAACCTACATGTTGTAAAATTTCAATGTATTTTTGCAGGTGAATTGAAATACATACCTAATCCTACGCAGAAAGTCAACCCTAAAAGTATCAACTGCATGATTTTTTCCTGAGGAAAGGATGCATCAACAATACTATAGCGAATTTTTCCTGAGAAAGGAGAGAAACAATACCACTATCGTCTCTCTTACAGGGACATGTATCACCTTTTATCCCTGTCTCACCACGCGTTGACAAAATTCAATTCACAACCATATCCAACTCTACTCAATTCATAAAATAATTAGGTGTATGATAATATGCACTATTTTTACTTTTGTTATTATGAAAACATTTCATTAATGTACTCTCCATCATATTTTTAAATATTTCCAAAATCTACACTTTGATCTAATTTGCTTGCATAATTTGTGTGTTTTTGTCACATACCCCCTTGGGCACAATACTACCAATAATCCCCTATGCTCTGCTAAATGCGGGATGTGGACTTTTATGTTCAATTACTTGACTTACATTCCAACACAACTTTTATGCCTACTTTACAACTCAATAAAAAGATTCAGTCATGATCTTTCAACATAATACACTTCTTGCATTCGAATTTCATTCCTTTGATAACCCAATACAAGAATTACTGGAACGTTATCATGAATACACTGTAGCTAGCATGATCATAGTCCTACAGTCATAGTAGAAAGTATTTACTGACATATATCTTATACATTATGAATAAATATCTAAAGCGAGCCTCAGTGGATGCAATTCATCCCATGATGCATAATGCATAGCCTAAACAACCTGAACCACAAGCTATACAATTTCACACCTTAAAACATAATTATTCAACTTACATAACTGTCTCATGCATAATTACTCACTATCTAAGACAAGATAGCACATAAGTTTAAAGATGTGACAATCATAACAATTATTGCATAAAACCACATATTATGTTCCTTTACTAATTTTATCTGGAATTACATTTATATGCAATAGTTGTCACACACGCCCATATATGATAATCTCATAAACAATGTTAATATAGGAAATTCTTCTAATGCATAGTGATCACGTGAAAAGTATTCAATCATTTCATAAGAAAAGAAAACCCAAGAAATTTCTCTCTTATTCTTAAATAATTGAAATCATAGAGAGTAAGGAGCCAACAGACATAACATCCCATGCAAACCAGATTATATGAAAGAATGTCACTTGGAAAACTAATAATTTCCACCCAACCTAGAATTGAGTTCTTCCAGTTCACCCCCGAGTCGAGAGTTCTTGCCATGGATCAACTCCCCCCTATTGATCTCTTTAATGGGTATTTAATACCCTCTTTCATGATATGGTTTCCATTAGCAGAGTCCCTCTTTTATGGATCTTTTTATCCATTTACCTAGGCTTTTCTCAGAAAATCTCGCCTTTCTCTCCCATGAGGCTTTTCCTCATAAAAGATTTCCTTTCTCTCCTATAAGGCTTTTATGTTTTTCTTAAACTTAACATATTTCTCCAGCTAAGTAACTTAATGGATATTTATCTCGAAATCCATTAAGCTTATCTAGAATTAGATCTAGAAGTGTTATCATGAAATAATTATCCATTCCCATTCACCAATGGGATTTTATTTGGAAAGAACCTCATCTCTTGGTGTCTCGTTTTCCAAGTGTTTTATATTATCTTTATTTATTTAACAATAAAGTATTTACTTTCATTGTTACACCTTGGACCTAGATTTTCTTAGCTTAGGTTAATAGAGTGTTACATACAACAGAGGGGTGTTACATACTCCCCCACTTAAATTTACATCGTCCTCAATGTATTATTGCATCTTACAATATTTTTTTCCTTGTTCACAGGCAGTTATTTTCTGAATTTACAGGATCCCGTGGCCTTTCCATCTGAATCATATCTTCTGATATATATTGGTTACAAAGGAGTTCTTGTTATAGACATTTTTGTGCCTAACAGAATGAAGCATGAAATGTCAATAATCTGAGGGATCCAAAGTCCCTAAACATGTTGTTCTTACCCCTAGAGGAACAACGTCAGCAAACCACAGCACTAAAAATCAGTTCTCCACCTGAAAACACTCAAAAACAAGCAGTTTCTGGATCATGTCAGCTGCTCCACTGAGCATCTGCGCTGAATGTCAACTGCTCCACTCTGTACCTGCACTGAATGTCAAAACTAATGAAGGCTACCTGCGCTGGGTGAGATTGGCCAAGTGGCACAGTCATTCTGCAAGGTGTCAACTGCCCAGGAAGCTTCCAAACTGACACTTGGGTCAAGGAATTCGCCTTGTGATGAGTAAGAGGGTCTTGATCTCCAAGTGGAAGCAAGAATCTCCAAGTGGACTCAAGAACTGAAGATTAACTAAAGTGGGAGAGGACACTAGTCAGCTTCATGCCAGCCTCAAGCTGACTCATCCTTTCTCCAAATCTCCTATATATAGAGCTCTCTCATGAGGTCTAAGGAGGCTGGAATTTTGTGCAAGTAAGGAAGTGTTGTTGGTTTGTGTATAGAACTATTGGGTGATTGCTTGAAGGAGGTGAAGAGGAGATTTCTTTCTGCTGGGAGGTGTTGCTGGATTGGATCTATTATGGTTGTAAGTCTCTCAGAACTTTACTTCTTCCATTAATAAAGTATTTGAGGTTCTTCTATATGCATGTGTCTTTATGGTGAATAGATGCTTGTATATTTGATTTATGCTAATCCCTAAATCGATTATGGTTGTATGCTTCTTGTAGTTTCCTTTTCTTGTGCTTTTACAGGATCTTTGGGTAGCTGGGCCGGTGAAAGAGCAAGGAGCTAGGAGCAAGCAGCAAGGAGTGAATATTGGACCAACCATTAGCGCAAGATAACGGTTAGTGGATCATCCTTCTCTTCTCTCTCTCATCTCATAAAGAAGTAATCTTGAATAGCTTTGCATTCAGTTGTTGCTGAGGTACTATCACCCTTAGAGTGGGATAGGGTCATTCCGTATTGGATACTTTTCCCAACAACAAATTGGCGACTCCGCTGGGGATCGTATCTTGTTGGTTACTTGTGTTTTTTTCTATTCATTTTATAAACAAAGAGAGTACCGAATCGAACTGTATTTGAATCTTTCGAATGCAAAGTAGAGGGCAGCTACTCTAGCTCAGTTTCTGGGCAAGTTTATAATTTGAAGAGCTGATCCACAAGGACTCTAATAAGCTCATAGTGATAGCTTTTCATCCTCATTGTCATCCCTTAGTGTGTCCTTGACTGATAGCTTCTGATTTGAGCAAAAACTGTGAATTTTTGAGCAATCTGTGACCCGGAAACCACCAGAAACGAAAGTTTCGTTCTTCAGTGCAGGTTGTACAAAGGCTGTTTGCATTTCAGCGCAGTTCCCGAAGGGGCTACCTACGCTGAAGGTCAAACAGGCAGTGTTCCACCTGCGCTGGACCAGTCCTGCCTTGTGCTATCGGGGTTTCCTGTTGTTTCTTGCCTTGTTTTCACTCTTGTTTTTGCTGTTTGTTACCAGTCAGTAGGCCTATCTGAAACCAACTTTCCTTGTCACTATTCTGCCTCAGTTGTATAAAGAAACTGTGTTTGTTCTTTATGTATTTCTTGTGCATTTACAGTTTCCCATAACGAAAGCGAACTATTCTTGCTGTGACCTCTTAGATCTAGACCTGTGATAAAGTGTCGTTTTGATCTTAAGAGTTAGTTTGTTTGTTGTTCATAGCTGATTGAGCTTTTGCTTTCGTCATTTGGTTTGAATTTATATATTTCTAGTGTCGAAACAAGTAAATCTTAAGGTGTCTTTTGATTTTGGACAAGCTTGTTTGCTTTCACTTGAAATTGAATTCAAAATTATACAACAGCTTTCTTTTTGCATTTCACCAACATTAAGAAAGAGAAAAGAAATACTTGCATTGTGCATATGCATTATGACAGTTTGCATGTTGATTTAGGGAAAATGAATTAGTGTGTGCTCTATGATCTGTGTGAAAGTTTGTTATCTTTCTTTTCCCTCAGTAGTTAAGGTTTTCAAAGTTGAAAGATTGAAAAGCTTGCTTATCATCTTAGACTGCATTTAGGAGTGTTATCATACATCTCGTGGTGATCCATAAAGGCAAACTGCTAAACAAGATCAACCTTAAAATAAATTGAATTTACATAACAACGCATTGAAACATAACGCAAACGGATAGAGGTCTAAGCTAGAGACATGTTCCGGCGTCGTTAAACGTGATATCTTAGCGTTGAGTGGTTGGGTGATTCCTCCACGGTGAAGCGATAAGTATCAATACGGACTTGTGCTCCCACGTACCGTCGCGTATATATTGGGAGACCCCTATAGGATCAAAGCCTTTATCCATAGGAAACCGTGTCGGCCGCCCTACTGATCGCAATGCAGTGAACACAGCATTCACCAAGATCGACCACCCGTACCGTAAAACGTATTCTGTGGTTTTGCGAAAAGTTTGGCACACCCTCTGCCTAGAACACCAGAGCAGTTTCTTTTGGCCTTTTTCAAACTCTATAACTGAAAAAGTCCATCCGAGCATTTGTCACTTCGGGCTCGTTAAAACATCGAAGGAGACTAGAGTCATATTTAGCTTTTTCTCGACTCTTAAAAAGTGAAAAAGCAAGTTGTGTCTAAGCGTCGTTATAAAATTTATTTTAAACGGAACATAATCACCTCCTATTCCCACGTTGATCTTAAGTTGAGAACATGGAACGCCCCAACCAAGGAACTCCACATGATGGAAATCCTAGTCCATTCTCCTCTTGGGGAGAAGTTGGTGCGCCCCACATGGCCACATTGTCGCTTCCAGGACTGACAATTGGCCTGCCTATTTGGCTATTCTCAACTAATGTAGTTCAGATCACCATGGTTCCTGAACAGTCAAGTCAACAGTTAGATCAGTCTAGAGCTGCCCACCAGCCTTCCACTTCTTATAATTCTTTCTCTAATCCTTCATCTTCGCAAGGTGGGGCTGGCAAAAGCTAAGCTCCCATGGAGAAGAAGGAAAAGAAGAAGAAAGAGAACAAGAAGAAGGAGCCTAAGGCGACTGGGGGCAAACAAAAGACATCTGACAAAAGCCCACACACAGCACAGACCAGGCCTAAATCGCCATGTGTCATATGTAGAGGAGACCACTTCCATAGAGATTGTCCCTGGGTTCCCCGGATACTAAGGGACTGGTCACCTCGTTTGCACAATTCAGGAGCATCAACCTCTGATAGCCATGTTGATTGCTTACCGTCAACCAGCGAAAGTGAAGGTTCAAGACAAAGAGGGGGAGCAAGATCCCCCTGCAGACTGTGTGAAGGCGGTCACGCCATCCACCGTTGTCCCTTCTTAGACGAAGCGAAGAGAGTTTTGGAAGATTGTCCGGTTTCACCGGTAAGGCTTCCTCCTGGATACAACAAACTCGTGCCAAGTCCTTCGTTGGTTGAAAATACAGCTGGCCCGCTCAAGTGGTCAGCTGAAGCGTCAGTCATTGAAAATGAACCTACTGAATCCAGACCAGACGAAAGTCTAAAGGTCAATACGGCAGTTGACCCGGTTCTTCCTTCAGAGGTTTCATCCTTAAATGACACCGTCACTGAAGATTCATCTTCAAATGACACCCTCACTGAAGAGAATAAGGATGACACCATCCAGATTCTTTTCATCAACACAGATTCTGATGAGCATCAGGGCAATGCGCCCATTCCTTTATCGCAGGAAGGAACATCATCAGGATCGTATCCGGCCGTGTATTCGGTCCCACCACCAAGCAACCTGGTTGTGTCCTTTGATTGGAACCAACTAGGCAGACCCCGGTTACCAGCCAGTATACCATTCAGAATCATAGTCCAAATTTATAGAATGGTGATGGCTAGAACTATCATTGATGAAGGGGCATCTGTGAGTATCCTTTCCTCTATTGCTTGGAAAGCATTGGGTTCCCTGGCGCTTTTGCCTCAGATAAGAAATCTCTCGGGTTTTGATAAAGGAACCAGTCGACCATTAGGGATCCTCCCCAATGTACCTGTTAAATTGAAAGGGAAGACCGTTCAAATGAATGTGATGGTCGTTCAAGGACCCTTGGATTATAACCTACTCCTTGGACGAGACTATATATATTGCATGGGAGCTATAGTCTCCTCACTCTTTAGAGTAATGTGTTTTCCACACGAAGGAAGAATGGTCAAGCTCGTAGACCAACTTTCATTTCCGGGATCACGCATCGCAAATAGTCAAATACCAACCCTCAATGGTCTATTCACCCAAGAAATGTCTCCACCCCCAGTCCTCCTTCCCGATGAGTGCGAGTGATTAGGAAAGATGGGACTGGAACCCAGGGGGCATGCATCCTGGTCTGCTTCGGGCAGAGGAAACCCTGGGTATAAGGTAGAATTTCCACGAAAGAATATGACTAGTCCGTGCCCCGTCCGAAAGAAGGAAGAGGGGTTGTTCTGGAACAGGATTCTTTTGTCAAAGTTATGTGTTTGATGATTTCTAGTCATTCACCTTTGTCTAAACAGGTACGCAATACCAAAGAAAGAGATTCCTTTGCGGCAGAAAATTGTAACCATCTTTGGGTAAAAGGCAAGCCTCACCCATTAAAACAAATGTTTTGAAGGATAAGTAGGGGCAGCCTCCAAAGAAAGAGATTCTTTTGCTGCAACAAATTGTAACCATCTTTGAGTAACCTAATGATAGACATCGCCGAAGAAAGAGTTTCATTTGCGGCAGCAAATAAAACCATTTTTTGGATAACCTGAAAGAGGCATGCCTCCCTCAATAACATTAATGTTTTGTCTTTGAGTAGTGTTCTTCTCTTGTCGCAAGTAGCTGTTCTCTTGCGATCTTGCAAAAGAGCTGTCAAAAGTTGGGCCGATGGGAAGACAAGTACCGCGTAAGACCTGTTAAAAATAACGAGAAGACAAGTATCGTTAACATTAGACTAGCAAGACGACAAGTAGCTGTGAACACCCAAAGAAAAACAGAGGTGAGGGAGAGGAGGGGCAGCCTTGAAATTGTATTTTATACCTGGGGGCATGCAAACCTTTTGGAGTGCAAGCAAAGAGCAGTTATTTATCTGCTTTTTGGATTAGTCGTTTCCGAACTTGCATAAAGAAAGGATGTGGGGCAAAGGTCAAAATTTGCCAAATTAGGAGCATAGCTTCGTGAGATAAAGCTCCATAAAAAATAGCTATCTCACAAGAGACATTTCTTATCTTATGACTGGTATTTCGAGCAGTTTTACCGCGGAATTTATGCTCGTTAAAAAATAGAAAAGCGAGATCCGAGCAGTTTTAGCGTCATAGTTCATGCTCGTTAAAAAATAAACATAAGCTTTTGAGCAGTGTTTTGGCGCATTCAAGCTCTTTAAAAAATGAACCCAATACCGGTAAATAACCATTGTGATCATAAATTTGTTAGCCATAAAAGCCTTGGTCGTGTTTGCACCCGCCACCTCCATGCTATTTGGCCTACTGTTCACTTCCATATGATTGTTTACCCATTTTGAGGAACAGCTGCGAAGAGTGATTTCACTTAGCCATCCTTGTGACACTGCCGTGATTGGAAAATTCCAACCTGTACCTGGAATCTGCTGCTATCCCTGTCTATCACTCGTTCCTCAAAAGACGAGTCTTCTTTGAGCTCTTTTCTCCTGACTCGTAAAATATGAAAAGTTTGCCGAGTTTTGGCCTTCCAGCTCGTTAAAGTGACCGGAAGAGCTATCCCTCCTCTAGATTTTAATCCTTTTGGACCTGAGGGATTATTGCACAAAAAGGTCGAGCGCTTGTTTTATTCGGCTCATTAAAGTAATCGAAAACTCATCCCTTCTGTATTGTTTTATACTTTTTCGGACTTAAGGGATTAGATGACGAAAAAGGAATTTTGGAGTTAACTTTCTATACCTTTTTAGACTCTCTAAAAATGAAAAGGACCGAGTTTTCCTTGTCGTTAGACTCGTTAAAATGATTAAATAGCGACAAACTTGTCTTTAGACGAGAACGAGTTTCCCTATCGCTAGGCTCGTTAAAACATAGCGATGGGCTTGCCCGAAGGGTAGGTTATAGAACAAGCATATGTTATCCTCCTCAAGCTTGACAAAAATAAAGAGGTACTGGTCAGAAATGACTGGGGAAAAAATTGGGAGAACCTCAAAGCTTTAATGGTAGCAAGTCGCTCTTGAACATGACACTTTGTCCTCCATATCACATCGGGTTGGGTTGTTTCATTCACCGGTCTCATCACCATGGTCCTCGCCAAACCATCCACATTTGGGGTAATGCTACCGATCCATCACATCAGTGTCGTTATATGTTCAGAAAGAGTCAACCGTGTCCCATCCACTGCCATACATTATCCTTCATCCACCCATGATCGCCACCCTGAATCATATTTCACAGATTGTTTTCACCTCCACTAAAATCATTAACTCCGTTCCGTGTCACTGATGTGGGATTCATTAAGGCCCTCCTTTGACGGATTGCTTCTTGTCGACTTCAGCTCATTATCCAAGAAGTTGATCTAGGAACAAAACCCCCAGTACTTTGAAGCTTGCATGCCTCAATGGCAAGTTTCTCGCTTCCGACGACAGGTATACATCAATGACCTTCAACCAGAAGATTTTGCGTGGTGTTCGACGCCAAGTCCTTTATTCACACCACGTGAATTGTACTGCAATACCTTGAGGGTCATTCTCATTATTGGTGATTCCTCTCGCGCTTGTTAACGGTTTACATTATTGACCGGTAATCAAGCGATGTCTTTCCATGTTCGACTTCAGCGCAATTCTCACATGGATCGACTTGTACTTAGAGTGAAGATCGAACGAGTTTGAAGACCCCGGATCTAGTTTCATCCATCCGGGTTGCGATATATATATTCAGGATATAAAGACATTTGTTATGTACATCATTGCAACAGATGATCATCCTACTCAAAGGATGATAATTTCAGCAGAGAATGATCAGTCTACCATCAGACGATCGTCTGTTCTATGTACCAAAATGAATTTATAAAGCTGAGCATGGGAATGCCCGCCTCAGCTAGATCATGAAAGCAGAATGAAAAATAATGTATTGTATTGTATTTTATTACAGGGCACCTCTCAGCGATTGAATGAACTTCGGATCCTCCTGATAAAGAATTTCACCCGATAAACGACCTCATACTTTAGGGGGCAACCGTTATAGACATTTTTGTGCCTAACAGCATGAAGCATGAAATGTCAATAATCTGAGGGATCCAAAGTCCCTAAACATGTTGTTCTTACCCCTAGAGGAACAACGTCAGCAAACCACAGCACTAAAAATCAGTTCTCCACCTGAAAACACTCAAAAACAAGCAGTTTCTGGATCATGTCAGCTGCTCCACTGAGCATCTGCGCTGAATGTCAACTGCTCCACTCTGTACCTGCGCTGAATATCAAAACTAATGAAGGCTACCTGCGCTGGGCGAGATTGGCCAAGTGGCACAGTCATTCTGCAAGGTGTCAATTGCCCAGGAAGCTTCCAAACTGACACTTGGGTCAAGGAATTCACCTTGTGATGAGTAAGAGGGTCTTGATCTCCAAGTGGAAGCAAGAATCTCCAAGTGGACTCAAGAACTGAAGATTAACTAAAGTGGGAGAGGACACTAGTCAGCTTCATGCCAGCCTCAAGCTGACTCATCCTTTCTCCAAATCTCCTATATATAGAGCTCTCTCATGAGGTCTAAGGAGGCTAGAATTTTGTGCAAGTAAGGAAGTGCTGTTGGTTTGTGTATAGAACTATTGGGTGATTGCTTGAAGGAGGTGAAGAGGAGATTTCTTTCTGCTGGGAGGTGTTGCTGGATTGGGCCTATTATGGTTGTAACTCTCTCAGAACTTTACTTCTTCCATTAATAAAGTATTTGAGGTTCTTCTATATGCATGTGTCTTTATGGTGAATAGATGCTTGTATATTTGATTTATGCTAATCCCTGAATCGATTATGGATGCATGATTCTTGTAGTTTCCTTTTCTTGTGCTTTTACAGGATCTTTGTGTAGTTGGGCCGGTGAAAGAGCAAGGAGCTAGGAGCAAGCAGCAAGGAGTGAAGATTGGACCAACCATTAGCGCAAGATAACGGTTAGTGGATCATCCTTCTCTTCTCTCTCTCATCTCATAAAGAAGTAATCTTGAATAGCTTTGCATTCAGTTGTTGCTGAGGTACTATCACCCTTAGAGTGGGATAGGGTCATTCCGTATTGGATACTTTTCCCAACAACAGTTCTACGAGCAAATCTTCTTCCATTACTACTTGTAACATTTGTTTCAAACAATTTTGTGAGAGATTTTAGATGAAGAAACTCAACTTTGTTTACCACAGTTATTGTCATAACTTGATATTAAATACTATTATTTGAATTATGGGTTATGTTGCCCGCCATGAAAGAAACTCATGTTCTTCCAATGCCTTTGTGTTCTTGTTGAACACTTACCTCCTGCAGTTTTCCTGCATTAGTCACAACAAGACAAACTAGCACATTTGGCTGATCAACATGTATAAAATATCATAACAGGTTAGCTCACACATAACCATCAAAATCATAACTCATATATAACCATCATAAATCAGGATCATATGTCATATGTATACTAAGACTGAAACAAAATATTGATACTTATCCTTAGTTTCCACCTTTGTCTTGCCTTTGTATGCACTCTGGATCGGTTGCCACACCAGGCAATCATCTAGTGACTTCTCCTCAACCATGTGCACCTACACATGCTATGCATGACACACATACCGCTATACATGTGATATATCATCCTCCACTTCATGCATCCATACCAGTACCATATGTATCATTTGTACAATATAGTACCACCTGTACACATGTACCCAATACCAAATTCCCATAGCATCACCTGCATGACATATAATTCATCCACATGTTTTCATTCACACCACTTTTAGGTAACTCCAATCAAACCATGTTTGTTTTATCGATTGGAGAATAAGGAATTCATGGACCTGTTTGACTTCTGCAACCAAAGCATAACTATTTTCTTTTTGTCAAAGCATTCAAGTGATTTTATTTAGCTAATATTTCTCACGTATCTTGTGGTTGCGGGGAATTTTCAACAAATGATAACATAGATGCATAATAGAACTTTATAAAACCCGTAACTTTGAGTTTTGGGATTGAGTCTATCCCATAGACGAGGTTTTAATAACAACAGAATATGACCTCTGCTTAATCATAAAGCAATTGACTATTATAGTTATTCTAGTATGCACTCCAATGTTATATTTGAAGTTAAATAACCATCTTAACCTTGTCTTTAGCCAAGAAAACAATTATTTGGTACTTAAAATTACTCCACACATAACCTATTTATGCCATCTGCTTTCCTCGTTGCTCTTTTTTTTTTATCCCAAGATCATCAAAGCATCATCATGTATGTACCCACATCTATGCATAAATCATAAGTGAAGGTTACAATGTTCGCCATTCCACACCCTCCAAGTTTTTAGGCATTATGTGTACCAAGGTGTGAACCTATGTCATCTACATGTTTACATCTCACCTTAGGCATTAGATGACCACTGGAAGACAATAGAATATAACCTATTTATCCATTATCAAATCGGTTTATGAAATAGTTGTTATGTTTTCTTATTCAAAACCAGACAACACTATTAATGCAATCTGACAGTTAGAATTCTCTTGATAGGAAATATGCATCTCAAATTGTACAATTGTCAATTTATTTGAATAGATTGCTAGATATCCCATTACCTTTGTACACCACATTCTTGTTTACCAGTACCACTTAGCCATCCAATATGGTTAAGGAATCCTAATGATTTAACAATGAGTTGTTGCATGGTTTATTATTCTCTCTATTCTAGAACCTTTTATATGTCACACATTATCTATTGCATGTATTATTTTATTACTAGCATAAGATCCTTAGATCATCATAAGTTGCATTAATGTGAAACCTTTTGGGTTTATCAACAATTTGTCTATTAATTCAGAAAATCATGTTCTGAATCTAATGTACAATTCTTGTTAATCATTAGGCTTCTCTGATTTGCTCTATTTCTACTCCAAGTTCATTCAACACAACCACATCAAATCTGTTTATCATTTCATAAAGCATGTATAATCTTAATCTTATCACTTCCCACTGTTGGAAATAATACTGAGAGGGGGGTGCGAATTAGTATTATTGGGCTCATTTTTCCTATTGGGCTCATTTTTCCTATTGTTCTTCATCAATCCACCATTTTTCATAGTTTATGCATGTTTTTTGAGTATATTTATGTTAGTTGAACGAATTAGGATAGTCACCTGACCATGAAGACTAATACGTGTGCATTGCATATTTTTGGACAAATTTTGGAAGAAAGCCAAGCATTTATGAGCCAGATGATAGCCAAGCATGAAGGAACAAGGGTGAGGATTTGTAGGAAGGGTGTCTCCTGCACTAAATGGCCCCTTCCTTGAATTCTCCACCCTTAGCTCGGAGTTCAGCAGGCCACCAAAAAGGATTCCCAAGGGCAGCCGAGCAGTTTTGAGTAAAGTGACTGATCACTGGCAGTTTGAGCAGCCGAGCCCCTCGAGTTAAGGAGGGCTATTAGAGACCCTCGTAGTGCATAAATAGGA
Source organism: Pinus tabuliformis (assembly GCA_031772625.1). Classification (NCBI taxonomy): domain Eukaryota; kingdom Viridiplantae; phylum Streptophyta; class Pinopsida; order Pinales; family Pinaceae; genus Pinus; species Pinus tabuliformis. Next base: position 945,883,409 of record CM062806.1, read on the forward strand.
AGGCTTCTAGCCTTCATAGGTTATTTTTTGAATATTTTTATTCTACACTATAGTGCTATTAGTTTTTCAGCTCATTTTGTAGCTTCTGCTGTGCAACTTTCTTTGTGACATGGTTATTTTTGAATAATGGAAAGCAGTTTCATTTGGCATCAGTTCTGAGCTTTTTCTTAGGATCCTACAGCTCTTGGGTTTTGGCCCAACCCGAGCGCCAAGGCCTCCTTCATGTACTGTTATATGTTTTTAATGTCTTTGCAAAATAATTTATGTTCAATAGATTACAGTCTTGCTCGGTTACCTAGGTCATTGTTGTTGATTAAAGAGGTTTTTCATGTTCAAATTGATTTGATCGGTTAATAACAGAGAAGATCTTCAGAAAAAGGCTATCAAGCGCCCCTGATCTCACCTCTCCCCTTGTGGGACCATGAGCTGAGACCAAGGCGTCTTTGTCGCCATCAAAAACACTGTCTTTGCTTCATCATGCAATTGTTAGTGTTGGATTCTCATTTTCAGAAGTTGATACTCGTTGTGGTTACATGCTCAACTTCATGATTGCTTAGTTTGCATAGCTATTTCACTTGATTTTGTCACAAATAAACTTCTGTTCATTTTCTTTGTTGATATCTAGGTCAGATTAGGTTAAAGTAGCTAGGTCTTTTGTTTTCTGAGTCTTTGATTGAATAGTTTGGAAACTAACTTGCAGAGCACCTGTGATACCTCTTTGCCTACCCCTACTCCATCAATACCGCCTGCTCCATCCTCTAACTCTGATTCTTGCCTCACATTCGCTACGTTCCCTCACTTTGACCTAATATCCATATTTTTTGTGCTACATTGCTCTCCCCCTCCTTGAACAAAATCAGCCATCCTTATCACTCACCCGCTCGTTCGCCAGGTCCTGGACCCCTCCACATCATCATCCAACCTTTGTACCCACTTCTTCACCTTTCTTCCACCGTAAATCCTTCAAAATTCCCTTTCGGAACATCCTATAGAAACATCCTGTAGAAACCACAGAACATCCTGTAGAACCCCTGCAGACTTCCTGTAGAAGCTCGCGGAAGCAGTTTCTTGAGATTCGAACACTGTGAAACTCTCAGGAAGGGTGTTAGGGACCCCTTAGGCCCTATTATAGCCATCCCAACCTCCTGCAACCGCCCTTACCATTTCCTTCCATCAGTCAACCTCTGCACAGTCAAAACAGTTAAGCACATGCATAATAATTTTACAAAATCATTCGAAAATACAAAAAGATGTTGCTTTTCAAATTTCATGGCAAGAGTAGCTTAGTCACATTAATTTTACCTTTCTAGAAGTCAATGGCATCCATTTCTGTATCTTTCATCCTTTTACTTCCACCAGTAGGGTTAGTCGGTCAAACTAGGCTTTGTTAGGGTTTGCGTTCCTTTCTAGCTTTCAACTTCTTTCTGCAAATAGATTAGCCTCTGGTTGAGTTGTTTTTCATCCATCACCATTAAAAGATTCTTCTGAGAGCTCATAGAAGTTGGCTTAAGCTCCTAGTGGACTTGTGCCAGCTGATCCAGTGACAGTTGCGGCAAGAGCTAGTACTTGTGCATATAGCACCGTCGCTTCCAAGTTTGTTACGAACTACCGGGTTGACAAAAGTAAAGAAGGGAGTCCCAGGAGTTGTAGCATTATTGTTGCAATACAGGAGCCCTTGCTGGGGAAGTGTCAGAGTATTTGTGATTGCTGCTTTTCTTCTATTTTCTACTACAACCTTCTACTAAGTAGTTTATTTCATTTCCATTCTGCAATTTCATTTCTGCAAAAATAGATTAGACCTTTCCTGCTTTCATAGATTAGCATTTCAATTCTGCAATTTCAATTCTGCAAGCGTAGCCTAGAATTTCATTCTTGCAGTTTCATTTCAGCAAAATAGATTAGTCCTTTCCTGCTTTCATTTCAATTCCACATTTTCATTTCAGCAAGATAGCTTTTAGTTAGTTGCAATTCAATTTATTTCGATTTTGCAGGTACAAGCAGAAAAAAAAAAAAAACAAAAGAAAACAAAAATATTTCATTTCATGCCTCGTAGGAATAGAGACAATACCAGAAAATTCCTACCCAACACCCCCACCACATCACTGAGTCACACTTCTCTCTTCTTTGGTGGCAGTGATCCAGAAGAACCTACAGGTGAACCTCCAGAGATATACGAAGATCCTATAACAGAAGAAGAGCAAGAAAACATTCCTCTTGAGACCATGGCTGAATACAGAAACGATAGAGAAGATGAGGAGAGAATAGAAGGTGCCTTTCCCATCCGAGAGACCAACGGGGACATGAAGATGAAAAACATAAGTCCCTCAGCCTTACCTCATTTCCATGGATTGACTACTGAAGACCCTGATACCTTCCTATTTGAGTTTGTTGTCCTTTGTGAAACTTATGACTATGCAAAAGATGAGCAAAAGTTGAAACTCTTTCCCTCTACCCTCAAGGATGCAGCACTACGCTGGTTCATGGGGTTACCCGGAAACAGTATCACGACTTGGACTCAGATGCAGCAAGCCTTTAACGACAACTACCGGGACTACTGTATGTCAAAGGAAACAAAGGGAGAGATATTTCGGATGACCATGGGAAGTGATGAGTCTTTAGAAGACTATGAAGAAAGGTTCAAACTTAGTTATAAAAGGGCCAGGTGCACACTTGACCCCGAATCTCTGAAGCTGGTTCTACTCCGAGGAGTCCTTGAAGACCTTCTAGATACCCTCCATTTGCTAGTTGGAGGAGACATCTACCAACTAACTTATGAGGACATAAAGACTATGTTTAGAAACCACTCTAGGGCAGGCCGGAAAAGAGGTAGGGGGAATCCACTTTCAGCTAGTGCCACGTTCTCCATGCATGAGTTTGCAAATCAAATGGAAGACCTCAAAAGTGAGATGAGACAGACCATTGCCATGCAACTGGATACCTTTCGAATCCAACAGAAGAAAGAGGAAGCTGAGAGGGCTTTGGCCATTTTTTGTCCCAGATGTACAAGGAAGCATCCTAAGAACGAGTGTCCATTGCACTTAGTGGAGGTATGTTTCGTTTGTGAGGAAGACCACCCCACGAACCAGTGCCCAACCTTACATGGACTTAAAGCTATGTACCAAGGGACTAAAGGGACCACTGAGCCACTCTACTTTCTCAACCAAAGGAGGTCGCATGGATTTTGACGTTACCAGCAAGGGATGCAAGCAACATCCCAAACTCATTACAATCCCAACCAATCCACTCATATGCCTTCTTGGGACCCCCTGCTCATCCTTCCTGGTCCGCGCCTCCAAGTTGGTCTTATCCATCTCAATACCATACTCAACTTGCTGCTCATTCGTTTCACTCTCATGTCCAGCCACAACCTTAGTGGAATGCACCTCAACCGGGGTGGAGGCCCCAATACAACTCTCCTCCCGCTATTTTGCCTCCACCTCCTACTCAACCAAAACCATTACTTTCTTCTCCTCCAAGACAACCCCAAATGCCTTCTCAACTGAACCCGAATGCCAACAAAATACATGCCCAGCAGGTATACACTGGAGAGACAACATGCCCTACCTATGCTGTGGAGATTCAGGAGATCAACCTTCAATCTGGAAAGGTCCTTCCAGATCACCAACCTCCTCCTCTGGGAGAAGAGGAAGGGAAACAGGAAAGTGAACCCAAAGCCGTTCCACCCTTTCCTGAGAGACTAACAGTAGCCACGAAACCAAACCTATAGGAGAATGAACTTCTGGGAGAACTTAAACAATTGTGTGTGAAAATCCCACTTCTCCAGGCCATAAAAGATGTACCAATCTACAACAAATTAATCAAGGAGAAGTGTTTCAGGCACCCAGGCAGGCGCAAGAGAGATGCCCCGACTATTAATGTCATAGGACAACTGTCCGATCTGATGTTGGGGCAAATAATTTTTCCAAAATATTTGGATCCTGGGAGTCCTGTAGTTGATGTCCACATCAATGGCACCATAATCCCCCACACCTTGATTGATCTAGGGGCTGCCATTAATGTGATGATCAGGGACACTATGCTTAAACATAACCTTCAGAGCTCCTTAAGGAAGACCTCGACAGTACTGCAGTTGGCAGACCACTCCACTGTGACTCCTGAAGGGATTGTGGAGGATGTCCTGGTCTCTACTGATTCTTGGGAGTAGCCTACGGAATTTTTGGTCCTTCAGCCAAAGGCAAAGCTCACTAGATACCCCCTTATTTTGGGGAGGCCTTGGTTAGCTAGTACGGATGCTTACATTAGTTGTCGAGCTGGGAGCATGACCATCAAGAATGGGCCTATGTCTAAACAGCTAGTCCTATACCCTCCTACCCAACTTCTGCTAGAACATGACTTACCTCTCTGGTTGGAGAAGGAAGATGAGGATGAATTCTACTCTGCACTAGTGTGCACAATGGAAGCCACCCGGGAAGGTCCTCAAACCGAGGATGACCTAATTGGGAATTTGATTCAAAATCCACCTCCCGGGGTGCTGCCATTAGAAGAGTTGGTGGAAGGTACACAAGCCAGCGCTTTAGTGGATTTCTGTGTGGCTAATCTGACCTCTCCCAGAGTTAAGAATGTGAAGTTTGTCCCTGAAAGAACCTTGAAGATTAGCTCATCCTTATCTCCCTCTCAGGAGAAGGAGCTATGTAGCTTATTGAACCGCCATTTGGAGGCTTTTGCCTGGAGCTATAAGAAAATGAAAGGAGTCCATCCATCGGTCTGTACCCATCACATTTACATTAAATAGGATTGTAAACTAGTCAGGCAGCCTTAGAGGAGAATGAATCCAGCCCTTAAGGACATCGTTAAAGAAGAGTTGCAAAAGTTGTTGGATGCAGGATTCATCTACCCCATCTTGGACAGGGAATGGGTTTCTCCTCTGGTGCTTGTACCCAAGAAAAATGGGAAGTGGAGAATCTGTGTATATTATTGAGAACTTAACAAAGCCACCAAGAAGGACCATTTCCCTTTGCCTTTCATAGATCAAGTGCTAGATGGGCTGGCAAGAAAGAAGTTCTTTTCTTTCCTAGATGGGTTCAGCGGGTATAATCAAATCCAAATCAGCCCGGAAGACCAAGATAAGACCACCTTCACTTGTCCTTGGGGAACCTTTGCCTACCGGGTCCTTCCCTTTGGGTTATGCAACGCTCTTGCCACTTTCTAGAGAGCAGTATTGAGCATATTTGCTGAGTTGGTTCATGATTCGGTGGAAATCTATATGGATGACTTTACTCCTTATGGGTCTAACTTCCAAGAAGCATTGTCTAACCTGGGAATAGTTTTAACCAAGTGTATCGAGATGAACCTGTCCCTTACTCCTGAAAAATGTGAATTCCTTATGACTGAAGGGACCGCGTTAGGTCATACCATTTCTCAGCAAGGATTACAGGTGGATCCTAACAAAATTGCTATCATCCAAAAGGCTCCACCTCCTCAAAAGGTAAGAGATGTTAGGAGTTTTCTAGGCTTAGGAAGATATTGTAGAAGATTCATTAAAGATTTCAGTAAGCTAGCCTCGCCATTGTTTGGCCTCTTAGAGAAAGATGTTGAGTTTGAATGGACTAACGACTGTCAAGGGGCTCTGGATGAGTTGAAAGATAAGCTGGTGTCCACCCCAATCTTGAGAGGTCCATACTGGGCCCTACCTTTCCACATCCACACTGATGCCTCGAACAAAGCCATAGGGGCAGCCTTAGGGCAAGTTGAAGAAAAGCTACCATATGCCATATACTTTGTCAGCAAAAACCTATCCAAGGCAGAGATGAACTATACTGTAATCGAAAAAGAGTTCCTGGCTGTAGTCCATTCCCTACACAAGTTCAGACACTACATCACTGGTTATCAAACATTCATACACACTGATCATGCTACGATTAGATATTTAATGAATAAGCCTGATGTAAATGCTCATATCATTAGATGGTTACTCTTGTTGCAGCAATTTGATTTGACCATTGTGGACAAACTAGGTAAGGAAATGTTGTTGCTGACTTTCTGTCTAGATTGGATTTGCCTGCAGGTGAGGAAGGGACAGTGGATGACCAGATACCAGACGAACACCTGTTTGCTATTTCAGTACTCTCTCCATGGTTTGATGATATAGCAAATTACTTGGTCTCAGCACAGTTCCCTCCACACCTATCCGCAAGAGAGAAGAGCAAAATTGTGAGGAAAAGTGCCCCATTCACTTGGATCAGGGGCAACCTATTTAAACTTGGCCCAGTTCATATCTTGAGGTGTTTTGTTAGGGAGGAGGAAGTTTTCGAAATCCTCCTGACCTGTCACGATGGGCCCTGTGGAGGTCAGTTTGCAATGAAAATGACTGCCTTAAAAATTCTACAGGCAGGCTACTATTGGCCCACTCTTCATCAAGATGTCAAAAGATACATCAACCAATGTGACCGACGTCAAAGGATGGGGAAACCGACTCCAAGGGATGAAATGCCCCTCCAACCTCAAGTGACCTTCGAGCCATTTGAGAAGTGGGGCATGCATTTTGTGGGTCCTATCAACCCTCCTTCAAAGCAAAGGTCTTACATCATTGTGTGCACAAACTACCTGACAAAATGGGCAGAAACCAAGGCAATCAATGCAGCGACAAAAAAAAAAGTGGTTGAGTTTTTAAGGGAAAATATCTTCTACAAATTTGGCTACCCAAGAGAGCTAGTCACTAATCAAGGAAGTCAGTTCACCTCTAACCTGATTGAAGACCTGCACACTCATCACAAGATCAAGCACAGAACTTCCACCCCTTATCATCCGCAAGCTAATGGGCAGGTGGAAGTTACTAATAGATCATTGGAAGAGATTTTGACTAAAGTGGTGAGTAACAGCAGGAAGGATTGGGCAGATCGCTTGGTTGAGGCCACCTGGGCCTACAACACCACTTGGAAAGCTACAACAGGTTTCACACCTTATGAGCTAGTCTACGGGAAGAAGGTTCTGTTGTCCATAGAATTCAAGTACAACACATTGAGGGTGGTAGCTCAGCTCGACCTAGATCTCAGCCATGCACAACATGAAAGATTACTGTAGCTGAATGGATTAGATGAACAAAGAATGCATGCCCTCCTCCATTCCGAAGTAGTTCAACTCCAAAGGAAGATATGGCATGACTGGCACCTTCATGAAAAACAATTCCATCCAGGAGATTGGGTGCTGCTGTCTGACTCAAGATACAAGGATTTCAAAGGGAAGCTAAGGACAAGGTGGCTGGGACCATATACAGTGGAGGAATGCAACAACAATGGTTCAGTCCTTATTAGAACCATTGATGAAGAAGCCATCCCCATGCTCGTCAACGGGCATCGATTGAAAATTTATAGGAAGCCTCTTTCCAAGCAGGAGTTCACTGAAACTCTGGATAAATCAGTGATGGTAGTCGAGCAGGACCCTGTCTCTACTTCACCCACACATTGATCATCAAAAAAAAAAAAAAAAAAGAGAAAAAGAAAAAAAACAGAAAAGAATAAAAAGATCCCTGGGTGAAAACCTCTTAGAGGCGCCCAGGGCAGACAGTGAGGGTGAAAACCTCCTGGAGGCGCCTAGCTGTCTCATAAAAAAAAAGGGACAAAAGAAAGAAAAAAGAAAAACAAGACTAATCTCTATGGAATAATTGCAGGTTGCAGGGAATGTATTGCAGGTAAGGAAGGTCGCGCAAAACAAGGATAGGGGTCCACACCAGGCTACAGGACACCCTCACAAACACTTCCTCCATGACGACTCGCCTCTCCTAGGATTTGATCATATTCGTGGGTAGATTTCACCTTCTAGAGGAAGTTCTGCCTATTCTACAGGTAGTCTATGTCTTCTATAGGAAACATCCTATAGAACCTTCGGGCAAGCAAAAATCGATCTTGGAGGGGAATCTGAAGGTTGGAATTTGTTTGCTAGGCCTGTAGCCACCCCTGTTTCCACCCATCACCATATGGCACCCTGTTCCATCTCTTTACACCTCTATCACCCACCTGGTTATGTATTCCTACACAGTCATACAAGAAACCTTGTTTTCCTCTGATTGGCAGCAAAAAAAAAAATTAGTGACAAGTCAAGTAACAAAGTCTCACTCACCCTACATGTCCAAACTCCATCTAGAATCTTCATCAACGAATCCCTCATCCGCAATATAGCCATGCTCGTTTAGTCTACATTCCAAGAGGAGAAGCAGCTACAGGACATCCTATAGGAATCCTGTAGCAGCTGATCCCTCTGGAAGACATACTCTGGAGGCAGGGACAGCTGAAATCAACAAAGGGAACATGCAAAAGGCTCCTCCTGGACGTGAAAACATCTTCGGCAGCCAAAACCCAATAGAACCTGTGCATGCAGCGTTGACAACCGAAGGATCAGGTTCCAAAACTCGTGCATACAACATCAACAAATGAAGGAATGGGTTCTGACACCTGTGCATGAGGCAGCAGCAAGCAAAGCAGTGGTTACAAGACCCAAAGTCTGCATAACACTCCACGACTACACAGGTAAGTGTCTAACCTCATTCGTCACTTGCATAAAATATATTTCGAAAACTGCATGACTGTGAAAATGGTTCGGATTGAACGGGATCGGTGGCCAGTCAACTGGCCACTCTCAGCCAGTTACATAGCTTTGTGGGATCCGAACAAGCTCAATTACGTTCAAAATTGCCACCGAGACGTGCAGCCAACACGTGTGGAGTGTCCAGTCGGGGAGAATCGTCGAGACTGGCAGTGGTGGCGGCAGTTAATGGTAGAGGGGAGGTGATGGCAGTCAGGGACATGCAGAGAAATGATGGCTGTGACGTTGTATCAACGGTTTGGTTCGGCCACCTCATCCCCTCGCCACGAATTGCATCGCAGTTAAAAGATGCTCGGCTGAAGACTCTCACCACCCACTGTTCATTTGCACTTGCAACGTCGTCAGCCGAAGTACGCGTCCTCTGCTCCCAAAAACTGTTAACCAGTCGTTCTCCACTGGTTTTTCGGCCTGTTTCAAAAATCTCCTGTGCACTGAGCTTGTTCAGAGGCGCAGTGACATCCTACAGGAGCCAGAAAAAGTTCTACAGGAAGAATTTCTATAGGAAGGAGCGCTACAGGAAATACGGCGCAGCTTTCCGGAGCAGGGAAGCCTGGACTTTTCTTCGTCGAATTTGGAGTTCTGAGAAAGGTAGGCTCGAAAACACTCTTCCAGGCATGGTATGTTTCGAAAAGGTGGCGAATTTAACTGTTTCAAATTGGGGAGCCCGAGAAAAATCCACCTGTGAGTTGGAAATAACAGTTTTCCTGTGTGTTGCACGATATTTCTCAGTCATTTTTGCGTCAAAATTCTCCTCCACATTTCGTGTTACAAAAGAAAATTCTCCTGTAGGAAAGATACGCAACTGTGAGGGCTAGCCTGTGTATGAAGAATTTGAATTTGCATGTTTGTATGTATGCTGGGAATAAACATTGAGCTCTATACTCTGCCTGTGGAAACCCAATTTCTTCCTTCATAAATGGACAACCTAGTTCTGGGCAGCAATAGCCTTAAATCCAGTGAATTGGTGCTAATTGATAGTTGAAATCTCTTCTCAATGTTCAGGGGAGAAATCCATAAAACAACATTCCCTTTTCTGATCAGAGCATAAAACAGGGCACTCTCATCATGCTAGGGGGGTGTATCAGGAAGGAACCTTCAGATCCTAGCAAGATGCGTGAGCATCCGAAGGTGGTGGACCTCTTCACCCGTGCTAATTGGATTTCCTTTTCTGACAAAATTCAGGGTCATGACGATGAGATAACGGAGGAATTCTTAATGTCCCTAAAACCTGAATCAAAGACAGAGGCCACAGTGAATTTTATAGGTTTGACCCAACCAGTCACCCCTGAGCTCATCAGTCGTGTTACTGGTCTCCCATTAGGGATCCCTTGGAGCAAAGAAGAAAGGTCATTGAGCCAGGCAGCCAAGAAATCATTCTTCCTACCTGAGGAACATCCTGTAGAAGACAAAAGCGGGGTCCGAAGAGCTAGCTTACCGCCTCTCTGGAGCAAAGTCAGATTCCAAATCATGAAATACATTACTTGTGAAGGGAGATTCAACATTGTCTACGGCTATCATTTCGGGTTGCTGAATGAACTAAGACATGGAATGGATTTACCTCCAGAACAGAAGTTGAGCATCCCCTTTTTTCTTCTCCAGTAATTAAGTGAATGTGCCACAAAATTGAATGAAGGGACACCAGATCAGTTAGCCCATCATGGGCTCATCAAAAGTTTAGTAGAAGATGCCCTCCACACCTACACTATCTCCCTCTCTTGGAAAATTTTCCGAAACATGTCCAAAGATGACGATATTATAATTCTGGCCGAGGAGCTCACCTCATCCAGCAGTGAAGAAGGTGAACACACTGAAGCAAGAGAGAAAACCAGTGGTAAAGAAACACAGGGCAAACAAGCACAAGCAGGACAAAAAGAGAAAGAGGGAGAGGGCCAAATTTCTGAGCCTAAAACATAGCAAGGAACAACAGCACAAACACCAAGGGAAAAGAGACTGCAGAAGAGAGCAGAGAAGGCAGAAACATCCCAAGTAAAGACTGACACAGCCACAGAAGTCACACCAAAACAAAAGGGTGACACAGATCCTGAAATGGCTACAATACAGGCAGAAACAGTTGACATAGAGGCTCCTAAAGGAATCATGGAAACAAAACAACAACAGGGAAAATCACCAGAAATATTGGCAAGAGAGGCAGCAACCGTGCTTGCCGCCTTAAAAACACCTCCAAAACAAAAAGGGAAGTGAAAGAGGCATACCTCCATGTACTTTAAAGCAAGAAGGAGCACACAGATCAAGGTAGGCAGACCCCAACCACAGTCAAAGGAGCCAATTTTCATTGAGGACATAAAACCTAAACCAAAAGAAGGGTCTCCATCAAAGATATCCATCACATATGAACGAGAAAGCCCAAAAACTTCAACCTAGAGAGAGAGATTGAAGACAATGGACTCAAAGACAATTCTACAGGATGCTGAGAAGTCTCTACAAGAAACTCAGGCTAAGCTAAAAGAGATCGAGAAACTGGAGGAAAGAGTGGCCAAACAACCACAGGAAGAAGAAAAGACAGAGGAAATAGTGGAACCAAGCCCCCAGCCTAGCCTGGGCTCATACTATAACCTGTTAGAAGTCGGGAAGATAATTCCCCAGAAATTTGCGGTGCCACTCTTCTTTTCATTGGAAGTAGAAAGAATTGGGACTCACACTTGGATGAGGATTGCCAAGTCCAGAGGTGTGGCGGATATAGGCCACCTGGAGGAACAACTCAAGAAGTCAAGGGGAAAATTGGCCATGGTGAAGCATGTGGAAAGCATTCAGAGGGCCAAACTACAGGAAGAAAATGAGCTGCTGAAATAGCAACTACAGCTACAGGGAATCCATAAGGAAGATAGGCACTCCATTCTAGGAGAATAGCAGCAACAAGGAAAGCCTCCAGCAAGCAAAGAAACCTCTGATAAACAGTAGACAAAGGATGGGTTGCAGGCTGAGATCGAGGCACTAACAAAACAACTATAGGAGAAGGAGTTGCGGGCAACAAAGGAGATACAGTCTCTAAGGCAACAGGTACATGAGAAGGAAGCCCAACTGGCCTGCATGGCTAGTTGGGCAATAGAGGCCGTACAATGTAGGCAGCCTGCCAAGTCATACGCTTTGTACCTTAAATATCAATGGTTACAGTTCCAGATTAACACCTTGTCCCAAAGGGGCACTACTCCATTTCAAAACTACCATTAATTCATGGCTTTATGTGACAGTAGGTCATCAGAGGACAAGGCTAAATTATCAGAGTTTTATTTGCACAACCTAGCCCTTCCAAACATGAATTCGTGGGATCCCAATGCTGTGGTAGGAGATGTGCAACTTCTGGCCTTGATCTTTTGGTTGAATCATGAGGAAAAAGGGGTAGCAGAGGTCTGAGATATTATGAACAGGGAAATCAGTGAACCACTAATGATTAGAGCAGAGCCGGAGGATCCCTCAGCATTGATAAGCGCCCACCAGCATTTGGCCAACAACCCTCAGGAGTTACCAAATTACATTGAACGACAAGCTCAAGCTATTGACCACTTTGAGGACATGGAGAGATTGTTGGGGGATAACTGCCTTCATGCTTGCACCAGGAGGTGGAACACACTGCCCCACAGTTTGAAGATAAGAGAATACCACTCTCCAACCAGGATGAGGGAGGCCTTGGAAAGGGTACCCCTCTATAAACAGTCAATGCAAAATCTGCAGGCTAATTGGATCGGCCTAAAATTCAGTCCTCCCTTGCTTTTGGGATTATTGGAAGGAGTTAAGGAAGAATAGGAAAATAGGCAGTGGGAGGAAGTGGAAAGAAAAGCAGGATCTCATGACCGGAAAGAAGACATCACCTTGGAGGCCTGGGACATGAGAGAGGCAGTCAAAGCTATCAAGGATGATGAGCTAGATTAGTTGCTTAGAGGATGAGCAATCCATTTAGCAGAGGGATGATGATGAGCCCCAAAAATGGGTAAATTATTGGGCTCATTTTGCCTATTGTTCTTCATCAATCCACCATTTTTCATAGTTTATGCTTGTTTTTTGAGTATATTTATGTTAGTTGAATGAATGAGGATAGTCACTTGACCATGAAGACTAATATGTGTGCATTGCAGATTTTTGGACAAATTTTGGAAGAAAGCCAAGAATTTATGAGCCAGATGATAGCCAGGCATGAAGGAACAAGGGTGAGGATTTGTACGAAGGGTGTCTCCTGCACTAAATGGTCCCTTCCTCGAATTCTCCACCCTTAGCTCGGAGTTCAGCAGGCCACCGAAAAGGATTCCCAAGGGCAGCCAAGCAGTTTTGAGTAAAGTGACTGATCACTGGCAGTTTGAGCAGCCGAGCCCCTCGAGTTAAGGAGGGTTGTTGGAGACCCTCGTAGTGCATAAATATGAAGGCTTCCAACCTTCATCGGTTACATTTTGAACAGTTGTATTCTGCACTATAGTGTTGTTAGTTTTTCAACTCATTTTGTAGCTTCTGCTGTGCAACTTTCTTTGTGACATGGTTATTTTTGAATAATGGAAAGCAGTTTAATTTGGCATCAGTTCTGAGCCTTTTCTTAGGAGCCTGCAACTCTTGGGGTTGAGCCCAACCAAAGCGCCAAGGCCTCCTTCATGTACTGTTATATGTTTTTAATGTCTTTGCAAAATAATTTATGTTAAGTAGATTACATTCTTGCTTGGTTACCTAGGTCATTGTTGTTGATTAAAGAGGTTTTTCATGTTTAGATTGATTTGATAGGTTAATAACAGAGAATATCTTCAAAAAAAGGCTGTCAAGCGCCCCTGATCTCACCTCTCCCCCTATGAGACCATGAGCTGAGACCAAGGTGTCTTTGTCACCATCAAAAACACTATCTTTGCTTCATCATGCAATTTTTAGTGTTGGATTCTCATTTGCAAAAGCTGATACCCATTGTGGTTACATGCTCAGGTTCATGATTTCTTAGTTTGCATAGCTATTTCACATGATTTCGTTGCAAATAAACTTCTATTCATTTTCTTTGCTGATATCTAGGTCAGATTAGGTTAAAGTAGCTAGGTCTTTGGCTTTCTTAGTCTTTGATTGAATAGTTTGGAAACTAACTTGCAGAGCACCTGTGATACCTCTTTGCCTACCCCTACTCCATCAATACTGCCTGCTCCGTTCTCTAACTCTGATTCTTGCCTCACATTTGCTATGTTCCCTCACTTTGACCTAATATCCATATTTTTTGTGCTATATTGCTCTCCCCCTCCTTGAACAAAATCAACCATCCTTATCACTCACCCGCTTCGTTCGCCAGGTCCTAGACCCCTCCACATCACCATCCAACCTATGTACCCACTTCTTCACCTTTCTTCCACCATCAATCCTTCAAAATACCCTTTCGGAACGTCCTGTAGAAACATCCTGTAGAAACCTTAGAACATCATGTAGAACCCCTGCAGACTTCCTGTAGAAGCTCACGGAAGCTGTTTCTTGAGATCTGAACACTGTGAAACTCTCAAGAAGGGTGTTAGGGACCCCTTAGGCCCTATTCTAACCTTCCCAACCTCCTACAAGCGCCCTTACCATTTCCTTCCATCAGTCAACCTCTGCACAGTCAAAACAGTTAAGCACATGCATAATAATTTTACAAAATCATTCAAAAATACAAAAAGATGTTGCTTTTCAGATTTCACTGCAAAATTAACTTAGTCACATGAATTTTACCTTTCTAGAAGTCAATGGCATCCATTTCTGTAGCTTTCATCCTTTTACTTGCATTAGTAGGGTTAGTCAGTCAAACTAGGGTTTGTTAGGGTTTGCATTCCTTTCTAGCTTTCGACTTCTTTCTGCAAATAGATTAGCCTCTGGTTGAGTTAGTTTTCATCCATCACCATTAAAAGCTTCTTCTGAGAGCTCATAAAAGTTGGCTTAAGCTCCTAGCAGACTTGTGCCAGCTGATCTAGTGACAGTTGTGGCAAGAGCTAGTACTTGTGCATATAGCACCGTCGCTTCCAAGTTTCTTATGAACTACCAGGTTGATAAAATTAAGGAAGGGAATCCCAGGAGTTGCAGCATTATTGCTGCAATATTGGAGCCCACCACTATTCCAGACTTTAGTTATACCCAGATCATCATATTTACAGACTACAACATGCACCAATTATTCAGATACATGATCAAACCACATAAATATAATTCACTTCAAGCCTTAAGATCCTGATACATCATTAGATCTTATCCTTCATCAAACGCTAAGGTTCATCCTTGGTTTAGATCCAACAGTGCATCATAACCCAGTAACCTGCATACTAGATCTCACACATCATCATTTATTCGATACTTGCACACTTTGGCCTAATGATCTTCTCCTTCTTTTATAGTTTGTAGGCCTTTCTCAATACCATGGATCAAAACCACTTAGGACCAATACCTTGGACCTAATACCTAGGGTCAATACCTTGGACCCGATACCTTGGACCAATACCATGGATCAAAATACCATGGACCAAATACTTCGGACCAAAAATTTATTTTTCCAAGGTATACGCGCTTTTCCTTCGGTGAAAGCGCGTGTGTATGTATGCGCTACTTGTATACAATGAACCTGCATGTATATGTAGCTTGGTTAGTGGTGAACCTGCGTATACCTCTCTTTCTTCATTCTGTGAAGACTAATCTATAATTCTTTGCTGTTTACCTACTATAATATGATCTTTCATCTGAGTGAGTTGCCTTCTGAAAATTCCTTGAAGCTGCCCTGCATTTCATCACATCTGTAAACACTACTGTCATGCATTCTTTCACATCTGATATCTCTTCTCTAGATTCATCTAGTTCCCATATACACGAGAGTTGTTCTACTACAAGAGGGTTTCCATCAAGTACAACACATACATCATAATGCCAACAATCTCCCCCTTTGGACTTGATGGCAACAACAACCACACCAAGTCACTCTCCCCCTTTTTCATCAAGGGTAAATGGTCATGCTCCCCCTGAGTGCATAAGAAAATTCTGTAAAAAGATGTTCTAAAAGAAGAACATGACTCTATACATACATCACAAATGACCTTCCTATCACCAATGACTCATACATGCATCCATCTCCCAACCAAGTGAGGATATACCAAATTTGACTCATCCATCCAACCAAGTGGGGATATACCAATTGTTTATACATGACAAAAACAAGAAACATTACATCATCTGTCCCATGCATAGTGGGGTTACAAATTAGGTCTTTTCATGACCTTTACATTAAAATATATACATGACATATATAACAGAGACCAAATATCTTAAACAAGACCATGATAGTCATCAGCAACTATCATTAGCAGCATCTGTCAACAGCAACCTGTATATGTCCATCATTAGTTTCCAAAATATCATCAACCATGTTCTCCCCCTGAACCTGTTCCACCTGTTCACTATCAGATCTGATTATTGCATATGTCAGTAAGAGATATCAAGGCATCATCATCATCAGATATCCATCAAGTGATCAACAATACTATGAGGACCAATATATCAGCAGATTGAAACCATCATCAAACATAACAGATAATTGACAAAACCATAACAGACCCCTTTTTTCTAAGTCTGGCGCACTGCTTTTCTTCAAACCAACATATACGCGATTGTGCCCATAGAAACTAGCGTATTTACGTGAATATGCTTCATGAAACTCGCGTATAACCACCTTTCTCTGAAAAATAGGATTTAATAGTAGGATGATGTAGAAACTAATCCCAGCTTTTGTCTGAGATATTTAAATGTCTCTCTGGGCAGTAGTTTAGTGAATATATCAGCAGCCTGTTCTTTGGAGGGAACATACTCCAATTTGACCTTTTGTTCAAGCACTTGTTCATGTAGGAAATGATATTTCATGGGTATGTGCTTGGTCTTGGAGTGCATGACTGGATTCTTTGAAATACTGATGGCACTTGTATTATCACATAGAATGGATATGGGTGGAGTACATGTGATATGAATGTTTTTCAAGGTTTGCATCATCCAAAGTAGTTGTGTGCAGCAAGATGCAGCAACCACATATTCTGCTTTAGCCGTAGATAATGCAATTGAACTTTGTTTCTTGCTGAACCGAGACACCAACCTAGAACCCATATAGAATGCACCACCACTAGTGCTTTTTCTATCATCAACACTTCCTACCCAATTTGCATCTATATATGCATGAAGTGTAAGATCTGTATCTCTAGGATACCATAAACCAAAGTTCAGTGTTCCTTGAAGATATTTGAAGATCCTTTTGACTGCCTAAAGGTGTGATTCCTTTGGATTTGCTTGGAATATTCCAACTATTCCAATTCCATGCATGATGTCCGGTCGGGTACTTGTTAGATAAAGCAGACTGCCAATCATGGATCTGTAAGTTGGTTGATGTACTGTTGCTGATTCATCATTTGAGCTAAGACTACATCTTGTTACGATTGGGGTACATACTAGTTTAGAATCTTCCATGCGGTACTTTTTCGGGATCTATTTGAGATATTTGGTTTGTGAGAGAAAAATACCATCTTTATTTTGTTGAACTTGTAGACCAAGAAAATAGGTAAGCTCACCAAGCAAGGACATTTCAAATTCTTGCTGCATTACTGAAGCAAAATTCTAACTCATGGATTCTTCATTGCTACCAAAAATGATATCATCAACATACACAACAATTATTAGCAATTTACGAGTGTCCATCTTTGTATATAGATTGTTATCTGCTGACCCCTTTGAAAAACCCTGTTGGTGGAGATATTTGTCAAGATGGTAATACCATACCCTTGGAGCCTATTTTAGACCATAGAGATATTTTCTGAGTTTGCATACAAGTTTTGCATCATTTCCAAGAATGAATCCTTTTGGTTTTTCAATATAGACTTCTTCTTCTAAGTCTCCATTAAGAAAGGCAGATTTTACATCCATTTGGTATACTTTGAATTTCTGAATCCTAGAAAGAGCAAGAAACATTCTTATGGCTTCAAGTCTAGCAACAGGTGCAAAAGTTTCTTCAAAATCTATACCTTCTTTTTGAGCATATCCTTTACAAACAAGTCTGGCCTTGTTTCTAATAACTTCTCCATTTTCGTTCAGCTTGTTTTTGAATATCCATTTAGTTCCTATGATATTCTTATCATGAGGTCTAGGAACTAATTCCCAAGTATTATTCTTTTAAATTTGCTCAATTTCTTCATTCATGGCCTTGACCCAACATTCATCTCTACATGCTTCATTTACATTTTGAGGTTCAGTGGAAGATAGTAATGCTAGATAGCTTGAAGCTTCGACAATGGTTCTTCTAGTCTGCACACCTGCCCCTTTTTCCCCTAAAATTTGAGTTTCTGGATGATTTTTCTGAACATACCTGGACAGAGTCTTTTCTTCTATTGTTAACTCTTCTTCTGGTGCTTCATTGGTTTCTTCTTCAGAATCAATGTGATTTGATGTGGGAAAATGATCCTCATCTTCTTCATTCTCATAATCTTTGGTTTTTATCTGTTTTGGATTTTTGCATGCTTCATCAATCACAACATCAATATTTTCAATAATTTTCCCAAGAATTTTATGATAACATTTATATCCTTTACTTCGGGAAGAGTAGGCAAGAAGAATACCTTCATCTGCTCTGGGTTCAAACTTACCAAGTTTTTCATCAGCGCTTTTGATGTAACATTTGCTTCCAAAAACATTGAAGTAGTTTACAGTAGGAGTCTTACCATACCAAAGTTCATGTGGATTTTGAGTGCTGTTTACCCGAACATTTGCTTGGTTGAGAATAGTGACGGTGACGAATGCAGCTTCACCCCAGAAGGTTGCAGGAGTTCTAGATTAATCTAGCATAGCACGAGCCATTTGTTGAACAATTATGTTCATCCTTTATACCACTCCATTTTGTTCAGGAGTCCTTGCGGTGGAGAACTGCGTTTTTATTCCATGTTGTTCACAAAAGTCAAAGAATTCATCCAAGGTAAATTCCCCCCCTCGATCAGATCTGAGGCATTTGATTTTGCGATCTGACTCATTTTCAACCAAGGCTTTGAAGGCTTTGAATTTTTCAAATGCTTCATCTTTATGCTTTAGAAGACCTATCCAACACATTCTGGAAAAATCATTAATGAACAATATAAAGTATTCTTCTCCACGAGGTGACTTTTTCCTTGATGGTCCATGTAAATCAGTATGAACAAGTTCAAGAGGCTTACTAGCTAACCCTTCCTTTTCGATGAAGTGAGATATGGTTTCCTTACTGAATTGACATGATTTTCATATAGTATTTTTAGGAATGTTGATATCTGAAAGATCACGAATTGCCTGGAATCTGCATGTTTTTCTTATTTGAGAGAAACTTAGATGTCCCAATCTTCTATGCCATATCCAATTTTCATCATTTTTTCTTAGATAGCATTGTTGTTGTCCTCCCTTGAGTATGTATAGGTTGTTTGGAGTTCTTGTCCCTTCGATTATAGTTTCTCCTGTATCAAGCTCACGAACAACGCATCCATTTGATCGAAACACTACTTCATTTCCTTGATCACACATTTGACTCACTCAACAGGTTATGCTTTAAGCCATCAACATACATAACATTCCCAGCTTTAACTTTTTCTTTCAAGAAAATAGAGCCTTTACCTTTTATGACAGTAGGAGTGTCGTTTCCAAATGAGACACTCTTTTCCTTTTCTAAGGCATTATATGAGTGTAGTTTTTCTTTGTCAATTGTCATGTGTTTTTTCTCTGTCACCTGTCATGTGTTTTGAGCATCCACTGTTGATGTACCACTGGTTTTCTTGTCCTTCTACATACAAGACTATACCACATATTTTTGTTTGTGGTTCTTTCTTTCTCAATATTTTTGGATTTAATGGAGTTTTCTCCTTTTGATCTATTTTCTGAAATTTACTCCTGCATTTAGATTCTTCATGGCCAAAGTTGTTACAGATTGAGAATTCTATTTCATTTTCAAGAAGAGAAAAGTTATTATAGGAACTTTTCTTGATCCCTGTCACATTCCTTGGATTTCGTGCTTCTCTAGTCATGATAGTTTTGTAAGAAACACATTGAGAAACTTTGTGTCCAAAATTATGACATGAGATACATTGACCATTAAAGACGTTCCTGCGATTATCGAACCTATTGACCTGGTGATTGTAGTTTCTATTGATATTTATCTTTGAAGTAAATTGAGTACAATTTACCTGAGGTTGATTGTGCCTTTTGTTCATCCTTGAAGTAAATTGAGCCTGATTCACCTGGTGATCTGCTTTATGCCTTTGCTGACAATTGTCAAACTGTTCACTGCTCTTTTCTGCATCAAGATAGCTTTTAGTGGAGGTTGACGGCTTCTGTGATTGAGACGTTTCTTCAGTATATCCAAGACCTATCTTTATCAGAGGAGATCATTGTACTTTGATAATTTCATTTAAGGTTTCTGATCCTTTAGCAAATCTAAGATTGAGAGCTTTTTTTTTCTCAAGATCCTTTCTTAGACCCACAATTTCACATTCTAGCTTTTCATTGTGTTTTTTCTCTTTCAGCAAGTTGATATGTCAAGGTATCTATAATCATATTCTTTTCTTCTAAACAGATTTTGAGTTTAGAGATTTCTTCATAAAGGTCATCTTCATCTAAAGCATCCAAAAAATCATCATCTTCATAAGCCATCAGAAGTCTATAGTCATTACTACTTTCATCTTCATCACTATTTGATAAACCATCACTATCTTCATGAGTATGGTAGATCATTTTACTTTGTTTTCTATTCCATTTTGTAGATTCCTTCCCTTTATCATATTTATCTTTATGAGGAAATTTGGTAGCATAATGACCGACTCTACAACAGGCAAAAAATTTGAAAGGTAGTTTACCTCTGAATCTTCCGGAACCCCCTTGAAGCTTCTTGACAAAGTTTGCTTCCTCTTCTTCTTCTTCTAAAATATGTCCTCATTAATTGAGTTCTTCTTTTCCTTTTGCTGAAGCTTTAAATGCAGCTTCTCTCATATCTGATGGACCTCCTTTTCTCATCTCAAAGGCAGTTAAGATTCTGTGAAGCTGTGTCATAGTAATAGTCTGTAGATCCTGCTTTTCTTCTATGGCAGATACTTTTGATTCAAATTTAGCAGATAACGATCTTAAAACGTTTTCAACTAAGGTAACTTCCTTTATCTCTTCACCCAGATTATTCATGCAACTAAAAATCTCATCTATATGTAAGAAGTAACTAGCTATACTTTCATCATTGTGCATATTGAGAGTTTCATATTGAATTCTGAGAGTTTGCAGTTTAGCACGTTTTACCTGAGAGTCTCCTTCGTAGCTTAGAACGATTTTGTCCCATATTTCTTTGGCTGATTTGAGCTGCATAACTTTGACAAACTCTGATTCTGACAGACTTCCCAATAATGTATTGACAGCCTCGGCATTGGTTTCATATTGCTTTTTACCTACTATTTCTGTAGGAATTGCTGATGGAAATGTATATCCTCCTTCCACGATTTCCCAGACATCTGTTCTAAGCGATTGAAGTTAGGCTCTGGTTCTTACCTTCCAATAAACAAAGTTGCTCCCATCAAAGATTGGCAGTCTGATGGAAACCCCACTTTCATGATTACTCATGATGATGGATCTTCCTTCAAGTGATCAAGCTTCTTATGAAGGTCCTGCTCTGATACCAATTGTTGGAAATAATACTGACCGGGGGTGCGGGGGGGTGAATCAGTATTATTAGATCAATAATTTAATTTTCAAAACTGAATTGTATACACTACTTCAGCTTAGTCAACTAGCGTGTATACGCAACTGTACTTAATGCAACAAGCGTATATGCAGAGATATTTTGATTCACCAAAATTATCATGCATTGAACTTTAACCAGTATATCAGGAATTCATTAGACAGTGCAGTAAAAACAGAATAAAGCATCACACATAAGAAACACACATGAACACCAAGATATCAGGTTGAAACCCAATGTGGGTGAAAACCACCTGCTGTTGTCGTCACTGTCCTCTTTTAATAATAAGAAAATTATGTTTACAATTTTTATACTGGTGCAGGCTTATACCAGTACGCAGGCTACTACGTGCAGAATGCTACAACCTTCTCTCGTTCTCCAGCTTCTACTGGAAGGGAGCTACAACCCCCTAGCTCTTGTACTAGTTGATGTGTTTACTAGTACGTAGGTTCCGGCCTACAGAAGGCTACAACCTTCTCTTTTCTTCCAGGGACCACGTTTCATAAATTTTCAAACTGGATCCATAAATAACAGCATTCAATCATCAAATATATCTGCATCAACCAATATCCTTTTGAACCAACCACAACCAAATTGATCAACCACTTTGACAACCCATCAATCTGATTATTCAGAATGTTGTCACCAAATTACGGTAACCAGAATCCAAGCTAGAACCTAGAACACTACAACAGCAAACAAAACCAACTAAAACATATTTTATAAGGTATACACTACTTCCATGTGTCGAACCTGCATGCATATGCGCTTTCCTCAAAGCGAACTAGCGTATATATTTGCAAATCAAATTTATGATGTATACGCTACTTTGATATGCAGAACCAATGTGTACACACTACTTTTCTAAAGTGAACCTGTGTACAGATCTGTAAATGATGATTTAAACATTACAACTATTCCAAAATTCAGTTATACCTAGATCATCATATTTACAGACTACAACATGCGCCAGTTATTCAGATACATGATCAAACCACATAAAGATAATTCACTTCAAGCCTTAAGATCCTGATACATCATTAGATCGTATCCTTCATCAAACGATAAGGTTCATCCTTGGTTCAGATCTAGCAATTCATCATAACCCAATAACCTGCATAGTAGATCTCACACATCATCAGATATTCGATACTTGTACACTTTGGCCTAATGAACATCTCCTCCATTTATAGTTTGTAGGCCTTTCTCAATACCATGGACCAAAACCACTTAGGACCAATACCTTGGAGCAAATACCTAGGGTCAATACCTCGAACACAAGACCTTGGACCAATACCATGGATCAAAATACCATGGACCAAATACTTCTGACCAAAAATTTATTTTTCCAAGGTATACACGCTTTTCCTTCTGTGGAATTGTGTGTGTACGTATACACTACTTGTATACAGTGAACCTGCGTGTATACGCAGCTTGGTCAGTGGTGAACCTTCTATACTTCTCTTTCTTCATTCTGTGAAGACTGATCTGTAATTCTTTGTTGTTTACCTGCTATACTGTCTTTCATCTGATTGAGTTGCCTTCTGAACTCATTCCTTGAAGCTGCCCTGCATTTCATGACATCTGTAAACACTACTTTCATGCATTCTTTCACATTTGATATGTCTTCTATAGATTCATTTAGTTCCCATATACACAAGAGTTGTTCTGCTGCAAGACGGTTTCCATCAAGTACAACACATACATCATAATGCCAACACCCACAAGAAGTACATTTGGAAGATCTCCAATCCTTATGAAAATTTGAAAGGTTATTATTTGTGAGATATTAACATAACCCCATCTATATCTGGATGGATATGTACATTAAGGTACACCTTAAGTTGGAAAATTTCACCCATTAGAATTTGAATGAGCTACCGGGAAGGTGCTCTTAAACTCAATATTTTCTTTCTTTTATTAACCGAAAATCACTAGGAGCTTCTTTCACACTCCCATTATGTATTTACACTAGATGTACTTTTGGTGTCAGTCCCATTGACCTTCTTATTAGAGTCATAATTTATTAATGTATGATGTATTCTTTAACATGCATACAGTGAGTTGTATTGCATTTGTTCATTTCCTTCACAACTCCGACTCTAGTTCCATATAGATTTGAGCATATAATTTGTGCTTCTTATTTATTTTAGTTACAATTATTTAGATATTTTACTCAAAGACACCTGTAGGTCTAAACTATGGATGTCCAACAAAATATGCATATGTTACTAAATATAATAACATGGTAAGGTTAAGATCCTTTCAATAGAATTTTCCCGAACGAAAAAATTGCATTCCAAAATGGATTGTATCATTACATGTAGATGCACCAATCAATTATTAAGTTGAAAGACAATTATTTTCCAAATACATAGTCGCTTACAACAACCTGTCATTCATGAGCTTAACGATTTTTCATGGGAACCTTTATGAATATATATCCTTAAATAAAACATTTAGAATTTATTCTAGGTTGGAAATTAATTAACCATCAATCTCTTCTTAATGTTGATAGAATGTCATGAGGTATCTTTTGACACTTTATATATATCCCTCTATATAATTTATCTTTGACCTTTCCCCATGATCTATGGGAACATACTTGTTCTTTCCTTTATCTTTCATCCTTTCTTAAGATCTATAGGAGTATAAACCATATTCAATTAAGTTATGTTATTGACTGAGATATCTTTATCTCAATTAGTTTCTATTTTATTAAGCCATGTCCTTGCATAACAAGCATACAACTCATAATATAATTTTAATATTAGTAAAATGATATGATGACCATATAACTAAAATCCATCAAATAACGATACTTTAAAAACCACTTACTCACCACTGTCATTTATTCATAACTTTCATATCAATTATCCTTTCTATAGTTGGTCATAGGCTTTACTCCTCTTATGTCGAGGTGTTTAGAAATTGAGCCTTCTCTAATTTCAAGGATCTAATAACTCATTAAGATGATGCATGTAATTTCTAATACTCAATATGTAGGCCCATAGAAAAAATTAACCAATTTATGGTTGACCCTTTCTTACTTATTGAAATAATCAATATGTTATTTATTGTCTTTTCTTTGCATTTCTCTTTTCTCCCCTATAATTCAACATGGCAGAATTATTTGTTCCAATATAGTTTTTTAGGGTTTCTCTTCCCCCATGCTACTATAGCTATACAAATACTTAGATTTGGGCACTTGTATTGGTTCTTCTTGGGCTCCTCCCTTGGTAGGTAACCTTGAGTTTCAAGCTTGGTTGTTATTATAATTGGTGGGATTCATTGGTATACCTAGCACATAATGAAGACATTAAATATTAAAACTGATAGAAAAATTATAAATATAGTATTATAAGCTTTCAATTTTCCTTTTTCTTCTTCTTATCCAAGATTTTCCCATATGGATAAGATAGTTTTACTTCTCAGCATCATATAACCACATAACACCAAGGAGAGCATTCACATTTTTATGGGATGCTTTATGCATAATGACAATATAGCCAATATAAACTTATACACATGCATCGATGTATCTTGGTTATACATAATTTGTAAATTCGATAGTTAACACCAATTATATAGTTGTGAATCTCCAACTACCATAATACATCCAACATAGACTTGAATTTCATGATAAAATACAAATATGATTATGAAGTGTGTTTTAAATTGCGGGCACAACAAGAAATGCATACTCATAGCTCTGGAATTTTAGACTTCAATATCAGAGAAGGAAATGAAGGAAATTATTACCATGATGCGGTAGTGATGCCATCCAGGCCAATTTCCTCAAGCATTCAGTGCAAGCTTGCATGGATGCACTTCACCTCGAAGCCTGCCTTCAATCCTAATTGTCCTCGTATTTCCAATTGTGAGACAACCACGTGCTAATTAAAAAAAAACAAATCCATCCCCATATTTCTACTATAACTATCCAAATACTGGAAATATTTAATATAACTGCAAGGATTAAATCCAATCTGGTTCATTCCTCAATCTCAACTATCTATCTAAAATTTGGTTTATTATATTTCCAGTTTTCATGCACTTTTAATAAATACTTACAGCTTTAAATGAAGAATTTCATTTTCCTTCTTAAATCACAACTGTGATAGACAAATGGAAATTGTAGGAACCAGATTCATGGTATATGCGGGATACATGGGGATTATTCCCTCTTATTTATATAAACCACTAGGAATATTCTAATAAATACTGTATTCAAATTCCAGAATTATCTCAGTTCATATTCGAAAATATATTGGTTAGAACATCTGTATCCAAAATGGCATTGCTACCAGAATGTATCCTGTCTCACATTAAATTTTGACATTTTAATTGAAAACCAAAATCCGTCGACTTGGATTCTAAAACTCAGTGGCTATTTTCAGAATTAAAAAAAAGATCTATCGATTTAAAACATCCCAGTGATAACGTACTCATCATGTACACCCCTTATGACCATTGCGGGATGTACGGTGGAAAGAGTTGATAGGTCATCTCTTTAGCTGCTCAAATAAAATCGAATAAAATATTAAATGATGCCATATTGAGGGGCTGAAATTTGTTGACCTTGCCGTAGTTTTCTTAGTTGTTATTACTATAATAAACATCGCGTAACTTCAGTCATCACACACATATTCCTTCAACACTCATGGCCCATAAAATTCACATCATCAATTTCATTTACAATGATACCATTGTGGTGGTTGGATACCTTGAGCAATACCAGTCCAATTACAACAAACACACAGTCAAAGGAATCTAGTTCAATAACCATCAAGTTAATATTTGAGTTGTCTCTAAATCAAAAAGAGATCTAGCGGCTTGCACGCCTGACTCTACTTAAAATTTTCATACGGCGTGATGATGACATTATACTTAAAAATCTTAAAATAATATTAACAGTGAAATAGAACATAAACAAGAGAAATAACAAGGAAATATTTTCAAGAGCACGAGCGTCTACCAAGATAGACATCTTTCAATTTCAAATATCCGATGTTTAACGCAATTTAGAAATTTTACCTCAAACTTCAAGTTTCTCTGTTCTATTTCCAATGAACTTTCATCATTAGGCTGAATCTGAAATATTAATTCACAGTAGAAAATATTGCATTCCACTTTGATCCAATTCATGGTGGATCATCATTCACTGGCTTTACCATCCCTGCGGCTACGCTCAATACCGACCCTCCAAGTTCCTCTCTGCTGAGAATGCATTAATTGTACTAATGGATGATCAACACTGAGCCTAACAAGCACCACTTTCTACCTAAAAATGTCGACATTCAACAGCCAACATTAACACCAATAGGCCATGCTAGTGACGATCAGAAAAACAACACACATCAGTTAAAATCTCAGAGCCAAAAATGCATGGTAAGAGGATAAGTAGATTGGCGTTCTTATATCGATATATATCACTCGATAAGGATAAGGATATGCATCAAAGGCTAAGGATAAGCGCTACTTACATGCATGTAAGGATAAACATCATCCCACTTCATGCATCCCTAGAAGATTACACTACTCTGAGCTATTTCAGAATGGGTCGGTTCCTTTGCATATCTCAATAAGCCTCCAAAACCATGGATAATGCCTTCAAAAAAAAGAAAACAGTATTGAAAAGGAAACAACAACCTTTCCAATCCAACTACATGTGGCCTCCATGATTTAAATCTACCGCGGAAAGGAAAGAGGTACAAATTTGTTGTTAATGGAGTAAACATCATCCAACTCACTTTTTTCAAGACAACTCAATCAACAATTGCTCCTGAACACTTTTAGATAGATAAGGTAAGTAGGAGAATCGACTTTGAGAATCGAAAGGGTTCTAATGGATAAAGCACATGCTTTCATCTCCAACCATGTTTTTATTCGTACTCCATTTTTAGCTCCATTAACAATTACATCCAATATGGTATTGGTTCCATTATCTTTTCCAAGACTTCCCATACTACTTACATAAAAACATCATTAACAGTTCCTT